>CM053622.1:750229962-750264176 GCA_028646595.1 Phalanger gymnotis
GGTTGAGAGGTCTGGTGGATGCCACAGCTCAGTAATTCAGCATGCTAGTGCACTCTCCGCTCGTCTCCTGGTCTGGTAGGTCCGCATCTGGTCTGTTCGCACCGTGCATGCTGGGCTCAGCTCCGCTCCCCTCAGCTGGGGGCTGGGAGCTCCTTGTGGGACAGACCTTACCCAGAGACCATGCAGGCTGTCCTGGGCTGAAGCCCTGTTTCCCTCTGCCACTTTGTGGGTTCTGCAGCTCTAGAATTGGTTCAGAGCCATTTTTTTATAGGTTTTTGGAGGGACTTGGTGGGGAGCTCACGCCAGTCACTGCTTCCCAGCCGCCATCTTGGCTCTGCTCCCACTCATCACTTCTAGTTTTATTGTGAGTCTGCCAAAATTGTGAGTTGATCCAAAGCTAAGGTAAATTTCCTAGCCAGAGAAATTCCCTTTTGGAAACCAAGGACCCTTTGCAAATGAAGGAAGATGGCTTTAAGGAGAGAATGTATGAATTAATTTGCATGCAAGATAGGAAAGGCCCTTTGTCAATATTGCCTTACCAAGGGCCAACTCCAATTTCCAAGTCAGCATCCTAAGAGGAGAAAGAATATTTAAGTGGCTAGCCCTAATAACACAGCTAAATCAGAAGGTTGAACAATAGGCCTAGTCTTTAATTGCATTAGCATGTGAATACAAAGTGTGGGCAGCAGTGGAGATTATGAGGAGGTGCTGTAAAAGACATACTCTGAGGAAAAGGCATGAGTCAAATGGTCATCTCTGACACCCCACACCATCCCTTCTAATCCAATAGAATTGTAGCATTATAGAAGGAAACATTATGGAAGGTAGACCAGAAGTTATCTAGTCCAACCCCTTCATTTTACAGATAAGGAAACTGAGGACCATAGAGTTTAAGTGATTTGAAAAGTTACTCAAGTAGTAGTAAGTGGCAGAGCTAGGATCACCCTCTAAGTTTGCAGTTTCCTTTACAATTGGTTTTTACCCACCCACAAAGCAATCAAAAAAACCTAAGGACTGATCTGGCTTCAATTTTTGGTTTCTGGTTACTCGGCTCCTGATTTTTACCTCACTTTCTCTCCTCCTATACAAGAATTCTCCTTCCTCCACCTATGATTTGGCTATTCATCACATTTCAGCCCTACTCTAGGTGAGATATAAAAGGAATCACTGTTTTTCCTTTTCTTTTCTTCTTAAACATTAAAAACTATTTATCGAGTATAGGTACATAAAAATAATTTTTAGAATATCTAATCAGGCCAGATGGAGTTTCTGATGTTAGTATAGTATTTATAATGCCTACAGCAAAGGAATATAATACACATAAAATCTGAGGAAAACAGAAATTACAAATCTGAAAAAGAATCATATTTGCCCAAGAAGATATCACTAAAACGATCATGTCATAAAAATGTGCAGCATATACCACGAGACTAAAGTATCAGGGAAGATCTTGTGGTCAAGCACTGAAATGGCCTTAGAATAGAAGTCCTGAGACAGGCTTGTGAATACTATTTTTTTCTCTCAAAAAAAGTTATTCTGTTTCATTTAAGTTGTGTTTTGGGCCTGAGAGGATGGACACAGAGACCTCATCGCTACCTAAAAAAACAAGTGATCCATTTATGTAACAGATAGCATCCTTGTGGAAAGAAGGATGTTGTAACTGGTTGATGAGCCAGGATTTTCTTTACAATAAATCCTGAAAAAATGGAAATATTTTCTTCAAAGGCTACATACAATTTTGTGGGGAGATGCGATGGAAGGAAGAAGAAAGAAGGTTAGGAAAGTCCTCTGGTCCAAATTGCTGAGCTGAAAGATAAATGTTATCTGGAAATATTTTCATACATAACACTGGCTTAAGTCTATTAACTATCTGCTCTGAAATTTAGAGCTAAGGATTTCCGTCCTCTGAAGTCCTTTTCCACTAACAGTGGGAGGGTAGGGGAAAAAAATGGGACATAGGACATTAAAAATCACACAATTCAAAAACATCTAACAAATAATAAATGTTTGCATTCTTACTGAGCTACATCCACATTGATATTCCCATTATAAAAGACATTTTAAAATTAAAAGAAGCAGTTATTAAATACTTACTCTGTGCCAGGTACTGAGCTAAGCACTGGGGATACAATGACAAACAAGGAACTTGTATCCCCTCCCCCTCAAGGAACTTGCATTCTAATAAAGAAAGGAAAAAACGAGGAGTATACACTTTCAGGCAGGATGTGGAGATGGATGAAAAGTGGCATAGAAGATGATTTCTGGGCAGTAAAAAAGTGAAAATTTATCTTTCAGTGCTGGGTGGCCAAGGGAAGGAGTTTAAGGTATTCATTGTAAGAGGGGAAGAAAGATGGGAGACGAATTCATCAAACAACATTTATTAATTACCTACTATAGGCCAATGTACAGTGATAGCTAGAGTGGGAATGTGACTTATAACTCCAAAGAAGAATGTAAATTACCTTGAAAAAATTAATGTAAATACTAAAAGAAGCTCCGGCTATCTCCTGGGAACATTTGCAGGTGGCCCTTGGCCATACCAGGCAACATGCCTTCTTTGTTCTGTTTCTATATAATATCTCACCTAGCCTGAAGTTAGTGTGGGGATCCATCATTACACCATTCTGTCCTCATGCCACCAAGGACTGGGTTTCATGAGTAAACTCCTCTAAACAATCTAATTAACCCAATAAATCCCAATAACTTTATACTTAACAACCAACCTGACATGGGCTCCTCTTTCTCTGGTATCGCAGGATTCTCTCAGAACATTTGAGTCCCTACAATCAAAATATTAGGGCAGAAAAGATCAGCCCCCTTACATTTGGCCTTACAATTGGCATAGCTGGCAAGATAGTCTGTCCCGCCCCCCTCCCATAAATCTTGTGTCCTTACAGCCAGGCACTAAGCTAAATGCTAGGGATACAAAAAGAGGCGAAATATAGTCCTTGCCCTTATGGAGCTCACAATCTTTAGGGAAGATAATAACAACAACAAAAAAGAAAAAGAAAAGAAAAGAAATACACACAAAAAAAACTGTATACAGGATAAACTGGAAATAATCAACAAAGGGAAGGCACTAAAAATACGAGGGATTGTGGAAGGTTGGTTTCCTGTAGAAGAAGGGGTTTTAGCTGAGATTTACAGAAAGCCAGTAGTCCTGAGACAGAGCATTCTAGGCACAGGGGACAGCCAAAGAAAATTTATGGATTCAAGAGACGTAGCATTTTGTTGAAGGAAAAGCCAGGAGGCCAATGTCACTGGACCAACAAGTATATGTCTGAGAGTAAGGTATAAGACTGGAAAGGTAGAGGGCGGAAAGGAGTGCTGGAGGGTGAGTGGAGAGGGAAGGGCTTTGAATGGAAAACAAAGCATTTTGTACTTGATCCTAGAGGCAATAGAGAGCCACTGGAGTTTACTGACTAGAAGGGTGACATGGTCAGATCTGTTTTATGAAAACTACTTTAGTGGCTGAATGGAAAGTGGGCTGGAGTAGGGTGAGACTTAAGGCAGGCAGACGTACCAGCAGGCTACTGCAACAGTCCAGGAGTGAGGTGATGGGGGCCTGCAATAGAGGGATGCCAGTGTCAGAGGACAGAATGGGGTATATTCAAGAGATTTTGCAAAGGTGAAATAGACAGCTCTTGGCAACAGATTGGATATGGCAGGTATGAAAGATAGTAAAGAGTTGAGAATACCTCTTAGGTTGAAAACCTGAGGGACTAGGAGGATGGTCACCACAGTGAGAAAATGGCCAGAAAGTTATAAACAATACCATAAATATACTCAAAATAAAAAATAGTGGAGAGCTAAACAGCATAGCTTACACATATGTTCCACTCAAAGACCTTTCCCATATACTGAGAAAATATGATTCAGGATCGAGAAATATAAAAAGCACATATGGCCACTATCATTAGTTTTTTTCAAAGAGAGCAGAAGTGTGGTAAACATTGAACATCATTCACAAACAAACATAAATTGAACATATCTTAAGAGAAAGAAACAGATATAGCAGTCATTTCCAAAGAAAATATCCCTGAGCAGTCAGGTTATTGACAAACTGAAACAAAAACTGAAATAAATACCAAATTTACAAGGATGGCAGATCCAACAAAACTGGTCAGAATAAACTTGAATCATATGTAAAAAACCCAAAGTAAAGACAATGAATATTTTAGAGGGATTTAAACCAATACAAAGTGGACACCACCACAAGGAAGCTTAAAACCACAGAAACTGTATCAGCCATCAAGTACTTAAAGACACAGCAGCAAAGGACAACATGAGTTTGAGTACAAACTTAATGCAAAACGCTAGAGAGGAACCTGAAAAAAAATTCAAGCAATATCATTTCAGTAAAAAACAAAAAAGCACCAGAAGAAGGTTAAAAAAAATCAGCAGGGAGCCTGGCCTACAATCCAAAGTGGCCAAGTCATCCCAGGAACATTTGAAAGTCAGTCAATAAGCATTTAAGTGATTACCTTATGCTATAATCTAGTTCCTCTCCTCTGTCTTTTATAAATCTATTACAATACGGCTTGTCACCTCAGTACTCAATTGAAACTGTTTTCTTCCATGACCTCTTTTTTTACAATCCATATTTCTTTTTTTTTATTTCTTTTTTATTTTTAGTTTACAACACTCAATTCCACAAGTTTTTGGATTTCAAATTTTTCTCTCCCTCCCACTCCTCCCTCCAACCCCACAAGACAGCATGTGATCCAATGTAGGTTCTACATATACCTTCACATTGAACTTATTTGTATAACATTCCAGTTGTAATGAAGAATTATAACCAATGGAATGAATCCTGAGAAAGGAGAACTGAAATGAAACCAAAAAGAAAAAAAAAGAGAAAGCAAAAAGTTTGCCTCAATCTGCATTCAGACTCCATAATTCTTTCTCTGGATGTGCATAGCTTTTTTCCATCACGAGTCTTTTAGAGCTGTCTTTGAACCTTTCATTGATGAGAGGAGTCAAGTCTATCAAAGTTAGTCCTTACAGATACCATGTGTCTATAACCCTGTATAATGATCCCCTGGTTCTGCTCCCTTCACTCAGCATCAATTCGTATAAGTCATTCCAGGTTATAATAAAGTCTGTGACCTTTTAATTGCCAATTCTAATGGCCTTTTCTCAATACTGAAACTACCACAATGAATAGGTTTCTATAACTGAAGTCAGAAGATCCAAATTAAAATTTGCCTCTGACTCTTTCTGGAAGTGTGACACCATTCAATCTTGGTTAAAAGCACCTACCTTTCAGAACTGCTGCGAGTATTAATATATGCAAAGTGCTCTACAATCCTTGAAGTACTATTTTATTTTTGGCTATTAATGTTGTAGCTATTATTAAAATGATTTTTAAATGACTACTACATACAATTTCTAACCCTCACCCTAATTTCATTCCTAACCCAGTATTTCTACCACACTTTCTCCCCATACCCTCTCATCTAAGAACCTCCCCTCATACTTCACAGAAAAAAAATTAGGCTATTCACTAAGAGCTTCCTCTTCTTACCTACTCTTCATTTCATATCACTCAGATCCCTTTGCCTAGTCTCTCCTTCACCCCATCTCACCTCCTTGTGAAGGCAAACCTATCTATACATACATGTGATCCCATTCTGTCTTCTCCAGGAGGCTGACCCTCAATCATGCCCATTCTCTCTGTTACCTCCAATTCCACCCTATCTACTGGTTTCTCCCATTCTGCCTTCCATGCTTGCCTATGCCTTTGGCTTTGGAATGCCATTAGTCTCCTCTCATGTGGCAAAGCACCTGGGGCTGATTCTATTCCGGCTGAGATTTACAAGGCAGGGGATCCACTGTCCATACAAAAGCTGATTGAAATTTTCTGGGTTATATGGCAAGAAGAGGTTATCCCCAGGAGTGCCTCCACTGTCCATCTCTATAAAGGAAAAGGAAATAGGTTGTCCTGTGACAATCACAAAGGGTTCTTTCTCTTAGTCATTGCTGGCAAGATTCTTCCTAGAGGCTCTCCTTAATAAGCTGATCCTTCACCTGGAAGACAGTCTGGAAGACAGAAGTGTGACTTCAAAAAGGGGCTAAGGAATGGTCAACATGGTGTTTGCTGCCCATCAACTCCTAGAGAAATGTGAGGCGAAGAACAGAAATCTGTACACAATGTTTGTTGATGTAACCATAGCCTCTGACACTGTCAGTTGTGAGGGCTTGGGGAAGATCATGGCAAAACCTGGTTGCCTGGAGAAGTTCATCAGTATTATACACCAGTTTCATGACAGCATGCTTATACTCGTTCTGGGTAATGGATGATGCTCTCACACTTTCCCAGTCACCACTGGAATGAAGCAGGTCTGTGTGCTTGCTTCTGTGCTTTTTAGCATGATGTTTTCAGTGATGTTGTCAGATGCCTTCAGTGAGGATGAAAATTATTTAACTTGAAAAGGCAACAAGCCAAGACTAAAGTGGAGAGTGAGTTGGTGCATGACTTTTTGTTTGCAGATGACTGTATGCTCAGTGCAGCCACTTAGGCTGAGATGCAGCAAAGTATGAATTGTTTCTCTGCCACTTAATTCTGGCCTGATAATTAACACCAAGAAAACAGAGGTTCTCCACCAGCCAGCACTGCACACTCCATACACGGAACCATCAGTTACAATAAATGGATAAGTTTTTAATACTGTGGATAAGTTCACTTACCTTGGCAGTACACTTTTCAGGGATGTGCACATAGATGATGAGGTTGATGCATGCCTTGCTAGAGCTAGCTCAGTGTTTGGTAGACTCCAAAATAAAGTGTAGGAGAGAAGAGGTATTAGGTTGCCTACCAAACTGAAGATCTGACATTACTGTATGCCTATGAAAACTCAACAGTCTACCAGCACCATGCAGGAAATTGAATTGCTTCCATTTGAACTGTCTTAGAAAGATTCTGAAGATTACCTGGCAAGATAAGGTACCACACCCTGAGGTCTTTTCTTGAGCTGAACTGCCAAACATTAAGAGTCTACTGAAGAAAAGGCAACTCTGATGAGCTGGCCACATTGTTTGAATGCCAAACATACATTTGCCTAAAAGACTATTTTATGGAGAACTCACACAAAGCAAGTGCTCACACAGAGGTCAAAATAAGTGATACAACGACACTCTCAGGGTCTTTCTGAAAAACTCTGGAATTGACTGTGAGACATGGGAGACACTGCACAGGACCACCCAGCATGGTGTGCCTACATTAAAGAAGACACTGTGTTCTATGAGCGAAGCAGAATTATAGTAGTTCACGGGAAACATGAGATGTACAAATTTAGGGACGTTTCCATCCCAAATGTCCATATGAACTATTTGTGCCCAATCGGTGGTAGAGCCTTGTAAGCTCGTATTGGTCTGATCAGCCAGTCAGATACACTCTACCTTGACCCTGACATAGTGATGTCATTTTGGTCTTCTTTGATCACAAAAATGATAACCACTGTGCCTTTCTCAATGTTGGGGAAAAAAATCTTCATCTCTCCTCCCCTTCCCAGTTCAAATCTTTGAGAAAGCTACTTATATCTGTCATCACTTTTTCCTCTCACTGGATCCTCAACTTTCATCCATCTGCCTTCCTACCTCATTATTCATTTGAAACTGTTCTCTCCAAAGTTATTAATGATCTAATGGCCAAAGCTAATGTCTTTTCTCAATCTTCATCCTTCTTGAGCTCTCTGTAGCTCTTGAAGCTGTCACCCTCTTCAGATGTATATCTCTTTTTTCTTTTCATTACGCTATTCTCTCTTGTTTCTTCTACCTGGGTGACTGCTCTTTGCTAATGTCCTTGGACAGAGCTTCACCCAAGTTATGCTCACTAATTTTGGGTGTTAGTCAAGGCTTTTGACCCTCTTCTCTTATTTGTCTAGTCTATCCTCCTTCTCTCCATATACACATATGTGTATATCTATATGTATGTATATGTGTATATCTCCACAGATATACATATCTATATATATGTTTATTTATATTTTGTATTTACATGTGATAGGCAGCTAGGTGGTACAGTGGATAGAGTGTTCGGTCTGAAGTCAGGAAGACTCTTCTTTGTGAGTTCAAATCTAGCAGTCCCTTAACCTTGTTTGCCTCAGTTTCCTCATCTGTAAAATGAGCTGGAGAAGGAAATGGCAAAACACTCCATTATCTTTACATAAGACCCCAAACGGGGTCATGAAGAGTCGAACATGACTGAAAACTACCGAACAATAGAAATTTACATGTGTATGTGTATTTTGGAGGAAAAGAGAATAGTAAAGTCTATAGTTAACCCAGTTCAAGATGTCTAAAAGGCAGTTGGTAGTACACAACTGGAGCTCAGGAAAGAAGTTAACTAGAATCGGTTATACAGAACTTGGTATCATCATCAGAGAGATAATAACTGAATCCATGGGAGCTGCTAAGCTGTGTGAAAAAAATATGTATATATGCACAAATATATATGTAGATGTATGGATATATGTATCTATACATAACCAATGGAGGGATGATAGGCTGGAAAAGAACTGAAGAATGTATGGTTTAGAGGTCATAATGAAGCAAACAGGGTTCATGGTCTTAAGGGAGAGTTAGAGGTGAGGGTTGGACATGATGGCATCAAAGGTTGCTTCCAGCTTTAAATCTATGGTCATATGAGGCTAGAAAATACAATATCCTACTATGTTTACTATTTCTCAATTTAATAGTTCTATAAAAACTATCATCCCTCAGTAGAACAACATGAAGCCTTAAGAGCTCTCTTCAAACAAGGCACATTCTTATGCACATGTTAAAATTATACAAGCTTGTAAATTAGATGTATCTGTAGAGAAACTTCTTTCCACGATCCATGATGAGTACTGACATTTTAACCAATCTCAAATAAGGCATAAAACAGAGAGTACATGTTTATCTAAGGTGTCTGCCAATGCCAGATTGGATGTCCATCCCTGAGTTAAAAAAAAAAAAAGCTTCCTACACCTAGCAAGTTATTTTTTTATCCAAAAACTACAATTCACCTATAATATCGCATAAAATACATTGTCTCCCAGAACATAATGAAGTCTTCCCAGTGAAATATATAGTAATTCGAAAAGGATCATGTCCTTTGACAGAAAGGATGAAATTTTTAAATGACTAGATAATAACATGAAGCTAGGTAGTCAGTCCATTAAGTTTGCATATACTATAAATATAGCTTTCTGAACAGCTTCCACATGTGAATAGGCTTAAAATTTTAAAAAAGGTTTCAATATTTATTTGAAAGCAATTTAAATAAGATAGGCTTAAAATTAATCAGACACTATCACTTTTGGGAAACTATGCATTGTTTTCAGTGATCCCAAGTTGCTTAGTTCAACAGAAGTTCATCTCTTTAACATTAATTTTTTCTCAATAATGCTACAAGTTAACCCTCAGTAAACTACCCTTAGCTGACAGTGAATAAATAAAAATTTAAGCTCCTTGAGGGTAAGCAAGGACTAGGTTTTTGTTTTTGTTTTTTGGGAGGGAGGTCTTTCTGTCTTCAGTCACAAATATAGTACCTTGCATCTTTTAGGTACTTGTTACACATTGCCGAATTGAATTGAGGAAGAAAACTACAAGGCCACTAATCCTGAGAAAGCACAGTACCTCTGGTCCTTCCCTCCAGGCTCTCTCACTAAATATTCCGGAAAGGCATCAGATGATGAAAGGCAGGCCCCATTATTTCTCTTTTCATGCAAAAGAAGGATGAGTAAATTCTCAGAGGAAGAATTGAAAACAAAAACAAATGAATGATGACCTTCATACTCCAGGGTAGCTCTCATGTGCCACTTTCCTGGATCCCAAAAAACCTGCCTATCTGACTCAGACAGGGCTTGGCTTCTCTCCGTTGTCCAGATAGAGAAAATGAAGTCCGGTGCTCAATATCACACTGGGAATAAGGAGTTTAATTACAGCCAGAGCCCAGATTTTGTGATCTGCCTTCCCCTGTCTGTTTCTTCCTATCAGACCCAGCCCCACTTTACCTTCTCACCACCCCTCTGATCTACCCTCCTCACCTCTGCAGACAGGCCGGTGATCACTCCAGGCAGCAAACATGTCACTCACTTTCATGCAGGTGATCCTTTTGGATCCTTGTAGGTCATAGCCCTCATTGCAGGTGAACTGGATGCTTGAACCTAACCTGAAAGACAGTAAGTTGACATGACATTTGTTCTGCAGGCCAACTATTCTGCCAACTTCCCGCTCTCCTAGCCTTCCCTAGTCACTTTCTTTTCCCCCTAAATAAAATTCACAACAAACAGCATGAACAACTAAAGACTTTTTCCTCTATAGTTTCATTTAGACTTCTATAGACTATTCCTTTATATGGATTTCATGAGAATATTTTGGTTGGGGTAAGTTAAAAGGAATCTTGGTGAACAAAACATCAATTGCCAGAAAAGTAAGATTAAATATTGATTACTGCTACTAGTAATGAACAATTCCGCCACACGCATTTTAAACGAAGGTTGAGGATTCAAGGAGACTCACTAGAGAGTTGCAAACTTTGCCGGGTGGGGGGAAGAAGAGCAGGCCAGGGCTTTTTTAGACTCACACTGGCCTGGAGTCCCTTCCTAGGTCTCCAAGCCAAGTACAAACTGCCATGAACTACCTGAAGCCCACATTTAATATAGTGTTCTACTTTCTAAATATGATCAATATAGTGAACTGAGAACTGAGAAACAGGAGCAAATAGAGTATAAGGGACATCAGTGTCTCCCCAAAATATAAGACCATAAACATCTTGAATACAACGATGTTTTTCCTGCCTAAAGATAGGAAATACTAGCTATTATAAATGACAGGAGCACTGAATCCAATACCATAATCATTTCTTACACCTGCTCTGGCCAGTTCTAACCCCTGGTTTCCCACATTTCCCACATACCCTACATGCAAAAAGAAGGAATCCAAATGTGACTTACCTAAAATCTGAGCCTAGTCTTTTGCCCCTTTCTGGAATACCAGGGTCTGGACACATATTATGTCCTTGGGACACACCAACCTGAGTTACTACAAGGCAAAAAACAGTACATACAGAGATAGAAAATCATTGGCAAACACTAGTCAGGCAATTGTCTCAGTGTGGATAGATGCAGAAACAGAAAGGACCTGCTGCTTTGGAGGCGGAGGCATTATTAGAGGGTGGGATTGGGGAGAGTGGCACTTGTAGATTTTGTGATGAGGGAGAGATATGAGATTTACCTTGAACAAATAAATCTCTTTTGACTAATGAAGTTGAGGTTGAAATGTGGCAATTTCATTAGGTCACAGGCAGGTGAAACACTGTAGAGCTTCTACCCAATTTCCTTATTCTGTGACTGGGATCAGTGATAAAGGGTTCTATCTTACACTAAGGGACAGATGAAAATTATCCCTTACAAAGCCTTTGGGTAGTAGCCTATTCCCAAGTCCTGCCGGCCCCAGCTGGAAGGTCTAAGTCTGTATAAGATATGGCCCTCAGCCTCAGCCCCCAAACAGACACATAAATCAAACAAAACAAAGTATAAATATGCATGATTACAAATAATAAAGAAGGTAAGAGCAGCCTGAGGTCCTAAAGAAGGCTAATTAGTTTGAATATGGAAGTTTCCCCTGACAAGTTCCCCATCCCAGATACTGCCCACTGCCATAGCTAACTAAACAATAGAAAGTAATCAGCACCTCTCACATCTGTTAAATGGTACAGGTACAAATGTAAACATGGATGGCTCTAACAGGGATGAAGGGAGATTTAACATGATAACTTCCATTTCGTATTCTACCAAAATCTCATGCACACCAATTCTGCTCAAAGTGACAACTTTCCCAAACAGCTACAAAAATGTATTGTGATTCCATCTTCTTCAATAGCCTAGGCAAGGTTAAGATAAAATGGCTATCTAGGCACTGATGCTAAGGCTGAAGGAAGAAAGGCAGAGGGCAAAAACACACACTTTCAGACACCAGTATGCCCTACCATACTCATTTCATGGCAACAACCATCTCCCATTGCACTGATAGATGGATTCTATGGCCTAGCCCTTTTAAAAATATGCATAACCATACATTCTACTATCAAAATTTTTGTAGAAGGAGGGGCAAGGTCTATAGCTAAGTATTTAAAAGAAAAAAGAATAAAGTTTGGGATCCACTGACTTGTAGCACCTGGGCAAGTTACACCAAGCCATTCTGGATAGTAAATTCTTCTGAATTGGATCATTTCAACATATAGCTCAGTTTCATCTCCTGGTAGCCTGTCCTCTTTTCTGTGGTAAACAGAAAGTGAAGAGTCCATATGGATCAGCATTTTTCCCATCTGGTACTATACAAAACAGCACTGACCTAGACTCATGGCAGCTTTTCAAAATGGGGGGGTGGAGACCACAGTCCATACTCAAGGAGTCTCAGCAAACCCATAGCCCCACTAGGAGATATTTTGCTCAAAGTGTGCAAAGGTCAGAGAAGAAGAGATAGGTATTTAGAGGCAGACCTATACAGACAAGAAATGTGAGTCAGTTCAAAGACCTCCCTCTACTCTCATGGAATTGAGCAGGATACTTGGGTCTCTATGAATATTTATGGCAGGGGCAGATAGCAAACAGGCCAAGGCCACTCTAGAGCTAGGTTTCTAATATGCCATGGGCCATTACTATCTCAGGGGGTATTTGGGGGTGGGGGAGGGGGACAGAGAGACAAAAATTCAAGATGATATGGTGTCAACTAGACAGCTGTCCAGATAGGCCCTAAGCATTTAAACAGTTTCCTATGATAAATAATACAAAGACGAACAAGGTGTCTCACTCCCAAGAGATCTATGGAAAAGCTGCTAAAAGGCAAATGCTTCTCTTCTGAAGTACGTGAGTAACATATGAGTGGTATTAAATGTCCAAGCCTCATGCAGCGCTGAAGCAGGGTCTTTTTAGCATCATGCCACTATCTCTAAACACAGGCTGGAGAGTAATGGCAGGCAATGCAAAGACGGCCTATTAAAGCAGTGAAAAGCTGGACAGCTAGCAAAAGCATAATGAGATTGGAGATCAAGGGCAACAATCTTGAGTGCATTATGTTGGCAAGACTGACGGGCCAGGGAAGGTGATATGAAGCTAGAATGCCATATAGGCAATCTGAGGCTATAGTACAAGTGTAGACCACAAGAAGTTAAAGAGCCAGTGCTGAAGGCTAATGCATATCATGTAAGGCTAGAGTGCAATTTGAGACAAATTATAGTTTAAGACTATGTGAGGCTGAAGTACTAGTACAGGCAATATTTTAATCTCTAGGTAAGACAGGGATACATGTTAAGGAAGAAAGGATCTGAGCGATCAGAAAAATTTAGAAAAGAACCAAATGAATGTTAAGCCCACTAACAAAGGTTATTTTTGGCAACAAGTACAAAGAATAACTGGTTGTTACCTAACACCTTGTCCTGCAGAAAATACAAAAAGCCTATATCTGTTATTCTTTCCATAAATTAAGGCTATTGATCCAAACTGAAAGGCTATGTTTCTGCCTCTCTCTATAGAAAACAAGAGCTTCCCCTCCCCATGATGAGTTGAATGAACCCACCCTTCACAGCAGTCTCCAAATGTTTCATCTCTCTCTCTTTGTAATAGACTAGATCAAGTTCTCATCCCCACCCTAATCTCCTACAGTCCCTATAGGTTCAGAAGAAGAAGTAAAGTATTCCAAACATGGGCATTAAGGTTACCGAGTCATTTACAGTCACAGTGGAAGAGAAGAAAAGGGCAAGGAAGAGAGAGAAAATGACCCATTGTGAGAACACTGTGAACTGTAGGCATTTTCCAGTATTAGCTATTTTTATACATAAATAACTGAATCTACTACACATGAGAGAAATACATACACCTCCTAGTGATGTGCAAAAACGGTTATTTTCCCATTATATCCTAGAAAAAAAAAACTTCCCCCTCCCACTCTGCCTCTTTTTTTCTATCTTAGTCCTTCAACCTCCTTTCAATAAGCCAATCTGATACCTATCCATGGAGGAACAGGAGATAAGGAATTTCTGCCTACAATCCCATTTTTAAACCTGAGTACCCTCCACCATAGCTACAAACCTCAGTTCTTAATGGGTAAGGCCAAAATAGATTAAATTCTAGAAATATCTGGTTTCAAACTAGTTCCAACAGTACAGCAACTTTTTTCTGGCTCTCCTTAAGCTCTTCACCAAGACAAGAAAGAAGACAGCTTAGAACAGACCCTTGTCACAGCAGTAGACATGCAAGGATGGAGTAGAGGGGAAAAGGAGAGTGCCATGGTATGGTTTACCC
The DNA here is from genome assembly GCA_028646595.1 of Phalanger gymnotis. Taxonomy (NCBI): domain Eukaryota; kingdom Metazoa; phylum Chordata; class Mammalia; order Diprotodontia; family Phalangeridae; genus Phalanger; species Phalanger gymnotis. The sequence goes on from CM053622.1 coordinate 750,244,254, forward strand.
AGAACTATAACTTTTGATAAAACAGCAGGCAGCTGTCTTCTCTTATAATTACTAAAGCAAAAATATAATTTAGCCACAACAGCCTAGAATCAGAGACACTTTCTGTGATGCTGTATGCTACTGACCAGCTCTTCTCTTACAGAAATATTCAACAAGCTCTCGCATTTCAAAATGAATTCATCCTGGTTACCAGGGAAACCATGAAACGTAAATCTTAATGAACCGTTTACACTCTAAATTACAGATAGAGTTTCCTTTCGTTTTCTATCAATTACAGCTTCCCTATACTATTCAGAATCCCCCAATTGTGACTTCATTGTTTGCTTGGTAATTTACTAACTATTGAAAGATGGGAGGAAAAGGTTGAGCTTCATCCTATCCTTCCCAAAACAAAAATAAAAGCACTTTGCTACAGTTCCCCGGGGGCAATGCACCAACATTGAGCAGGGTGTTTCATCACTGTTAACATTTGACTATAAGGAAGTACTCTTCCAAATTAAAATAAAGGAGGAAAATTTGGCTAGCAGAACTCATAGCCTGCCAAGATGAAGGTACCTGAAGTCCAGTTTTCCTCATTACAAGACATGTATGTGCAAACCACAGAATCTGTGAGGCAGATGTGCTGCCTAAGGGAGATGAGGGATGATAGGGGACTATCAAAACAGGTCATTCTTCTGAGAAAGTGCTCTGGATGGACCACAAATGTTTAAACAACTCATTTTGCAGTAAAAGGTTTCAAGGGCTAGCTAGGGTAGGGGAATGGTCTCCCTAGAACATAATCAAGAGAAATAATGTGCTGAACAGGAGGCTTATTCATTTCTAGGAATAAAAATCACCCCTCAGATTAGCAGAGGGTTTTTCATTCTTCCAAAGTACTTTATATTAATTATTACATTGAACCAACAGAACCTAATGAGCTACAAAGGGCTAGGACAATATCTCTTTACACACAGAGCAACTAAAGCCTAGAAAGATGAAGATATTTTTCCAAGGTCAAACAAAATTAAACTAGGTAAAGAATTTAGACTTCACGAATTCCAACCCACAACCTTTTTCACTTGGCTGCCACCCCAGTGCTTCCAAACTTGGGTCTATGAGTTCTTTTATTGGCAAGAATCATATCTCAACTAAATTTTAATTTCTCTCAGAATCTGACAGTGCTCTGAACATAGTAGGTGCTAAATAATTTTTAACTGAATTAAGTGCTGCTATAGAGTATCATTACAGTCCCTAGGAAAGCACAGATTCCTTTTCTAACTTTGCTTCAAGCTTGGAACAGCCCGGGTTTAAATGTAGTAAGAAAGGTAATTCTCAAGTCTTAAGGCAGGAAAGGAATGAGCAGATGGATGGACAGCTTTTGGTCCAATGGCACCTAGTTTTCTGAATATTCAGGCACAAAGATTTTGCTTTGAAGAGTATCAGATTTTCTCTGTGTTCTCCAACGCCTCATGTGAGTATATGAGAATAAAAGAAAGGGAAAAGTGGGGGAAGGAACTGTTGAGAAAAGAGCAACAGGAAAGGGAAAGGCAGAATTAGGAGAGGAAAAGAGAGACAAAGATATGGAAATAAAACAGTGGGGGTAAGAAATGAGAAAGAAGGAAAGAGAAGAGCAAGAGGGAAGAGCAGGGAGAGGGAAGAGAGAAAAGGAAGGAAGTAGGTGAGAGACAAAAGAGAGGCAAAGGTAAATAAAGGGTAAAGTGTTAAAGAGGAAAAGAAAAAAAGAGGAAAGTATAAGGAAGGAAAAGGAAGAGAAAGAAGTAGCCAAGAGAAAGAAAGGAGAAGCTGAAAGGAGGAAAGGGATGGAGAAAAGAAAAAAATAAAGGGCAGGAGAAGAAAGGAAAGAGAGAGGCGATCAGGAAGGGAGAGGAGAAGGAAGAATTAGTGAGGGGAAAGAGAAGAGAGCCAGAGAAGAGACAGACAGGGAGAAAGTGAAGAAGAGAAAAGTAAAGGAGAAGAAAGATAAATTTACTGTTGTCTACAGAGAATCAAGAAGTAAATAAGACAAAAGGTCCCAAGCATAATATCAGCTCAGCTTTTCAAAGAAAAGTTGTTGTCTCCTCTGAGCCCTGCAAATCAACATCACAGCCTTTCCCAGAACACAGGCTGAAATGCCTATGTCCAATTATCTCTCTTTGCTCTTCCTCTGAAGAAGCTCATTTGTTATCCCACTTTGATATTCCATTTGATATCCCATTTTGTTTTGTTTTTTGAGATGATTCTCCAGGCCACTCTTCAGTGCTAGGATCCTATTCTTTCTCACCTAGATAAAGCCAGCACTAACCAATGGTGATGCCTAAGTTCTCACACCACATTCAGCACAAAGAACAGTCTGAGGCATAAGTACAGCATCACCTGAAATCCCTTCCTCCCTCCAAGCTATCCAGGTGCTCTCTGTCATACCTTGCCCAAACACAAGGACTGGAGATGAGGAACACAGGGAAGAGCTCAAGAACAAATTCTAAAATCTCCTCCAGACCTCTCTCTTGACCAAGAATGGGACTGGAAAGTGACACATTGGATATTTGGCACAGAGCCTACACAGAGGCCTCCTCCCCTAGGCAGAGAATGGGCTTCATGGCCCAATATACCAAATGGAAAGTGAAAGGCATGAAGTTTATGGTTCAGATGAAGATACAATGCTGCGCCCTCACAGCCAGTGGGTATTAAATGAGATAAACCAATCATCCCTGTCCTATCCTACTCTGGGGAGCCATGGGATAGATGGAGGTGGTGAAAGAAAAGAACTGCCAAGTTTGGGATGGCATAATGTGGGCATGCAGGGGTCACAAAGTTTTGAGGGAACTCTATCTACCATTCTGAGGATTCCAACTGCTATAAAGGATTAGTAGGAGAAGGTGACAAGGCATCAGGAAAACTTGGTTGATTTTTAAAATATAGTGATAAAAAGTGATTAAAAAATTTAGGAAAGAGGAAAGGAAAGGAAAAGAAAAAGGAAAGGAAAGGAAAAAAGAAAGGAAAGGAAAGGAAAGGAAAGGAAAGGAAAGGAAAGGAAAGGAAAGGAAAGGAAAGGAAAGGAAAGGAAAGGAAAGGAAAGGAAAGGAAAGGAAAGGAAAGGAAAGAAGGAAAAGGGGAAAAACAACATTAACAATTCCCGGTCTGAAACTTAGAATGGACAGAAGTGTAAAGGTAGAGAAAAAGAAGAGGAAAGAGAAAATGTAAACAATAAAGGAAGATAAGAGAGGGAAACCAAGCATAAGGGGGAGAAAGGAAGAAGGGAAAAGTGAGGGGTTAGTCAATGAGAGGGCAAACTATATCAAGATATAAATACCCAGGCCCCTCTTCCTTCGCTCCCTCCCTGTGGCATCTCCAAAAGTTAGTATGTTTGTGAATAGAGCACAGAATAAAAGGTGATGCAATAATGCAGAAAAAATTTTAAAAGGGCATTTTAGCATTCCACCAAAAACCAAAAGGGAGCACCATGGCTCCAAAAAGACCAATATCTAGAATCGAAAACACTAGCAGCTCTTAGATTAAGAGCCCAGAGAACTTACAGACAGATGTCTTCTGGTTATTATCTTTGCTGGGCATCAGCTTCACTCCCCGAGATTTCAACTCGATTTGTTTCTTAACTGGAGACAGTGGAAGAAAGAAAGAACAGTTTAGCTTAGTGCCAGCCTACACGTGGTTGAGAATCTAGAACAGTGCTGAGACACTCAGAGAATTAACTTATAAAACAAGAATTTCATGTTAGCCTCATATTTGGCTATGGGCTGTCTTACAATCTCCTCAACTAGCAGCTGAGCAAGGGCAAGGTCTATGAATGAGATTAAGTATTTGGCACAGTGTCCTGGTAAGACTATTAGACTTGGAATCAAAACAGACCTGGATCCAAATCTATCTCAACAGTTGGCAGTTGTATGACTACTGGCAAATCACTGAACCTTTCTGAACCTCATTTTCCTCATCTCTAAAATGGGAATAATAGCAATTATGGTACTTTAAGAGCTGGATTGAAGCTCAAATGAGCTAATATATATGATAGGTTTTGCAAACCTTAAAACACTTTATAATTGTCAGGTACTAATACAAATTTTATTTAGCTTGCTATGAACATTGCCCAGGGATAGCTGACTTTAAGCACAGGTGAAGCAGGAAACCATTCAGTGATGACCTGGACCCAAAGTGAATAATCTACTCTTTCACCTGACAGTCATTGATAATACTCTCCAATTACAAGGCCAAATCTTTGTTTATGACTGTTTTCAGGCTCCTATTTTGAAATGCAAATGCCCTTCCCCCTCACACCATCACTCAGAAATGAACCATTTCTCAGGTTCTTGTATCAGTAATTAAGGTGAGACTTTCTTTTACTGTTTCCTCTTTCAGCACTTATTTAATCAAGTGCCCTTGAAGAGTCTGGCCTTTGTTTCTTTGATTAAATCAGGAGTCTTTGATGACCTCCTTGCCTCAAGGGAAAGTCTAGTTTACATGGATTTCATTCACATATTTGTGACGCCAGAAGCTTTTAGGCCATGTGGGTTTAAGTCAGGCCATGTGGGTGAGTCACATGTTGTGATACCCTTTGACCCTGAACAGAATATATAAACTCAAGAGGGTGTCATTTTTCCTTGGGGCTGTCACTCACTGGAAGAGTGGAGTGTGACTTGAAGAGACTCTGGTCGTTAAGAGCTTCCCCCCACCACCCTGCCGGCTTGTAAACCCAGATGTTGATGCTTTCCTGGTAACTAGGAACTGTGATTTGAATCAGACAAGGTCGGTCTGTTGATGTTTTTAATTTGTTTGTATTTGCTCTGAAGTTCAGGTTGCTGGCTTTTCCTCCTGAACTAAATGACTTATATTTATATGTGTGATTAAAGTGAGATTGTTAACCTCTTAAAGTTACTTTCCTTGGTAAAGCAGATCAAAAGAACCTATGTTAGTGGCCTTCTGTGTACTGGCTGTTGTTGGTTTTACACAGCTGCAGTAGCTGCTACCTGAATTGTTGTTACTGTCCTAATCTTTAGGTAAACAGGAGGGAGTTAATTCAGGTAAACTTTGAAGGACTGGGATGAAATAAAAAAATTGGCAAGCTTGGCCCCCTGGTTACTTCAAAAAGAGGAGCTGTGACCATGCAGTGATCTGTTATAATCACAGAGCATTAAAAAATGGAAGAGAATAGAACAAAAGTAGAAGAAATTCTAACACAAGGTACAGAGCAATCCCAGGGACTTCTGCCTGGCAGGAGACAGCAATTACACATGATCAGAGCTGCTAGAATACAACAACAACAACAAGAAGCATTTATTAAGTACTTACTATGTGCCAGACACTATGCTAAGCACTAGGGATAAAAAATCAAATGAAAGGCAAAAGTCAGTCCCTGCTGTAAAGGAGCTTACAATCTAACAGAGAAGATAACATGCAACTAACCACATACAAACAAGCTATATATAAGACAAATTGGAGGTAATTACAGGAAGAAAGGCACTAGCATTAATGGAAACCAGGAAAGACTAGGTGTAGAAGATGGGATTTTAGTAAGGACTTAAAGGAAGTCAGGTAATCCAGTAGGCTGAGATGGTAAGGAGAGAATTCCAGTCACAAGGAACAGCCAGTGAAAATTCACTAAGTCAGGAAATGGATTGTTTTGTTCAAGGAACAGCAAGGAGGCTAGCCAGTGGCACTTGATTACATAGTATGTTGGGAGCTGGAAGAAAGAAAGGTAAGAGAGGGCTAGGTAGTAAAGAACTTTAAAATTCCAGAGGATTTTATATTTGATCATGGAGGTAACAGGGATCATTAGACTTCATTGAATAAAAGCATGATATGGTCAGACCTGAGCTTCAGGAAGATCGTTCTGACAGCTAAGTGGAGAATGAACTGGAGTAGGGAGAAACTTGAGGCAGAGACCAACCAAAAGGCTTCTGCAGTAATCTAATCAGGTGATGGGGCTTGTACCAAAGGGATGGCAGTGTCATAGCAGGTAAGACAGAACATATAAGAGATGCTATGAAGGTAGAATTGATACGACTTAGCAAGATATTGGATAAGGAAGGTGAGAGAAAGTGAAGAGTCAAGGGTAACACCTAAGTCATAAGCCTGGATGAATGATAGAATGATGATACCCCCTACTGTAACATGGAAGTTTGGAAGACAGAGGGTTTGAGGGAAAAGATAATGAATTCAGTTTTGGTCACATTGAATTTAAGATGTCTATCAGATGTCTGATTTGAGATGTCCAATAGGCAGTCCGAGATATTAGACAAGAGGTAACGAGATAGGTTAGGATCGGTTAAGCACTTTTTTAGAGTAACTAACCATACCAAGCATAAATAGAGGCAAGGGTAAGGAATAATCTAAGGCAAAGCACAGTGGTAGCTGGGAATCCTAAGTCTTAACCCTTGTTTCTGAATTTCTGTTGCTCTCTAGGGGTTCTACTAGCTCAGCTGAAGCATGCCCTTTGTTTTCCCTTGGCAGTGGGTGTGGGTAGTTTAATCACATTTGTCTAGAACTTTTGCAGTGGTGGATTAGGACAGTTTTATCAACACTGACAAAAATCTGCTACTACCAGCTAGGCTCAATTGCTTGCCTGTACTAGAAGCACCTACGTTTTCATGCCTTTGGGCAAGCAAGAACCACAACAGAAAAATAGGACTTTTACCAGGTATGGCTAGACTCATATCTGCTCTACAACTGAAGCAACAATCACAAAAAAGAACCTAATAAGATGTCTATTTGGGGAAAAAAAATACAGACTTTTTTCTGAATAATTTTGTTCCTGAATTATGAAACTCCCCATAGGTTTATTTCTGAGGAAGCTCTGTTCATCTTAACTGAATATATGATGAAATCTAGTTATATCCACACACAGCCACTTCTCCTTGATACACATTCAAATTCCCTTGAAAAAATATGTGTAACTTTCCATGTGTATCCAGCAGTAAAATTCCCAGTGAACACTGAAATAGACACATTATCAAAAAGAGAGCATTAGTGAAGAACAATTCAAGCAATTCAAGCAGAATTGAGCTTTTATGAACAGAAAACATGCTTCCTGATTAAGGATTATACTTGGGGACAGGTGAAACTCAATGACAAGAAAGTTTTGACAGGGACAACCCAGCCCACAGGGGAGAACTGCAAGGTACCCAAACCCAGGTACACTAACCTTAGCCAAGGATCTACCATAGGCAAGAGAAACTTTTCACATCAAGGCAAAAAAGGAAATCAAATATTAAGATCTTGTCCTGAACAGTGAATCAAAACCACAATCTTTCCCCAAAATGTACTTTGTTTTTCTAAGGACATGATGTGGAATCATCTGCTCACAGCTACCCAGATGAAAGGGAGGGCACCAAAGTACTCCCAGAAACAGAGAGATTATGTAATAAATGAAATTGTTTTGTTGCCAAAAATGAAACAGGCAAAGGTGAGGATGGAAGGCATCGAAACACAAGAGACTGCCTAGGTAAAGGCACAGAGGAGGGAAATGAAATGTTATGTATAGAGAATCTCTAGCACTACTAAGTCTCACTTTTCTTATCTATAAAATTGTTTCTGCTCTACCTATGTATGAGGACAAAATTAGATAAGGCATGTAAAGCACTTTTTAAGCCAAATATTGTTATTATTAAGTAAAGAAAAAGTACAAGAGAACAGGAAGGTTTGTGGAGATACCGAGTTGGTATTCTCCTTCAACATGAACATAGCTAGTCAAAAATGAAAATTCAGGTAGGCAGAGAGGTCTGTGTGGGTCCAAATATTAATGGGTTAATTGTCCAAGAATCCCCAGTTTCCCTAGTTTTTCAACACTGGGGAAGCACCAAGTATCTACCAGGCACCCCTTGTTTGTCCACATGTCCTCCCAGGGCATGTGTCTAGGTGTCTTCTCAGAGTGTGGGCTCATATTTTTGTCTAGGGTCCTGTATTTTTTTATCTGCCCAGAAAGGTATACATCTGGGCCACAAAACTACACACACTGAGGACAGGCAGCTTCAAATTTCTACAAGGAACACAGCATAAAAGTATACCATACCTAAAGGAAACTTTGTAATTATCTCACATATAATAAATAAAGATTTCCAGCAACCAGCTCTATTCCTTTTTCAATGGCCCTCTCTAAGCCTGGGTCCATGTCCCCCTGGACTCTATACATACTTATAGAAGAAAGTATCACAGACTTTTGATGGGATGTTTGAATAATATTATTATTTTCCAATTACATGCAAAAACAATTTTTAACATTCATTTTTAAAAATTTTTAGTTCCAACTTCTCTCCCTTTTTCCCTTCCCTCCTTCCTCCCTGACACAGCAAGTAACTTGATACAGGAAAGGAGATGTTTGGTACCAACTATTCCTACTATAACATCTTGGAAAAATACCCCTTTCTAAAAATCAAATTAAATCTGGCTGACAAACTGGTATGAACTGATAATCACTTGAGGGAAAACATACTAGGGGGCTCACTGGGATCAGTTCTGAGTACCATAGTTTAAGAAGACCATTGATGAGCTGGAAAGTATCAAGAGGAGTTACTGATCAAGATGATAAAGAGACTTGAGCCTGTATCACATGAAAATCAGTTGAAGGAACTGATTTAGCAAGAGAAGACTCACAAAGAACGAAGGGCATGATGGTTGTGTTAAAGCATTTGAAACGCCGTTTTGTGGGTGATGGATTAAAATTGTTTGTGTTGTATGACCTCAGGATAGGCCCAGGTACAACTGATGGAAGTTACAGAAGCAAATTTACTCTTGATGTTAAAAAAACAACAAATCGGTCGCGGGCAGCCACGGACTCGGGTTCTGGTTCCCCTGCCGAGCTCGAGGGAGACTCGGGAGCCGGGAGCTAGGAGCTGGCTGGGGGGTGGGGGGGAGCGGGGCTTAGGGAGCCAGCTGAGCCCGCGACCACGACCGCTGCCGTCGCCTGGAGCGGGAGGTGGGGGGTGGGGGACCGGGACACCAGCGCCGGTGCCAGCCCGCAGCCCAGGGTAGGGGGTAGAGGGGTACCCGGCCGGAGCCGGAGCCAGCGCCGCGGAGATGGGGAACGCGGCCACCTCCAAGAAGGCGAGCCAAGAGGAGATGGTGAAAGAGTTTCTAGAAAAAGCCAAGGAAGAATTCCTCAAGAAATGGGAAAATCCACCTCAGCAAAGTACAGTCCAGCTGGATCAGTTTGACATAATCAAGACTCTGGGCACTGGCTCCTTTGGGCGAGTGGTACTTGTGATGCACAAGGAATTTGGAAGCTACTTTGCCATGAAAGTCCTTAATAAACAGAAGGTGGTGAGGCTGAAACAGATCGAGCACACCATGAATGAGAAGCGCATCCTGCAGGCCGTCGAGTTCCCATTCCTCGTCCAACTACGATATTGCTTCAAGGACAACACAAACCTGTACATGGTGATGGAGTACGTCCAGGGTGGAGAAATGTTCTCCCACTTACGGCGGCTCGGAAAGTTCAGCGAGCCCAATGCTCGCTTTTACGTAGCTCAAATCGTCCTGACCTTGGAATACCTTCACTCACTGGAACTGATCCACCGAGACCTGAAGCCTGAGAACCTTCTCATTGACCAACAAGGCTATGTCCAGATGACAGATTTTGGTTTTGCCAAGCGTGTAAAAGGCCGAACCTGGACCTTATGTGGGACTCCAGAGTACCTGGCTCCTGAGATCATCCTGAGCAGGGGCTATAACAAGGCTGTTGACTGGTGGGCCCTAGGTGTCCTGATCTATGAGTTGGTAGCTGGCTACCCCCCCTTCTTTGCTGACCAGCCCATCCTGATATATGAAAAGATTGTCTCTGGGAAGGTTAGATACCCTAGTCACTTCAGCTCCCACCTGAGGAGCCTGCTTCGGTGTCTGATCCAAGTGGACCTCACTAAGCGCTACGGGAACCTCAAGAATGGTGTCAATGACATCAAGAACCACAAATGGTTCGCCACCACTGACTGGATCGCCATCTACCAGAGGAAGGTGGGGTCCCTCGGCTGGGCCTGGAAAGAGGCTGAGGGGTGGGGGGAAAGGGTGAGAAGGGGTCCAGTATTGGACAGTTTTTCAGCTTCAGGCTCTGTCACTCATCTCTGGAGCCACTCTTCTGTGCTTCTTTCCCTCTCTATAAAATGAGTTTGGGCTAGACTATGTCTTCATTTCCTCCTCTCCTCGACCCTCCAAGCTCTGCCCTGGGAGGCCTGGGAAGATGCTGGCATCTTGCTGTGCCTTCAGGGACTCTTTAGGCCACTGGGAAGGAAAGCAGGTACCGAACCTGTTCCTTTGCCCGTGATGCTCTTTCCCATGTCCTAGAGGCATGGTGTGGTGCTGGAAAGAGAAGCCACCAACCTAGAGATTTACTTCTTGGGCAGGCTCTGCTACTGATGCTCTAATCAGGGCTAGGGAACCTGCGGCCTTGAGGCCACATGTGGCCCTCTAACCCCTTCAGTTTGGTCCTTTGACTGAATCCAAACTTGACAGAACAAATCCCCTAAATAAAAGGATTTGTTCTGTAATACTTGGACTAGTCAAGGGGCCGCACCCAAAGACAGAGAGGGCCACACATGGCCTCAAGGCTACAGGATCCCCATCCCTAGATCTAGGTCATGGATCAAGTCACTTCCTTCCTAGGGTTTTCGTTTCTTCATGTGTAAAATGGGAGTAGAGGGTGGGCTGGGGGCCTTTCACCTCTAAGATTCTCTCACTCCTCAACAGGTGGAAGCTCCCTTTATACCAAAGTACAAAGGCCCAGGTGACACAAGTAATTTTGATGATTATGAGGAGGAGGAGCTCCGGATCTCCGTCAGTGAGAAGTGTGCCAAGGAGTTTGCTAAGTTCTAATGGTGTCCCTGGGTCCTGGGGGTTTTCTTTTGGGAGTGGGGGAGGGGTGGATTGAACAGCCTGATGGCCCCAGAGTTCCTTGCATATTAATTTTTCTGTAGGATGATCAGAAAGCAGAGATGTCTGCAAGGTGGGGAAAGGGAGATTCAAATATCAGACGCCCCCCCCCATCCCTAACCCCCATTGGCTTTTTCCTCACTGTCTCACTTGAGCTGGTAGAACCCATGGCTGCGTTCCCTCTGCTCTTTTCCTAACTCCATGCAAGTTTTGTACCAGTTTTCCAGCCCAAACAGACCTGAACCTTGCCCCTCTAACACCACCAGAGATCCCCTTTCTTTCCACCCCAGGCCCCACCCAGAGTGGGCTAATAGTACCTAGAGCCAGGTCCTTATTTTTGTAGCTCCTTATTGATCCCCTGGGTGCTGGGAAGTGGGAGCAGGGGAGCCAGGGGATCCCAAGTTGGAAAACCTCCAATTCCCAAGACAACCACAGTTGCCCATTATTTGTCCTTTTCCTGGCCTCTCCCTGGAACTTCAGAACCTTATCTGGGGTAAAAGGACAGACAAAACAGTTCCCCACAAGGAGAGATCCTGCCTGGGAAGGTGTTTTAGTAAAATTTTTGTGGCTCCTTTATATTTAAAACAATTTTAAATGTTATTTAAGTTATATTTGCCTTCTGTCCTAACTCCTTCCCACCTTCCCTAGCTGTCCCAAATACATTTTAATGTGTCTAGATCTGCCTAGGTCAAAGGCTATGGAGCTTTTAACCTCTGAGATCTTAGCTGATGGTTTTGAACTGGGTCTGTGACTTGGGGATGGGGATTTTTTGCTGCTGATCTCAAGCAGGGAATCGTGGGAAGAACTGTGAGATCCCCTTGAGGCGTATCCTGCCAACTTTGAAAGAACCCTGGCCTCTTTCAGCACATACCCCCACTCCCAGTGGTCTCCCTTCTTGGAACATGATCAGCTCTCTTAACCCCCACATCTTTCCTGTTCCCCAGTTTTTGCTCACTTTGGGTATTAGGGCACCAGAAAAAAAAAAACATTTCCCAACCCACCCAGGCAGCCTGGCTTGTGATCCCTGCCAAAGAGGCCTCCCAGATATCCCTTCATTTTAGCCATTCTTATCTATAGATTTTTAATGAATAGCCACTAACTTCCCATTTTGTCTTGGAGTGTCACTCCCTAAAAGCTAATTGAAGGATGTAGCACACTCTGGGAGGGGAAAAGGGGAGGACTGGGAGAAATGAAACAGGAAGTGCCACATCTTCAAGGTAGAGAGCTTCCTTTTGCCACGGGAATGCCAATTTTTATTCACCTGATAGCCTCATCACCATTCCCTGTCCCTAGAAGCACCGTCCTTCTGGCTTGATCACTCCTCCCACTGACCTCTTGTGAGGCATCTGAATTATCATAATTTCCACCACCCCCCTTCTCTCTAGGAAGTAGCTGGGGGTAGAGTAGCCCACTTCTCTCCACCTCCTTTCTCTTTTTTTGTCTCTCAATTTTTCCCCCATCCCTGAAGGAGTTCATAGGCCTGGGGTAGGGGAGGAGGGGTACCTGAGAGTTTAAACCTGTGTGATTCCAAGAAATTTGTTTCACGGAAATGACTCCTCTTTAACCGTGTGCTTTGTTGTAAACATATGTGAAAACTACTACCAGTAAAGTTTTGTTTAAAAAAAAACAACAAGTCAGAGCTCTCCAAAATGCATTCAGTCCATTAGTCAACAAACATTTATTAAGCACCTACTGTGTACTAGGCACTGTGCTAAGCACTGCGGAATATGAAGAGAGGCAAAAACAGTTCCTGCCCTGTGAATTCCTGCTCACATGGGTGCTCATAAGGAGGAGAGACAGTGTATAAACAATACATATATGTGTGTGTGTATGTATACACACTATATGTGTGTGTGCATATATACATGTGTGTGTATATATATATATATATATGTATACACACACACACACACATATTGGAAATAATCTCAGAAGAAAGGCATAGCATTAAAAGGGACTGTGATAGGTTTCTAGCACAAGGTAAGATTTTAACTGAGATGTGGAGGAAACCAGGGAGTTAGAAGGCACAGATAAGGAAGAAGAACATTCCAGGCGTGGAAGATAGCCAGGTACAATGCACAAATTAAGGAATGAAGGAGCTTATTTGAGGAATAGCTAGGAGGTCAGTATCACTAGGTCACAGACTACATGGGGGAGGGTAAACTTTAAGCAGCTAGGTGTGGCAGTGGATAGAGCACTGGGCTTGGAATCAGGAAGACTCATCTCCCTGAGTTCAAATCTTGCCTTGGACACTAACTAGCTGTGTGACCTTGGGCAAGCCACTTAACCCTGTCTGCCTCAGTTTCCCATCTGTAAAATGAGACAGAGAAGGAAATGACAAACCATTCCAGTAATTTTACGAAGAGAACCCCCAAAATGGGGTCGTGGAGAGTCAAACATGACTGAAATGACTGAACAACAACAAAACATTTTAAGAAGACTGGAAAGGTGAGAACAGGCCAGGATATGAAGAACTTTAAAAGCCAAACAAAGCATTTTATATTTGATCCTAAAGGTAATAAGGAGCCACTGGAGTTTATTGAATGTGGAGGGCAGAGGGAGTGGGGGTGACATGATCAGAACTGTGCCTTAGGAATATCACTTTGATAGCTGAGTGGAGAATGGACTAGAGTGGGGAGATCTGAGACAGTTACCAACCAGAAGGGTATCATAGAAGTCCAAGTATCAGGTAATAAGGGCCTGAACCAGAATGGAGGCAATTTCAGAGAAAAGAAGGGATGTGTATGAAGGATGTTGTGAGAGCAGACTCAACAGGACTTGGCAACAGATTGGATACTGAGGGTGAGAGGAAATAAGAAGTCAACTGAAGACACCTAGGCTTTAAGGAACTAAGGAAAATGGTGGTGTCCTCTAGAATAATAGAGAAGTTTAGAAGATAATGAATTCAGAGTTGCTCATATTGAGTTTAAGATGCCTACTGGATATCCAGCTAGAACTGTCCAATATGTTAAACTGGACATGAGGAGTAAGGTCAGAGCTGGTTATAAAAATCCAAGAATCACCTACAGAGAGATAATTGAATTCATGAGGGCTGATGAAATCATACCAGAAGGTTATGGTCAGACAATTCTGGCAGAAACTTCATTCAGGAGTACAGAAATGAAATTTGACCTTATTATAAGCCACTGATCCAGAAACTAAGGCTTGAGATATGAGGGGAAAAAAATATGCGAAATACAGTGCCAAAATACACCGGACTGAGAAAGCCAAGAAATAAACCCAGAATGAGAATAAATGAGATAATATTTGTAAGGTGCTTTAGCACAATACCTGGCACATGGTAGGCACTTAAGAAATATGTGTTCCCTTCTTTTCCTACATAAATCCACAATGAATTCAAGTATAATTTCAGAAAACATAATGAACCATCCAAAAGACGTATAGGAGTATTGGGGCAGGGGGTGGTGGGGAAGGAGAGGAAAGTGAATAGAACTAGAGATGACAAACAGAATAGGTAGGGAAGAAAAAATGGCAAACAATTACTATCTTAGAATAAATGGTGATATATCCTACCTAAGAATTAACCACCCTGAAAGTTAGAATGTGCCAAACAAAAAATAATGACCATAAAACAATAGGAAATATTAAAAAAATCAAAAGATTTTAAAAAAAGAAAATGTAAAGTATATAGTATTTTTACAAAGAGTTGGAAAACAGATCAAGAAGACATAATCTTTTTTAAATATAATTTTATTTCTTTTAAATATTTCCCAATTATATTTTTAATTTTTTTGGTTATTTTTTATTAATGTTATTTTTTGTTACATTTTAAATTCTGAACTGTCTCTCTCTACCCACTAGAGGACACCCTCCCCACACAAGAGGACATCATTTAACGCATATAGATGTACATGTACATGTACATGTAGATATAGATACTATGCGTACTTCTATTTATCAGTTCTTTCTCTGGAGATAGATTGCATCTTTCTTTATATGTCCTTTGTAATTGAATTAAGTATTTCTAATACTCAAAATAGTTGAGTCATTCAGAGTTATTCTTCAAACAATATCATTATTACTGTATACAATGTTCTCTTGGTTCTACTCATTTCACACTTCGTTATTTCATACAAGTCTTCCCACGTTTTTCTAAAATCAACCTGCTCAACATTTCCAACAACACAGTAGTATTCCATTACAATCATATACCACAACTTGTTTAGCCACTGCCCAATCGATATGCATCCCCTCAATTTGCAGTTCTTTGCCACCATAAAGAGAGCTGCTATAAATATTTTAGAACATATAAGTTCTTTTCCTTTTTCTCTGATCATCTTAAGAAACAGACCTAATAGTGGTATTGCTAGGTCACAGGGCATACACAATTTTATAACTCTTTGGGTATAATTGTAGATTGCTCTCCAAAATGGTTAGGTCAGTTCACGGTTCTAACAACAGTGTATTAGTGTCCCAATTTTTCCTCATTCCCTCCAACATTTGTCATTTTCCCCTTCTATTATTTTAGCCAATCTGATAGGTATGAGATTATACCTCAAAGTTGTTTCGAATTGCATTTCTCTACTCAATAATGATGTAGAGAATTTTTTTATATATATATAGCTTTGATTTCTTCATCCGAAAACACCCTGTTCATATCCTTTGACCATTTATCAATTGGGAAATGACTCATATTCTTATACATTTGACAGTGTTCTCTATGTATTTGAGATATGAGACCTTTATCCAAGAATCTGTCTATAATTTTTTTCCTCAATTTTCTGCTTTCCTTCTAATCTTGGCCACATCAGTTGTATTGGTACAAAACCTTTTTAATTTAATGTTCCATTAATGTTCCAAAATTATCCATTTTACATTTCACAATGCTCTCTACCTCTTGTTTATTTATAAATTCTTCTCTTATCCATAATTCTGATAGGTTAACATTCATTTTTTAAAATTTTGAGTTCCAAATTCTCTCCCTCGCTTCCACTTCAAGGAGAGATCATCTAAAACTCATTGTACTACCTGAAAATCATTATAAAACAATAAAACTTGGCTATCACATTTCAAGAAATAATAAATGAAAGCTACTCAGATCTCTTCGAATCTTGGAGCAAGGTGAAAATTTAAAAATCCTCCTGAAAGAAAGCTCAAAACAAAAACTTAAGAATGTCACAGTCAAAATCCAAGGTTTCCAGGGTAAAAGAAAAAGTATTGCAAACATCCAGAAACAGTATAGAAAAGTGAAAGTCAAGGTTACAAAAGACTTCACAGTTGCCACAATAAAAGAGGAGAACTTAAAATATATTCCAAAAGGCAGAAAGTAAGGACTTAGAATCAAGAATAACATATACAGCAAAACCTGGTACAATTCTACAAAGGGAAAAACAGATTCTTAATGACACAGAGGATTTCCCAGCATTCCTGATGAAAAGATGAGAATTGAGTAAGGATTCTGGAATGAAAATTCAAGAGATAAGAGAAATATATGAAGTTAAACAATTTGATCAACTGGAAGGGTCTAGGTGAGAATGCCTAGAAGTCAACAGAGAGAGAAGTAACGAGTGTCCTCTGAGAAGCCTAAGGCCTTCCAAGGTCATAGAGAAAGTGAAACAAGACAGGTAGAGGAATGGAAGAGGAAGAAGCAGAAGGTGAAGAAAGGAGGAGAAAGGAAAAGGAACTCATTTTTCACCCAACAGGGGTCCATGAGATGAAGAGCATAAAAGGCTGGGGTGAGCAAGCACCCCATGAACCTCACTTTCATCAGAATCAGACAAAATGACATCAAACAAACACAGATACACACACATGCTGTAGAAATATAAAACAGAAGGGGTCAGGGAGATGAGGAGATTTTAAGACGAAAGCGGGTCATGGAAAGAATTAATCATAAGCGATACAAACTCCAACAATGGGCGGTAGGAAGTGTGAAGAAAAGTCAAGAAGAAAGATTAAAAACTTGTGGTCAAAATAGGAGCAAGAGAACAGAAATGGATCTCATCTTTCATATAACACAAACATTAGGCAAATTCCTCTCTTACTACCTTGTTCTTTATTATAAAGGGAGGAGAGAGGGCAAAGGAGTGAGAAAAAAAGCAAGGCAATAATATTGAGGAAAGAACACCATTAATGACCATAGTGAATGTGATGAACTCACTAATGAGAAGGAAGAGGATAACAGAATGGAATAGAAAGCACAATTCAAAAGATTGTTCACAAGAAACATACTTGAAACAAAGATGCACACAGAGTTAATTGAGGTATTAGAGCAGAATTTCCTAAGCTTCAAATGAACTCTCAAAAGCAGGGGTATTAATCATGACTTCAGACAAGGATACAGTAAAAACAGACATGATAAAAAAGAATCAGGGAAACTGTTTATGCTTAAATTAAAATTAAATTAAATTAAAATTAAATTAAATTAAAAATTATGCTTAAAGGTACCACAAATGCCAAAACAGATACTAACATTTATACATGCAATGTATAGTATCAAAAAGTTAAATTAACTGAAGGGAGATACAGACTTAGAAAAATATAACAAAAAGATAAAGATGTTAAAGGCTTGAATAGGACTTTTAAAAAATTAGAAATGATAGATTTCTGGTAATTACTCAGAAAACAAGGGAATTTATATATTTCTTAGCCACGTATATACGCACATGCAAACATATAGCTATAGATATCTATGTAGATAATCTATACTGCCTTAAAAAATTAAAAATTACTGGAGACTAAGTAACTTAATACTAAAGAACCAGTGAGTCAAAGAACAAATCATAGAAACAAACGCACAATTTTATTAATTAAAATGACAAAAACAACATACCAAAACTTCTGAACTACAGCCAAAACTAAGGCAAAAAACATCTATTTCTAAAGGCTTTCATCAATAAAAGAATGAACAAATCAATAAATTCAGTATACAACTAAAACTAGAAATACACGAAATCAAAATCCCTCAACTTTACACAAAAATAGAAATCCTGAAAATCAAAGAAGAGATTAACAAAACTTAAAGTTAAAAAAAATTAACTAACAAAACCAGAAGCTGCTTTTTGGACAAAAATAAAATAAAATAAACACACTTTTTGGAAGAAACAAAGGAAAACTAAATTGTTTTTATTAAAAAGGGAAAATTAGAATTCATGATAAAGAAGGAATAAAAGATTAAGTAATTGTCAATAATTATTTTTTCCAGTGATATGGCAATAATCTTGATGATGAAGACTTTTAAGACTTACAAAAATATAAAATACTCATGTCAAATGAAGAAATTGATTTTTAAAATAGCCTCATCATTAGAAAAAGCAACTGAGGAAACTACAAATGAACTCCCAAGGATAAAAAAAAAAATCCTTAACTAAGTGGATTTACAAGTGAATTATGTCAAAGATTTTTAAAAAAAAAGTTAATTCCAATATTACATAAAAAAAATAGGAAAAGGGACCTTTTCGATCTCTTTGTATGATTCATATATTACCTTGATGAGGGAAAGACAAAGCAGAGAAAGAAAATTGAGGGCCAATATGCCTAATATTAACAAAAATATATTAAATATTAGGCAATAGGCTATAACAACATATTAAAAAATTATACACCATGACAAAGTTGGCTTTATGTCAGAAGTTAAGGATTAGTTCAATATAAAAAAATATAACCATAATAATTATTAACATCAAAAATTATAAAAATGTCAGGGTTAGACAAATAAATATTGAAAAACTTTTGACAAATTTCAACACTTATTTCTGTTAGGACACATAGGAACAGAGACTTTCCCCCAATATGGTAAGGAGCATCTATCTTAAAATCTATAAAGACTGGAATATTGTAGATGGGGGAAAAGATGATTTTTACTCATGAAGCTCATTTTTTTCTTTCAAGGATATAAAAAATCATTGTCAGAAAAAGTCAAGGTATGCTCTCATCAGATTTGACTTAAGGAGGGAATAACATACACACTCAGTTGGGTATCTTACCCTACAGGAAAGTAAGGGAGAAGGGGATAAGAGAGGGAGGATGATAGAAAGGAGGGTAGATCGGGAAAGAAGGTAATCAAAAGCAAACACTTTTGAAAAGGGACAGGGTCAAGGGTGAAAAGGAGGGAAATATAGTTAGTCTTTTATAACATGACTGTTATGGAAGTGTTTTGCATAATGATACATGTGTGGCTTATGTTCAATTTCGTGCCCTCTCAAGGAGAGTGGGTGGGGAGGGAAGAAGGGAGAGAATTTGGAACTCGAAGTTCTAAAAACAAATGCTCAAAAAATGTTGTTTTTACTTGCAACTGGGAAATAAGATATATAGATATAAGATATATAGGCAATGGGTTATAGAAATCTATATTGCTGAATATGGCAGTTGGAAAGCTGGGACTTCTGTGAGCTCCCTGCCAGGTCCCTCCAAAAACCTATAAAAATTGGCTCTGAACAAATCCTAGAGCTATAGAACCCACCGAATAGCAGAGGGAAGCAGGGCTCCAGCCCAGGACAGCCTGGATGATCGCTGGATAAGGTCTATCACACTGAACTGGGAGCAGAGTGGAGCAGAGAGGAGCAGAGCCCAGTGTGGGCTGCACCTGGATCAATCAGACTGGGAGCCAGGCAGAACAGGCCCTAGCACCCTGAATCAGTGAGCTGTGGCAGTTACCAGACTTCTCAACCCACAAACACCAAAGACAACAAAGAAGATTAGTGGGAAAAGCTGCGGGGAAAGAGTGAAAGGAGTTCATGGTTCGGCCACCACCCCAGGGGCTGTAGAGGTGGTGCAACTCTGAGGACAGAACTACAACTGCATTTGCTTCTGGCCCCAGGCCCACCTGGTGGGAAGAACTAAGTAGTGGATCAGAGCAGGAGTGCAGAGCCTGCTTAAGATCTGAATTGCGGTCCAGGTTGGAGGTTCTTGGGGGAGGAGGAGCACTGATGTGGCAGAGCTTGTTGTGTAGAAATAGCTCTGAAAACAACAGTGCAACGCCTCAAGCTTGGGACAAAGTACTCTCTACTCTACAAGCAGTCATACCCTGATGAAAAACTCAAGGGTCAAATAGTCAAATATGGCCAGGCAGTGAAAAGAGACTCAGATTCAGACTCAGACTTTGGAATCTTTCTTTGG
>CM053622.1:750264676-750280525 GCA_028646595.1 Phalanger gymnotis
TTGGAAAAAACCACTGACCTGGAAAATAGATCCAGGAGAGAGAATTTAAAAATTATTGGACTACCTGAAAGCCATGATCAAAAAAAGAGGCTAGATATCATCTTTCATGAAATTATCAAGGAGAACTGCCCTGATATTCTAGAGTCACAGGGCATAATAGAAATTGAAAGAATCCACAGATTGCCTCCTCAAAAAGATCCCAAAAAGAAAACTCCTAGGAATATTGTTGCCAAATTCCAGAATTCCCAGATCAAGGAGAAATACTGCAAGCAGCCAGAAAGAAACAATTTGAGTATTGTGGAAACAATCAGAATAACCCAAGATCTAGCAGCTTCTACACTAAGGGATTGAAGGGCTTAGAATATGATATTCTGGAGGTCAATGGAGCTAGGATTAAAACCAAGAATCACCTACCCCTAAAAACTGAGTATCATGCTCCAATGCAAAATATGAACGTTCAATAAAATAAAGGACTTTCAAGGCTTCTCAGTGAAAAGACCAAAGCTGAATAGAAAATCTGACTTTCAAACACAAGAATCAAGAGAAGCATGAAAAGTAATCAAGAAAGGGAAACCATAAGGGACTTCTACAGGTGAGTTGAATATGAAGGGATGGTATCTAAAAGAAATAAAATTAAATTAAGGGATGAGAGAGGAATATATTGAGAGAGGGAGAAAGGTATAGATAGAATGGGGTAAATTACCTCACATAAAAGTGGCAAGAAAAAGCAGTTCCGTTGGGAGGGAAGAGGGGGCAGGTTAGGGAGAATGAGTGAATCTTGCTCTCATCGGATTTGACTCAAGGAGGGAATAAGATACACACTCTATTAGGTATCTTACCCCACAAGAAAGGAGGAAAGAGATAAAAAGGGGGGGGCGATAGAAGGGAGAGCAAATGGGGGAGGAGGTAATCAAAAGCAAACATTTTTGAAAAGGGACAGGGTCAAGGAGAAAACTGCATAAAGGGAGATAGGATAGGAAGGAGCAAAATATAGTTAGTCTTTCACAACCTGAGTATCGTGGAAGAGGTTTGCATAATGATACACATGCGGCCTATGTTGAATTGCTTGTCTTCTTAGGGAGGGTGGGTGGGATGGAAAGAGGGGAGAGAATTTGGAACTCAAAGTTTTAAAAGCGGATGTTCAAAAAAAGTTTTTGCATGCAACTAGGAGATAAAATATATAGGGAATGGGGCATAAAAATCTATCTTGCCCTACAAGAAAGTAAGGGAAAAGGGGATAGGGGGGAGTGGGGTGACAGAAGGGAGGGCTGACTGGGGAATGGGGCAATCAGAATATATGCTGTCTTGGAGTGGGTGGGGGAGGGTAGAAATGGGGAGAAAATTTGTAATTCAAACTCTTGTGAAAATGCTGAAAACTAAAAATATTAAATAAATAAATATTGATTTAAAAAATAAAAAATATTATTAAATAAATAAATATTGATTTAAAAAATAAAAAAAAGAAATCTATATTGGCCTACAAGAAAGTAAGGGGAAAAGGGATGGGGGGAGGGAGTGGGTTGACAGAAGAGAGAGCAGACTGGGGAAAGGAGTAATCAGAATATATGCCATCTTGGAGTGGAGGGAGGGTAGAAATTGGGGAGAAATTTGTAACTCAAAATCTTGTGGAAATCAGTGTTGAAAACTAAAAATATTAAATAAGAAAAATAAGAAAAAAGAAAAAGTCAAGGTAAGTATCAAAGTGGCAAAAATGACAAAAAAGGAAAATAACAATTGTTAGAGGGACTATGGGAAAAACAGCACTTTGGGGAAGAAGCCATGATTTGGTCCAGCTGTTCTGGAAGTCAGTTTGGAACTGTAACCCAAAAATCACTAAACTGTATCCCTTTGGCCCAGTGATACTATTAGGCCTATAACCCAAAGAGATCACAAAAAGGAAAAGGATCTAAAGGTACAAAAATGTTTATAGTAACTTCTTTTATAGTAGCAAACAACCAAAAACTTAGGGGGATCCTCATCTATTGGGAACTGGCTTAACAATTTATACCATATGCCATAAGAAAGGAAAAAATTGAACCACTTCAGAGAAACCTGGGAATACTTGAATGAACAGATGAAGAGGGATCTGAGCAGAATTAGGAGACAGACAGATAAATAGATAGATAGATAGATAGATAGATAGATAGATAGATAGATAGATAGACAGACAGACAGATAGATAGATAAACAGACAGACAGATGATAGATAAACACAGATACACACGTATATACGTATATATAATATATAAAATAAAAACATTAGTAAGAAAGAAATTCAGAAAACTTTGAAAACTCTGAACATAGATTGGTAATGTATTATAGGCAGAGAAAAGTGTAAAATTCCCCAATGCCTTTTCACCTGAAAAAAACTTTGAAAATTTTTTCTGGCAAAGAAAAGTAGTATTAAATAGAGTATTAGTCTATATAACAAATGATCAATTAATTACCTTGGTATTGGGCACTGAATCCCTTCAGCCTGTGGTTGCCATCAGATGTGAAGTGAAGGCGGAGCCAGTTCTTACTGCTGATAACTGGGGGAGGAAGGCTGGTTCCAGTGAACCTAATGAGATATAAGATGCAAATGATGACTGAAAGTACACATACACAGTACACTCTTACTCACGATGCTAGCCAAGACAAGCAAGCCTTACTCTCACTGAGGCAGGAGATCTGTCCCCAAGTATAGCTGGGGGAAGAGACTTGGCAACTACCTCTTTGACCCTTCCCTAAGTTTTTAATTCAACATTTATTTAAGCACCTTGGGTACAGGTGTTAAGTGACGGCTATACAATAAAAAAAAAAACCAGCAATAAAGAGTCCCTGACCTTCAGAAGCTTATATTCTAAATTATAATTTATCCTCCATACTGACAGCTGGCTAACATGCTAAGAGCACAGCTCTGATCTTACAATTTTCCTGACTTTGTGAGAGCCTCATTATTAGTCTGCTATGGCTGTTTCCATCAAACTTGAACTCTTCAGCCTTGTTTTTGAGAGCCTTTCTACTTGAGGCCCTACCCTAACTAATCAATAATCAACCCTTCTTTTCTTCGAAGCCAACTCTTTCAGTTGTAGTAAGCTGGCCTCTCCAATTTCTCCTACATATGCCATGTTTTCTCCCTCTACAACCATGTTTCTTTTATTCTACCCCCTCTGGTATTCCATTCCCATCAGTTCTCTTGATATGAATATCAAAATATTTCAAAATGATTCTCTTCTCTGTGTTACTACAGTACTTAAGAGTCTACTTCATTTAATTTACCATTCATTTCATTGGCATAACACATCCAGCCTTTGCCAAGTACAATCTGTCTTATTCTTATAAATTTTCCCTTCCCCTCCCCTACTCCCAGTTTCTAACTCAAATCTGAGTTAACAAGCACATGTTATACACATTTATTGATTGGCTTTCTTTAAGATAGCATTGTACACAATAAATACTATCACTAATTAGATAAAATAAAAATTTTATAGATAGAAAAGGAGACATAATCTAGTAAGAAAAAACATTCTAAGGAAGTAGAAGGGAAGACACAAAGGAGGAAGAGAAGAAGCAAACATTCTGCACACTTGGAACTATACAAGACATACAAATCTGGACATAAAAGGTGAATATGAAACTTGTGATGATCAAAAAAAAACTATACTCAATAAGCACTAAGGAGGATTCACAGGTGCCAACATGTGGGAGAAACCATGCTACTGGACTGCAAAAACAATACAGTAATAAGGATGTGACATAAACAGCATGTAGATCTGACCTAGCTAGTTAGGAACATGTACTATCTTTCTAGTATTATATGTCCAAATGTGATAGACTCATCAAACTCCCCAATCACATTACTTTGCTGATTCACATGAGAATGAAAAAATATATTTAGGGGCAGAAAAGTCTTGCAACTCTGAAATTCTGCTAAGAAAATTAAAGACCTGAGTATACAAGTGCTATTTTCATTGAAAAACTGGTCACTTAAATGCTTTTGAGGACCAGGATCTGCTTTTCTATACAATAGCTTACAACAACCTAACAATGGGTACCTCACAAGCAATGGAGTACATCTGATAAAAATCAAAATAAATGACTTTCACAGGAGATTTGCTGTATTGCCTTTAAGTGAAGATTTGAGAGGAACTGCCCAAAAGGCCAGCTTCTATGGAGGACAAGAAGTTTGAAAGGGAAATGCACTAGAAGAGGTATGTGCTAATTCACAGGAAAGTTTATATAGGAAGAGAATATTTATGCATGAAGAATAGTATTAATGGCCTAAGATGTCTAATAAACCAATGCATATAATACGGGTAATAAGTAAAGTGAACTTGAAATGTTGACTCAAAAGAATAACCACCACACAGGTATTACATTATGGAATGGGACTCAACAGTGAATGCAATAATGGAAGTATATATATACACACATATATGTATTTACTTTTGTGTAAAAGTTTTTAAAAGTATATACCTTTTTTAAAAAAAATCTGATCGAAAAGGGAAGGAGTAGTATTGCATGTTAATTAAACATACAATGAAATGAAGCAAGTAAGCACATGAATGGGAATAAAAAGTATAAGCAAGCTAATAAAATGTTACACTATATTGCAAAACACCAGCCAGAGACAGCATAAAAATAACATTTTACAAATACATTTACAGATGAGGAACCCACAAAATCTAAATGACTTGCCCAAAGTCACATAAGCCATAGCATCAGAGGCAGAATTTGAATCTACACCCTCTTACTCCAGAACCAGTGCTCTTTCCATCTTAAGTGGTGGGTTCTTTCTCACTGGATATCACCTAGCAAAGACCATATGGCCACTTATCAGATATGATAGAGTGGAATTCCTTTTAGATATGGTTTGACACCAAAGTCCTTTCCAACTCTTAAATTCTGTGATTCTGTTATTTCACCAACTGGGAAAATAGCAGGCATTCTTTCTGACATATTTCCTGCATACAGCTAGTAATAATGAACTTGTGAACTTTCTCGAGTTCTCTTTACTAAGATTATTCCTTCACAACAGTCTGATTCATGTCCACAACTGAATGATGCAAAGGTAAATTTAATATTGACAAAAGGACAAATTTCCTAGCAATCAGAGCTATCCAGAAGTGGAGGTGTTGGACTAGATGACCTCTTTAGATCCATCATCTTATGATCATGGCAGCCTTGATTCCCTTTTGGCAGCCTATTCCACTTTTGTAGTGCTTTTCCTAGTTTTTAGTAACTTTCTCCTCCTTCCACTAATCAAATCTAAATTTTTGCTATTTACGACTTCCACTCATTGCAGCTGGTTCTGACCCCTAAGGCCAGATAAAACAGTCCTAATCTGTCTTCCACATAACAGTCCTTCAAATATTTGAACACAAATGTCTTATCCCTCATAAGTCTTCTCTTTCTCCTGGCTAAAATATTCCTTCAACATGTGGCATGAATTCAAATGATATTTATTTCTACTGAATTTCATCTTATTACATTCAGTCTAATACTCTTGCCTGTCAAGATCTAACATAGTGCCTGGAACATAGTAAATGATTAAAAAATGTTTACTGATTGACTGATGGTCAGATAATGAATTGAAGAGGAGAAAAAGTAGGAGACTATTTCAATAATTATATGTCAAGTTACTGAGGGCATAAAATAGGGCAGTAGCTACCAAATGCCCACCAATTGCCAACTATAGGATAAGCAAGTCAGTCTTGGTGAAGCAGCAAGGGACCCTGAGGTACAGAGAGGGTACATGTTCCAGGACAACTGGCCATTGCCATTACCTTGACCACCACTTCCTCTCAGATCCAGACGAATAAATGCTAGGCCACTGAACTCAAGACCACTGGAATAGCAATGCCCTCCATACCACCAACCCTGCTTCAATCTCTGCCTGCACGACCACCATCCAGGAAAGCAACTCCTGTGGAGACGCAACCTGGCAACTCCTTCTACAGATACTTGCGCCCTGAACAACCACATCTACTGGAGCCTCAGAAAAGGAGATTCTTATCACCAAAGTCCTTGGCACTGTCAAATAGTTCAATAGCAGAAACAGAGTTTTTCCCACATTAAATGACATTAAAGATGCATTATCATCTGCTTTGCTGCTATACGCTAAGGAGAACTGGTCCCATCTATCTGAATTCCTTCTAAAATCTCCTAAATGTACTGTCTCCCCTATTAGAATTTAAGTTCCTGGAGAGGAGGAATTGTTTCCACTTTTCCATTTGTATGGCACGTTGCATGTAAAAGGAACTTAATAAATTCTTCATTCATTCATGTGAATAGAAAAAGGAGAAAGGGGCTTGAGAAGGAATGGATGCAAGGCATGTTGTAAAGGAAGAACCTTCAAGATCTGACAAAAAATCAAACATTAGGAAAGAAGGGGATAAGGGCAAAGGAAAAATCAAAGACAATTCTCTGGTTGTGGAAACTAGGGTTACATGAAGAATGGCGGTACCCTTAATAGAAGTAAAGAAATTTGGAAGACAGATAGTTTTAGGGGGAAAAATCATGACTAGCATTTCATATCTATTTTTATTTCACATGGTTATGAGACATCCAGATGTAGATGCCCAGCAAACAGGTGGTGATGGACAAGAACACAGGAAAAAAATAATGGGATATCCAGATATGAAAGAATCTATATAAAGATAATAATTGAAGCCATAAGAACTGATGAGAATGTGAAGAAAGAAAATTCTCCACTACATCACCATGTCTCAGTTGCCTCCTCACTCTGCTCCTGCAGGCCCCTTCTCCCACTGGTGAGTTCTTCCTAAAACCTCTATTTTGGGGAAAGGCCAAAAGCAGCCATTACTCATTCTCTTGACTTTGCCATGATACTTCCATGCAGATGCCTCCATCCCTTCCTCCCCAAACCCACTCCTGCTTTTCAATTCCATTTTGTGTTCTATCTTCCCCCATTAGAGTATAAGCTCATTACACCCAAAGGGCTAAAAAAATTGTGCATACCCTTTGACTTAGCAATACTACTACCATGTTTTTCCCAAAGAGATAAAAGAAAAGGAGATAGGACCTATCTGTACAAAAATATTTATAACACCTCTTTTTGTAGTGAAAAAACTGGAAATTAAGGAGATGTACATCAATTAGGAAATAGCAATCAAACTGAAGTATATGATTGTGATGAAATACTGTCACTCTGCAAGAAATGACAAGCAAGGTGGTTTGAGAAAAACCTAGGAAATCTTAGATGAACTGATAAAGGGAACAGACCCAGGAGAACATTGTACACAGTAAAAGGAATATTGTAATGATGATCAAACGAAAGACTTAGCTACTCAGATCAAGACAATTCCAAAGGACCCATGATGAAAAATGCTATCTACTTCCACAGACAGAAATGCTAAAGTCTGAGTACAGATTGAACTATACTTTTTGACTTCCTTTATTTTTCTTGATTTATTGTGTATGTTTTACAACATAGTGTTTCCACAATCTGGCTAGCAGCTTCTGTGGGGATGTAAGATCCACCCACAGCCAGCACCCAGAAAGCTGCCAGCATGCTGCAAAAACACAGGTTCTTTTGATCTGCCTTAATAAGGAAAGCAAGGTTAAGGGGTTGACAAGCTTACTTTAATTTAGCACACAAATATTCACTTAGTTCAGAGGAAAAAGCCAGGACCCTGAACTTCAGAACAAAATACAAATTAAATTACAAACATTAACAGACAGACTCAATACAGATTCATAGTTACCAACATCTAGGTTCCCCCCGGGAGCTCAGAACAAGGGCTGGCCCAGAGTCATGCGCGCCACCACTGCTGCGGCAAAGAGCTCCAAGGAAGAAGAGACCAACCTCTGGCTTTTATATCCTTGCCAGCGTCAGGGGTGAGTCACACATGCAACTCACCCACGTGACCTAAAATCTTCAAAAAGAGGTGACTTAAACCCACATGGTCTAAGAGCCTCTGCTGTCCCAGACATGTAAACTAGGCCCTCCCTGGACTTAGCCCCACCTTGGGCCCCACCTTTGTTGCCAATCCACACCAACATAGGTTTTACACCTAATAGGGGTTTGGGCCTGGGGCTTAGCACTTAGTAAGACTCAATGAAATACACTGAATTACTCAACAAAAGCCAAACTCTTCAAGGGCACTTGTTGAACTAAGTGCTAAGGAGCCCATTTTGCTTACCAACACACTTAGCTAATGTAGGAATATGTTTTCCATGCCTTCACATGTTTGCCTACTCAAGGGGTACAAGGGAGAAAATGTGGAACTCAAATTTTTTAAAAATAAATGTTCAAAATTCACTTGTAATTAAGAAACATTTAACAAAATAAAGATATATTAGGTGGTGGGGGAGAAGAATGTAAGCTCTTTGAAAGCAGAGACTTTTTCCTTGTATTAGTATCCCCATGGTTATTATCCTTTGTACTCAAAGAGGACCAAAATGATATCATGTCAAGGTCAATGCACAGTATGTACAACTGTGGCTGTTCAGACTAATACAAGTATGTAAGGCTCTACAACAGGTTGGACACAAATAGTCCATATGAACATTTGATATGCAGATGTCTCTAAATTTGCACATCTTACATTTCTTTTGGGCTACTGAATTTGTTTTGTTACTAGTGCACAGCGCCTTCTTTGATGTGGATGTACCCTGGTGGGTGGTCCTATGCCAATGTCTCCCATGTCTCACAATTGATTCCAAAGTTCTTCAGAGACCTTGAGAGTGTCCTTGTATCACTTCTTCTGACCTCTACATGAGTTCTTGTCTTGCGTGAGTTCTCCATAAAATAAGTTCTCCATAGAATAGTCTTTTAGGCAAATGTATGTTTGGCATTTGAACAATGTGGCCAGCCCATCAGAGTTGCCCTCTCTACAGCAGACTTTGAATGCCAGGCAATTCAGCTCAAGATAGGACCTCAGGGTCTGGTACATTATCTTGCCAGGTGATCCTCAGAATCTTCCTAAGACAATTCAAATGGAAGTAATTCAGTTTTCTGCCATGGTGCTTGTAGACTGTCAAGGTTTCACAGGCATACAACAATGAGGTCAGACCTTCGTTTTGGTAGGCAGCCTCATATCTCTTCTCTCCTACACTTTCTTTTGGAACCTCCCAAACACTGAGCTAGCTCTAGCAAGGCATGCGTCAACCTTATCATCTATGTGAATATACCTGAAAATATGCTGCCAAGGTAAATGAACTTATCCGCAACATTCAAAATGTCTCCATTTGCTGTAACCAATGGTTCCACATATGGATGGTGCAGTGCTGGCAGGCAGAGAACCTGTTTTCTTGGTGTTGATTGTCAGGCCAAAATCAGCATAAGTGGAAGAGGAACAATTCAAACTTTGTTGTATCTCAGTCTCAGAGGCTACACTGAGCAAATAAAAAGTTATGTACCAACTGTCCCTCCACTTTAGTCTCGGTTTGTAGCCAAGTTTGTAGTCAATGCAATAGCTGATGTTGATGCCATCACTGAAAACACCTTGTTAAAACCAAGCACACAGACCTGCTTCACTCCAATAGTGACTGGGAAAGTGTGAAAGCATCATCCATTATCCGGAACCAGTACAAGCATGCTGTCATGAAACTGGCACACAACACAGATGAACTTCTGCAGGCAACTAAATTTTGCCATGATCTTCCCCAAGCCCTCATACCTGACAGTATCAAAGGCCATGGTAAGATCAACAAACATGTTTACAGACCTGTTTTGCCCCTCACATTTCTCTAAGAGTCAAAGAGCGGAAAACACCATGTTGACTGCTCCTTGGCCCTTTCTGAAGTCACACTGCCTCTTGAGTATAGGACTATCTCCCAGGTGAAGGTTCAGCCTATTAAGGAGGACTTTGGCAAGAATGTTGCCAGCAAAGACTAAGAGAGAGAACCCCTTGTGATTGTCACATTACAACCTATTTCCATTTCCTTTTCCTTTATAGAGATGGATAGCGAAGCCATCCTTGAACTCTGGGGGATAACTTCTTCTTGCCATGTAACCCAGAAAACTTTAGTCAGCTTTTGTATGAGCAGTGGACTTCCTGTCTTATATATCTCCACTGGAAGGAAATCAGCACCAGGTACTCTGCCACATGAGAGGAGTTTAATGGCATTCAAAACCTCTTCTTCAGTTGGAAGTTTGGCTAGTAAAGGTTTACCTGAGGTATGTTACCAGTGGCCTTAGCATTGATTGAGAAAGGTCTATTGAGAACAGTATGGAAGTGTATATCCCATTGCTCCAGGATCATGTCCTTATCATTAATAAATGTAGCTCCATCAACAATGAATAGCTGAGATACACCAAAGGTCTTTGGCCCATAAATAGCCTTCAGGGCATCATAAAAGCACTTGGATTGTTACTATCTGTATAAAACTGAAT
Organism: Phalanger gymnotis; assembly: GCA_028646595.1. Taxonomy (NCBI): domain Eukaryota; kingdom Metazoa; phylum Chordata; class Mammalia; order Diprotodontia; family Phalangeridae; genus Phalanger; species Phalanger gymnotis. The sequence goes on from CM053622.1 coordinate 750,275,019, forward strand.
CTCATCTGCCTTCTTAATGAGCCAAGAATCCTCCATCTCTCTAAGCTTTGCTTACATTTTACTTTTGATAGGGTTGAATGCTGCCTTAGAAACAGATGAACCATCCTACTGGTAAACCCTATGGAGTTCTCGTTTTTCATTTAGTAGCTTCTGAGTTTCCCCATCATTTTTATCAAACAAATCTTGATGTTTGCATGTGTTATAGTCCAGATGAGTGAATGCAGTATTATATACTAAGTCTCTGAAAGTTGCCCACTCCTTTTCTTCTGCACTGTTATCGATATGTGTTAGCTCAACTTTTCTTCCAAGTCCAAGTCAGCAACAAACTGTTCACCAACAGAAAAGCACTCTAACGGGTTGACATTGAGGTTTCTAATAGTCATTCCTCCTTGGGGCTGCCACTTTTGTTGAAAGTGAATGTTTAAATGAGAGAGAATAAGTCTACGATGGGTCTAGCACTCTATGCCACACAATGCCTTAGTCACTCTAACATCTTATTTGTTTCTTCCTCTTACAATGACATAGTTTATTAAATGCTAACGTTTGCTTCAAGAGCACATCTATGAAGTTTTATTGCATTTCAGTAAATGGAAGGTAGTGTTAGTGATGAGAACGTCATGAGACACACAAGTTTTCCATAGTAAGACACTGTTACTATTGTTGTTGTTGTTTCCAACTATTCCTCCCAAGGACTCCCTGCCATATCTAATAGTCTGTGCCTACTCTGGCATTAAAGTCATCCAGAATTATAAGTTTGTCTTTTTTCAGCACAATGATGATGAAGGTCTCCAGGTCTTCATAAAATTTTTCTTTGACCTCATCAGGGTTCCTCATGGTGGGAGCACATATGCTCATGATGACATTGTGGCACTTTCCTGCAAGTGGCAATCACATTGTCATGAACTTGTTATTCACTCTTTTTGGGAGGCATACAAGCTTATTGACTTGATTACATTTGATTGCAAAACCTACCCCAGCTTCACAGCACTCCTCATCATGGCAGCCACTCCAGAAAAAACTTGTATGCAGCTCCAACTTTGGTAAGCTGGCCTTCATTTGCCAGCCTTGCTCAATCAGTACTGCTATTTGGATGTGGTACCTGATGAATTCTCTCACAATGAGAGCACTTCATCTGGATTTCATGTTGTCCATAAGCATGCACACATTTCATGTACCAATGGTGAGTGGAATCATCTTCACAAAAGTTTCTGTGCATTTTTTTGTTTTACCAAAGGGTGGGATCTCTGCATGCTGAGGTAAGCATGGTTAAGTGTAGTGCACAATTTTTGGTGCACTATTCCTAGCCCCTTCCTCATGCCAGAAGGTGAGCAGTGCAGATCTTAAAAAGGCTGCTCAGACACCTAAAGGGCTGCCAAATTCCACTGCTACTTCAGTCCAGTAAGAAGAAGACTCTATGGCCTAGGCTATCTGTATGCAGTGTTGTGACTACAGCTCCCAATGTATCTACACCTGCTGCTTAGTCGCTAGCCCACTGCCACAGGACTTCAAGTTAGATGAAATAATAAAATAACAACATGGTAAATTAAGAAGATAGTAAAATAGTTGAAAAGTATAATGCTAATGGAATAGGAAGATCTTTCCCATCCATTAATAGGCCTATGAGACCTGCTCTGAGCTCTGGCCCAGCTCCCTGCTATGATACAGCCTGAGTCGCATGAGCCTGAGTCACATGGAGCCTAAGTCACATGAAGCCCAGTGTGGAAGGAGCTTACCCAATGGAAAAAAGAGCCGGAAGTGGGAGCAAGGCAGAGCCAAGGGAGAGAAGCTAGTGTGAGTGGGCACAAGGAAGAATTTGCCTAGGAGAACTTGTTTCTGGAGAGGCCTAACAGAAAGAAGGCTTGAGATGTTGGTGCTCCCTGGAATGGTGATGTGCACAAACTTTTTTGTTACCATGGTAAATTTTGCTTTCTAGTACCTGAATACATATTTTGGTTTTGTCTTGGAGGAAGGGAATTTACTATATTTTATGAAGATACCCTGGAAATATATATGCGTATTCGTAGTGGCTGCTATGGGTATCACATTGGCATTACATTTGGCGAAGAGGATGGGATCACGAAATATAAAACCTCTACTTGGAGACAGGACAGCTCTAGGGAAAGAAATAGGTATCCCAGGATGGGAAGATTTACCTTATTCTTCCCTGGTGACAGAATGGGGTAAAAGCACAGGACTTTGTGAAAACTGGGAACCAAGGCTACAGAAAGGAGAACCCATAGATTTAGAAAGACGTTTGCAAGGAATACCAATAGAACCGGGATGGCAGGGGTATGTAGAAGAGGATGGACACTATTAACAAGTTACTGTATTATATGTAAAAGTAGAGACAAGTTGCTGGAGGAAAATGTTCAAACAGAAAATGAGTTAGCCAATTTATATGAGAAGCTTTCTATGCTACAGTGTCAGGACTTTCCTTCAGAAGAGCAAGCTAAAAAGTATCAGGTGGTAGCAGAAAAGACAGCTGTGAGTTTAGCTTGGAAAAAGAAGAGAAAAGTTAACAAGAGGAAGGTACGTGCAACCTTTGCACATGCAGGACATGACTGGGCCCTAGACACCTGGGAGGAAGACACAGCAGAGGAAGATGAAGCAAATTCAGATGAGGAGGCTTCTAGAAATGTGGACGCTTGTCCAACATTACAAAGGAAGCAGGAGAACCAGAGGAGCCACACAGTGTTTAAGGAAGTAACAGTAAAAGGATTTTATTCAGCAGGTTTTATTCAGCAGGTCACAGATATGTTAAGTTGATTCACCCAAAAATTGGGAGAATCATTAGTATCTTGGATAGTGAGAATCAGTGACAAAGGGTCTGGAGGAATATGCATAGATAATATAGACTGTTTGAAATTCATAGGTATTAGAATCCCTTTATACGACAAGCTTTTAGGGATTACCATACTCAAGGAGGTAACAATGGGACTAATTTGTTAGCTTTAGCTATGGAGGGATGCAATAAACAGTATCCCACTGACTCTATGTGGCCTAGTGGAGATAGACCCTGGTATTTGTTTAAAGACTGTATGAGAAAGTTAAAGGGAGAGGTGACAAAAACTGCAATAATGGTCTGAGATACAGACTACTCCCTTAGTGGTTCCTTATAGCAATATAATCATGAAAACTGCTCCTCCCATTTTGGGGAAATAGGGCACTCTCTTTCAGAGGTGCTGGATAAGATTTCACAGTTACTTGACTTAGGGGATTGGGGAAAAGATAAATTTCCTCAAGAAAGAACAACAAATAGCCAGCCGATTCCAAGTCAGAATAGATTAACAAGGAGAGAACTGTTTACTGCTTTATTGAGAGCAGGGATAGATTATGGAAAATAGATGGTATCCCAACTAACAAACTATATAAGATGTACCAGGAAAAAGGACTTAATATTAGATGGAATAGGGAAGAATTGCCCCTACAGATCCTCCTGAACCATTTGTGTCCTAAGGCAAAAATGGGCTCCTTACCACTTAGTTTAACTGGTGCCCTTGAAGAGTTTGGCTTTTGTTTACCCTGAGTGAAAGTACTTTCATTGAATCTTGTTAAGTGCTAAGCCCCAGGCCCAAGATTTGGGTGTCCTTGGTGCCTCCTTGCCTCAGGGGAGGGCTTAGTTTAGACATGAGTTTGAGTGACATGCCTGGGACAATGGGGGCTCTTGGACCACGTGGGTCTGAGTCTGCCTCTTTGTGGCGATTTTGGGTCGTGTGACTGAATCGCACGTGTGACTCACCCCTCACGCTGAAAAAGATATAAAAGCCAGGGGTTGACCTCTTCTTCCTTGGAGCTCTTTGCTGCAGCAGTGGTGGCACGCGTGACTCTGGGCCAGCCCTTGTTCTGAGCTCCCAGGGCTGAACCGAGATGTTGGTAACTATGTATTGTATTGGGTCTGTCTGTTTGTAATTTGTTTAAGGGCTCTCAGGATGGTGTTGATGTTGAGACTCCGAGCAGCTGTAGTTAAGGAGCCCTCCAGCTTGTAAACCCAGATGCTGAGACTTTGTTGAACTCTGGTAACTATGTATTGGGATTTGAATCAGACAAGGTCTGTCTATTGATGTTTGTAATTTGCTTGTATTTTGCTCTGAAGTTCAGGGTGCTGGCTTTTTCCCCTGAACTAAGTGAATGATATTTGTGTGCTGAATTAAAGTAAGCCTGCCAACCCCTTAACCTTGCTCTCCTTATTAAGGCAGATCAAAAGAACCTAGGCTTTCTGGCTGTCCGGCAGCTTTCTGGGTTCTGGCTGTGGGTGGATCTGGACCTCCCACAGAAGCTGCTAGCCAGATTGTGGAAACACCATTGTATCCAAGCTTGTCACACCTGCAGGGAAAAAAGGAAATTGGCCAAGCCCCAGCTCAGATTTAAAAAGTACACAGACAAGATTACAGACCCCATATCAGTTTAACCATATACTGGAAAAATGGATCAACCACTGTAACTAGGGCATTAATAGATACTGGGGCAGAGGCCTCTCTTATATATGGAAACACTGATAAATTTAAACATGGAACCCCTATTACCATCACAGGACTGGAAAGGGCTGAAATACCTGCCAGACAAGTTAAACTAATGATGAAAATTGGGCAATTATCTAAGAAAGAATATACAGTGGTTATTGTACCTGTTCCTGAATACATCATTGGGATAGATATATTGAGAGGTATGACTTTAAATTTGCCTGAGAGGAGATACCAATTTGCAATAAGGAAGACAGGAATTAATGTAGTTCTAGTGAGTAAAATAAAAATGGACCCAGTCACTTTACCTGAACCTTCTGAAGTAATTGCTTTACAGCAATATCATGTGCCAGGTGGGCAAGATGATATTACCAATACTATAAAAGAATATGTTGAGGTAGGAGTTTCCTATAACCACTCAATGGAATAACCCTGTCTGGCTAGTAGGAAAGTCAGATGAGACATGGATAATGACAGTGGATTATAGACAATTGAACAAGGTGACTCCCCCCTTGTATGCTGCTGTTCCAGATACCGTTACCTTAATAGAAAGGATCCAGAAATATGATGAGGCTTGGAATGTAGTTATTGATTTAGCCAATGCTTTCTTTACTATCACAATATATCCTAAACAATGGAACCAATTTGCTTTCACTTGGTAGGACCGACAATATGCTTTCACCATCTTGCCACAATCTGCACAGCCCTACTATTTGTCATAGGGTTGTGGCTAAACATTTGGATGAATCAGAACTGCCTGGAATACTGGTATGCCTGGTATACCCACTACATAGATGAAATTATGATACAGGGCAAAAACGTAAAAGAAGTGGAGAAGAGTTTAATGCTTTTGAGTATATGAAAAGCAAAAGGTGGGAAGTTAACCCTACAAAGGTTCAAAGAGCAGCTCAAACAGTCAAATTTTTAGGCATATGTAGTAGGAAGGCCGAATTTATGATCTCAAATATAATCATGTATATGTTTGAATGGTCCGAAATCGCAAGGTATGAGAGATTCTCTAAGGAGAAAACAACAAGAAATTTATTT
>CM053622.1:750281025-750438225 GCA_028646595.1 Phalanger gymnotis
AATAACCCAAGATCTAGCTGCTTCTACATCAAGGGATTGAAGGGCTTGGAATATGATATTCTGGAGGTCAAAGGAGTTAGGATTAAAACCAAGAATTACCTACCCAGCAAAACTGAGTATAATGCTCCAAGGCAAAATATGGATTTTCAATAAAATAGAGGACTTTCAAGCTTTCTCAGTGAAAAGACCAGAGCTGAACAGAAAATTTGACTTTCAAACACAAGAATCAAGAGAAGCATGAAAAGGTAAACAAGAAAGAGAAATCATAAGGGATTTACTAAAGTTGAACTGTTTTGTTTACATTCCTACATGGAAAGATGATGTGTGTAATTCATGAGTCCTTTCTCAGTATTAGAATAGTTGAAGGGATGTACATATATATGGACAGACAGCACAGGGTGAGTTGAATATGAAGGGACGATATCTAAAAAATAAAATAAAATTAAGGTATGAGAGAGGAATGTATTGAGAGAGGCAGAAAGAGAGAGATAGAATGAGGTAAATTATCTCACATAAAAGTGGCAAGAAAAATCAGTTCCTTGGAAGGGAAGAGGGGGCAGGCAAGTGAATTTTGCTCTCATCAGATTTGACCTGAGGAGGGAATACCATACACACTCAATTGGGTATCTTAACCCCAGGAAAGTAGGGGGAAGGGGATAAAAAAGGGAGAACGACAGAAGGGAGGGCAGATGGGGGAAGAGGTAATCAAAAGCAAACACTTTTGAAAAGGGACAGGGTCAAGGGAGAACAATGAATAAAGGGGGACAGGATAGGATGGAGGGAAATATAGCTAATCTTTCACAACATGAGTATTGTGGAAGTGTTTTACATAATAATACATGTGTGGCCTATGTTGAATTGCTTGCCTCCTTAGGGAGGGTGGGTGGGAAGGGAAGAGGGGAGATAATATGAAACTCAATGTTTTAAAATCAGGTGCTCAAAAGAAAAAGTTGTTTTTGCATGCAACTGAGAAATGAGATATATAGGGAATGGGGAATAGAAATCTATCCTGCCCTACAAGAAAGTAAGGGGAAAGGAGATGGGTGGCGGGAAATGGGGTGACAGAAGGGAGGGCTGACTGGGAGATGGGGCAATTAGAATATATGACATCTTGGAGTGGGGAGGAGGGTAGAAATGGGGAGAAAATTTGTAACTCAAAATCTTGTGGAAATCAAATGTTGAAAACTAAAATATGAAATAATGAAATAAATTGAAAAAATTGGGAAAAAAAGATGTTGTCTCATTACCTCAAACTCATTTACTCATCAAAGCCAGACCTTCCTTGTAACTTCCCCATTTCTACTGATGGTGCCACCACTGTCGCAGCAACCCAGTTTCGAACCTACAGAGTTATTTTTGATTCTTCCCTATACATCACCCTACGTATCCAGTAGGTTACGAGGCATGACAATTCTGCCTCCACAATATCTCTTGCATCTGTCCCCTCTATTCCATTCATTGTACTACCAGTCTATTTCAAGCCTTCTTTCCAGGACTATCAAAACACTTAGAGTACCTCAGTCTGATGAAGTCTAGCTTCTACACTAGGCCTTCTTCCAATTCATTTTTTTTTACATTATGCAAAATCAATATTCTAAATGTACACATTTAATTATATCACTATCTTTCTCAAAATTCATTGAATTTCCATAGCCTGTTGAATGACATACAAATACTTATTCTGGTATGCAAGTCCATAGTCTAGCTTCTGCTCTCCTTTCTAGTCTTTTTAAACAATATTCTCTTTTACTCAATTTCCAGTAATATGTGAATACTAACATTCCCCAGTCTTGTCCTACCCTTTTTGCCTATATACTTTTATATAATCCATACTCCTTACCCAGAATCAATTCCCTTAAAATTTCTACCTGCTGAAATTTTCCCGCTTTCTTCAAAGCCATTCTCAGGTACCACCTCTTCCATTAAACCTTCTCTGAATACACCAACTAAAAGTCATCCCTTCCTCCAAAAATCCCCTATGCTTTTTTGTTTAACCCCTCATGTGTACTCATCACATTCTAGCCTAGATTATACTTATTTGTGTAATTGTCTTATATACCACCACCCCCAAATACCTCCTACTAGAATTTACATTCTCCTGAGATGACATGAATGTGTCGTTTTTCATTTGTTAACTTCAAAAATCTAACACATTACTTCTGCATTGTAAACATTTGATAAATCTTAGTTTGTTCAGTTTACTCTATACTCTTTCATAGCTCCCCTTGTATGTGGCCTCATACAGTTTGAAAAGCCTGTAAAGATCTATCCTATTTCTTATCAATTGTATCTCATAATCACTAGTCTTACCTTTTGAATCTGTCTTTTAAAAGTATACCCTCTCAGGTACCATATCTATAGTGCTAAGGGCCTTCTGAAGACAATCCTATCTTCACCTCTAACCTAGGGAAATTGTAATTTTGGGATTCCTCTAAGATCATTTAAATTCAGTTAAGTTCAACAAATTTAACAAAGATTTCATAATTTTGAGGCAGAGCCAAGATGGAAGAGTAAAAACAGGGACCTACCTGAGCTCTCCCAAATTCCCCTCCAAACAATTTTAAAATAATACCTCGAACCAGATTCTGAAGCAGGAGAACCAGCAAAAAGACTAGGTAAAATGAATTCCAAACTTAGAAGGTCAACAGGAAAGATCTGTTTCAGAATGGAGTGTAGTCCAGCACAAGCCACATTCCAGAAAGCCAGCAGCAGGCCAAGTCCCAGAAAGACAAGGCAGGTCTTGAGGGCAATTTCCAGAGCTGTCAGCCCACAGACGGTAAGGGGGCTGGACAATTGTTCAGAAGGAGATTACAGGGGACACTTTGCTAGACTCTGCTGTATTACCCATAGGGGGATCTGGGACAAGAAGGAACACTGGAACTCCCAGCCACAGGGGAACAAGGATCTGGTCAGAGTTCCAAGGCAGAAAAGAATGCTGCCAGTGGTTGTTCACAAACCAGAGCACAAGCCAGGAGAGAAGTGAACATATCATTCCTTAGCTCACACCACTTTAAAAGAATTAAAAACTTACAGGGCCCCAGAATTAGCTCTGAATACAGGAGCATGAAAAACCTGAAGCTTGGGACAGCACCCCCTCAAACCCAGGAGCACAGCCAAATTTTAACATAAAAAGGCAAAAAATAGACTGGGAAAATGAGAAAACAACAAAAAAAAACCCTGACCACAGAAAATTATTATGGATAATCAAAACACAAATTCAGAAGATGATAATGTCAAGATGGCCACATCCAAGCCTCAAAGAAAAATGTGAATTGGCCTTAGGCCCAAAAAGAATTCCTAGAAAAAGCTAACAGGGCAACCAGAATATATGCCATCTTGGAGTGGGTGGGAGGGTAGAAATGGGGAGAAAATTTGTAATTCAAACTCTTGTGAAAATCAATGCTGAAAACTAAAAATATTAAATAAATATGTAATAAAAATAATCAAATAAGAGAGGTAGAGGAAAAAATTGGGGGAAAATAACAATGGTGCAAGAGAATCATAAAAAAGTCAACAACTTATGCAAAAATTGACTGAAGACAAAAACAACTCCTCAATACCAGTTCTTGGTCTGTATCACAAAGAGACCATAAAAATGGGAAAAGGGTCCACATCTACAAAAATATTTATAGCAGCTCTTTTTGTGGTGGCAAAGAATTGGAAATTGAGGGGATGTCCATCAACTGGGGAATGGCTGAACAAGTTGTGGTACATGATTGTGAAGGACTACTGTTATGCTGTAAGAAATGATAATAAGATGCTTTCAGAAAAACTGGAAAGACTTACATGAATTGGTGCAAAATGAAGCAAGCCCAATCAGAAGAATACTGTACACAGTAATAGCAATACAGTATAATGATCAACTGAATGACTTAGCTATTTTCAGCAACACAAAGATCTAAGACAATTTCGAAGGACTGAGGATTAAAAATGATCTCCACCTCCAGAGAAAGAACTGATGGAGACTATATACCTACTGCAGTTCTTCTTGTGACTTTCTCAAGTATTACCCATAGGATTACAAGATTTAAATCTAGAAGAAACCTCTAAAGGTAAGGCAAAAGGAAAGGAATTAACATGTATTAAGCACCTACTATGTGCCATGTAGAAGTAGCTAAATGGCTCAGTGGATAGAGTGTTGGGCCTGGAGTCAAGAAGATCTGAGTTCAAGTATAGTCTCAAACATTTACTAGCTGTGTAACCCTGGGCAAGTCACTTAACCTCTGTTTGCCTTAATCTACTAGAGAAGGAAATGGCAAACCATTCCAGTATCTTTGCCAAGAAAATCCCATGGACAGTGTTAGTGTGCCATGGTCCCTGACCATGGGGTCACAAAGAGCTAGACACAACTAAACAACAAAAATGTGCTAAGGACTTTATAATTATTATCTCATTTAATCCTCACAATAACCCTATGAGGTAGATGCTATTATTATCCTCATTTATAATTGGGGAAGCTGAGGCTGAGTTAAGAGACTTGCCCAGGGTCACACATCTAATAAGTGTCTGAGGCCACTTCTGAACTCAGAGCTTCCTGACTCCAGGCCCAGCACTCTATCCAGGGACCCACTTAGCTGCCTCTTTTTATCAAGTCTAACCTCCTAATTTCACACACAACTTCCACCTCTTGTCCCCAGTCATTTTACAGGTCTAAAATTATGCTAGCATGCTCGTGTATGCTAGTTAAACTAGGGGTATGCCCACCCAAGCAGAATGGCATTCAAAGTCCTTCCTAACCTCCTACCTTTCCAGCTTTCTTACACCTTACTCCTCTGCACACATCATCTTTGATCCTGTGACACTGGCCTCCTGACATTCCATCCAGGCCTTTTTTCTGGCTATCCCCAGTGCCAGAATGCTCTCTCTTTTCATCTCTGCCTACTGGCTTCCTGAGCTACCTTCAAGTCCCAACTAAAGTCTCATCTTCTATAGGAAGCCTTTCCCAACCCCTTACCTCCAAGGAGGTTCCCTCTGTTAATTATTTCCTATTTATCCTGTATATTGCTTGTTTGTTGTCTCCCCAATTAGACTGTGAGCTTCTTGAGGGCAGAGATTGTCTTTTGCCCCTTTTTGTGTTCTCTACACTCAGCACAGTGCCTAGTACATAGTAGCGGATTAAGAAATGTTAATTGATAGGGGGAATGTACCTTTGAAAAAAATGTCTCCAAGCATAGAGCAACTCTCACCCTATTGTTATTTGTCTTTGAAGGTCTCTGATGATTAGCAGTAACTACTATCCTCTAGAAAAATCCAACAGACTTTGCTAGACTAGAGAAACAGTAATTTGAGGAGATAAAGTGAACAATGTGATACTTAAACAACTATGCTAGGGTGCTCTGGGGCATCCTGTGTCCCATTTCCCCAGGCAATTACTACAATGAGACACTTCTCAATCAACAGCACTCTCTATCAAATATGAATAATCCAAATATATCCAGTTTCGATTTTAACAGAAGCCTAGAAAGTCATAAACAGGTACTTATCTCTACAGTCCCATGATTCTGGACTTGGCACAAGTAAGCGTACCTGAGACTGGAGACACCGTTGTTCAGTCATTTGAGTTGTGTCTGACTCTTCATGACCCCATATGGGGTTTTCTTGACAAAGATACTGGATGAGGAAACTGGGACAAACAGGGTTAAGTGACTTGCCCAGGGTCACATAGCTAGTAAGTATCTGAAGCTAGATTTTGGAGACACTGACTAGAGCCTAAAAAATCTTTCTACCTTTGGGACAGACTAGGTCCAGAAACTGAATAGAATGTACAGTGTACATGCAAGTAATATTTCTACTTTCATTATCTTTTATCTAATTCAAATAAATATTATATAAATTAATGTCCTTGGGAGAGGTAAACTGATGAGGCATAGGGCCAGGGACATAGGAACAGGAGTTGTTAGTGAGTGGTATAGTAGAGTATCAGGAATGGAATCAGGAAAACTTGTCTACCTGAGTTAAAATCTATTTCTGACACTTCCTAGCTGGGTGACTCTAGGGAAGTCACTTAACTCTCGGTAACTAAGGGTTGGACACAGCTAAAAAATGACTGACCAACAAAAGAAGGGACAAAAAAGCCAAGGGTTTGAACTTGTAAAAACACCAACTCACACCCCTAAACTGAGCTTAAAGAAAATCCTGGAACTAACCACAAAAGGTCAGAACTAAAAGGCTATTTAGCAACGGCCTAGCTGACAGAATTCTAACAAAGAACTAAGAGACCAACCGATATAGTGACACCCCATTCTCTTCCTGTGGACCACATTTCATACAGAGAAAGACAGTGAAGATCATACAGAATAAATGATTGGCCTGTGGCCAAAAAGATAGTATGTGTCTGATGAGGGATTTGAAACCAAGTCTTGGCTCAGGGGCACTCTAACTTGTCACAGAGTATTGATTCTTTTTACTTGTAAAACTGTATCCTGATACTTATAGACAGTGAATCTGGAACTGAGAAGTCATTACAGTCAAGATAACCACTAGAGAAAAGAATCTTGGCCTGGCTATGAAAAACCCATCAGCAGACACTGAGTAGAAGGGTAATAGTCACTGGGAAGGAGTTGCTTTGACACAGATGGAGCCTCCTTCTTCAGATAACACAATTCTGAGCAACTAACAGAAAATGTAATGGCTATTGGGGGATGCAGAAAAAATGTAGAGTACCTATCACAGGTCATCATATGACTTTCTGAAATTTCATTCATATCTAAGAAAAGCAAAGAAATCTAGTTTTTCCACATCTAATTCACAACCTTCATGTCAAAAGACTGACATATAAGTAGCTACAGTTTAGGGTTTGAAGATTATTAGATTCCTTTAATACAATTTGTTAAACTAAATTTCACCTTTTACATAACTGGTGTTTTAATCACATCATCAAGAACTGTATCAAGTTATCACCCAAGACCAAGACTGAATTATAGACAATGACACACAAAGAGGCAAGTACATCTCTCCTAAAGTTGTTATGAGAAAAAAGCGTTTGTAAACTTTAAAGAGCTATATAAATGTGAGTAATTATTATTCTTGTTCTTGTTTTTATGACCCATAAAATGAGGCTAGACTAAATGATCTGTGATATCCAATCTCTGAAATTCCATGTTTCTACAATTCAGTTTTCTCTAATGTGGAAGCAATGTAATAGCTTTTTTTAAAAAAAAAAAAAAACCAAAACTGTCCTACTTGCAAACACCTCAGCAAAAAGGTCATATTCAGGCATGAAAAATATCAAGATTGAATTGTAGATAATAATGCTGTCGGCCCTAAGCTTCACAATGTTATCATCTGACAACAAAATCAGACTGTGCTAAAGAAAAATCATGAAAGTGTTTTACATTTTGTCATGTGCATGTTATATGGCCTCTATGATTTAATCTCTGTTTAGTTACATAGCTCTTTCTATGTTGCTGTGTATTAAATAATTTCCTATCTGCTGGGATAGTAGCAAATTCAAATAGAAACCAGGTCATTAAATCATAGGTAAGGGTCCTTGTGTGCATCATAGTGATTTAGAAAACCACATAGTAACATTATCTATGGCCTATCAAATTTATATTTATTTTGTTAAATATTTCCCTATTATATTTTAAATCTCATTCCAGCCACACTCAAGAGTGTTTCAGGGCCCCAATTCTGCAAGCTGACCAGTGTTGACACCTCTAGGGTATTATGCATACAAATAGGCTCATTATTGGGAGTTTAGTCATATTCACTCTCAAAAAACATGTTGTTATTTCTATGTGCATTATTCTTTTTTTTGTTAGAATACTACAAATTGGGAAATGGAGACAATATTGTAAACTTGACATAATTTTAAGTCTCTAGCTCCCATTCAGAAATGGAATTCTCTCCACTCATTGTTAATGCTGTGAAGGAACTGATAAGCTATTTCCAGATCTAACTAAAAATCCTTAAAAAAATGTCTGGAGGCAAGGGGTAGGCACAGAACAAGCTCATAATAAGGGGCTTTGGTAGTCAAAGAAAGTCTTCAAAACACAAGTAATTAATGTCTTACAGCATTTCAAGCACTATGACAGGGCAGTGGAAGGAAGACATTGGGGGATAGGAGGACATTCTTAGTTCCCTTCACAATATCTCCATACTTATATGGAAAATCCTAGTGATGAGGAGAGAAGTTGCTACCCTTTATAAAGAGCTAAACACTGAGGCAGTATGGTCTAATAAAATAGGTACTGGATTGGACCATGTCTTCTGCTTCCAAATTCTGGCTCCATTCACTACTTGGTAGCTATGTGACCTTAGGGAAGCTGCTTAACCTCTTTGAGCCCAGGATTTCTCATATGTAAAATGAGAGGGTTGAACTAATCTCTTAATATTCACTGATTCTACTCAAACTCAACAAAGGCAAGGACTGTACTTTCACGTCTGGAGGTCCCATTTAGAAGACTGGGGCATTTCACATGGGATCGCCCCAGACAACTTAGTGGATTCAGGAAGCAATGTGTTAGTAAGAATGTTATTATCGGTGTGGAGGAGTCAGCCAGGAGGGAAAACTAGGCAGAATGCATTTTGACATTTACCTTCTCCCAAGCTGCTAAAAAACTCAAGACAACAGACACCCAGTAAAGATGCAATTTAATGAAGGATCAAGAAGTAGGCTTAACACTAATGAAATCACAGCCTCAGTAATTGCTTATGCCACCGTGTAAATGAGGAATGACTTTAGATATTTACACTATCTATCCCCCAAAGACACCAGCTCTAATTGTCCTTTTATAAAGAAGACGGGCTAAGAATTCCCCAAATCCATTCATAGAGGCTAACATTCTGGATGGAGATAGGGAAACAAGTCCTGTCGTGTGTCTCAAAGAATGATTTGCCCTTTTCCCCTTGGTCATTCTGGAACCCTCCTCAACAGCAACTTGTTAACTCAGAGTTGGTGGTTACCTTCAGAACTGATTTCCAAGTTTCTTTAGAATGGGAAGTGGAAGGACTGGGCTGGGGAGAATGATTGGCCACACTTCAAGTGCACTAAGAATGAAACAAAAGGAAAAGCAGCAGAAGGGACTGATTCCAGAGATCTGAGGAATGAAAAGAATACCTGCACTAACATTTATATGGACTTGTTACTTAACAAATCTGTGAAGTGAATACTACAGGTATTACAATCCTCATTTCATAGATGAAGAAACTGAAATTCAGAGAAGTCAAGTAATTTGATCAGGGTCACAAATCTAAGTGTCTAAGGCAAGATTCAAACCCAAGTCGCTCAATTTCAAATCTAGAGGTTTTTCCATTGAACTAGAATGGTCAAAGTTTATAAAGCATAGTTTTAAAAAGTATGCATTGTATCAGGCCCTGTGTGGGATACAGAAAATTGTAAGACAGCTTTATTCTTGAACTCTTAGGCAGAACAAAGTCTCCTGGCGTAGTAGAGAGAACACTGGACTTGGTGTCACAAAGGGCTGAGTCCTAGTTACGTCATTTTCTTAGTTTCATAAACTTATGAAAGTCACTTCCCCTCTCTGAGCTGGATAATGTACTTTCATTATCTCATAGCATTATTATGAGGAGCAAATGAGATAATGTATATGTAACCCCTGTTGCAAAGCCCACTGGTATGAGACTCTCTCCTTATTAGCAGACATGAAGGCCCTACCCTATACATAGGGCTGTGAAAGGAAAGAGAGCTCCAGCCTTCACCAAACTCAACCTACCCAGTAGAGTCACTTTGGGCACTTCTGGCTTCCAGCTTCAAGAGACAGGATGGTAGGGATCAACCCCACTTTAAGTTGCTGAAGGACTCTAGTAAGACATGAGAGGACCCAGCAGTCTCCATCATATCGTCATGCCCAGTTTGCTACTCTAGAGACTTCAGGGAGTTTCCCTTGGATGAGATCCAGGACTCTTTCTCTCTTGGTTTGACCGAATTATCTCACTTCCAATGGGAGAGCTCCTTCATTCTTTATTATCTAATAGTATATATTCTCCTGTGTGTACCTTCTCTGATTTCTGTTTTGCTATGATTTGGATAAGTGGGTTTCTCTGCTATTTGCAAAGTGTGTTCATTGTGTAGAATTGGTATTAGGTGGGAAATGAGTCAAGCCCTGGATACAGAACTTGGGATCCTACTTCCCTCCAATGATAATAAGACAAAGCAATCAGAAGTTAAACTGAACCCAATCATATCCCCTAGTCTAATAATATTTAAGGGAGCAGATAGATACAATTCTAGCCTGGTACCCCACCTCTCCTCTCTTTGAGGAGAGCAGAGTGGTCTATGCTCCAACATCCTGCTTCCTCTCCTGGAAGGAATAAAAGTCTCTTAGAGAAGCAAAGGGGGAAGAAGAGGCATGCGATGTCTATGCTGCCTCCATTCAAGCTACACAACACTTTCTCTCTCTCTCTCTCTCTCTCTCTCTCTCTCTCTCTCTCTCTCTCTCTCTCTCTCTCTTCCCACTCTGCCCAGCCCCACCATGGGGGCACTCTCCCTACATGTGGGATCCTAAACACTTTGCAACAATAAAAATACCTTATACTCATCAGTTGTTTTTATAACTAGACACGCACATAGGAAAAATACACAATAAAAGATCATGTGAGATAAAATGGGAGGAACAATGGCATAGCATACAGTAATTTCATAAGTGAGAGTACACCCTAACTTAAGAAGTGGAAGAGATCTTAGAATTCATTTAATCCAATTCCATCATTTTATAGATGAGAAAACTGAGGCACCGAAAGGTTGAGTGACTTACCTATAATCACAAACATAGCCAAGTGGTGAGTTGGGATTCAAACTAAGATCCTCTAACCCCACATGCAGCACTGTTTGCTGTGTGTTGTATTGCCTCTTCGTGGAGATGGAAGACACCTACCACATCTAACACATACTAGCTGTATGACCAGGGGCAAGTCAGCAACCTCTCAGTGTCCCAAAACCAATCTCCAAGACTATAAATTACAGAAGAACTGCTAGGTGCTTAAGTTCTATGAGAGATCAGGAAAGATTGCTGAGCTAGTATAAATAGGGAAAGCTTCACAGAGGAGTCAGGCTTGGGTTGAGCCTTAAAGGACAGGCAGGATTTAGATTCAATTTCATTCCATTAAAATATTTACCAACACCTTTGATGAATTAAGTCCTAGGGAAAATAAAGACAAAAACAAGAAAACTCTTGCCCTCAGGGAGGCTAGGTGAACAAGCAATTACTAAGAGCTTACAATGTGGTAAGTCCTTACTATGTGGTAATAGTCTCTGTTTTAAAGAGATCACATTGTAAGGAAAGAGACAAAAAGCAAATACTTATGTACATACAAGATATATACAGGATAAATCACAGATGATCTCAGAAGGAAAGCACTAATATTAAAGGGTACTGGAAAAAAGCTTCTTATGGAAGGTGAGATTTCAACTGATTCTTCAAAGAAACTATGAAAGCCAGGAAGTAGAAGACAAGGAGAGAAAACAGTCTGGGAATGGGACACAACCAGTAAAAATATATTGAGTCTTTAAATGAAATCAATTCATATTTACAAAACTATACAATGTTTTTTCAACAGATCAAGAAACAGAGGACTTAACCGAGTATTAGAAAAACTGAACAAGTCAAAAATGAACTCACAAAGAACAAAAATGCCAGAAGACATGAATTTATAAGTGAATTTTATCAAACATTTAAAGAATAATTAATTCTAAAATGACACAAATGGTTTGGGGGGAAAATGGGAAAAGAATCCTAGGAGATTCCTTCTATGATAAAAATATGATCCTGATATCTAAACCAGAGAAAGAAAACTACAGATAAACATCCCTTATGAATAAAGATGCAAAATTTTAAGTAAAATATTAGCAAGCAAACTATATAGCAACATTAGCACAAAAATTATACACTATAACCAAGCTGAATTTATATCAGTTTTATAGGGCTAATTCATCATTAGGAAAACTATAAAAATAATTTATCACATTAATAATAAGAACAAAAAATCATACGCTTTTACTCAGATGCAGAAAAATCTTTCGATGAAATATAACACCCATCTCTATTAAAAACACTAGAAAACAAAGGAATAAACAGATATTTCCTTAACAAGTGAAATCTATCTAAAACTAAGAGCCAGCATTATAAGTAATGGGGTAAAGCAGAGGCCTTTCCACTAAGATCAGGGCTAAAACAATCAAGTCTATTGTCACAATTACTACTGCAAGCTATATCAATAAGACAAAAAAAAAGAAATAGAAGAACTAAGCATAGGCAAAAAGGAAACAAAATTATCATTGTTTGCAGAGAATATATCGCTTTTCTCGAAAAACCCTAGAGTCAACTAAAAAACTAAATGAAACAACAGATTGAGCAACATTGTAGGACATAACATAAACTCACACATATCTTTAGCATTCTGTATGTTACCCAAGAAAATCCAGCAGGAAGGATACAAAGAGAAATTTCACTTAAATAGCTAAAGACAGTACAAAATACTTAGGAAAATACCTGCCCAGACACACCCAGGAACTATGTCAACACAAAACAAAATACTCTACATACAAATAAAAATAGATCAAAAAATTAGAGAAATATTAATTGCTCATGGGTAGGCTGAGCCAATATTATGAAAATATTACCTAAATTAATTTACTTATTCAGTGCAATATCAATCCAAAAACTACCAAATGATAACTTGATTAAACTACAAACATTCAATTCATCTGGAAGAACAAAAAGTCAAAAATATCAAGAGAATTAATGGGGAAAAAAGTTGGAAGGGGATTTAGCAGTATCAGTTCTCAAACCATACTACGAAATCATAATCATCAAAACAGTTTCATACTGGGTAAGAAACAGAAAAGATGATCAGTGAAAGAAATTAGGTACACAACATATAGAAGCAAACAATCACTGTAGACTATACTTGCGCAAGAATTCACAGATTCAACAAAAACTATCAGGAAAACTGAAAAGCAGTCTGGCAGAAACTAAATACAGACCAATATCTTATACTGTATAACAAGATAGGCTCCAAATGGGTATATGACATAGACATAAAGGGTGACATCATAAACAGATTAGAGGAACAAGAAAGTACCTGTCAGATCTATGGATGGGGAAAAGCGTGTGATCAAGAGATAGAAATTCTCACAGAAGGTAAAATGTATGAGAAATCATTCATGTGGACTCCTACTCTATTCCAATCAGTGTTAATCAGTTTGACATGCTATATAAATCACATAGGGCTAAACAGGTTCCTATAGTGGGCTTCAAACTTTAATGTAATGTTCACTACTTGTTTATCAAGTTATGAGGCTCATTTGTACAACCAGGAAAAGGTTGACAAAGATATCTCCATCGTGTTTTACTCAAATTTCATGTTCAAACTTAGCATGGGTGAGATGCTTTGGGAAGTCCCCCAATTTACTTACCTCTGGACCATTCTCTCTTGTCCAACACAAGCAGGTGACCATCTCATGATCACTTAAACAATGGAGATGTGCCATCCTTCACCCAATCTGTGACTCCCCTGCTAATATGTCATTCTGGGCCCTCAAGAGCAAAATCTCTCAACCAATGAGATTTGGGTATCAAATCCTATAAAAACAAGGTACTGGAAGAAGCCGGCAGGGCGATTTAAGGTCTACTTCATTAGAGGGGACCATGGACCCTTTAATAAAGAGGTACTACCTTAGTCTCTTTTATTGTGGTTTGGACATTTTTAATCTCCACAAATGAATAATTTTGATTACATAAAATTTAAAAAGATTTTTGCATAAACAAAGCCAATGTAATTAAAATTGGAAGAGAAGCAGTTAAATAGCAAAAATATTTTCAACAAGTATCTCTGATAAAGGTCTCATTTCTAAGATATATAAGGTACTGATTAAAATTTTAAGAGCCATTTCCCAACTGATACATGGTCAAAAGATATGAGTAAGAAATTTTGAAGGAAAAACATCCTAACTATCAATATCCATATGAAAAAATGCTTTAAATCAATGGTGTCAAACTCAATAGAAACACATCCCTATATTCCTGAAATAAATGCAATCTGGTCATACTGGATAATCTTTGTGATATGATGTTCTAGCATCTTTGCCAAAATTTTATTTAAAATTTTTGCATCAATGTTCATTATAGATATTGATCTACAGTTTTCTTTTTCTGTTTTGGTTCTCCCTTCTTTATGAATTAGAATCATATTTTTGTCATAGAAGGAATTTGAGAGAATCCTTTCTGCTGTTATTTTTGCAAGTAATTGGTATAATATTGGAAATGTTCTTGGAATGTTTGATAGAATTCACATGTGAAGTCATCTGGTTCTGCATTTCTTCCCCCCCACCCTGGGGAATTTACTTATGGTTTGTTCAACCTCTTCATCTGAGATTAGGTGATTTAAATTCTCTATTTCTTGTTTTGTTAACTTGCAGTTTTTTATTTTTAATATTTATTTATTTCATTTGTCACCAGTTTTATTGCTGTATGGTTGGGCAAAATAGTTTTTAATGATATCCTTTATTTCTTTTTCATTTGTTGAATTATTTTTTTTCCTTTTTAATATTATTGGTTTTCTTCTTAATCAAATTTAAAGTTTATCTATTTTATTATTTTTAATGCTCCTAGTTTTATTAATTTAATGGGTGGTTTTTTTTTTGCTTTCAATTTTATCAATCTCTTCCTTGATTTTTAGGGTTTCTATTTTATCATATAACTTTCTTTTTCATTGCATGCCCAATCAACTGATCTCTTATCATTCTCTCTCTCTCTCTCTCTCCCTCTCTCTCTCCCCCTTCTCCTCCTCCCTCCCTGTCTCCTCTGCTAATGATACAAGTGTTTGGAGATATAAACTTACCCCTAAGGACTTATTTGGCTACATTATCTTTAATGCAATTGTCTATCACTGCTATGACATGTTCTTTGATGCATCAACTCTAAGTTATTTAATCTCAATTAATTTTTAATACGTTTCCCCCTCAGTGGTCCTTTATTTTACATGGCACGCACACGCGGGCGCACACACACACACACACACACACACACATACTATGGGCAGTAAAGAATGGATATGATACTACTGCTTTTCTGCATTTGTCTCTGAGATGTTTTTTTTTTTAATACATGTGCCAATGCTATGCATAGCTGAGAAATATGTATATTCCTTTCTATTTAATATTCCTTTCCATTTATTCCCCTCTCTCATTCTCCTATTTTACTTTTCTGTCTCAATTGCTGGATCTTTCTCCTCCTCCTGTCCAATAAAAGATGGTGTCCTCCAAGACTCCATCTTGGGCCCTCTTCTCTTGATAGAGTCACTCTGTTGGTGACCTCATTAGTTTCAGTGAGTTTGACTACCATCTCTATGCAGATGACTCCAAAATCTATATAATCAGCATTAATCTTTCTCTTTAACTCAAAATCCAAATTACCAACAGTCTACCGAACATTTCCACTGGGGTGTCTCATAATTATCTCAAATGCCAAATTTTCTAAACAAAATTTATTATAATTCCTCAAGAGCCAACCCATTTCTCTAAATGTCTCCATTTGTGTTAAGAACACGACCTACTAATCATTCAAGTTCACAACCTTGGAGAAATCTTGAATCTCTTCCTCTCTTTCATCCCACATGTCTAATCAGTTGCCAAATCTTGTTGATTCAACATCCACAACTTCTCATTTCAGTCTCCTCTCACTCTGCCTCTACCCTTTCTGTTGCTGTTCAGTCATTCTGTCCTGTTTGACTCTTCGTGACCCCATAGACCATAGCATATCAAGCCCTTTTATCCTCTACTGTCTCTCAAATTCTGGCTAAGTTCACATTTGTTGTTTCCATGATGCTATCTATCCATCTCACTCTCTGCTGTCCTCTTTACCTTTTGCCTTCAATCTTTCCCAACATCAAGGTCTTTTCCGATGAGTCCCATCTTCTCTTTATTTGGCCAAAGTAGTTACACTTCAGCCTCAGTTACTTGACCTTCCCTTGAACTGCCTGAATTAAGTTCTTTAAGTATTGACTAATTTGATCTCTTTGCTGTCCAATGAATCTCAAAAGTCTTCTCTAGCACCACAATCTGAAAGCATTGATTCTGCAGTGCTCACCTTTCATTATAGTCCAACTCTCACAGCCTACATTGTTACTGAAAAATCCAAAACCTTGACTGTATAGCCTATACATATATGGACCAGGCCAATAAAGTAGGGTGGTACCTCTATCCTAGTTCAGGCTTTTATCACCTTTTCACCTGGACCACTGCAAAAACCTAATGTCTTTCCTAATGTCTCTCTGTTCTCTCGTCTATCCTCCACTCAGTTGCCCTTTACATTCCTAAAAATCTTCAATGGCTCTCAATTGGCTCTTGGATAAAATACAAATTCCTCAGTCTAGTATATTGTCTTCCATAATTTCATTCCTACACAACTTTCTCAGTTCACTTCTTACTACTCCCTTTTATATACTTTCCATCCTAGCCAAACTGGCCTGTTTGCTAGTGAAACTATCAGTTTCCCAAATGCGACACTGCTATCTCTACCTTGGCACAAGTGGCTTTCTCACCACACCTCACAAAATTCCTAGCTTGTTTCAAAGTGCATGTGGCTCAAGCACTACCTCTTAACAGAAAGTCTTTCCTGAATACCTCAGGTATTAACAGGTATTAGCCCTCTCTCTCTTAAAATTATTTATTTATTCTAACTTCCCACCAGTAGAACATAATTGAGGGCAGGAGCTGCATCATTTTTGTTTTTTTTTTTATATTCTTGGAACTTAGTACAGTGTCTAATACATAGTAGCACTGCATAAATGTGTGTTGATTGATTGGTACTTGACATTAACAGTAATGCTTGAATTTTCTGAAGAGAGCTGGCTTTGGAGCTATGAAAACTGGAATTAAGTCCTCTCTCTTGACAACTATTGGCTATGTGATTTCTGGCAAACTACTTCACCCATCAGTGCCCTGGATAACTTTCTACTATTACAAATTGCAGATGAGATGCCAAACTGCACTGGAAGAGGAACTTATTTCACCTGGGAATTCTCTATGCCAATTAAATCATAGGTTTAGTGTCTATGGTTTTATTTCTTTAAGGAGCATTTCTATGTAGTTACTGTGCTATAGTACAGTGACTCCCAAATATTTTATGTTGTTATTATTTTGTTGACTTTCATGGGTTTATTTTGTAGCCTGCAACTTCACTGAAGTTATTTTCTCAATTAGCTTCTTTGCTGATTCCCTAAGATTTCCAAAGTTATATCATCAGCAAACATGAGTAGTTTTTTCTTCTTTGTACCAACTTTATGCATTTAATTTCTTTCTGTTGCTGACTGCTATTTCTAACATTTCTAAAATCACATCAAATAATAATGTAGAAAGGGACCATCCTTGCTTTACTCCTGTATTTATAGGGAAAGCTTCTGGTATTTTTCCATTGCATATAGTGCTTGGCTTTAGTTTGAGATAAATAGCTTTGAGCATATCCCAAATGATATTTCTATGCCTATATTTATAGGGTTTTTAACATAAATGAATGGTTGTTATACACATATATATATATTGAAATAATTATGTGATTTTAGAAGTTTTTTGTTTTTAATATGATTATACTGTTTTACTAATGTTAAACTATCTTCATATCCCTGGTATAAAGCCAAGTTCACATAATGAATATTTTTTATTGATAAATAGCTATAGTCTTTTTGCCAAGATTTTATTTTAAAATTTTTTAATAAACATTAATTATATTGGTCTGTAAACCTCTTTGCTTTATCCTTCCCTGACTTAGATGTCATGATTATATTTCTCTAATTTCTTTCTTAATTTTTTAGAATAATTTGTGGTAGTATAGGTGTCAACTGTTCTTTAAAAAGAAAATTTAGGAGAAAGGGAGGGTCTAGAAGGTAAAATAATGAAATAAGCTTTAGACATACTGAGTTTTAGAGCCTAGGAGGCATTCTGTTAATGTTCAGCAGGGATCAGGAAAATTTAGTACAGAAGGTGGCTACTGACCTGATTCTTGAAGGCATCGATCATGAGGCAAAAGTAACCACAACAATCTAGGCATGGAGTAGTAACAGATTATACAAAGGTAGAGAGAAAGGAAATAAAATACTATGTATGGGAAATAAAAAATTGGACAGTATGGCTAAAATAGGTAGACTGAGTCAAGGAAAGCAATATGAAATCAGTCTGGAAAGATGGATAGGGTTAGGTATTGACGGGTTTTAAAAGCCAAAGTACTTTGGGGTACCAAAGAAGCTTCTTGAGCAAGGAAGGGAATGACAAGGTCAGACTTGGAAAAAATAGATTGGAGATAGGCATTCCAGAAAGACACAAAAGTATTAGCAAAGGAACAATGATGAAATAAACACAGTATGCATGCAGTACAGTGAATAAACCTGACTGGAGCAGAGGGTATATGCTGGGGGAGCAATATGAGATAATGCTGGTTACCTGTGCTCAGGCAGATTGGAAGAGGCTTTGAATGTCAGGATGAGTCTGAATTTGGTTCTCTATGAATCTACTCCTAAACACCATCTTGCTGATGATCATAAGAATAGATCCCTCCATACCTCTTTAGCCCCTTCCCTTCTTTGGATATGAAATGGATGCTGCTGTACCTTTTGTCCAAGTCCAATATTAAAAATGCAGCAGCCAGAAGCACAGGTGATCAATATGAGCAAATGTGCCTTTGCAGCAACTCAATAAAGAAAACAAATTACCCATGTTATCATCTGTTCAGCTAATTGTTAGCTCAAGGGAATCCATAACAAAACGTATTAGCCGAATGAATTTTTTTTTCCTGATCTGAGAAAAGTGGATAAGCTTTGGGAGTCTCATGTCCATGTTTATCTAGACAAAGAGGATTTAGTCATAGGTAATTGTTACAACTGGAAATGGCCTAAAGCCCTCTACCATCATATTGATCATCCTAAAATACCACTTTCCTCACATTGCTTCCCCGCTCTATACTGCCTGATGTTTAACATCTAAACTTTTCAACTTGTCTTTCAAAAACCCCTCTGTAGTCTAGGCCTACCTTTTATTATTATCGACCTTTATCTCCCACTACTTCCCAACAAATACCTTCTTCTCTACCCAGGATGATCTCTTACTCGCTTCCCTCCTCCCTCCTACCTGTACATTTTTCCACCTTGCCCTTCCATCTGGCCAAACCTTTACTTATCCCTTAAGGCATGGTGACCTGGAGTCTATGAATGTTTTTAATACTTTGATAACAACATTTCTATATATAGGTGTGTGTGTGTGTCTAGACAGATTTGCTTTGTAATCCTGTTTTTTTTTTAATTTTGTGCATTTAAATTTTTTTTCTAAACAGAGGTTCATAGGTTTCACGAGACTGTAAAAGGGTCTGTGACATAATTAAGAATACCTGCTTCAAGAGTAATTCCTAGCCACCGAACTCTAATGATCTTCTCTTCTAAATTCCCACGACGGTCTATTACTACACAATCATAGTCTGGCAAAAATTATTTTGTGTGTGCTAGTCTTGACTTCTCCACAAGAACATAAACTTCCTTGAAGGCAGGCACCATCTCTTACAACCCTCACAACCCATGACATGGAGTAGATGTGTAATAAGTCATTCTGAATGAAGATTAAGTCAATAAAGAACAACAGAGTACTAAGGGCGACTCAGTGGAAACTCTATCAACAAATCAGAAAGTACTCTGATGTGGTTGTCTGGAAAGTATAATTCAAAGGAGTCATGTCATCATAGGAGACAAGTCAGTTAAGGCACATGCTTAAATTTATTGGCATCCATGAGCATTCAAGAAGTAATCAAGTGACTTTCTGATTGTAATGATATATGGTACTGTTACTCTTTCTCCTACACCTTATCTTGAAGCAACAATTGATTTGCCTACCCTCTAATGTGTGTGCATGCGTTTCTATAATTATCATCTGTATTATCTTCTTTCACTCCTTCATGTATATGTATTTTATATATGTATCTATATGTGTGTATGCATGCACACGTGTATATACATACACATGGGGGTATGAGTCTATATAAACATATAGCAACATCTATATAGATATCTACATACGCACATACACACACATGGACATATACACTTAGACACAAAAAACCACAGAGCTAGATACTATATGTGTAGTTTCCATACTCTGTTGTGAACAGAATGACTGATGCATCACATCTGGCTTTTTATAGAAAAGAAGGGAGAAAAAAGCCATTCTTTCTATTGGCCTGAGGATTGCTGGGCACAGACCAAATATGGAGTAAGCATGAGGGCATGCAATTCCAGACTGGGAGCTCTTTGGCATATAACAAACAAGGTATGCAGCCATTCAAGTGAGTCTATAAGTCTGTAAAGAGACTATTAAAAAGGTGAGCAAAAAAGACTGGTGGGATTCCTCAAACCTGACCTTTGCATCAAAAAGGACTGAGATCCTCTGGTTAATTAGACAAGTCTGTGGCATCTCTAACAATCAAACCTCCTGAGGGATAAAAGGGTAGCTATATAGCTTATGGGACTTAAAAATACCTGTGGATCTTTTTTCTACTCTCTTCATTGAGTATTTAACCCTCCTTCTGGTGTTTGATGGTTATTAACTGTATGTCCTCAGGCAAATTACTTTTAACACCCTCCCCAGCCTTACCCCCATTACTACTACCTCCCCAAAGTAAAGACATAATTAGTTTCTTTCTCTTCCAAAGGGAAGGCTATAATAGGCTATTAATAATATAATATAACATAATATAATATAATAGGCTATAATAGTCTTACTGGATTATATTTGGATATTTTTCACCCAGAAGAAAACTCACAGAGGCATGTGTCTTCAACACCCCTTCAATTTAGGGAGAGTAGAAAGTATGACCATTTTACAGATGAGGTAACTAAATTACTTCATTCTTAGATAAGGAATGAATTAACCCTGGGGATATGAAAGATCTTAAATACTCAAGATGAACTCAAGATTTAGGCCACCCCTTTGGTTTAGGGATCAGCTCAACTAAAAGAATACCAATGAGACTTGAAATGTGACACCAGAACCAGTGGAACATAATTCTCCCAAACTCCATGTTATGAAAGGAAAACTGGGGGGTATCTCAATCTACTTTTACTTTCCACCCCTTCCCTCATTTACTTTAATAAAATCAAGTGACTTATTTGTTCTCACCAGCTGGCTCACAGCTGCCCCTGCGTTATGGTTAGTTCCTGCCATGACAAGTGTCTAAGAAACTTCCAGCTAAATGGGAACTTTTGCCTCAGCATTGGTTTCAGTTTGTAGTGCTTTAAATGCTAACAGCTTACACTGACTCTCCAATTTCCCTGTTCCAGATTTCTGTCATGCCACTTCTTCCAATGCTCAGGAACTGATCAGAGAAGGGTCAAGATAAGAGTGCATATAGAACACAGATGGCTTAGCTTTTCTGTCAACAGGCCATCCACATTCTATATGCACCTTTATCCTAATTCTTCTCCAAAAACCCCTAAAAGTGGAATTTTCCTTTCTGGAAACTTCCCCTTTCCATGCAACCTTACTAACTGGTACCTCCCTGTGTATGACATTAGAGGCCAGGAACCAATAGCTATGCTTGAATAGACTCTTCTCTATCCTATAAAAACATCCATCCTTCTTCAGTACCACTGAATGTCCCTGATATATGGTTCCTCTTGTTAGAAAGTCCATATGTCCTGCACTAAAGAATTAGAAAAGTGACTGAGAAAGCGTCATAACCAGCGTCCCAGGATCAAAGAATGCCTCTCTCCTGGCTAAATTTCCTTCATCTTCATGTTGGGCCTGCTTATCACAATACTCAAAGTCTGGATTCTGTATATATCTTGCTTTCTCCAGAAAGCTGATACTATATTGTGCTAGGTCTTTAGGATGACAGCAAGGCCAATGGAATCTTCCCCTCTTCTTTCTTTGCCCCAGTCCTCATTAACCCCTGCAGTGTCTACAATCAATCGTTTTGTCTCTTGTGTGAGGTAAACTATGACTACAATAAAAGTCCTATTGCTTCTATCTATATACTGATTTACTTTTTTTAATCTGAATCCCCAAAAAGCAGCAATAGACTAAAAAAAGAGGAAAAAACTGCAACAGTAAAAAGAGTCACATTTAAGAGAGACCAGTAAGCAAGTCCAGAGTCAAAAAGTCAGAAATCCATACAGAGAGCTTAGGCAGGAGAAGGGCAGATTCTCAGAGCAAACCCAAAGCCAAGAGGGCTCTGTATAGAAAAAGGTCACAATGAAGGGAGAGCAGTAGCCAGTAGTATTAATGATTTACTTCATTAAAAGAATAAACCTTTAAATAGAATTCTTTTCTACCATGACCCCTTTTTACTTAGTTAAGAGCCAACTACAGATGTGGGTATCCAAAGAGCCACCTGGTTGTAGATTTTATTTTCCACATTAAGGAATCTAGACTTTTTTTTCTGTACACATTATAAAATAATTAATTTGTGGCAGAGGAATAACCTAAGATCTGTGGAAAAAGGATTATCAGTCTGGCAGCAGTGAGAAGGATGGATTGGAAGAAGACTAGAGGCAGGGAAACCTGTTACAATGGCTTTTATAGTAGTTCACTTAAACAGTGATAGGATGTTGGAAGTGACAGACAAAAGTACTCAAAGATAACACTCAAGTTCAAAGCATTAAGTCTTAATGCCATTAACATAAACAATTAAGTCAGAATGAATCAGCTCCTTTTTGGGGGGGGGATGGGGGAGACAGAAGAATCAGTCAGCCAATCTACAAGCAATGTATCAAATGCCCACTATGAGACAGCTAGGTGGCGAAATGGACAGAGTGCCAGGCACTAAGTCAGAAAGACCTGAGCTCAAATTCAACAGAAAACATTTACTAGACCCTGGACAAGTCACCTAACCCTGTTTGCCTCAGTATCCTCATCTGTAAAATAAGCTGGAGAAAGAAACAGCAAACCACTCCAGTATCTTTACCAAGAAAACCCCAAATGGGGTAATTAAGAGTCAGACATGACTGAACAACAATAACATGAGACACAGTATTAAGTGTTGGGCATACAAAGACAAAAATGAAAAAGCACCTTCCATATTTGTAAGCATGTATCTATGTGTACATACAGACACATTAAATAAAAGGTAATGGGGGGAGTACTGACTTGGAAAAATCAGAAAATGGCACTCTGGCTGAATTTTGAAAGAAACAAGGGATTTTGAGAGGTGGAAGAGAAGAACGGAGTATGTTCAAGGCATTTGAGCAACAGCTTGGGCAAAAGGATGGAGATAAGCGAAAGGCTGTGTAAGTCACAGAGAGCAATGTGAAAAATCCTATTTTAGATGTGTTACATTTGAGGTACCACTGGGTAGATACCCAGTAAGCACTTGGAATATTAATCTAAAGTTTAGTAGAGAAGTATGGGGTAAAGATATGGATTCGGGACTCTGTAGAAGAGGCATTAAAGCTGTAGTGGAAAAGACTGCTAAGAAAGAGTACAAAAAGAAGAAAAAACCTTAGGCAGCACCTACTTCAAAGGAAGGGGCAAAAAAACACAAAAAAGTGCTCAGTGATAGAAAATTTAGAGAAACACTGGAGTAAGATTAAGGAAAAGAGAACATGGTAGTGATAGCTAACTGAAAACTATTATAAGAGAGAATCTGGTCAAAAAGGGAACAAAATAAGGAAGGCAACTGAAAGATGAAAGTGGCCAAGAAAGAGAAGAGAAATATACTCTGATATTAATGATCATAACGTGTATTTACACTAAGAAGGGTCAGGGGAAATTCCAGGAGTAAATGGAGTGACTCAAAAGGAAGATATGGAAGAGATGGCATGAGGGAATAGAGTAATTAAGCTTTGTCTGTTTTTTGGGAAGTGGCTTGATACCTATTAGTTTCCTTGGTGGGACAGCTAGTATAGTAGAACCAAACAAGTGTTGATCTGGATAACTGGCAAAAGCACTTAAAATGTAAGTAAGTTTGAATTTCTTGGAAATAGTTCCCATTATGGGTGGTAGTGGTAGCTCTAACATATGGCCAGAAAGTTAATTTTGAGTTCCAGATCTTAAAGTTTATATATTTCCCAATAATGATGAAATGTGGCCATATTTCTTTGTTGCAGTAGGATTATATTACAATAGAATGACAGAAACTGATGAACTTGAAATGAAAGAACAGAGTGTCCTAAGAACCATCAAAGTGAGTATCGAGAGTACTCAGCCAATCTAGATCACACTTTGAGGAAGGTGTAAAAGTGATGGAGAAGTTGGTAAATAACAGAAACAAGGATGTGGTTTGCCTTTTGTGCTTTCAGAAGAACTTTCTGGAGCTCACCTCAGTGATCAGTGATGTGGGAAGACCAAATGGTACATGATATAGGTGCAAAATAATGATTATTACAACAAAACCAATTAAGTTTGAAGAACTGTCCACACAATATTTTGTCTTTTTCTCACAGATTAATCCTTCTATACCTGTCTCCTACCCTAACTTCTTGACTTGAGTACAAACACTCCCTCTAGAAAGCAGAAAATATAACTTAAATTCTTAAATATAACTTACTCCTCATATCAACTTCTTCCCTTCCTAACTTCCCAGTCTCTATCAGCACCACCAGTTCCTTAAGTCACTTACTTAGACTCTAAAACCTAAGTCATGTGATATAGTAAAAACAACAATGGATTTGTTATCAGGAGAGTCCCAGAGGTCCAACCACAGTTCCCACACTTACTAGATATGTGATCATGGAAAAGTCACAATGTCACTGAACTTGTCATTTCATCCCTAAAATGGGGTTGCTATGAGAAAAGCATATATGTGAGTTAAATGTATCTCTGACTCTTTCTTTCCCCTTTATCCCATGCATCTAACCCACAGTTTCTGTGGATTCTTCCTTCACGTGCCACCCAAATGTTTCTTTTCATCAATACTGCCACCAACCCAGTCCAGACCTTCAATATACGCCACTAGACTGCTGAAACATTCTCCCATCCATTATCCCATCTCCAGTTCCTTCTCCTTCATACCCACTCCATGAGCTGCTCCATCCAGCTGCCCCTCCACATGTTCATGATCAGAAGAGACTACACTATGTAAAGTGCTTTGCAAATCTCCAAGCACTATATAAATGTCAGCTGTTTCATTTGTATTTAGTAGTATTACAAGTCATTTCCATTCTTTAAGCCTGCTTCTTCATTTGTGAAACAAAGTTTCCAGTGAGATAATATATGTAAAGGACAGAGGACTGGACCTGTGGCTTCCCTTTGAGGAATTTCTACTAACACAAGTCATTGCCTTTTCTGCCATTTATTGTTTTGGCAAAATGTCACGTGCTGTATGAACCAAACCTTGAACCAAGGTTGTCCTCAGTCCTGAGGTCTGCTCTATCCATTATGCATTAAGGCCTTCCTAACACACCTAAAATACCCCGTAAACTTTAAAGGACTCTATGAATGTTAGCTGTCAGGGCAGTTGTTTTAATATTCTTAGGATTAATCTGTGAAAGCAGAGACAAAACCGAGAATGGGAATCCACTGAAACCCCAAAGAAACCTTCCCTTCTGGATCAGGTCTGGGAGTCTTGACCAATTGCTGTCATCTTCAGTTCCTTGTTGCCCCACCCCCTTCACAGCTAACAGACTTGGGCCTGGTTTCGAGTCTGGAGCACATTTGTGCTGGCCATTAACACAAACTTCACCGACTCTTTATCAGGGAGTTAGAGCTTACCCTGTCCAGAATCAAGACGTCCAGGGAGGCCAGGCCCAGGGGCATTGGTACATGACCTGACTGGGGCCTGGACTGCCTTCTGTCCACCCTGACTTGACATCGCCTTCTGGTCAGTCTCTCTCTATCTCCCTCTCTCTGCATAGCCTGTGAGGGTGCCTTCCGGTCGGCCTCTACACTCTCTGGGGGCGGCCTTGCTGTCGGCCCCTACACTCTCTGGGGGCACCTTGTGGTCGGCCTCTACACTCTCTGGGGGCGCCCTTCCGATCGGCCCCTATGCTCTCTGGGAGCCCCCTCCGGTCGGCACAACGTTGAGGACACTTTTCCCGTCAGCCAGCCCTTCTGACCAGGCGAGCTCTAGTTTAAGGCCGCATCCTCTCCTCTGCGCCCCCTGCAGGCCGGGCGGACTCAGCCTTCCGTCCTAAACCTGTCAGTCAGCCCCAGAGGGGGATCAGAAAGTCGCTTCTATCCCTGCTTCTAACCGCAGTCAGCCAGGTGGGCGGGCATGTGGCTGTGCGGGGGGGTGCAGTGAAGAAAGGGACACCCAAGACCATCCAGTCCAACATCTTTTTACAGCTGAAAAAACTGAGGCCCGAGGATTGAATGACTGACTTCCCCCGCGGCTCTAAATCTAGCCCTTCTCCCCGCACTATGCAGGACTCATCTAAATACACACACTCTCATCAGCGCAGCTAAGAGGCTCCCTGTAGAGGGGGTTTTCACCTAGATTCCAAGCTTCATGAGGGTAGGCCCTGCCTTCAGTGCTGCCGTTTGCAATGAAGAGTGTTGGTCTTGGTGACCAGCCTCCTCATTCATCTGTAAAAACCGAGAACCTCTAGTAAACCTACCGTGCTGGGACAGTGGCAAGAAGCAAAGGAGATAACATATATAAAAAGACCTTTGTAAACTTTAAAAGCCCGTGTAAATGTCAGCTTTTATTAATCCCGGGTAGACTGCTTCCTAACTGTGTGACCTTGTGTAATAATAACCATTCACATTTATATCCCATTTTAGGGTTTCCTTACAACAGCCCAGTTAGGGAGAGCACATCCCTTGACTCTGATCCTCAGTCAGTCAATAAGCATTTATTTATTAAACACCTGTTACGGCCAAGTACCGTAGGGATACAAAAGCAAAAATGAAACATAACCTTTCTTCAAAGAAATTACATGTTATCGAGGACAACAACACATACCTATATAAGTGTGTACAAAATATATTTAAAATTAATATAGGAGAATGGAAAGGAGGCACTGGCAGCTTGAAGGGAGAGGAAATTGGGAAAGGTCTCTGGAGAAGGCTCTTAAGCTAGACATCGAAAGGACTTAGAGATTCTGAGATGAAAAGAAACTTACAGATCCTAAAAGGGAGTGCATTTCAGGTACATGGGGGACAGTCAATTATTAAATTATGACAATTAGTTAACAAGGATTTGTTACACAATTCCCATATGCTCGGCACTGTGCTAAGCAGTGAGGGTACAATGAAAGGCAAAAACAGCTCTTGCCTTCAGCTTATATTCTAAAGGAGGAGACAGTTACGTGAGACTAAGGCAGACACACACACACACACATTTTGTTGTTGAGTCGTTTCAATTTTTCCCACGCTCCATTATCCCATGTGGAGGTTTCTTGGCAAAGATACTGAAGTGGTTTGACATTTCTTCTTCCAGCTCCTTTTACAGATGAGGGACTAAGGCAAACAGGATTAAGTGACTTGTCCAGGGTCATAGGTGCCTGAGCCTGAATTCAGACTCTAGCAGATAAGTGATGAGCATTCTTGATTCCAAGATGAATGCTTTGTCAATAGAACAGAACCTCAGAGAAGGAACCAGCAGCATTGGGGGAAGGGGCACAGGGGGCAAGACAAGAAAGGCCTCTTGCAGAAAGTGGAATTTTAGCGAAGACTTGAAAGCCAAAGAGAGTATGAAGTAGAGTGAGGAGGGGGTGTGCTGGTAAAAAGTTTAATTACTGTCTCTCCCCCCGAAAAATAGAGACTTGCTACACCCTTTAAAGTTTAATCTGCATTTTTAACATTTTCTTGGTCATTTATATACTTAACGTTTGGTAATTTCCAAGGTATAAATGCTCACACTGACCATTTAATAATTGACTCCTGAGTCAGTATGAGCAATCTCTATCATTCTGTGCATGAGGAATGCCTTGCACATACCCTATGCAAGGCGACCAGTCAGGAGAACGCACATTGTGTGAGAACAGTAAATAGGCCAATATAGCTTAATCATACATATGGAGGCAAAGTATAAGACAACTGGAAAGGTAGGAAGAGGGCCAGGTTATGAAAAGCTTTGAATTTGACCCTGAAAGTAAAAGGGCGCCACTGCTAGGGAAATGTCCGTCACTAAAAAATAGGAAAACAATACTGATAAGGGCCACAACATAGAGTAAAAACCAAACAAGAAGATCCCTAAAGTGTTTTGTGGCCAAGAAATTCCAACTGTTAGTATCATCCATCTCCACCACACCTTTGCATCCCCCAGGCGTGAGCACATAGGTACATTGGAGCAGAGCAATCACTTAAGAAATGTTTGCTGTATCAAGGTTTACCTTGCGTGAGGGAGGAGGGAGGGGTTCAGAACTAAGATGCCAGTAATACTCCCCATCTAGCTCAACCTGAGACCATCTACAAAGGGTGTGAAGGGGCTCTGGGAAAGCAGAGGCATCTTTATTCACTGTAGGCCACATTAGAGGACCTAATTCATACTTTTCTTAGGTACACTGACGAAGGTGAGATTCTCCAGCGATAAAAGCACTCTTCCTTCACCTGGTAGCCTACTAATTATTCCCAGTTATAATCATGGGAGGGCCTTCAGACATCCCTAGATGCGATGTGAACCACAACTCATCAAGCTGAACCAGAGAAGGGAATGTAGTGACCTTTTCCCTCACTGAAGCACCCAGGCTTGCAAACAGGGAAGAGGACTAAGGGTGTCTACAATTCAGAAGAGACATCACCCGTGAAGTGAACAGCGACTGAGAATTTGACAGTGGGTTAGGCATTCAGAGGCACAAGAAGGGTTTTCTCTCCAAACAGATGGGCACCCCTGGGTCCCGAGAGAGGGCCAGCCCCAGAGGGCTTAGGTACGCAGCAGCAGCAGGGGCATTTGGCCAAGGAAGTTATATAGCAAACAAAATGAAGGGACCACGCTGGGCCAATTGTGTTTTAAGTTGCAAGAATACGGTGCTGAGAAATAGATGAGCCGAACCAAATCATTCAACTAAACAACAAACATTATCACTGGGGATACGAATATAAAAACTAAACAGTCCCTGCAGCTTGCATTCTACTGGTTGATAAGAGATAACTGGTATTTGACCCAAGGACACGTTTTAATTTTAAGGGTCACATCTTCCCAACTTGATCAAAGCCTTGTAAGCTGGGCAGCTCCAGATGCCTCCTATCAGCCTTCTTGAAATTTACAGGGTAGTGGACACATTTCTGATAATCAGAGGTTCCTCAGTACCTGCCTTCCTTAAGCTTTATGGGTCTTAAAAGTAGCAGAAAATGATGCAGTTAAAATGTGTACTTTTTTCTTTTTATTGTAATATTAACAGTTTTGACTTCATGGCTTTATTCCTTATTTTGTTCATTTACTTGTTTTGGGGATTAGATTGTGATTAAGTTTGTAATAAAATACTTTAAAGGGCTTTCTTCATGATAAGTAATTTTAAAAATCTTTCTTAATAAGAACTATGGATTCCCAAAAGAATTATGACTCTTTAAATCAGGTGCTTTGGGGACAGAAAAGACATACTCTGTTGAAATCTTACTTAAGTCTCTGAATCTCATCCTCTCTCTATAATCAGATCTGCCAGATGTGAACAACTATACTCCAAGCATCTGAACTGATGTTTAATATCATTATCCTAAGAATTCTAAATCGCACATGTTCAAGTGCCATTTCTGTGGAGGCTTTGGAAAAGAATAAGATAAAAGAGGCCAAATACACAGATCAGGAAAAAATAGAAAAAGTCATTTTAAAAATTCTTAATCCTGGGAGCTGGCAAATTAAAAACCCCTAGGAGGCTGCATTGGAAAGACAATGGGACACTTAGTAGTAAGGCCTTGGAACAAGAATCCCAGAGTTCTCCATCCCCTCTCACAGGCAGGAAGATTTCCATTTGTGGAAAAGAAAATTTGTTGAAAAAGGACAGCAGAATGAGTAGGACACAAAGAGGCTCTGGAAGACTCGATCTTAACCTGTCACTGAGCAAACTTTTAACCAATGACCTAAACCTTATCCCATCCCCTGATACCACCTATAGCATCCCTAGAGTTCTGGTAACCCAGAAACCTCTCCTTTGCTAGGACAAGAGGCAACATGTAGGTAAAAAGACAAACAAACAAACAAAAAAACCCAAAGAACATCAAATTAGAAGACCCATCTGGGTTCACATCCAGGCTTTTCTATGATCTTAGACTGCTCCGTCTTTCTGAGTCTCAGATCTCTGAAAGAGGGGTGATATTGAAATACCAATGTACACAGGGTGTACTTTTTACATCTAAAAAACCGAGCAACTAGGTAGTACATTGGATAGAGTGCCAGGCCTGGAGTCAGGAAGACTCATCTTCTTGAATTCAAATCTGGCCTCAGACACTATCTGGGCGACCCTGGGCAAGTCATTTAACCCTATTTGCCTCAGTTTCCTCATCTATAAAAAAAAGCTGGAGAAGGAAATGGCAAATCACTCCAGTATATCTTTGCCAAGAAAATCTCCAAATAGGGTCACAAAAAGTCAGATATGATTAAAATGACTGAACAACAACAACAAAGGTAGATTGATGCTAGATTGTATAATATACTATGCAAATGTATGCCATTGGGGCAGCTAGGTGGTGCAGTGAGTAGAGCACCGGCCCTGGAGTCAGGAGGACCTGCGTTCAAATGCGACCTCAGACACTTGACACATTTACTAGCTGTGTGACCTTGGGCAAGTCACTTAATCCCAATTGCCCTGCCTTCCCCCCTCCAAAAAAAAGCAAATGTATGCCATCATCATAATGATAATGATAATTATTATAGGTTATAATCCAGAAAGCATATAGCTCATATTAATAAGAAGGAAGTGAGATCTAGTAGAGAGAATGATGGATTTCACCTGAGAGGGCCAGAATTTGAATCTCAACCCATTATCTTACTATTTCTGTGACGTTGGCCAAGTATTTAACATCTCTGGGCCACAATTTTTTCATCCATAAAGTAATGGGAGCTGACAGCATCATGACCCTTCAGATTCCTTCCAACTCTAAATCTATGCTTCTATGATCCCTGTGCCACATGAGGATAGTTGAAAGAATTTGGATGCTTACCTAGAGATGAAAATATATACATGAAAGCTATCTTCAAATATGTGAAAGGGTCTTAAATAAAGAGGAATTTACATTTGTTTCGATTGGCCAGTAGAGCAAAATAGGAAGGCAGATTTGGGCTCCAATATTGAGAAGAAATACCTAACAATGACAGCTATAAAACAGTGGAATGATCTACCTTACTAAATCGTGAGTTTCTTGTCATTGGAGATACTAAATAAGGGACTGGATGTCTATTCATCTATGACATCATAGAGAGGATCCTTATTCATGTATGGCTTAGACTGAATGATCTCTAAGTTCACTTTCTACCTTGGGATCCTGGGATTCTAAATGTGGAGTAAAAGTGTTGGATACTGTTATGAATCTTGTGAGGAGAACAGATACCAAGGAGGGATGTGTTTTCCAAAGACCAGATATCTGATAATGAGGCAATGTAGCTAGGCCATCTCTTTTAAAGCAACCAAGGGTCTCTGCTGAAAAGACAATTAAGTAACATCTTCTCATCTCTAATCTGAATCTTATTTCTTTAGCTTCATAAATTCACAACATTTTAGAACCTAACATTTGTAAATTCTATAATGACTCATAGGTGCTTTGATATTTCCTCCATCCCAGTGAGGGGCTAGGGAGAATGAATAATGTATGCCCAGGTAACATTTAAGCTGGGATGTTAGAGACATTTAAAGTTGAGGATAAAGAAGGGACTGGAAATTGAAGAGTCAGAGAAGTCAATTCAATTCAACAAGCATTTATTAGAGTGGAGTAGAGGTGGTATCCACAGAGAGGGAAGGAAGATTTTGCCTTCATCTTGGAAAAGAAAGATGTTATGATGGAATGTCTTTGGCCTTTCTTTATATTCCCAGCACTTAGCACAGTGCCTCACATATAGTGTTTAACAAATGTTTATTCACTGACGGACCCCCTGAACTATTGGAGAACTCTCAAGTCTCATCTTCCTCTTGACTGAGACATGGTGCACCAGATAGCTGTATGAAGGCTGGGTTCCCAAGAGGAATGGCAGGATTTTTTTTAGTTTTTGACTACTTTAGGGAATTCCTCAGTGTTGGGAATGCCCAATGAGTAAATTCTCCTCACCTATACAAATCAGCAGCTAGTCTTAGAGAGTTGCTTTAGGCACTGAGAAGTTAAAGGATTTGCATACAGCCAACATACCTCAGATGTGAGCCTTAAACCCAGCTCTCCCAAAGTCAGCTTCTAGCCACTAATATATGTGTGTGTATATATATATATATATACATATATATGTAAATGTATATGTGTGTGTGTGCAGGTGTGTTTATGTGTGTGTGTGTGTACATACAGGGTGTTCCTAAAGTCTGGACACATAGGCAAAAATGTGTGTTTTCAAGAAATTAAATGAATGAAATTTTCAACATTTTATTTAACTGGAATGTTAACGAATCTTCAATATGATTTTCATTTTTTGTGATGCAAAGATTGATGTACTTTGCAAGATTCATATGAACTCGATGCAATAACTCTACATTGCTGTCAATTTTAGCACATTCACTCTTAATGCCTTCAATCAAGTATGTTGCATCTGTGATTTTCATTGAGTAGACCTTCTCCTTTAGCATACCCCAGAAAAAGAAGTCAAGGGGGCTAAGGTCTGCTAATATTCCAAATATTTCAAAATTTGCATTTTTGCCTATGTGTCCAGACTTTAGGGACACCCTGTGTGTGTGTGTATACCCACACATACAATGTATGCACACACACATATATACATATATATATATATACATCATATACACACACACACACACACACACACACATATACCATAATGCCCTTAGCAGCAAGTTAAAATGGAAAACAAAACAACTTGAACCCTTCCATTCTCACTTTGATTTGCCAGGATGGAATTCTGGGAACTTGTAATCCATCATAGAAGCATTCACATTAGGTACTATAAGTGATTCTGAGGAGTTACATAATCTGTTGGATTCTTGCTTTCCTCTTTTCTTCAGTCATTGTCACGGGCAAAGAAAGGACTGAGAGTCAGGAATACTTCAGCTTGACTCTTGTATCAGACATTTACTAGCTATGTGATTTTTTTCCTATTTTTTAATATTTTGTATTTTTATGGTTTCTTTTTTTTTTTTGTTAGAAGGGAGAAATGGACCAGAACAGAAGGATAGGGCTAAAGATAAGGGGAGGGGCAAAGGGAGGTTCTACCTGTAACCATCCTCCCTCTGGCCTAGGGTTGAATCAACAAGCGTTAATCACTAAATTAATCACTAAATTCTAGTAAGCACCAAAGTGGGGTGGAAAATCCCTGCTCCTGTAAATATCTGTGAACAGAAGAATCTCTCAAGAGCAACTGATGGGAATTTGCTAACCCTAGGAAAATGGAAGGATGGTTTGTCCCAAGTGGAGTTCCCTTAGTTGATTGGAGCAGAGAACAGAAATGGAGCAGACTTTGATCAATGACAGTGCTGGGACTTGAGCCTAAGTGTGCTGGAATCTAATCCATGATCCTTTCTAGCACCCCAGATCCATTCCCCCAAGGAACCATGACCCTGGATCTCGTGTAGAAGAGACAGGCTCAGGTTCTGGCTCCAGCTTCCCAACCTTCATCATTCTTCCCCTCACAGCCAAAGGTACCCACCTCAAGTCAGAGTTCTGATGTGAGTGAAGAGATGCAAGGACATCCAATTTTCTAAACTTAGGAACAGCTCACTTAACTTTCTCAGTGTCAGTTTCCTCATCTGTAAAATGGGGATAATAAAGACCTACCTCAAAGAATTTTTGCGAGTATTAATTGAGATAATGTCTATAATGTACTTTGCAAAACTTCAAGGTCTATGTAAGTGTTAGCTATTTATATGGTTATTTATATTTATTTGCATAGCTACTGATATTGATAGCTATATTGCTATATATCATGATTGTGCTTACCAGTTAGGAATTGTTCTTAGTGCGCTGGAAGATGCTGCAAATACATTTCTCTGGCTTTCCTGGGTAGGGACTATAAACCTAAAGAGTGAGGAAATCTTCCAAACTATATTTGGGCCCTTCATGTCATGAGAGTATCTCAATATAAAGGTCACCCATTTGGATAACTAAGAGAATAAATTTGGCCACCTTAGCATCCCCCAAATCAGCCCAGCACAATGTCCTCTGTGGGACAGCATCGACAAAGAGAAGCTGATTAGTAGGTTTAATACTGGTCATGGGTAGGTTGACTAGTCTGAGAGGAATAAAATTTTGGAGAGAAATAGTACCTAGTATCCTCTGCATCAAAGAGAAAGAATAGCCTTCTCTTCTCTCCATCCATCCATCCATCCACCCATCTATATATACAGACACAAGGGCACAAAGGCAGCTAGGTGGTGCAGTAGATAGAGCACTAGGCCTGGAGTCAACAACACTCATCTTCCTGAGCTAAAATCTGGCCTCAGACACTTTCTAGCTGGGTGACCCTGGGCAAGTCACTTAATCCTCTTTGCCTCAGCTTCCTCATCCGTAAAATGAGCTGGAGGAGGAAAGGACAAACCACTCCAGTATCTTTGCCAAGAAAACCCCATCACAAAGATCACAAGGAGTAAGACATGACTGAAAAGCCTGAACAACAGCAACAAATACATTCACAATATCTCTACCACGAGACTTGCCCTACAGGTCACCAGAGGGCACCCCCCCCACCCTCTCCCCTGCCAATAAAGGCATTTTTGACACTCTTGTACTCTGAATGGAAGGCTACTATAAACCACAATCTCCTCTTCCACCTCTTGGCTCTCTCAGCTTCAATCGCATGATATATAATCATAGAATACTGG
Organism: Phalanger gymnotis; assembly: GCA_028646595.1. Lineage (NCBI taxonomy): Eukaryota > Metazoa > Chordata > Mammalia > Diprotodontia > Phalangeridae > Phalanger > Phalanger gymnotis. The sequence continues at coordinate 750,315,805 of CM053622.1, forward strand.
AAAGGTGATCAAGTCCAATCTGAAAATCCTCATTTTACAAAGAAGAAAACTGAGGCTTGGCCAAGTGCCAAGATCATACTAAGAGTCAGAAAAATTTACAGGACCAAGACTTAAACCAACTCTTGCCTAGGAATCTCTCTTCTCTACAAGATGCTGCCTCAACCAATTTCCAGATATCTTTTAAGGAAAACAAAAATGGAAATGAATCCTATAGTCAATAGGTGATGGAATCAATATGCAAATTTTTATGTAAATGAATGTCATATTTATTATGTTACCTGATCAAGTGTGGCTCTTGTCAGTAGTGTGCTGGGGCCCATCCACTTAAATTCCTCATCCATAAAATGAGGCTTTTAAGATCCCTTCCAGTTCTGAATCTATGAACCTATATTTCACCTGATTTCTCATACTGAAGCCATCCAAGTAAACTAACTAATTTTCTAGATGTAGTTTTCATCTTTTTTATGTCATCTTTTATCTGCCACCCTTATCTTCCAGAATAATAATAGCTCTTATTTATATATCGCTTTAAAGTTTGGAAAGTACTTTTCATACATTATCTTATTTGATCCTCACGAGAACCCTGTGCTATTGACCTCATCAGTAAATGACTCCAGATGTGTGTACACACACACACACACACACACACACACACGTTTATCTCCAACCCAACCTACTCTTCTTCCTGAGCTTCAGTACCTTATCCCCAATTTCCAAGTGGACATCTGTTTGCACATGGCCTTTCCCATTAGCTTGTAAGCTCCTCAAGGGCAAGGACTGTCTTTTGTCTCTTTTCGTATCCCCCACTTAGCTGAGTGCCTGGCACATAGTAGGCATTTAATAAATGTCGACTGATTAATTGACTATTAATTGGACATTTCAAAGTGGATATCCTATAGGTCTCTCAAAGGCAACATGCTCAAAGCATAACTCATCTTTTCTCCCAAACCCACGCCTCTTCTAAATTCCCCTTAGACAGCACCCATCTTCTGGTCATACAGATTCACAATATTGGTGTCACCTTCACCTCCTTACTCTTCTTCACCCCACCTTTCCAATTAGTTGCTAATGCTTCTTGATTCTCCATTCACAACATCACTCAAATTCATCTCTTTCTCTCCCCTCATGTGGCCACCTTAGTTCAGCTCCTCATCATCTTTTGCCTAGATTATCACAATAACAACTTAATCTTCCTGCTATTCAAGTCCCTCTCCACTCTACACCACACAGCTACCAATGTGATATTTCTAAAGCACAATTCTGGCCATACCACTCTCCTGCAACTCCAACAAACTCCAGTGACTCCCTATTATCTCTAGGATCAAATATAGATGCCTTGGTTTGTAATCTAAAGCCCTTCACAACCTAGCTCCAACCTATCTTTGTTGTTGTTGTTCAGTTGTTTCAGCTGTGTCTAACTCTGTGACCCCATTTGGGGTTTTCTTGGCAAAGATCCTGGAGTGGTTTGCCACTTCTTTCTCATTTTTCATGTTCATTTTACAGATGAGGAAACTGAAGCAAATAGGGTTAAGTGACTTGCCCAGGGTCACAGAACTAATAAGTGTCTGAGGCCCAATTGGAACTAAGGAATATAAGTCTTTCTGACTTCAGGCCCAGAACTCTATCAACTGAGAAACCTAGCTGCCCCAACTATTGTTCACAGTTTATCATATATATTAATCTCTTCCATTCAGCCAAATCAGTCATGATCCAGAGGAGTCCTGGAGCCCACTTAAACAGGCTTGTAAGCACTTTACACATTGGAAATCAGCAAACTCTACAAACCAGGGCTTGATTTATTGTTTGATCATTGAGACTTAAGAAAATGATGGAGAAAAGACTAATAGCAGAGATTACACGTAAAACGGTATCACATACATTTGTGAGGGGGAGAGCTGGTTGTTAAATATTTACCAGTACACAACTGGTCTTAACACTATTCTTCAAATCGTATTCCATCTCCCATCTCCCAGACTTTGCATAGGTTGTAAGACAGATAACACTAGCACACAAGAAGGCTACTAGCACAGGTTCACTCTTGATCATGTCGGACAGGAAGGACAGGAAGACAGCTGCAGAGGGGTTAATGATCTTACTTTAATTTAGTCTAGTCTTCTCACAAAAGGGTTGGTAATAATGGGAGTACCAACTACTACATCATTCCCTAATCACCCTTCTCGCAAGGGCTGACAAGAAGGGGGGGGCAACTACCGCTACATCGTGATGGGGCCAATTGACACAAGTACAGCTTGTGCATTTCCCTAAATCCCCTCAAGCCTCCATGGGGGATGGTTGAGGCAAACCAAGATTCCCCCCAAGCCAATCAAGGCATGTACAACATTCCAGCTTGTGCATTCAACCCTAAGGGCTCCTCACTCACTGACTGGTGCCCATCTGCTTTATGGGGCAACAGACAAAGAAAGTATATTGCCAGTAGTAGCCTCACAAGTTTACATTATCTCACGGTTATATCTCACTGTGTAGTCGCAGTGGATATTTACAATTTAAGCAAAGTTACATTATTTATCATTGCATAACACTGTGTAAGCATGGTGGAAATGTTTTGAACCATGAGTCTAGGAAATAGAAATTGTTATGGCCATGAATCCTGGGAAACTAAACTCTAAGGAACAATAGCAAAAATCTACCTTACTTACACTTAGAATGCCCTCTCTCCTTATCTCTGCCTCATGTAATCCCTAATTATTTTGAAGCTCAAACATCACTTCCTAACCTTCTGTGCCAAGTTGTTAATGCCTCCCCCACAAAATTACCCTGTATTTATTTTACATATTCTTGTATGTGCCACATTAGTAGGCGCCAAACAAATGCTTGTTGACTTGATTTTTTGTTGTTCTGTAATAGAATATAAGCTTCAGAGCAGGGATTGTTTCATGTTTGTCTATGTAGCCGCAGTGCCTAGCACAGTGTCTGGTTCATAGTAAGCACTTAATGTTCCCTTGATCATTGATATCCACTTTCACAGATGAAGAAATGAAGGCTTAGAGAGTTTAGGTGACTTATCCGGGGTCACATAGAGCTAGCAATTGTCAGAGGCAGGATTTGGACTTAGATGTTTCTGATCCCAAGTCCAGCATTCCATGGGACACATATGCTGAAAGGCCTATTGTGAGCTCAAGAATCGTGATCACAATTTCACCTATTCACGTATTTAGTGAAATCTCATCAACACACACCTTTCCACCCAGGATTAAAAAAAGAAAAAGTACCTTAAGATGAATGTAAAGTCCACTCAAGGAAATAAGACTTATAGCCCAAATGCTTCAGATTTAAATTACAGTAGTTTATCCCGACAAGAACCAAGGAACAGCTGTCACATACAATTATTTTTAGAGGCACTGCTAAGCCATTCACGCATTATGAGCTGCTGCCAATCAGTCAACAGTGAGGAGTTTGGGAGTTTGGGGGTGGGTTGCATTTTATTATGGCAAAGCATTTGAGCATTCACTCAATCAAATCGACATTTGGTTATTTTCAACCCATCTCTAGATAATTGACAGCAAGTCTATTGTTAGGTACGTAGGCCTCATGGACGGTTTATTCATACTGCCAAGTAGATAAAAGTATGTCACTAGCCTACATATTTGAAGGTTATACAATCCAAAGGTAGGCTTAATGCCACTGCTCCCAGTCAGTCAATGTAATCTACCTATCCCAAACATAGGGCCTCCTTTCTTGCCCTTAATAGTCCATGAAGGGAGATGCCCCATCCTACCTACCTCATTTGATAAACTGTGACACCATCTTTTTTTTTAAACCAATAGGATTTCAGTATTCAAATGACTTATTGTCATTGGCCAGGAGAGCCTGGCTGGGGGATGGTGTCACAATACCTTTCCTACGACCAACAATGCCAACACCATTGAATAGGCCAGGCACAGGCTTCGAAGCTCACATACAGAGATATTCACAAGAGGGAAAGGACCTCCTGTTTTCATTAAAGTACAGGGAAAAGGCCCTGCTGAAAAGGCTCTCAGAGCCAGTAAAATATGATCTTTTGAGAACATGGGCAAGGTTCAAGTTAAGCCCAAAGTGAATTTGTCTTCATATGTCCACTTTTTATTAAACTGCAGGAACAAGCACAAGGAACAACAGCCAAATGCTTACATCAACTTCAAAGAGTTCTCCAAAAAGTGCTCTGAAAAGTGGAAGACAATCTCTAAGCATGAAAAATCCAAGTATGAAGCCATAGCCAGACTGGACAAAGCACGCTACCAGAAAGAAATGAAAAATTATGTTCCCCCAGTGGGAATGAAGAAAAAGAAAAGAAGGAAGAAGGACCCCAAAGCTCCCAAGAGGCCACCCACATCATTTTTCCTCTTCAGTCGGGAGCATTATACAAAGATCAAAAGCGACAATCCACAGTGGTCCGTGGTGGAAGTGGCAAAGCTCCTAGGGGAGATGTGGTCCAAAAAGTCAGAGCAGGACAAGCAGCCTTATGAAGAGAAGGCAGCCAGACTGAGAGCTAAGTACCACCAAGAACTCACGGCCTATAGGGTTAATCATGGTCAGGGATGTTCAAGGAAGAAAGGACCAGGGACCTCTGGCCAGTTTCAGAACAAAAAGAAATCCAAGTCAGACAAGAGTGAAGACTATGATGAATCTGATTCAGAAGGCGAGCTGGATTAGACAAGACAAAAAGACATGAATGATGAAAGAAATAAATGCCATCAAACCGTATACGTCTTCTTTCATTCTTGTCTGTGTCCTTAGACTAATGGTTTTCCCCCTCAGTCTTTCTTGAATTAGCAACATTGAGCTTTGGGAAAAATTAGGGTTTGGAAGGCAGGAAAAGAGGGAGAGTGGGTCCAAGGGAAGGAAGTAAGAAGGATCTGAAGAAAGGTGTGTACTTCTTTTTTTCCAGAAACTTGTTGTTTTAGAGGGAATTTGGAACTTAAAAAACGTATCAGCCACACAGATGGTTTATTTAACCTAAGCAAGGAGGGGGGTTTCTTTTGTCTCTCTATTTCCCTTTTAACTTCAATTTTGAAAATATTTTGAAGATTTCAGTTTACTAGTAAAATCCCAAGATAACCTACTTCCTCACCCAAACAATGTGTGATTCTGGGAAATGGAGGGGTCTGATCAGGATCCAGTGTGTATATCCAATACTCAAATGCTTCCCTATAATACTGGTAGACATTTTTTGTGTGGCATGTTTTTAGACTCTGACATCCCATTCCACTGTTGGACAACTTTTCTACTCAAACTTACCTTAACAGCTTTGGATTGGAGTTATAACTTCAAAATGAGCCTTTTTGAGAGCTTTAACTGGTTATCAGCCAATGTTACCGTTGGAGAGCAGGACAAAGCAGGGTGATTCAATACCCAAGAAACTACAATTATAATAGGGTCACCCTATTTAGATTTTTTCTTTTTTAAAAACTAGTTCATCTTCCACTTGACCCATATTTATGCACTTTAGGATTGTACAATCCACAACATTTTGTTTTATTCCTGCCTGTCATGTTGTTTCCTCTCACTTTAAATGTTCCTCAATCTCTTTATACTCAAAGTCTAACCCTTTTCCTCCAAGGCCTAGTTCAAAATCCCCTAACTTTGCCTGAGAGACAAACTTTGAGAAGAGGGAAAATAGCTAAAAATGCAGGAAATGAGAGATTTGACTAAATTATACAATCTAACATTCTAGTGTTACATAGAAGAGACCATGAACTCTATCACCATGGGAAGGAGAGGAGGAGAGGCAAAACTTTGCCCTGTTTTATTATAAAGGGGCTGAACTGGATGTGATTCCCCTCTTGAGATCCCTTTCCAGCTCCTCTGGACATTCTATGATCCTGTTCATTTAAGTTCCATGTATATCAATTGGTGTTCTCAACTAGACTATATAATCCTCCTTGAGGAGAGGGCATTTTTGGTTTTTATTTCTAATTGCCCATATATGGTAAAGACTTAGTGAAGCTTGTGGAAATGAATTTGAACTATCCCTTCAGCTTGTATTTGGGAGGCCTAAAAAGGTCATGAGACCATGACCAATAGGTATATTTCTATGATAGAAGCTATACTGGATTGAAAAAAAAAACTTGTTTGAATACTCAAGTAATTAATGGTGAAGGTGTGGGTATTAAAACACAGTTAAAACAACTGTGACTAAATCTCTGGAGACTCCTTCTAGGGAAATGGAAACTTCATTAGCATTTGGACTGCTCCACATTATTTTAACAGAGCAACACTGAAAGGGATATGAGTGCACTGGCAGCTTCTGGTGATTGTCCATTTTAAGAAAATACAGAGTCAGGGAGAGTGAGATTTAGACCAAGACTAATGGAGAGAATAAAAAACATCCAGCTCTAACATGCCTAGGTATCTGCAGCAGGGTATCGAGTTCATTCTGCCAGTTTTCTCACTCAGCTTCCTGACCTTTACCAGCCTTATCTCCCCTGAGAATGAGATATAAACTCATTAGTTGGGAAGTCAAGAATCTGAAATCTGATTGAGTCCTATCTTCTGATTCTTTTATAAGGCCTAGACTTTAACCAGGTCTTTAGGTTGCTAAGCAAGAAGGGGTTCACACTTGACAAGCTCTCCATTGCTGACCTGAAGAAATCTCAAGGAAACCTTGCTTCAAGGTTTACAAAACTGCTTTATGAGGTCATAGGACTTGTAGACTAGGTTTTCAGCACTCCTTTATTAAAAAAGCTCCCTTCTTTGATCCTCTTGGCTTCCTCCCCCATCATTTAGTGACACTTGGGAGAACACTGGAGAAATAGACCAGAAAAGTAGTCAGGTTAAGTATGATGACAATGTTTCCTTGACTTTGTGTCCTCCTGTTTGGGATTTGCTCTGATATGTTGTATTGGCAATCAAAATGGGCTCTTAAGAGCACTTAATTCAACCAAGTGACCTTGAAGAGTTTGGTCTTTATTTCCCTGATTAAATTAGAAGTCCTTGAAGACCTCCTTGCCTCAAGGGAAAGCCTAGTTTACATGGATTTGAGTGACATGTTTGTGACATCAGAGGCTTTTAGACCATGTGGGTTTAAGTTGCATTTTTGTGACCATTTTAGGTCATGTGGGTGAGTCGCATGTATGACTCACCCTTGACCCCGAAAAAGATATAAAACCAGAGGCTGGTTTTCTCTTTTTCGGAGCTCTGACCCACAGCAGGAGTATTGTGTGACTCTGGGCCAGCCCTTATCGAGTTCCTGGCTGAACTCAGATGTTGGTAACTATGATGTATTTGGTCTGTCTGTTGATGTTTGTAATTTGTTTGTATTTGCTCTGAAGTCCAGGGTGCTGGTTTTTTCCCCTGAACTAAGTGAATGATATTCGTATGCTAGATTAAAGCAAGATTGTTAACCCCTTAACATTGCTTTCCTTAGTAAAGCAGATCAAAAGAATCTGGGCTTGCAGTGTTCTGCGAGCTGGTTGTTGTTGGTTTTTCACCCCCGCAGCAGCTGCTAGCCAGATTGTTGAAACATATGTGTAGCCATTAAGATGTAGACAATCTCTCTCTTCGAAGGGCAAACTCATTTAAACTGATTAAGGAGCTATTTTGTGGAGCTACTTTGCATTAGGAAGTTGAGTTTCCCTTTGTTTCTAGAGCTTCTCTTGGCAAAGAAAAGGTCCAAGATTGGTTGGAAGGCGGGATGAGGGAGGGTGGAAGGTGGCCGTATTTCAAATGAAAAAAGAATTCAGGGTTTGAAGAAAGCTGATTCTAAATTTGGGGGTAGAGTAGATAGAAAAGAAAGACACCAGGTTTACTCCCTAAATAGCAAAAAAGATTCTTTTGAAGAACCTTGTATTCAATGAACTCATAATAATCACAGTTGGAGCAGTTTATGGTTATCATCTGCTCACCACAACAACTCAGCTAAGGGGTAAAATAAAAGTGTTAAGTCCTTATTTTATGGGTGAGGAAAATTAAGACTTGCTGAAGTGCAGCATTTTGTTGCATCAATGGGTTTGAATTAGGGGGAGTCTTAAACTGAGTTGGCCTCAGAGGGCAATTAGAAGCAATGAGCAATCTGTAGATTACAAAAGGTTTTTTTGTTTGTTTGCTTTTTGCTTTTTTGTTGTTGTTGTTTAAGGCTCAAATAGGATCATAAAGCTGGAAAGGGACCTTAAGAAGCTCATCTGGTCCAACCTTCTCATTTTACAGATAAGGAAACTGATGTTTACATACTTGTAAAATGGGTGATAATACTAACTAACTATGGATTTGAACTAAAGTCCTCTGATTTCAAATTCCTGCAATACTCTTTCTACCTCACAGCACACTATGTGGGGGAAAATACTCTTACTACAGAATGGAATTTAATTTAAAAAATAAAAATAATGTTTTACATTTATAAAATAAAAGGCACTTTCCTCCTATTACCCCTTTTAAAGGAGTCAGTATAGGTAGATTCACTTTCTCCCTCCCCCCCAAAAAAAGTTATATGATCTGTGTTTTGTTATACCATATATGTTCATGCTGGGGACTCTTTCAGCCCTGAGGAACAGGCTGGACTTGTTTGTTCTCTTGTCTTTGTGTCCATAGGGCTGGCCAGCTCAGCTAGCACTTCCAGCATTGTTGTTCAGTCTTATCCCACTCTTGGCTGACCCCATTCAGAATTTTCTTGGCAAGATACTGGAGTGAGTGGGTTGCCATTTCCTTCTCTAGTTCACACAGCTCTAGTTAAGGGTCTGAGGCAAGATTTGAACTCAGGAAGACTTATCTTTCAGAGTCCAGGTGGTGCACTATGGTGCCGCCCAGCTCCCCATACTGCTAGCATAATGCCTGCTTTAATAGTGCCTGCTTAATAAATGCTTGTTGATTGATTCAAATTCCAGTCTTGCTATTTTAGAAAACCATTTCCTCTATTTACTTGGGCCTTCAGATTTTTCATCTATGTAAAATGATGGGCTTGAATGAACCTGAGTGATATTTAAATTTTCTTCTAGGTCTTCCTATTAAGTAAGTATAAATTGTAACTCATTTTACACATGGAAAAAATCAGGGCCTTTTCACTAGGAAAATTGTGGCTTCTGCGGCCACAGAAACACTCCAAAAATATCGAATAGGAGTAAATTAGAATTATCAGATGAATCCAGTATTACTGTACTTTCACAACAGAATCTAAAAACTCCAAGATGAAGGAAGGCAGGGGCTTCTTCCCTTGAGAAGGGGGCCAACAAAAGAAATGCCCAATTGGGGACTGGCAAGTGGCTAAACAAATTAATAGCATATGAAAATGAAATAAATACAGCTATTCTGTAAGAAAATATGAATATGATGAATACAAAGCAGCGTGAAAAGATTTACATGAACAGCATGCTGATTATAGAGTGATAAGACAAGCCAAGAAAACAATATCCAAAGATTCAATTTACAACAGTGTAAAAATGCAAAGAGCAACAAGAAGAGACTGGGAGAGATGTATGCAAATGTAAAAATGAAAGAATAAGTATAAAATTTTATTTTTTAAGGTGGGGGGGTTGACAGGGCATTATAAGAAAAGAAGGCAGTTTAAAGGAAAAGCTTGTCTTATCTGACTATCTTGTCTATTTTGATTCATACTCTTCCTCTGGACCTGAGGTTAATTCCTTTCTTGTCATTATGTCCTTTCTCTCTAGTAAATCCTGGTGTAGGACTTTTTTTCCTTTTAGAGTGACAAGGAGTACTGGACAAAAGTATTGGGAACTAGAATATTCAGATTCTTGTTCCAGTTTTATACAGAGATTAATTAACTCCCTGACATCACAAAATAGCAATAACGGCTGTGCAATTTCTATACCAATTTACTTAGATAAATGTGCTTTCCTTTCAACTACCATTGTAAAGTCACACAAATAGTCTTATCTCCCATTTACTTGTTAGGGAAATTGGTTCAGAATAGTTGAGAGACAGTGATAGTGGGTCCCACCCACAGCTATTTCTGACTGCCAGAACCAGGACTCTGACCAGCTTACAGATTCATAGATTATTAGAAAAGAATAAAGACTCATATGATCCAATCCGTCTATTTTTACAGATGGGGAAACTGAGACTCACAGAGAAAGTGTACTGTTGAGCTTAGATCTAGTTTAAAATCTTGTCTGGTGTCTCAACAAAGGGACAGGAACAACTGAATGCTCTGCAAAAATCTCAAACTCAGCATGTTCCACATTGAACAACTCATCTCCCTGCCAATTTTCCTCTACCCCTGTGAGCCCACCATTTATCTTGTTAACCTCACTTCTCTTTTCATTCTATGCTGGGTAGAGCAAGATGAGATCAAGCAGGAATGGGAACCCCACCCACTTCCAGGCGCATAAGAAGAGAAATGGGAAAGACCTGAGAGAGTGATAATGAAGAAAAGCCCTCAGGCAAGAAGAAGAAGAGGGACAGATGATACCAGCTCTGGATCCCCAGATCTGGAGCCCCGGGCCAAATGGAGGTTGTGTTTGTTTGCTTTCATCTTTACAGGTTTATTTACTAAACCTGCTGTAGGGCAGATAGACTCCAGCTGTCCCAATTATCTTTTTATAAACCACTGTATCTAATCCACCCCCCTCACTTCTCCTGGCTACAGGCAGACAATCCCTTTTTATCCTTAGTATCGTTAATTAAGAAAACTAAATGAAACAAAATTGGTCCTCCTATACATAGTACTCCCCATTATGTAGACTGTTTCCTTAACTGTCCCACAGAATTCGCACACTTGCCTTAGGATAGGATATTTCATCATGTGGTATTCTCACTTAGAATGTTCTATTCTTCTCCAGTCAAAATATGTCCTCCCCAAAACATGCTCTCCATAATTCCTGCTCCTTCGAAGTCCCTAGCACACTTACTTTTAGCTTATAATTAAATACTTAATTGTATTCTGTCTATTTAAAATCCTCCTCCCATCAAAGACAGAAATAAAGGTCCCCCATATATAGTAGACTGCTCAGAGCAATACTTTTTTTTATGTGTGGTAGTAAAGACATGGAAAAAGTGGGAGTGTACCCATTAATAAGAAAAATCATTGCGAAGGAAATAAAATGTAATATATACATGCAAAATATGAGTAATTTGGTGAAACACGGGAAAGCTTATATGAACTGATGCAGAGTGGTGTAAGCAGAGAGTTAGGAAATATATGTTCAATGACTACGATTATATGAGGGGAAAAACAATCAAGTAAAATTGATTGTTGTGGGTCATACTTAATGAACAATGTTGGCCCTGGAGGGAAGAAATGAAGAAATGTGCCTGGCTTCCTTCTTTCACTGCAGAAGTGTGAAGGAATATGTATATGTAATGTGGCATCCATTGTCACACTCTGTCAATGTGTCACTTGGCTGTCAGGTGCTGTATTTGATAGTGGCTTTAAAAAATCTCTCTCTCTCTCTCTCTTTTCCTCTCTCTCCTCGCAGGTGCTGAGACTCTCAGAGGATGGCAGAAGTGAGGGAATCTATATCATGAAAAAATTTAAGGGTGCAGAACAAAATAAGCTCTGACATTCTATGACTCTCATAGGCACCATTATTCATTCACCTTTCCTATGTACCAATCACTCTTTCCACCTATATCACAATCTCTTTGAGGACAGGGACTTGTTTTTCATCTTTTCATATAAATCTCTCCCCAGTGTCTATCTTGCTTAATTCTTTGCACATAGTAGGTGCTTATTATTTTTGTTGAAATAACTGAATATCTTTTGCTCCTTGCCTTCAAGATGTAGGATATGGACCACATGCACAGGGTACTTGTTAAAGACTTGGTGTAGAATAAATGCATGAATGAATATTTTAATCATTGATTGATGATGAGGATGTTGGCAATGTATCAATACTTTACAATTCACACTGCCTCTGCCAAAATGAACTTCATGATTATTTGGGCTACTTCTCAAATATTATTTTAACAGAACAACACTGAAAGGATATATCCCAATGTGTTGGCTTTTAATGATTGTCCCCTCTCAAGAAAATAAAAGAGTGCAGGGAGTAATTTAGAAACCCAGACTGATGAAAGGGAGAAAAAACACCCAGCAACACTTATGTCTAATGATTTCCTCTAGTGCAGAATATCACTCGAACTCACTGGCTTTTCTGCCAGGCTTTTAGAAGTTCCCCTCTGCCAGACAATTACAACAATTGTTGAGGCAGTATGGGGTAGTAGATAGGGTGCTGGACTTGGAGTCAGGAAGATTTGGGTTGGAGGCCCACCTCTGACAATACCATGTGACCTTGGGTACCTAACCTTCCTGGATGCAATTCCTTTGATCTTATCTACTAAGTTGTATATAGGTTCCAATCTATATGGAATAGGTTTGACCTAATCTATGCTGACCGACAGATAGAGATTGGATGGATGGATGGATGGATAGATAGATAGATAGATAGATAGATAGATAGATAGATACACTCCCATGGCTGGAATGGTCTCCCTCCTTATTCCTGCCTATAGAGGTCACTCCATAGCTTTCCTTTAAATCCCTACTAAAATCTCTTCCTTTACTGGAAGTCTTCTCCAGCCCCTCTTAATTCTAGCATCTTTCTTCTGTTAATTACTTCCTATTCATCCTGTAGATAGCCTGCTCTCTCTATATTTATATGTATCCCCATTATTGTAAACTTCTTGAGGTTCAGAAACTGTCTTTTATCTCTTTTTGTATGTTAGATTGGATGCCTTTTTTGTTGGATTGGAGTTCTGGTACTGGAACCTAGGCATGACATTTTGAAAGGACAATGGGCTTGTTATTGAAAACAAAACAAACCTGACCGTTACATCTGATCACTGTGACATAGTATCCTATTATAGCAAATGCCAAACATGCTATTGGAAAGCCCAGCTGAGACCATCAGTTCCCCACCTGACTCTTACTGAGCTGCCCCCCAGTGCTTACCAGATGTGTATTCCAGTGCTTAGCATAGTGCCTGATGCCTAGTAGGTGCTTAATAAATGTTTATCGATTGATTGATGGACAGTAGATAGATAGATAGAGCACTAGTGCTATGTGCACTGTGTGAAAGTACTGGGGATAAAAGGGAAATAAGCAAAAGCAGTCCCTATCCCTCCAAGGACTCATATTCTAAAGGGAGAAGGCAATGCAGAAAAGGAAGCTGGAAAGGAGGGCTGAGAGTGGCAGGTGGAACGGCTGGATCCTTCCTGTATTTGCACAATAATAACTACTCACGTACAGTATTACATAATTGCTTTATGAGGTCAGGGGAAGCTAGGGTGCCAAAAGCCTTGTTTGTGGACACTTTCAGTACTGCTGTTCTACTTACCTGTCTTGCAAAAAAGTCCTTTCTTTCATCATTAGTTTCCTCTTGGATCATCTAGTGTAACCTAAGAGGTTTCCTATTTCCAAACTCAATTAACCTGGCTCTGGGGGCAGCTCAGTGAGATGAAGAGTCAGGTGGGGAACTGACAGCCTCTGCTGAGCTTTCCAATGGCATCTTTGGGATGTATTTTAATAGGATAATGTGTAGCTATTAAGATGTAATGATTAGTGTGTGTCTGCGTGTGTGTATGTGTGTGTGTATGTGTGCGTGTGTATTTTCTCAACAACTAGCCCACTGTCCTTTCAAACTGTCTTGCCTGGGCTCCAATAACCAGATCTCCAATCCAACCCCTTCTCTTGGGCAGGAAGCTAGCAATCAGAGATAGCATGTATGGGTTGAAACCACTAAGGAGGCCCCAGAGTCTTGCGTTCCATTACTGCCATAATATATAGTACAAAGCAGAGAAAGAGGAAAGGTGGTACCACCCTGGTAACCTCATAAGCTGTGCTGTCTATATAACTACAGCTAGACTTGAACTAGGATTAGAATCGTAACTTGTACTCTGTAAGTAACTAAATGCATTTCTTTCTATTCTTCTTTGTTTGGGGGAAGGAGGCAACTTACTCTTTTGTTTTTTAGTAGAAATTCCTTCAGAAAAACTAACATTATGACCCACGAACATTTATAATCTATTTTCATTCTTATACTAGTTTATGATTACAGAGGGGTTTAATATGATTCTTTTTTTTTTTGTTTTTGTATTCCCATTGCACAGTAAGTACCTGGCACTTAATACTTGTTGAATGATTTGAGTGAATTCTTCCTAACATCCTACCCGTAACATGTGTATTATTGTCCTCATTTAAGAGAGGAGGAAAACTGAGGAACAGTGTGGTGTATAATGGGGAGATTTCGGGATTTGGCATCAGGAGACATTCAAGATTAGATTTATGCTTGGATGTAGAAAACAGAACTAGAAGCAATGGGTAGAAGGTATAGAGAAGCAAATAGAGGCTGGAAAAATTAAGAGCTATCCCAAAATAGAAAGTGCAGCAGCTTTATAGGGGGATAAATATCATACCCCTCTTTGGAGGTGTTCAGTCAAAGGCTAGATGATAACCCCTTGTGAGTATATCATGCGGGGTAGGTATTCTTGTTCAGGTACAGGTTGGACTAGGAGATCTCTGAGATTCCTTCGTGTGCTGAGATTTCTATTTTGCGATTCTGGCCAAGACTTTAATCCCACCTCAACATTTATTGTAGGTCATTTAAAACAAGTCACTTTACCCCTCCCAATCTTGATTTCCCCAAATAAGAAATGAAGGGTTGGATTAAATGAATCTACAAGGTTCTTCCCATTTCTGACAATCTAAAAATTTATATCCTGGGTATGAGGTCTAATTCTGGCAGTGATAGCTGTGTCAGTCAACAAGCACTGATCATGAACTTTCTATGTGCCAAGTACTGTGCTAAGTCAAGTGAGGATACAAAGTAAGGTAGAAACTTGTCCTCAAGAGGCTTACATTTAAAATATGAGCATGCAAATAAGCTAAGGGCACATACAACATATATACCAAGTAAGGTAGAAGATAATCTCAGAGGGAAAGGCACGGTACTGTATAGGAGTGGGGGAAGCATCAGAAAAGGCCTCCTGCAGAAGGTGAAATCTGAAGAGAGCAATGAAGGAATCCAGGGAAACTAAGAGATGGAGGTGAGGGGCTAGAACTTTCCAGCCAGAGCAAAATAAGGGAGAGGGGAGAGGGAGTATTGTTCAAGGAGTAGAAAGTGGCCTTTGTGACTGGAGCATAGAATGTACCAAGGGGAGTAAGTTGTGCCAAAAACTGTGACTATGGGCATTTCCACTAAGACACCTATTTCCTCATCTATAAAATGGAGGAAGGCTGTAAGTGTTAAGATGCGTAGGGACTGGTCCCATGATTTTATTGGTGAAGTGAATTATACCAAAGCAAGTCTTTATCTTCTCTGCAACTCACAGTCTTAGAAAGTTGCCTTGGGGTAATGGGAGGCTGAATGGTTTGCCTGGCTAGAGGTCTTACAATCAGTATGTGTCCCAGGAAGGACCTGAACTCAGCTCTTCCTTCCTGATTCTCTTCTTAGTGTCATCATCATCACTAATCCACATGCTTACATACATACATATATACATACATACACACACATCTATATTGTTACTTCAAGGTCAAGGTTTGCAGGGTGTATTTTCTCATTTGATTCTGATGATAAGCTTGCATTACCCACCACCCAGTGTAGTTAAGTATGGCAAAGCATTTTTAAAATGGGAACTACTCTGGTGGCCCCGGGTCCTGGTATGGTGATGGTCAAATGAGACAGAATCTAAATTTTCAGATGCTCAGCCTAGTTCCCTTTCTACTCTATTACCTCAAAAAGGTTTTTAATGAGGAAAATATTCTCAAAACCTTGGATTTAACAAATCCAAGTCAACAAACAAACATAAAGGCCTATCCCTCTTGGATTCCTGTAGTAAATGATGGGAGATCCAGAGACGACATTGGTTTTAAGATTGTTGGACTCCCAGCTGTGACTCAGTTTTTCTCTTCTGTGAAATGGTCCCCATATTGATCTCAATCTATGAGTCTATGAAGAACTAGAAAGGAGGAGAAAAAACCCATCAATACTCCATTCCCTCTCCCCACCTCTACTTCTATATTCATACATTTTATTTTATAGATACAGAAAATGACAATTAGGGAGGTTAAGGCCACCCAGTTGGAAGCCAGATCCTCCAAATCCTCTGAGTTATGTTTCTACTCTTGCAGATTCAGTGGGATAGAGAAGGGAAAGAGAGAGAGAGAGAGAGAGAGAGAGAGAGAGTGTGTGTAGTGGGATGGGGGAGGAAGAAAACGGGGACTTTGGTTTATTTAATATCTTTATCATTCTCTAGTTTCATAGATCACATGGCCAAATCCAATTAATCATATTGGGGTCAATCATCCCGAGCCTTTCCACAAGGAAAATTTATGGGGACATGTGGACAAAAACTACACAGGGTTTGAAAGGGGTAGATGGGTTGCTATCTGCTCCAGTGGAGGGAGTCCCCGCATCAGTGACATCACAATGCTACTGAACATAGCATCTGAACTGTTCATAGGGCTGCTAGCACCATCTGCTGCCCAATATGGAGAACAGCAGGGGCTAGCTAGCCAGCAGAGGGGGAAAGCTTTCAACTCCACTCAGGGAAGTAGGCAGCCTGCCCTTACATATTTATAATTTAAATTAAAAAAGTTTAAGCAGGGGTTTTTCAACCATTTTTAGTCATGCACCTCTTAGACAATCTGATGAAGCTGAGTGTACCGACCTTTTCTCGGAATAGTGTTTCAAAATCATTTAAGGAAATACTAAATTTGGGGTAGGAGTAGAAATAAAGCTGTATTTTTGTTTCCAACCAAATTTGTGGACTCTCTGACATCTATTCCTTGGACCAGAGGTTAAGGACCCCTACTTACAGGCACCTCTTCCTGGTAAGAAACTCACAGACGTTCCTCCTACATGATCTCAGAGTACTAGGAGACAGGAACTAGATTTGCCATTTCATCGGTACTGGGAACTTTCACTGCATTTTCCTAGTGCAAGTTAGCACCTTCTAGTCTTAGAGACTTGCCTAGAGGAAAAGTTAAATGATTCATCCATGGTTATGCAACTAATATGTAGATAAAGCAAGACTCGAACCCTCATCTTCCTGGCTGGAGAGCCAGTTCTCCTCAACCTCTCCTTGTCTGTTGGATGCTTCTCTATTGTCTATAAAAAAACCCATGTCCCTTTCCCCTCCCCATCCTCAAAAAACCCTCATTAGATCCACCCACCCCCGCTATGCTCTCTCTTCCCTTTCTCTTTTGTGGCTAAACTCCTGCTGCCCATAAGTGGTGCCCATGCCTTCTCATTCTTTTGGTAACTCTGCAGTCTGGTTATTAGAATAGCCCAGATATGAGGTGATGAGAAAATGGATGCAGTGTCAGAAGACAGAAGGGAGGCATAGATGAGAGATATAGGACTGGTGGGTGAGAGTGTGTGAAGATATTTAGGTTGCAAGCCTGGGTGACTGGGAGGAGGTGGTGCCCTGTAATATGAAAGCTGAGAAACAAGGTAGTTTTGGGGGGAAAGAAAATGCACTCAGTTTTGAACATGTTGAATTTGAGATGTCTTTGGGACATCCAATTTGAGATGTTTAATAGGTAGTTGAAGACCTATTGAGACTGGAGCCCATCAGAGAAGTTAGGGTTGGGTCAATAGATTTGAGAATCATTAGCAAGATAACCAGTGGAAATCATCAAGAAAGAGAAGAGAAAAGGGCCCAGGACAGAGCTTCCAAGGACATTAATCCTCATCCTTATTGACCTCTCTGCATCCTTTGACACTGTTGATCACCATCTTCTCCTTGAGATCTATCCTCTTGTCTCAAGGTGTTTTTGTGACACTGCTTTCTCCTGGTTCTCCTCCTACTTTCTGACTGCTTCTTCTTAGAATTCTTTGTTGGATCTTCATCCAAGTAATGCACTCTAACCATCAGTGTCAGCCCAACCATCAGAGCTCAGTCCAGAGCTGAACTCATTTTCTTTCTCCCCTCCCCAAAGTACCTTCTTTGCAACTCCTCCTGTTACTGTCTAGGGCATTAGCATCCTCCCAGGCTTGCAACCTCGATTCCTCCAGCACTCTTACCCACCACAAGTCTTTTGAATTTGACTTTTGAAATATCTCTCACAGATATCCCTTTCTCCCTGCTGACACTCTCCTCATATCTGGACTATTGCAGTAGCCTTCTGGTCGGTCTCCCTGCCTCAAGTCTCTTGCCTGCCCATTCCAGTCCATTCAGCAATTGTCTTTCAATGTGATAATCCTAAAGAATAGATCTGACATGCTGACCATGTTACACTCCTTGACCCAATTTGATAAATTCCAGTGGTTCCCTATTACCTCCAAAATCAAATATAAAAATCCTCTGTTTGGTGTTCAAAGCCTTCCATAAACTGGTCCCCTCATAACTTTCCATTTCTTACACTTTACTCCCCCCGCATACTCTGTGGTCGAGTGACACTGGTCTCTACTGTTCCTCACACAAGATACTCCATCTCCTATCTCTGGGCATTTTCACTGTCCCCCATACGTAGAGGGTTCCTTAACTTCCTTCAAGTCTCATCAAAGATCTCACCTTTTTATGTAACCTTTCCCAATCCCCCATTCAATGCTGGTGCCTTCTTCCTAAAATTATTACCAATTTATCTCTTTTATATCTTTTTTTAAACTTATTTCTATGATGTCTTATTAGAATGCGAGCTTCTTGAGAATGTTTTTTTTTTTTACCATTTTTTGTATTTGCAGGGCTCAGCACAGTGCCTTGATAGCACATAGTTATTTAATTGAAATGCTTGTTCAGTTGCTTGATTCTTGTATCCACTTCATCATGCAGCTTCCTGTAGGAATCCCTCTAAGACTTTAAGGAAAGAAAGGCAAGGATTTTTATTTCCATTTCCAAGATTAAATGGTTTGTTGCAGGTCACACAGCAAGTCACAAGGTGGAGCCCAGGTCTTTCTACCCAGATTTTTGGCTATAGGATAAATAAGAGACTTTGGAAAGCCTGTCACATTTCATATGGACCTTGGCCTGTCTCTAATGCTGGAGGGAGATCAAACCATCCCTTTGCTTCAATGAAGTGCTGGGATTTACTGTCCCATCTGTATGGGGGAGAGAGTCAGGCACTGTTTCAGGGCACTGTGACCGGTCCAGGAACAGCTTGGCTGGCCCCATCAGCTCAGCTGTATTTGCAGTCACACTGGCAAGGGGAGCCCCAGTGTGGCCATTTGGTTCTTTGGTGACTATTACTGATAATTACAGATAATAAAAATTTAAAGTACCAAGAAGCCTCCACTTACTGAAGTGTTTACACCAGGGCCACTCAAGTGCCCATAGGCTCCTGATGACTTGAGTTGTTCACGGAGGGAAATTAAGACCTTGCTGCCAGAGCCCAGAGGGGAAGTACTGAGTTCAGGGCCTTCTGAAGATAAAGCTGGCAATGCCTGTGATAAATATGATCATGGTGATCATAGATTTGGCACTGGAAAAGACCTTGGAAGCCGTTTAGGCTAATCCCCTCATTTTTCACATGAAGAAATTAAGGACTAGGAAGCTTAATGATTTGCCCAAGATCACACAACTCTAGGAAGTAGGGAGCTCCACCAAGAAAGAAGTGGACACCCCACAATTTGCTGGTGGTTGAGGCAGGTCTGAGATACTTCAGGTAGCTCTCTTATTTTCAAGTGCTATATATTTTTTTAATCTTTGAATTTAACTTTTTTCAATAAAAATGTTTTCTTCCTCTTCCTATCACCATTAGAAAAAGGAAACCCTGTAACAAATAAGCATAGTCAAGCAAAACAAATTCCCACATTAGTCATGTCTAGGCATATATATGTCTTGATCTGCATTCTGAATCTATCATATCTTTGTCAGGAGGTGAGTAACATGTTTATTTAATCACCAGTCCTCTGGAATTGGGGGCAGCTCTTTTACAATGTCAAGCAAGTCAACAGAATACTTGTAGATAGAAGGCCTTAGAGATAATGGCCAGTATGAAGTCGTTTTCTCTAACTTCAACCATTTTTCGAGCAGAGTGTCCCTCTAGAGGGGAGAATAGTCATTACCCCTTTCCAAGGAGGTTGTCTGCAGAAACAAGAATTCCCTCTAGTTCATTTCTAGTTTTTCCTTGGTATTGGGTAAAGTGTGTGCCCAAGAGGAAAAATAATACTGCTCCTTGGCTCCAAATGCCCTTAGGCTACACTATATCTCCCCACTGGCCTTTCTAGTTACCTACCACTCCATTCTGTGGCAGCCATATAGGTTTTACTCGTCGTCTTTTTAGGCTTCTTCTCACCCTGGGAAAAATGTTCCTCTCCCTATTTATCATATTGCCTTATTCCTTTCTACTTTTAAATCTGTTTGAGGTTTACATCCTCTAGGAAGTATGGCCTCATGATGATGACGAAGAGGAAAAGGATGAAAATGGTTATGGATCAGCATCCTCTTCCTCCTCATTTACCATTTGTCATCTTATAGAAACAGCTACCCTTTGGGCAGGTACCATTTACTATCCTATGACATAAAATACTTTAAGTTAATTCCAGCTATCAATCACCTTAGCTGATAACTATGTTCCTACGTTATAGCCAAAACCTTCACTGCCTGGTAAGCTAATTTTCTGTGATGTCTCAGCAAATTTGGCCAGGCTGATCATATAAAGGCTCATGTAATTGGGGGAGTGATCAATGAGGCCTCAGTCCTTAGAACATGAGTAGTGTACTCGGCCTAGTACTACCTCACATGGAGGCTTGGGGCCCAGCTCTCCACTTCGGACCATGTGGAGGGAGCTTCTCACAGTTCTTCAGTTTCCTGCATGGTAATACCTTCTAATTGACTGTTATTCCAGAGCTGAGTGTGGAAAAGGTTTGAGCAGAAGATTTCTCTCTCTCTCTGTCTGTGTCTCTCTTCTCTTCCATTTCTGTTCCCTAGCAGTTTTTTGAGTTGAGGAAGAAAGAATACTATTGACTGCTTGGGTGGGAAGCAGTGGTGGTGAGAGCAACAGCATCAGTGTCAGCAGCCTCTCATGAGTACCTTCCCTTTCCCCTGGCTGCCATGTGGCCAGGAATGCATGATGTTTCTTTCTTTGTGTTGATTCTTTCCTGATCTCAGGTGAATGCATATGCAAGTTGGAACAGCCCAGATTACTATTAAAGGTTTTCTCAGCAACCAGGACCAATAGCAACAAGTCTGCTAGGGAGCCATCCTTGAGGAATGATCTGTTAGACTCTGCCCAACGGTGAACTGACCTAGCAGTTGAAGCACCATACCCTACAAACAATGGAATGCCTTGTCCATCAGGCTCTGCCATACCCAGAAGTGAATTTTTTGGGAACTCCTTGAAGGGGGCAAAAGACTCCCAGAGCCAAGAACCAGAAAGTGCTCCCACTCAAATTTTGGGGACAAGGCGATGTTTATAGCAATCACTTTAAGCTTGAGTCCACTCTTCACTTGGAGAGGGAAGAATGTACCTTCACGTTTGGAGGAATGTTGTTACCAAACTGAATCATAGCTGGCATTTGATAGACATTACCATTTTCAGAATCCTAAGTTCAGGGCTGGTAACTAAAACGTGTATATGGCCTGCATAGTCTGAGCTCTTATCTGAGGATATAAGACATGCTTATAAATAGATAAACAGCACAAAGAAAAGTGGACTAAATGTTGAAGGAGAGGCATCAACATTAAGAGTCAGTGTGTGGTATGGTGTGGTGTGGTGTGGTGTGGTGTGGTGTGGTGTGGTATGGTAGAAACAACAGCATACCAGAAACCCACAAAGAATTTGAATCTTGTCTCTACACTTATTGACCATGTGAATGCAAACCAAGGTACTTCTCAATTGAGACTCACTTTTCTTTCTTGTCTGTAAAATAGGGATAATCATACCTACACTACACCTACTTCCCAGAGGTTGCTTTTCTTGGATCAAATGAGATAATATATGTAAAGTGCTTTGGAAACCTTGAAATGCTGTATTATACATGGACAATCATGTTTGAACTACCTGCCTCACAGAGTTTTGAGGAATATGCCGTACAAAGGTAAGACTTAAAACTCTGTCAAACTATATGTGAGTTGGTATTTTAGGTGCTAGAGGAGTTAAGAGGAGGGAGAGACAAGACGAGTAAGGTTTATATGAGTGACTGTGTTGGGGGGTCAGGAGTTGGGTTCCAGAAGGGCATGAGCGAAGGTGGCCAGCTTGGAAGAGGTAGGATTTATTTAAGGAAAAATCTTCAGAAGCTATGTTAACTACCATAAATATGTGCTAATTACATCGCTCTTGTCCTCTTTCTCCTTCCCTTCCCACCATTAGGATAGAAGTTTTGTGAGGGCAGAAATTTCACTCATTCTTTTATTTAAGAAATCTTTATCTTATATGGATCAAAACATCACTGTCTAGAAAAAGCTTTGATTAAATGCCACCATGTCCTGGACACCTGTGTTCCACTATAATATTCTAGGTGAGAAGGGATAAGGGCCTGAACTAGAGTATTTTCAGCGGACACAGAGAGGAGAATTGGGAGGTTGTGAGATACATTGTGGAAGCAGTCATGACATGATGACTTATTTGACATATGAAATAAGGGAGAAAGAAGAATTAAAAATACTAACAAAGTTTCTAGCTAACTTGGGAGACTGGGAGAATGTTCACACTATTAACAGAAATAGGGAAGGGACAGGTTTTGAGGGTATAGTGTAGAGGTAAGAGTGCTGGATCTGGGTTCAAATACTAGCTCTGTCTCTTATGACTTGGTGTGACCTTGGGCAAGTCACCCCATCACTGGGCCTCATTCCTTCATCTGTGAAAGGAGAGGGTTGAACTACATGACCTAAAAAATTCCTTCTTAAATCTGTGATCCTGTGATGTAAACAGAGCCTATCCTTTGGGGAGTACCCAGTCTAAGAGTTTCCATTATACACCCATTATACGTCTGGCTAGCCAACAGAAGACCACAGGCACTGCTAGTATTTAAGGAAAGGGTGAGGACTAAGTACTAAGTACTCTTAGGGTATATTCTCCTACAATAATCCATATTCCTCATCCAACCTTACAGAAAAGCTGGGGAGAGATAATTGTTAAATTTTCATTGTGAGCTTTTACACCTTGGAAATTGGCAAATGCTACAAATCAGGTCTTGATTCAACGTTTTCTTGATCTCCTGGATATAAGAAAATGATGGAGAAAATGTGAATAATGCAGATTAAATTCGACAGTTTGCCCTCTCTAAATTTTCCCTCTTTTGGAGAGTTGGTTGTTAAATATTTATCAGCACACCACTGGTTAGGAGTGTTTCAAAGGTTCCCCTGAAGAATTTCAGAACCAACCAGATTTATATCCTACTCTTTCCAAGGCTGAACCCTCTTCCCCAGGCACACTAATCTCATTCAAACCATACCTTGAATATGCCTTGACTTTCCACCCCCATGGGTATCTCCTGGCACAATCCAAAGTAAAGAAAGATTTGCCTGTGTACAGCAAAGCTATCCAAGTGTTCTTATTCTCAGGTAACACTGTGCAATGCAGGAGGGGGTTGCTAGATTTGGGGTTAGTTCAGACCCAAGTTCAAATGTCTCATCTGACACTTACTAACATCTCAGCCCTGCAGATGACTCTTTAAGACTATAATCTACAGAAGAGATGAACTGAATGGGCAGAGGGCTCCTCACTGGAACTCACTAAACCATGGTTTAAAATAAGGGAGGGGAGGGGATGATAAATATCCTTAATACCTATCTCCTAGGATTGTAAGAATTAAATGAGAATGTATTTGTCAAGTGTTTTGTAGTCCTTAAAGTACTATATAAATGGGAGCTATTTGTATTATTCATTGCATGAAGCCCAAGATGCTGCTGAAAAGCTTCCTTAGTGAAATCTACAGTGAAAGGAAATCAATCTACCATTCACATAACAGAAAAAGGTGGATGAAAAATGCGTATTTTTCACACGATAGCATGCCCTGTTTATCATTTCGTTGTCTATCAGTATGTGCATCTTGGAGGCGGCTAGGTGGCTCAGTGTTGGGTCTGGAACCAGGAAGACCTGAGTTCAAATCTTGCCTCAGACACTTACTAGCTGTTGTGACCCTGGGCAAGTCAGTTAACATGGTTTGCCTCAGTTTCCTCATCTGTTAAATGAGCTGGAGAAGGAAATGGCAAACCACTCCAGTATCTTTGCCAAGAAAACTTCCATGGACAGTATGGTCACAAAGAGACATGACTGAATAACTGAACAACAAATGTGCACCACAAACAGGCAGCACAGAGGGTCAATGAGTTGGACCCAGAATTCATAGGAGGCAGACTCTTGGTTCTATTGCATCTAGAAAATCTGTAGTGATTTCATTGATCCCCAGATACTCCTAACTGTTTAATATCAAAATTCACACAGTGATCCTGTGTGGCTGTGAATCATAAAACAATGGACCTGGGAAGAATTAAAATTATAGATAGCCCTAAAGGCAACGAAAATAAACAGCTGAGTGTGAAAGGGCTACATTGGTGTATGTTACTTGAGCAACCGCAGTGATGCTTAAGACATCATTGAAGATATGTATAACTGATAAAGTGAATGGTCTGGTCATGCAGCAGGAATTATAGGAACCAGATGGACAGCCTGGGTGGTACACTGCTGGGACCAGCATATCAGGGCTGTCTGCCCACCTAGAATTTGTGAGAAAACACAGGCAAGAAAAACTGCACAAGATGAGAAGGAACAAATAGGTTGTGATCATAATCCTTCAAAATACCAAAACCAGGGTGATAGTAAAGAAGAAGACCATTACAATCACATACTTCCAAGGGTCCTTAGTTTATATGTCCAAGTGAGCCGTACTCTGTAGTTCTTAAATGAAGGCCTTGATAGACTCTGATCATCATCTAGTCTCTCTAGAGAAATGTAAGTATATGAAGTCCACAAGTAAGATGGTGCCACAAGGCACCATCAGCATTTATGATCTGGGCAAATCACCCTGTTTCAATTCAATTCACTAAAAAAAAAAATATTAAGCATACAAATTCTTCAAAGGTAGGAAATCTTAGTTTACACTAACAAGTTACTAGACACAATAATAACAGTATAAAGAGGACCCTAATGAATGCATTTGCTAATCTTTCTCTCTGGGCTGATGAATGCTAACGAATACAAGAACATTTATTAAAAGCCTTATTAAATGTGCCAGTCATTGTACTAGGCACCGGCAAGATCTCTCTCTCTCTCTGTCTCTCTGTCTCTGTCTCTCTCTCTCTCTCTCTCTCTGTGTTTCTCTCCTCCCTCTCCCTCTCTCCCTCTCCCTCTCTCTCTATCCTTTTTTTCCTTTTTCCTTTCTCTCTCTCTGACTTTCTCTCTTTCTCTCTCTCTCTCTCTCTCTCTCTCTCTCTCTCTTTCCCTCCCTCCCTCCCTCTGAAACAAACCCTACTCCTCTCAGGGAGCTTAGGACAGGAGCCATTTACATAAATTTCAAAGTTTGCCAAGTACTTTACATACATTATCTCACTTGATCTTCACAGCAAACCTGTGAAATACAGGAATTATTCTCCCCATTTCACTTACTAGGAAACTGAGACTTAGATTTCATAAAAATTGTATTGAAGCTCTTGACCTTTTTTGCAGCATGGTCCCCTTTGGCAGTCTAGTGAAGCCTATGGAACCCTTCTCAGGGTAATGTTTTAAATGCCTAAAATAAACCAAAAGAATTACAAAGAAAACTAGTTGTATTAAACTATAGTTCCCAAAACATCAAAACAAGACAAGCTTACAGATCCTAGCTAAGAACCCTTCAGTGAGTATTAAAGGTGGATTTGGACCCAAGTTTTACCTGGATCGAAGCCCAGCACTGTTATCTACGAGAATGCTCTGTTCCTGAGCATATGTATAATACACATATGTGACTGTTCTGATATTATGGAAAGGCTGGACAGAGCAAAAGTGGAAAGGATGAAATTATCATTCTAAGACTAGAACTTAGAACATTGGTGATGATGGCCTTTTCAAGCAACATTTGCTCTGTATCAATGAAAGAACATTTATGTGAGACTAGTTATTGCTCATAAATCTACCTGCTACCTATCAAATCAAGTCTTCATTCTTCAACTTGGCATTCAAGGCCCTCCACCAGTGTATTCTTTGGCTCTCTCTCCAGCCTCATGTCTTTCTGCTCTCCAACATGGCCTTTCTGTTCCTCACTGTGCCCTACATACTTCAATTAGACAATTCAGGAAACACTCCTTAAGCCCTACTAACATGCAAGGAATAACACAGCCTCTGGGAAGGGAGGAATGAGACTAAGCATTTATTAAGCACCTACCGTGTGTCAGGCACTATGCTAAGTACTTTAAAAATATTTCATTTGATCCTCCCAACAGCTCTGTGAAGTATGTATTATTATTCCGATTTCCCCCACATTCCCCCATATTCCTGTAAGTGACTTCTCCAGGGTCAGATTTATTATTAATAAAGGTCTTTGGGTCCCCACAGGAGGATTTGTAAAATAGAGGTTGGTGACTTGTTCTTCTCTAGTTTCATGTACACCAAATAAAAGTAGATGGCCTTACAATGATGAAAAAAGGAAGCGCATCCTTACTCTTGACTGGAAGACCTAGAAACGAGTGACAAAATTGGAGGTAAAATTTCCTTCCCTAAAGATCCTAGAGAAGGCCAGCTTCCTAGATGTGTGAGATGGTTTAGGTGCACTCTTGCTGGATGATATGATCTTTATAGATTCCTACCGGTTCATTATTTCTCCTTGTCTGCACACTGAGGAATATTACGTTGAGGAGAATCTGAGGGAGGAGGTGGGATTAATGAAGACAGCTGTCTGGGTACCTGTTTGAGGATCCCCTATGGGTGGGTCTGTCCCGGTCTAGAGAAGCAGCCTTCATGTACTTGTAGCACTGTATGAGAGCGGGGTAGGGGTGGGGTGGTAACTATCTTAAGTCAACCAGTCCTAGTTTAGACCTGGTACCCCATCAAGCAGTACGAGCTCTTTCCATGTTAGGTCCTGACTGGAATTCTGCAAAAAGGTGGAATAATCTATCACAAATCTCTCCACCAGTTCCCTGAAATGGTTTGGAATGTATATATACATATGCATATATTTACATATATGTATATGTATATATATGTGTATGTGTATATGTATATATATGTGTATATATGTATGTGTATATATGCATATATAGCATTTATTTATCTACTACATGTTCCATGGTGCCTCCAGGGTAGAGACTGCCTTATTTTTTTAACAACAGTGCCTGATGTATAGTAGGTGCTTGTTCCATTGAATTGAATTATATTCACTCTAGACAATTTCAAGGTAATATCCCTTTTCCTCCTGTCTTTCCATGTCCCCCCTGCTCCATCCCCCATATCTTGGCTATTCTCTTTCACAATCAAGTGATTCCAGCCAGCTCTGCAAAGCCACCAATGCTCAAGATCCCTGTCACATGAGTCTAATGCCTCATATGGTGATTTAATGCTCTGAAACTCACAGGGCCCAGACTTTCTGATTGTTGATGAATGTGAGCTGGCTTCCCAGGGTATGGTTCCGAGAGCACTCATCTTCTTTGTGAAGGTCAAAACATTCCTGGCATGACACAGAATAGATTGAGGTCCCTGTGGTCGATTTATCAAATAGAGCAAATTATTAGCCTTATTGGTATTTCAACATATTATAGTAAGTACTAAAGCAGGGGAGAAAATTCAACCCTGGGAAGATTTAAAAATTATATATAACTGGTCGAAAAAGAAGCAAAAGAAATTCCACAACGCGGAGACTCAAATCATCTTTGGCAAGATGGATTGTACAGGGCTATGGTAGACAAATTTGGCCAGAATGGGGTCATTTTTTCTTGCATTTTCTCAGACTCCTTCCTGAGCAAGCATTTAGAGGAACATCAATTCAATTCAATTTATGAGCATTTATTAAACGACCAAGTGGCAGATACTTGAAAGTTTCTGGGGATTTTGTATCCTCACACAAAAGCAAAACTGCTGTCCCTGCTGTCAAGGAGCTTACATTCTGCTGCTTAGGAGAAACAACACACATACAGATAAGCAAATCCTAAACAAATAGAAAATAAACACAAAGTAATCTTTTCCTTTTTTTGGGGGAAGAACCACTAACAAGGGAGGAATCAGGAAATGTCTCAAATAGGAGTTAAGGATTCCAATAGATGGAATAGAGGAAGGAAGGAAAGCATTCCAAGCATGGGAGGTGGTGGGAAATAGTAGATAGTCCAGTTTGGTTGGAATGTAGAGTGTGTGAGGGAGAATAACGTTAGATTCCTTTATTCACATCATTAAGGAAATAGTCCAGGTTGGCATTTTACATTCTAAACCTGCTAGGTAAGTGGATAACAATTCATCTCTTAAATGTGTGTTAATTTGTCAATCACTTACTATGTGCCAGAAACTGTGTTCAAAGTACAAACACACAGATGGAAAAGAATATTCTCTTTATCATTAAGGTGCTCACAATCTAAGCAGAGCATTATACAAAAATAAGTATAAAAATAGTAAAATGGTATAGGAACAAAAGAGAGATACAGAAAAAAATATGCTTTAAGGAAATTCGAGGGTGATTAAGAGATCACCTTCAGCTGAGATCAGGGAAGGCTTTATGGAGGAGGTGGCACTTGAGATGGGCCTTAAAGAAAGAGAAGGAATTCAGAAGGAAGAATTATAGAGAGAATGTATTCTAGGCCCAGACATTTTGAAATGGAATCGCAAAATCACAGAAGTGAGAGAGGGCAGAATGAGATCAAGGAATAGAATGTAAGTTTGGCTGGAACTTCAAGTATGTGAAGGAGAGTAAAATAATTCAGCAAATGGAGAGTAGAAACTGACTGTGATGGGTCATACTAGAGAGCTGGTATTGTATTCTCTAGGATTATGCCTTGAGGCAATAGGGGACCCAAGATTCCTGAGCAAGAGTGTCATGGTCAGACCTGTGCATTAGAAAGATTATTCTGGCAGTTTTAAAGGATCAGTTTCAGGGAAGAAAGATTAGAAGCAAGGAAATAACTTAGGAGACTCCTTAAAATTAGCTAGGAAACAGGTGAGGGTGGTGGCTGTGTCATCCTTGGAGAGGAAGGAACAAATACAAGATATATGGAGGGAGAACCAATAGGACGTTTCAATTGATTGTGTGTAGCTAATGAGATAGAGGGAAAAGTCAAGCATGATTACAAAGTCACCAGCTCAGGTGACTGAAATCTCATATGATGATGCCATTAATAAAAATAGAACCTTGGGAGGAAAATTATAAGTTTGGTTTAGGATCTATTAGAAGTCTGAGGAACCAGTGGAGCATCCAGGTGGATATGTTGAGCAGGTAGTAGAAAATGTGGAACTGGATTTCTGAGGAGATGATGGGGCTGAAGGTATAGATGTGGGAGTCACCACCACAGTGGTCATGGCTGAAGTCATTGGAATAGATGAGATCATCAAGAGACAAAGCATAGAGAAAAAAAGAGAGTCCAAGATAGAGTGTAAGGGACCACTCATATTATTAAGAGACCAAAAGGCAGACAGCTAAGAGAAGAAAGCTATCTTCTGGAGATGGGAGTATCAACAACATTAAATATGAGAGAAAGGTCAAGGGGGATGAGGAACAATAAAAGGCCATTGGGTTTTGGAAATTAAGAAATCACTAGCCAGACTGAACCACTAAAGAGTGGTTGATGGGGAAGCTGGCGTAATAAGGAAAATAACTGTAGAGGACTCTTTGTAGGAGTTTAGTATGGGTTGCTGTTCTTTAAACTCAAAGAGGACCAAAATGACATCACTATGTTTGGGTTAAGGTACACTGTTTCTGATTATGGTTGATCAGACCAATATGAGCTTGGAAAGCTCTGCCACAGGTTGGGCACAAGTAGTTCATATGAACATTTGGAATGGAGATGTCTCTAAATTTGCACATCCCACATTTCTTTTGAGCTGCTGTATGAAGAATAGAGGAATTTAGTATAGTGAAAAGGGTATAGAGAGATAGGCCAGTAGCTCAGGATCATGTGAAAAATTTTGTTTATTATAGAGGAGACCTGAGCACTTTTGTAGGCAGACAGAAAGGAGCCAATAGAGAGGGAGAGATTGAAGATGAGAGAGAATGAAGGGAAATGATTGACAGATGAACCTTAACCATGTTCTGGAAGATAAGGGAGGGGATGGGATTGAAGATACAAGGGAAAGATCACTTCATCCTCTGAGAATAGAAAGAAGAAGAGGATTGAAGAAGATCTAAAGAGGCTTTAAGGTACAGAGTAGGGGAGAGGAAAGAGTACTTCACAAATGACTTCAATCTTCTCAATAAAGTAGGAATGGGATCAAAATGAGTAAAAGAGATGCTGTCCAGTGAGTATGAGTCCAGATGAAGTTAGATAGCATGAATTTGTAGCAATCCCATTAGCACTATTACATGATCTTTTATAGCAATATTCAGTGGCTCAGAAATTAGAGCAGAGATAGTGGCCAGTGGGGGTCACCAAGGGATGAATAGGATGAAAAAGTAGTAGGAGCTGGGCTTAAGGGCACAGGAGAGTGCTTTATTGAAGTCGTTGATTGTAGGATCCCCTCTGTGAATAGAGGAATCAGACCAGAATAGGGATGATGGAGAGGGAGAACAAAGAGGGATCTGAAATCCTGATCAGGGCAAAGAGCAGATTTGGGAGGATGTAGATAGTGGGAGAGATAGCAGAGAGATTGGTCAGAAAAAGAAATCTCAGAACTTTGAAGATGGAATTGTCCTGGATGCTGGTGGGCTCTATGGTTGTCACTGTGGGTAGAATGAAGGGGGAGGCCATCTAAGTTGTGAAGGTTGATGAACTGTCATAGGATAGGGAATGTGAATATCAAAATAACCAGGGATGATGGCAGGGACTGGGATGGAGAAGACTACGAGCTAGGTGCTGAAGTCACTGAGGGAGTATCTCAGGATCACAGGATAACAGGACTTAAAATTGGAAGGAACTTTAGAGATCACCTTGACATTTAACCCTTTAAAAAAAGATGAGGAATTCTGGGCTCAGAGAAATTAAATGAGTTGTCTGAGATCACACAAGTAATAAGCTCATTTCTGCTAACTCTCGGTCAGCAGATGGAAAGGACAGGGATCGGAACTTGGAAGGAACAACAACAAAAAATAACCATGTGCATTTATATAATGCTTTCGGGTTTGCAAAGCACTTTCATATGATGGGTCTGGCTTATCAGCTTTGAGACAGGGAAAGTGGGTGGCCCAGGATTCTAGGTTCAACCCTTTGTGATAAAAGGGGAAACAAAATAAGAGTCCTTCTATGGATTCTCATGGGTTCTCTTTCATGGATACAGCCCCACAACCTGGATCTAACATGAAAATTCTCAGCTGCTCTATGTAATGGCATGCTAGTATTATGCAAATCGAACCTTCTGAGGCTCATCTGCCAATAATTATATCTGCAAATCCCTTAGGCATTAAAATTGTGGGACTCTGGAGGATTGCATAGCTTAAAAGATCCCTGATAATCATAGCAATTCCTTGTATTTACATGACCCCCTCTATGCTGAGTACTAAGTGCTTTTGAGATATTATTGTAACAGCAATAATATCTTGGGTTACACTCAATGTATTTTCTCCAAAGAACTCAAAGGTCTTTATATGTATTATTTCATTTGGCCCAGCAAGCTGGATTGGAAAACTGGCCATTTCTAACTCCCCCAAAGGGAAAGCAAGGTGGAGAGAGGTTAAATAACTTCTCCAAGGTCATGCTGCATGGCTGCATTCCCATGTAAAGTCCTGTCCTGGGAGCTGCTGCTGTCATTGGCAGAAAGGAAGAAACTAGGCACATCCCAGCCACATAGGCTTTGACTAGGCACAACACTCCTGCGCTTAGGCTCTGGTAGGATGCAGAAATGGCTGCAAAGTTCTGCCAGCTTGGTATACACTTCAAATGTCCAAGCAGGAGAATTATGTTTATTCTCTGACAGGGCCAGACAGCCCTGGATGTGAGAGAGAGGCTTGAAATTGGGAACTGGCATCTTCCAGAACCCATGGGCTCCTCTGGACTACACCAGGGACCCCTGTTAACCTTCATCAAAGCCAACGTGACCATTCCCCCTAGCCACCAAGGTACAGGGCACTTGTCAACCTCCCCCCACTCCCCAGCCTGCAGACAAATACAGGAATAGATGTATCTTTGGGAGGGAGTAATTGTCACCTCACCAAGCAGCCATCTGCTCACCCCTTCCGCCTGACAACAGCAACAGTACCACCAAAAACGGCAGGTGTGCAAAGGGTAATTAGATGAGCAGTTTTAACTGATCAGCTTTCCCTTCCAACACGTTTCTCAGCAGCTCCACTCAGATGGTTTGAAATAAATATTTGGTCCCACTGTTCCCAATTTCAATGAAGCAGGTTGTACAGAAGGGCTCAGAGTGCAGCCATTACTGACTAACAGAGGGAGAAGGGGCGGATTTTGGGTGGTTCGTTGGTGTCATTGGGTCTCCCAAAGAGAAGAAAGCCAAGAGAATATATATTTTGCAAAAGTCTTTTCCATAAAAAGGAAAAAAAAACAACAGTATTAACACTAAGAATCAACATGGTTAAAAGACTGGGATTAATTCAAATTCTTATACACAGCCAGTCAGTGTGTATGTATATGAGACACAGGCCAGTGCAATCTCATTGGTTTTCGTTTGCTTGGTTTTGCTGGGTGCCTCAAAAGAGTAGCAAGGTGGCACAGTGGATAGATCTTGTGGATAGGGCCTGAAGTTAGGAAGCCCTGGGTTCAAATGTGACCTCAGACACTAGCTGTTTGACCCAGGTCAAGTCACTTAACCTGTGTTTGCCTTTTTCCTCATCTATAAAATGGGATAATAATAGCACCTACTTCTTAGGGTTGATGTGAAGATCAAATGAGATAATCTTTGTAAAGCTCCTTGCAAAGCTTAAAGTGAGATATATAGATGTATAATTCATTACCATTATTCTATCATTTATATGTTACATGTAAATGAGGTATATTATTCATTATGATGTATTTATATGTATATGTATATATATACATATACATATGTATATAAATGTTGGCTATTATTATGTTTAAGAATGTGGTAAATCACTTAACCTCTTGGCCCTCAACTTCTTCATGTATAAAATGAAGGGGTTGGACTAGGTGGCCTCTGAGGTTCCTTTCAGTTCTAGCTCTGTGGGTCCTCTGTTGTCTGGTCATAAGATAATCCTGAAGAAGAGAAACATTTAGAAATTCAATCAAAATTCATTATAAACTTACCTAACAAGCTGTACATTCACAGAGGGATGCAGGGGAATGATGCCAGACACACATGGCATATCCCACAGAGACTAGGCTTCCAACATAGAGGGAGCCTAATTACCAGCCCAGGTAGGACCAGGCTGCCACTGCGAGGTCAGATAAACTTTTCTTTAGCGCTCCCAGACTTCCCTTTCTAATACCACGTTGTCACTTCAACTTCATTTTCCAGAGTCTCCATGCTTGTTTTTCCTGCTGCCCTTGGGGACACCATGTGTTGTAGAATGAGTGCTAAATTTGGAGCGAGGCACATCTTGGCTATGTCATTTGCTGTCATAGCTTGACCAATTCATGTTATCTCTTCAGGTTTCAGTTGCTTCATGGGAAAAATGAAGGGGTTAAACTTTGTGACCAAGAATAAGGTCCTTACTTGTTCCGACCTAAATCTGTGACCCATAACTCCTCCAACACTAACTCTCAGGAAGGGATCTGATGAGAATATTAATAACTAATAATAATATCAATGACTGAGAATATGAAACAAAACTAAAGAAAAGAAACTGTGATGGTAGCATACCCAGCACCAGTGAGTTAATGTGTTTTAGCTGCTGTTTTAGATCAGGACCCTTCACCCACAGAATAGATAGGAATAGCACAAGTGACTGAGGAATGCTTGTAAGTGTAGCCTCAGACTCCAAAGGAATTCTACCAACCCCTGCATTTAGTCTTATCCAATTTACTTAAGACTGTGTATTTGTCAAAGGCTCCAGCTCTTTTTGCCTCACTAGTATAAAGTCACATAGTTCCCCAAAACCTGTGGTTTATCCATTGGTGGCCAGGCTATTGCTTGAATAGAGCTAACTTCTGGGAACTGCTCTTAGAGCAGCCCATTTCTTCAGATATAAAGAAGAGTGCACCACCAGGTGGCAGTGAGGGGGACCAAATGTGGACACCTCCTTCTTCCTTTTATGTGTGACTAAGCGTATCTCCTGGTGGTTTATAAATTATTCAGTAAGAAAATAGCTACAATAACCCCTGTTACAGTAACTACAGCTACAATCGGTAGTTATTGTAACAGGGAGTGATGAGAGGATCTCCTCACCCCCGCTTCTGGACTGGGGCATCCCTACCCCCTCCCGTGGAGCTGGTCATGTGTACTCTGGCTCCAGGGGAATGGCCACGTGCTCTGCCTCAGCACTGAAGGACTTGTGCTTCCAGATGATGAAACAATCCCTTATTGGTCCCTGCTACTAGGGTCTGTGGCAAAGATGACTGTCGATTGAGCAAGGAATTGCTGCCCACTCAGCAGGCTATAGAAAAGCTCTGCCACCCTCTTTTTGAATGTGTACTGTGGAAGGTGGAGAGAAATCCTTCCCCCTCTACAACACAATAGTAGTCTAGGACAGGCTGTCTGAGTCCCAAACAACACACACACACTCTCTCTCTCACACACACATACACACACACACACACACACACACACGGAGGGAGGCAGCACTTTTCTACAGTTCTTATTGCCCACTGTGTGTGGCTCAGACACCCAATCATCTTTGACATATCTCTTCCCTCTCCCCTTTCCCTAGTCAATAAGGGATTGTTTTGTCATCTCAAAGCACAAGTCCTTTAGTGCTAAGCCAGAGCCTATACTGATCCCCGAGGAGCCAGAGCACTCATATCCTGTTCCATGGGAGGCACCCCAATCCAGCAAATAATGGAAGGCTCCCCTGATCTTCATGATTATAGTCACTCAAGACAATTGTGCTGGTGTCTCTTTTCCTTGAGATTCTGGACTGGCATAAGCTGTAAGGTCATGGTCACAGGTGGTCCATCTAGGTCTTGAACATAGATTTTCTGATTTCCAATCAATTGTTCTTTCCACAACACACTGCACTTCTAGATGAAGACCACCATATTCCTTCATTGTGCAATTGTTAGTTGTGTCAATTGACCCATTCTCCTCCTATTTGCAAGTCGGCAAGTAGCCTTACACCAATTAGCCACAATGAAGGGCACAGAGGGGGTGCTACGTAGGAGCACTCTGGCTTTATTTGTAGAGTGACAACAGCTTTTAATAGGTTTATTGGAATTGCCACCAATAAATCATTTTAAGCTTTAATCCTTGCTGACTGCCATAATACGGTGAAATTGGGAAGAAAATGGCTCAAATTAGATATCACACCGAAGAACTTTTTTTCTCTTCCTTCAATCAATAAAAGGCTATTAAAATCTCTTCTGCTCTTTCATTTAGGCTTGGTGTATAGAATATAACATGAACACATGATATTTCCTGGAGCATATAAATGATAGACCTGACCCAATTTCATTAACCAGTAAAAAGTCAGAAGATACACATTGAATAGAAACAAGGATTGAGCAATGGGATGGAATATTTGGGTACAGGTGAAATAAACAGATGCGACATTGTGGAGGGAGTATATTATATAGACCACCAGGGCAGATGAAAAAACTGGACAATGAGTTGCTGGCACAGATCACAAAGTAATCATAGAGGCAGGATATACTAGCAATAAGCAAATTCAACTTTCCAGAATATTCCTATGTGTTTCTTTTCACTTAAAGTAAAGCATTTGGTATATTATCAAAGACAATTTCATTTCTCAGAAGGCTATGGAAATAAAATGGCAAACAACTCCTCAACTTTAATCTAAACAAGGAAAACCTTCTCGTGAATTAGCATTGAGCAGAAAGGGACCACAGATCATTTTTGAATTAACGATACATCAGGAAGGGCACCCTGGTCATTATGTGATCCTATGACTGAAGACTGAAAGGAAAGACATTTCAAATGTGTTAGGGGATTCCTTCAAACACTTGAACAAAACTGTCATGTCTCTCCTTAAGAGAAGGTTCAGGAAACATAAGATAGCAGGCTTCAAATATCTACATATGGAAGAGAGATTAGGCTTGTTCTTTTTGGCTTTCAAGCGAAGAATCAGCAGCAATGGGTGGCAGTTATTCAAAGAAAAGGTAAATTTGGGGTTGATATCAGGAAATTGTTCTAATAGCTATGTTCTAATAATTGTTCTAATAATCATTCTAATATAATAAAAATATTATAGTAACTATGCAAAAGCAGAATGGGCCACCTTAGGAGGTAATGGGTTCCCCATTATATCTTGTCTGGGATGTTACATTGGGGGCTCCTTTTAAAGAGCATGGAAGACTACAAAGCTGCTGAAGTCTCTGACCATTATAAAGTTCTATAATACTGTGAAATTAGGGAAACAAATTCTGCAGGTACAATCTTATGGGGCACTGATGAGAAAAAATATTGTGACTGGTAGAACTAAATTAACTGGTGTTGCTGCCAAGGAAATTCTCTTCTAAGGCTGTATTTTTAAAAGACACATTAAACATAGCCAAATATCAAGGACAGTCAATGTTGGAAAAGCTTTGGGGACCCAGGCATGCTAAGATACTATTGGTGTACTCTATATTTGTAAAAGAGTCACGAGGCCAATTACACTCTTTAATTCAGCAATTCCATAAGTAGGACTAAATCACATAAACATTACTCAAAAGAAAAAAAAGACCTATCTACAGGAAAATATTCCTAGAAGCTTTATTTGCCATACTGAAAAAAGTTAAAATTGCCTATCTGTTCAACAACTGGGGGGTAGCTGAACAAATTTCAGTACATATATATGTATATATATACATATATGTAAATGTGTACATATATGTATATACATATATATACATATATATGTATATATATTTGTGATGGTACAATACTGTTCCACCAAAGGCAAAAGCTTTGAAAAATTAAAAAGAAATAGGACTATAATAGAAAAAAGACTTTTATGAAGTGACACAAATCGAGGTCAGCAGAATTAGAAAAACAGTATGCAATTGATTGGGGCTATTAAAAAAAAAACCTACCACCAAGAATAACAAATCCTCACATGGAAAAGATACCAGAAGGAAAAACAGAACAAATAAATCGTTATTGTTAAAATTTATAGTTAATTAGTATATTTTAAAATTAAAATGTAAACAGTTCCAATTTTATAGCTTTACTTGGAGTTCAACTATATATTCTATTTGTAGTTGTTGAGAATGCTATTATTTTTATACCAAAATTTTTTTAAAAATAAATTAACTAAATAAAAAAGGATATGCAGAAATGAGGGAAGCAGGGACAAAGAGCTGAGAGCCAATAAAAAAAGAGTAGTGTGTATCTCTAAGAATACTGTCAAGAAGTGTAAACCTCAAATAATGAGTTTCCATCTTTGGAAGTCTTCAAGCAGAGGCTGGACCACTTGATGGGGACAGGGTAGATGGGATTCCTACTTTGGGTAGCGATTGGACCATCTGACCTCCAAGGTCCCTTTCATCTGTGAGATTCTGTGATTCTGTGAAAACACTATAGGCAAAAGGAGGCTTTTAAAAAGTTATCTTTGAAGCAAGAAAAAGAAAAGGAAGAGAGAGGTCACTGCTTAGGAAACATAGTGTGATGTGTCCAGATGACATAGAAAAAGCAGGTCTACTCAACTATGTTTTACTTTTGTCTTCTTTGACAAGGAGGATGATCTTCAAAGCTGAAAGGATAGAACATACATCCAAGATGGGTGAGGAGATAAGAAGTGAATCCCTAGCTGCTTCAAATGAGCTCAAATGTTAAAGGAGCTTTCAGATATCACTTCAGAAAACAAAACCTGAAATCTTGGGACATCACAGGGAACAGGAGACGTAGAAATGACCAGAAAGTGACAAAAGTCCTTATTTTCAAAAAGGGAAAAAGAGTAGGATCTGAAATCAGTCAGCTTAGTGCCGATTCCTGGCAAAATTCTTGACTTGTCTATTAAATAGTTCATGAGAACATAGAAAACAAGGCAGTTATCATGAGAACCTCATGTGGGGTCACTAAAGAGCTATGCCAGACTAACTTCACTTCCTTCTTTGATAGAATGACAAGACTGATAATCAGGGTAATAGCAAAGATATAACATATCTAGAGTTTGGCAAGGCATCTGGCAGAGTTTCTTGAGGGATCTTCATGGAGAAGATGCAGAAATGTGGGCTGGACAATAGAACTTTTAGCCAGAGTTGGTTCCCATCTGGCCAAACAGCATATCCTCAAAGTATTGATGAGTGGATCATTGTAAATCGAGAAGTCTCTGGTGGTATGTCACAGGTCTCTATAACTGCAAAAATCATTCCCATTCATGTAACGCTAAAAGGTTTAAAAAAGCTTTCTTCATAACAATTTTGTGAGTAGGTAGTCTTAACTGTGATTATCCAGTCTTTTTATTATTGTTATTATTAGGCTACTAGGCAGTGCAGTGGTTAGAGCACTGGCCCTGTCGTCAGGAAGACCTGAGTTCAAATCTGACCCAAGACACTAACTGTGTGACCCTAGGCAAGTCACTTAACCTCTGTTTGCCTCAGTTTCCTCATCTGTAAAATGGAGATAACAAGAGCTCCTACCTTTCGGGGTCTTGTGAGGATTGAATGGGGTAATCTTTGTAAAGGTTGTGATTATCCAGCTCCACAGATAGGCTCAGAGAGATAAGATCACTTGCTCAGAGCTACACAATTACGTAGTAAATATCAGAAGCAGGATTCAAAGTCAGATTTCCCCTGCCTCTAAGTCTTAAACTTAGACTTATTTCTTCCTTCCCAATGCTGATGGGCTACTTCCATGGTACATTCCAAAGACTTTTGGGCCTTGCTGTTGGTCCTGTGGCCACACCTTTATGACCTCCATGCCTTTCCAGCCATTCTTAAGCTGAAGTCTCCTACATCGTATATTACAGTTCTTCTATTAGAATGCGAGCTTCTTAAGAGCAGGACCTATTTTATTTTTCTATTTATAGAAGTTAACACAGTGCTTGGTACATAGTAAGCC
The DNA here is from genome assembly GCA_028646595.1 of Phalanger gymnotis. Taxonomy (NCBI): domain Eukaryota; kingdom Metazoa; phylum Chordata; class Mammalia; order Diprotodontia; family Phalangeridae; genus Phalanger; species Phalanger gymnotis. Next base: position 750,354,752 of record CM053622.1, read on the forward strand.
CTTTGTGAGTAGGATTGCTTCATGCTTTGTACTTGTAATTCTAGAACCTAACACAGTGTCTGGCATATAGTAGGTGCTTAATAAATGTTTGTTAATTAATTGATAAATGCTAAGTTGTTTTTTCAATCATTCATTCATGCTGTGAAAAGCAGATTCCAACACTGAGTACTGGAATTAGACCCTGAAACATCTAGAGTTCCTTTCTAACTCTAGTATTCTGTAATTACATTTTATGTCACTCTTATTAGTGTCCCACTGGCTAGACTCAAGGGCGTGGCCTGTGGAACAGCCTGTGGTTCTGGGCAAGCAGTCATCCTTTAGGTCAGGAGAGGAGCAACAGAGTTCCAGAAGCAGGCTAACATTTGGCCAGACAGATGCTCAGGACTTGTAAGATAGATGAGGCCTGGGCATAATCTATGTACATTCTTTCTAGGGAATGATGAAAATGGTTGAATGTCCAAAAAGTAGGGATAACAAACCTGTATGAAAGGATAGCAACAACTAGGTGCCACACTAGCAAAATCGTGTTCACTAGGCCAGAAACAAAGAACATGTCCAAGTATTATGGTAAGAGGTCAGAGTGTGTCAGATTAGTAAACACTATCTAGAGAACAGAAATTAACATTGAGATCAAAATTTAGGACTAAGACCAAAACTGCAAGGAAGCAGCTAGGAAATTAAAAAAAAAAGGTGAAAAACAGGGTTATGGAGCAGCACCCAAAAATCCTGAAGCACACTTTACACTGGCTGTCCTCCATACTTAGAAAGTACTCCCTCTTCATCTCCACCTCCTGGCTTCCCTGGATTCCTTCATATTTCAGCTAAAATCACATCTTCTGTAAGAAGCTTTTCCCAGTCCTTCCCTCAAACATTACCTCCAGGTTGCCTCATATGTATTTTGGTTGTACATAGTTTGACTGTTTTCTCTCCCACTTGAATGTGAGCTCCTTGGGAGCAGGGACTGTTTTTGCCCTTCTTAATAGTTCTAGCACTCAGCACAATTCCTGGCACATGGTAAACACTTAATAAATGCTGACTGACACAAGCCCACTGGAAAAATGAATATTTCAGCATTATTATAGCACGGGTTGAACATTCATCGTGGTGGCTACGTGAAGCCAGTATTGAGCCAAGCCACTAATGATTTCGAGTGAAATTTTTCCCTCTATCTGGCATGGTCAAATGGGGAATACAGTTTGCTGAGTTACCATATGATATTTTGAACATGGACCATGACTACCAGAAGGCTAAGGGCCAATAAAATAAAATCATGAATATGGAATTCTGAAAAAAAAGTCATGAGGTAATTTTCTTTGCTAAAATGATGAAGAATCTACTGCCTTTTAAGCCAGGGAGCTTGTCTCATCACTCCACTATGCTTTATGAAACTCTCCTACATTACTACCCTGCCAGTCCCGCCCCCCTCTCTCCCATTGTGCTTCATAGAATAAACTCTTTTACATTATTACCCTGCTAGTCCTGCCTCCCCATTATGCTTGGTAGAACACATTTACATTGCTACCCTAATAGCCTGCCTTCCCCAATGTGATTGGTAGAATATTCTTACATTGCCACCACTCTAGTTCTGCCTTCCCATTCTGCTGGATGAACTTCTACCCTACACTGTGGTAGTACAGACTCTCCTCCTGATAATCACAAATATGAGGCAGCTGTGTTAGTTCTGGTGGCACATAATCACAGGGTTCTAGCTGTTATCATTTTTTCTCCTCTTTTGAGTCTGAAATAATGTATGTAGATGTATACATTTCAGTCGCTTTTCCCTATGGTCATAATATCTGTGAGATGTCAAAAGGAATACACTGCTTCACTGGAATGACTTGAGACTAGAGGCCAACTGAGGCCCAGAGAGGCCAAGTTACTTGTCTGATTTCACAAAGCAGGGCAGTGTCAGACCTGGGCTCTGTATCCTTACCTGTAGTCCAGTACATTCCCACCAATCCCTGTTGTCTGATAGTTCTATCCAGGTCTACATTTTAAGCACGTTTTATAATACATATATATGCATATAAATAAATGTGTATACATATGCATATATGTGCATACATACAGTATCATATATGAAATATTTCCCATTTTTAGCTTGGGGGCTCTTACTCTTTGGCATTCACCAGTCTACACAAAGAGAAGAGACTGCTATAAAAATTTTACGATTATGTGAAAAATCCTGCTCAAATGTGGTATTTAGTCATGCCTTCCCAAAGGGATCTATTTCTAAGGCAGCATACTAAAAACATGCCCGTTTAGTTTAAAAGGAGAAGGTGAAGCCTACATTTTTGGTGTGATTTTTGTGCCTGGTTAAGTGCTGAACATTTTAGGAGGTCCCCAATATTCCTACCAGCTGACTGATGAGGGAATTAAAAACAGATGGGCAGAGTTTGCTTTCTCTTTCAAGGCAATGACTTTCTCTGTAGTGAGATATTTCCATTTCAAACGTGGACTCTGTTCCACAATGTACTTTTATGTTTTAATGGAATTCTCTTCCTAACACCACAAGGAACAGTGGGAGGAGCTGAGTAAATGTGGGAGGGAGGAGGGGGGAAAAAGGCTTCTGTACAATGGACCATGTGGGGAGTATGTGAGCAACATTAGGGAGAAAAGGTTCTGGTCTTTCTTTCAGCATAGGTTTAGGTGCTACTTTCCTCATCTTGTTCTATGCCAAGGTTCATGGAGCTGAAAAAGAGAGAGATGGAGATTGGACTTGAGATTTCATTGGCATATGGAACTCCAGTAAGAGGAAACTTCCTCTTGCTAGAGCAATTCAAATCCACACCAGAGCAGCAATTTAAAGTCTTGCAGAGTTCTTTGGGACACAGACTTGCCCAGGGTAACACAATCGGTATATGTCAGAGGCAGGGATTGGACTCAAACGTTCTTAACTCTGAAGTCAGTTCTCGATTAATCCTACTACTCCAAGTCTTAGAAAGTGATTGTGGAAAGGTCACTGACAAGTTGTAAATGCCCCAGAGCTTCTTACTACAAGGGTCCCAGTGGCTTTAAAATAGATCAAGTCAGGGTTCATTTTGAAAGTCTTTTCAAGGATGTGCCTGCATAGACCTCTGTACTAATTACAGAGTAATTAGTATCTGGCCCTTAGGTAAGGGGTTCTTAATCTAGAGTGTGTAATACCACCTTCTTTTCCTTCTCCTCCTTCTCTTTCTTCCTCTCCTCTGCTTCCTCTTCCCTTTCTTCTTTCTCCTTCCTCTTTTCCTCCTTTTCCTTCTCCTCTTCCTCTTCTCCTTTTCTTTCTCCTTCTGTCTCCTTCCCTTCTCTTTTCCCCCTCCTCCTTTTTTGAAAACTATTTCAGGATCTCTGCTTTCCTTTACATGTATTTTATTTTATGTTTTAAAGCATTATTCTGAGGAAAGACCATAGGATTCACCAGACCAAGAAAGGAGTCCATGACACAAAAATAGGTCAAGAAGTCTTACCTTAGGTCAGGGCCGTCCAAAATGCAGCCCCAAGCCTCACGGGGCCTGCAGTGCGATTTAGGAGGGCCTGCCTACAAGCATAGAAATTTACATAAATGCTTTAGCAAACAAAGCCGAGCTACTGCAGAGCTCTCACTAAAATGGCAAATCAAAGTACATTGTCTATTGTTTCAATAGAAACCTATGGTTGGACAGCGCTGCCTTAGGTGTTGTTCTCTGTCGGGGAGCACAGAGACCCTTAGGAAAAGCCTCCTAGGGAGAGCAGTGGGCCCCGAGTCATAGATCTCCGGCAGGAAGATGTCTTGCCTAGCTCTCTCTTTTTTGCTTGCTTTCTTCCCCTTCTTCTAAGATAACCATCTTTGCCCTTGAATTATAAGGGACCAATTGATAAAATCAGCCAAGAGTCTCTGGCTCTACTTTCTTTTTATCTGTTGATAATACACAAGCACAGAGTGGATGAGAAGCTGGTCCTGCCAGTTGGGCTACCGGCAGCAGCTGCTGTCCTCCTAGCTTCATAGCTCAACTGCCCTGCCTCTTTATGATAACAAAAGGCCTGAGTCTGGTTTCTAGCCCCAACGTTTATTAGCCTTGTGCCTAGGAACAAGTCACTTTTGATTACTGAGCGTTTCTTTCCTGTAAATTGGAAATAATATTTGCACAAGTTGGTTGAGAGGATCAAAGGAAATTATGCTTGTGAAAGGTCTCTGTATAGACAAAATGCTTTATGCGTGTAACCTAGGTTTCAACCCCGGAGCATTTTGCATAAGACTCTCCTTCTTAGTGGAAAGAATGAGGATATGAACCTGTGTAACTGAATGAGGGGTGGAATTATTGTGAAAACTTTGGAGAAAAAAGACATTCTTTACTCCTGCTTTGAGAAAGATACACACACTTTCTTTAGGATTGACTCCAGGGAAGAGAAAGAAAAATTCTTTGGCAGGTATTTAGAGGAAGCTGGATTTTCAACATGTCCTTGATTTCTAGCTTGCCTCCTAGAGACAATGGGAAATGTCCCCATTGGGTAAGACTAGGGCCTGTCTTGGTTGAATGAGATCAAAGCTCCCATCTAAAGAACTCATTCATGCTCACGCATTTCTTCATATATTCTACACTATTGAATTCTAATTTCCATTTGGTATCTGCTTGAATAAATAGGTTTACTCCCTATTCACTGATTGTGATGCTCTTTTAGGTAATTGAAGGATAGAGTCAAGCTTGTAGGTGTTAGCTCGGTTGATCCACTCCCTTTAAGAAATAGCTACCTGCTTCCTTGCTTTTGGACCTAAAAAGGATTACTCTAGGCCAGATGTACGTGTGCATGTGTGTGTGTGGGGGGGGGCAGGTAGAGAGATACAATTTTAACCTAGCACCCCTTCCTAGAGGAGAACAGAGTAGCCAACTTTGTGGTCTTTTCTCCCATTCTTCTCCAGGCAAGAATCAAAATCTTCCTTGGCAAGGGATTCCAGATATACATATCCATGCTTCCCCATAAGTCAAAGTTAGACAACCCAAGTGAACATGCATATGAGCTATTATTACATTTGAATCAGAAACTCTTTGTCTTGGAAGAGACCTCAGAGTTTATCCAGCCTAACCTATATCTGAAGAGGAATCTATCGAGAGTATGCTGGTAAAATTTTAACAACTGGCTCTCTGGGAAAAAAAAAATTGTGACACACCTCTAAATTCAATCTGTATTATTAACATTTCTTCCATTTTTGTAAGCCTAGAAATCAACGAAACAATAAATCAAGCCTCGATTTGTAGTGTTTTCTTATTTCCAAGGTGTAAATGAGACTAGGAGAGACAACGTGAACTTAGGTATGTAAAGAAAATAATAGATAATAGATCCATCTCTCTGTCTAGTCATTCAATCATTTTATATGGAATTTGACAAACTCCAAATAAAATGAACAATTCTATATGTACAATAGAAGAGTAAAAGAAAATTGCACCAGAAACTGCAGCTCTCTATTATACACAATTTACTTTTCTTTTTGAGCATATAATAAGTTCAACCTGTAGTTGTCAAAGCTGATCTGTGGTTATTTCTGAACTTCTTTCTGTTGTCATCTCTGCATTTCTTTTTTAAAAAAAGATGCTTCAATAGCCATTTCTTCTCCTTCTCCTTCTTCTTGTTCTTGTTCTTCTTCTTCTTTTTCTTCTTCTCCTTCTTCTTGTTCTTGTTCTTCTTCTTCTTCTTGTTCTTCTTTTTCTTCTTGTTCTTCTTCTTCTCCTTCTTCTTCTTCTTCTTGTTCTTTTTCTTCTTGTTTTTCTCCTTCTCCTTCTCCTTCTCCTTCTTCTTGTTCTTGTTCTTCTTTTTCTTCTTCTTCTTCTCCTTGTTCTTCTTCTTGTTCTTCTTCTTGTTCTTCTTTTTCTTCTTCTCCTTCTTCTCCTTCTTGTTCTTGTTCTTGTTCTTCTTCTTCTTGTTCTTCTTCTTTTTCTTCTTGTTCTTGTTCTTTTTCTTCTTGTTCTTGTTCTTCTTCTTCTCCTTCTCCTTCTTCTTCTTGTTCTTCTTCTTCTTGTTCTTCTTTTTCTTCTTGTTCTTCTTCTCCTTCTCGTTCTTCTTCTTCTTCTTCTTCTTGTTCTTCTTCTTCTTGTTCTTCTTCTTCTCCTTCTCCTTCTTCTTGTTCTTCTTCTTCTTCTTCTTGTTCTTCTTCTTCTTCTTGTTCTTCTTTTTCTTCTTCTTCTCCTTCTTCTCCTTCTCCTTCTTCTTGTTCTTCTTCTTCTCCTCTTCCTCCTCCTCCTCTTTCTCTACTCTTTTCCTATCCATCCACCCCAATTGAAAAAAAAGAGAAAGAAAAGCCAACTCCTTGTAATAAATATGTATAGTCAAGTAAAACTCATTCTTACACTGGCTATGTCAAAGTATTTATCTTATTCTGGATCTTGAGTCTCTTGACCTTCATAGAAAGTGCTGACCTATATTCGTAGAAGGAGTATCCTCACCTGGGAGTACCCTATACCAATGCAATCTCAGATCCAGTCCCTAAAAAGTAGATACAAAACAGACATAAAGTGACATTAGAGAGAGAACAGTAGCAGCTGGAGGATTAGGAAAGTTTCACATAGAAAGTGGTGCTTGATATGGGAGCCTTCAAGGAAAATAGGCATTTTGAGATATGAAGGTGAAGGGAGAGGGTATTCCAGACATAGACGACAGCCAGCACAAAAGCATGGAGGCTGGATATGAAGCATCATGTTTGAAAACAGAAAGGACAGTTTGACTGGATTATAGTGTACATGGCTGGAGTAATGGGCATTGACTGAAAAAGTAAGTTTTGGCAAATTCAGACTTATTCCTCTCTAGACATCAGTGAAACAGACAGCTATGGAAGCACAAAAGGGAAAATAGGAAAACAACATCACTACATGCCTGACTCACGCAAAAGTCATGTTTACTGAATCTGGCCACACATCACTGAGAACAGGAAGGGAGCTCCTGGAGCTGCCCAATTTACTTTTTTTTTAAGAAAAAAAAATAAAATTCATTCAGGTCATTTGAGGAAAATGGAGAAACTTGCCCCAAAGAACATAAGCCAAAAATTAATTGGTGGCTGGCAAGCACCGCAGGACCCTGAGCCCATGAACAATCAATCACCCTGTCCCTTTGGACTCCATTAGCCCACATTTACTGGGAGCAGCACCAGTGATTGCAGATATCATACAGGATCAGATCTCTGATGAACTCACTTGAAGAACAAGTTTAATTATGAACCTCTGTCTCTTCCATGGATTCCTGACTCAGTTTAATGAGAGGACTTTTTCTGCTTTACAGCACTAACCTCCCAACTCTCCCCTCCCCTCCCTACTCCACAACTAAGTGAAAAACAGATTTGCATTTCAGGGGTGAAATACTCCCAGTTCAAACCTAAGAATAAAGAAAGAGGAGGAAGGACTGCCTGCTGGGATGGTGCATGGGCCTGCCCAGGAGCTGGAACAGGTTAGTGTGAGTAGAAGAGGGTGTCGAGAATTTTCTGCTTAAAAGTTACGTGGTAATTAAGGAAGAAGAACACCTAATGGGACTTCTGGGAAATCAGGATCTCTAATTAAGGTGAGCAATGGACTATTTCCACTCCGGTTGTGTGCTTTCTTGTAGCACGTCACCCTCCCTTACTGCTCTTCAGGCGGGACATGCCAAAGGTCATAGGATTACAATTCTAAATTACATTTAGAGCTGGAAGGGACCTTAGAAGTCATGGAGTCCAAACCCCTCATTGCACCACTGATGTACCCTGTGCTGGAAAGGTGGTCCAGGATTTGCTCTGGTGCTTCCCACCCAAATTACGGAGGTTACATCAAACCAAGCAAGTGGGTAAAGATATTGTGATCATGGCCCCTGCTCAAGACTAAGAGAATAATTGACTCAGCTTGAGCCCTATCTCATTCTAAAAAATCTTCACTAACTGTTCCAGTTCTCTGTGACCTCTCCCTTCTCAGCTCTTGGTGGATCAAATCCATGGCAATTTTTTACACAGCTAGGTGAGGACACAGGCCTCTGCTTGGGGCCGTGGCTAGAAAGATCACTGGTTCTGGAGTCAGAAGACCTAGGGTCAAATCCCTTCTCTGTTACTGACATAGTGGATATGGAGTGCTGGACTGGGACTCAGGGAGAATGAGGGTTGGATTTCACTTCTAACATGTCCTGGTTGTGTGTTCGTGGGGAAATCATTGGGCCTTTCTGAGCCTCAGCTTCCTCACCTGTAAAATGGGGATCATAACGCTTGGTGTACCTGCTTCCTAGTGTGGCCAAGAGGCTTAAATGAGGTTATGATGTATGCAAAGTACTTGGCGAATAGGAAATGATCACCTCATTGTCAGTTATTATTACTCTTGAATCATTGTATGACCTTGGGAAAGTAAAATTTAACCTCTTTGGGCCTCAGTTTCCTATTCTGCCAAAAGAGGAGTTTGAACAAGATAATCTCTGAGATGTCTTTTAGCTCAAAGTCATATATATTCCAGTGTTGCCACTGTGAGCTTCAAGCTTAAGACCACTCCCCTGCTCTTTCTCTCTCCCCCCCATCTGTCTGTCTGTCTTTCTCTCTCTCTCTTCTCTCTGTCTCTACTTCTTCCCTGTCTCTGTCTTTTCTCTTTGTCTTTGTCTCTTCTCTCTGTCTCTGTCTTTGTCTCTCTGTCTGTCTCTCTCTCTCTCTCTCTCTCTCTCTCTCTCTCTCTGTCTCACTGTCATACCAATTAATCTGGTCTATAGTCTTTCTTGGCAGAATTGCAGTTGGCCAATCTATTCAGCAGCAGCTTCTTCCTGCTGAATGTCCCTTTATAAATCTTGTGTATAATTATTGTCCCCTCTAGGTGTCACACCCACACAAGGGCACTTACTATCTGCCAGGTTCCTTGCACCGGTCTGCTATTCTCTAGGCAGTGCCAAGCAGGGTGTGACTGCTCACAGGATTGTCATAATGCTTTGTTCAGTCGTTTTTCAGTCATGTCCGATTCTTCAGGACCCCATTTGGGATTTTCTTAGCAAAGATGCTAGAGTGGTTTGCCATTTCCTTCTCCAGCTTATTTTACAGATGAGGAAATGAGGCCAACAGGGCTAAGTGACTTGCCCAGGGTCACACAGCTAGTAAATGTCTGAGGCTAGATTTGTACTCAGGAAGATGAGTTTTCCTGACTCCAGGCCTGTGCCACCTAGTTGCCCCCTCACAATGCTACTGCCACAAATTTGGTATCCACCCAGACCAAAGGGTCTTGAACACAGTAGGCAGCCAACAAATCCAATTCGATCCAGTCAGCATTTAGTAAGCACCTGCTACATGCAAGGTGCTGTACTACCTAGGCCTTAAGGACACAAAGACAAATAAATGAAACAGCCTCTGCCTACAAAGAGTTTATATTCTACTGTTGAATTGAACTCGATGGAGCTGGACAGAGCTGCACATTCATCTCTTGGGTGGGTATGACGCATTGTAAATCGTAAAAACCTCAGAGGGGCCAACACAGGGCAAAGACTCTGTCTATGCTGTCACTCCAAGGGAAAGGAGAAAGGAAAGCCTGATGCTCTCCTGGGCGATGGAGAACATGCTGCGTCAGGGAGGGGGAGGTGCTACAATGCAATTGAGTTTTATGAAGAATCCAGAATAGCAGCTACTCAAAACAAATACTCTTCTTTTTGTTCCAAATGCTTTTAGGTTCCCTACAGGATCAAATTCAGGGTTATTTGCATCTCCTGAGTCTATACCAGGAGGCAGCTTGGCCCAGTGGAAAGAGCTGACCTCAAAGTTGGGCAGACCTGGGTTCGGGTCCTGACCCTCATATATATTGTTGTGTGACCTTAAGTTCTCGGTGCCCATGGCAACCTTCCAAGACCAAGTTGTAGGAAAGCTACTGATCTGCCTACATTAGGTTCCTCAGCAGGAGTTACACACCCCCACCCCCACACAGCCACCCACCCCAATTGCTGATGCTAAAGAGGGGCAGAGTGGAGTGGGAGGTAGGAGAGTCAGAGACCCTACAACAGGACTTTTGCTGAGGAAAAAAGCATGAGCAAATGCATCCCAAGGAGCCCACAGCTCTTGAAGATTTCAGTCTGAATCGCTGCTTTCACACTTACTAGTTGTGTGACCTTGGCCAAATCTTTCAACCTCCCGGTCCCTGTTTTCTCTTCTATAAAAGGAAGGAATTGGACTAGACGGTCCCTGGGGTCCCTCCAAGGTTTGACAGTCTGTAATTCTGCTTTGGTCCAGGGTCCTTCATACCCCAGTGGATAAGTCAGGACCTCAGCAGCCTTTCCCAAACAACACGCCTCCCCACAATGTTGCAGTGAGATTTTGCATAGCTTTTCAAGTCACAGCCCCAAAAGGGATGTTTTCCCAGGGAAAAAGAAACAAATTTAAAGGCTGATGCAAGCACTGGTGCATTATGGTAATTAATACAATTAATTTTGTCTGTGACTATTTATATTTTCTTTTCTCAGGAACCTCAGATGCAAGCTTTCAGGGCAGAGAAACTCAATCAGATTATTTTATCACAGAAAAAATGAGGCAGGGAAAGGACACAGGAGTGAAGGAGGGGCGAGGATGCAGGGGAGCCCCCGGAGAGCTGGCAACTATTCCCTGGGCTCTGTCTGGCCAGAGCACTTAGACAGTGAAGGAACTGAATGAAGTTGGGATGTTTGTTCTTACCACACAGGCCACCACTGTGTTTTTTCCCTGTTGAATTATTTACACACTCCAGCAAACACAACTTATGCTGTTAACAGAGTTTAATGAAGGTAAACAATCTCCTCCAAACCACAGCTCTGGCCTCCCACTCCTGGCTGCCTCACGTTGGGGACAGAATATGGGACTGTCCTAGTGGGAAGAGTCACCCCTGGAGAGATCTCTGGCTTCTGACACAAGGCAGGGCCATGGAGTTGATGTGAGTGGTGGGTATGGAGTTAGAGTGACTCTGATACTGACTCTTTGTGTGACTTTGGGCTAGTCACCAAACCTCTGTAGGCTCTAATTTCCTAATCTGTAAAACAAAGAGGCAGCTAGATGACGTAGTAACACAGTAATAGTGACATAGGAACTACAGGGCTGACCCTGGAACCAAGAAGACCTGAGTTCAAATCTAGCCTAAGACATTTACTAGCTGTGTGGTCCTGAGCAAGTCACTTAACTACTGTCTGACTCAATTTCCTTAATTGTAAAATGCAGGTCATAATAGCACCTACTTCCCAGGGCTGTGGTTAGGATAAAATGAGATAATCTTTGTAAAGCTCTTTACAAACCTTAAAGTGCTATTTAAATGCTAGCTATTATTAGCATCATTAGATCAATCAATCACATCCTCATCAGGTGCCTAGCACTGTGCTAAGTATGCAGGATAGAGAGGAAGGCTAAAACACAGTCCCTGCCTTCAAGCATCTCACATTCTAATACGAGAGGGAACATGTACATAGAAGATATACACAGAATAGATGAAAGAAATCTGAAACAGGACGATATTAGGAGCTAGAGGTTAGTGAGGGTGGGGTGGAGACACCAGAAAAATCTTCCTGCAGAAGGCAGGTTTTGAGCTGGGTCTCGAAAGAAGCCAAGGAAGCTAAGAGGGAGAGATAAGGAGGCCGAGCAGCACTGACCCTATGTCATAACCTTCTAATGAGTGGGCTCATGGGCGCTGAGCTTCATTTTCTTCTTAGAACTCTAATTCCCTAGAACATTGATTGGTTGAAGGCAGCTCTGTCTCTTCTCCCTCCCCTTTCTCTAGTCTATACTGGTACCTTCTTACTTTCAAACTCACAGCCTCCAAACACCATGCGTTCCTTCTCAACGCATCCCTATCTCTATCATGGAAGCTTGGATGCTTAGGCACATGTAATATAAAATGGCCCATGACCTCCTTTGTCTGGACAAGGACTGTCAGTTTAAACCACATAGGATCAACCATACAACTGGTTACTTATGTTGTGGCACTTAGTTGTGGAGGTATTGGCAGGTGAAAGGCATTTATTTAAAAATCATGGGATAGAGCCTGTAATGAGGCTGTTTACCAAGCCTTTCTATCAGGATATTGACAACCTGGAATATGTCCAGAGGAGGAAGGACAACTGAGATGGTGGGGGTACTGGAAAACATGTCATATAAACATCTGAAGGTGAGAAGGCTTAGAAAGTTCATGATGGTAACTAGCATTTATAAAGCATGTGAAGATTTTCAAAGTGTCTCGTTAACTTATTTGAAAAACTTTTTTAACAATTGGTGATGTCCAAAGGTGGAAGAAGTTGCCTGGGGAGATAGTTCCCTGTGTAGGGGGTGTTCAGGAAGACTAGCTCCTCTGGGGTGAGGGCTTGCTGAGCCCTTTTCAGGGCTCCTCATCCACTTTTGGTCTTTCCCTTCACCCAACTGTCACCTATGGCTCCAAGAAGCTGTAGCATGTGCAGCAGCTACACTCCAGTAAACCTCCTCTGCGGATTGGTTAAACCAGGTTAGGGTAATCCAACAGGCCTCAAACCTATTTGGTGAGTTAGCAAGATGCCTACCCTAGCAGAATGGGCAGATGAGAACAGTTTATTCCCAAGGCCATCAAGGTGGCTGAGGCAGGTGCTTTGGAGTGCTTGGAGATTGGTCAGACATGGAAGACACCGAGGTCATCCACTGCACCCTTGGCCATCACCCATCTTCTTGACTTTTGTCCTGCTATTGGACTTCTGTGACTCTGAAATGATGACTCTGTGTGACTCTGCCTCACTTAAATCCAATTCACTTGCAATTTAAGACCTTGCCCTTGATGTCATTGGTCTTCTTAGGAAATGAAGGATGAGCAGCAAGAAGTCTTCAAGTAAAGACAGGATGGCCACTTACTGGGGATATCGTAAAAGGAGATTCATTCTCAGGACAGGTCGACTAGAAGGCCTCTAATATCCCACCCTGTACCTAGATTCTGTGTCACTGAAGGCCCCTGGTACCATACAAACTTATGTGTCTTAAGGAACACATTCTCAGCTATTCATTCATATCTTTGTGAGTTCATTTATCAGACTGCCACCATTATGCCTCCATGACATTCTTGTTCCTTCCCTGTACCTATTCTTTCTTCTTAGGACATATAAGAATGGGTAGGGCCTTTCCCTTTTCCTTTCCCTTCACCTCCCCCACCACTCTCCTGGGATACTCAGTCACCATCTTGACCAGGTTGGTCAAGCAGGACAGATACTAGCAGGGGTGTCCTTCCCCCTTCTATTTCCATCTACCCTAACCTCCAACTTTCCAAAACCCCATGGAGATGCTAATGAGGTGGGTGACATGTTGGTTCATACCCCTCAGTGAGCTAGGACTTACCAAGTATAATACTTCCAATGGGATGGAGGACCACCAGATCCTGAATCCTAAGATCTTCCAGACTTTACCATCTGCCTTCCTATTACCCCCTTTCAGACCCCGAGGGCACTGCCATCTGACCTATTAACGGGCTCTGAGGACCTTACTCTTCTATTCGAACCTTAGTGTTTCTGAGATTTTCTATCCAGCTGAAATCTCTTCTCTATGCTATCTCTTCTAATTAGAGTGATAGCTTCTTGAGGGCAGAAACTACCTTGATTTTCCTATCTATCTCAGGTGCTGAGAATAGTTCTTGGCATAAAATGATGCTTTTTTTATTCATTGGCTACCAGCAATGTCTTTCCAGCCAAACTCTAGCACAGGATTTCCCTGGGCCCAGGGACCCTGACAGTTCCGTTATTTAAGGGGTATAAGGAGGGCCCACGTGTGCACCAAGCATTGACTTTTGATCTTTATTTGGTACCAACAAAATATGCAGCTTGACTTAGTATGATAAATAAACAAAAATGCCTTTTGTAGACTGAATAATCTCAACCCTCTGTATATCATTTTTCAAATATATGTAGATGTTGTTGTGATTAATAAAAACAGATTCATTTTAAAGCTTGACTGAATTCATAATACCCTGTTGTTAGCATATACTTTCTCTAGCAATGAATCCTAATAGGACATCTGCTAATGTGAGGGAATTTTTCATGTTAAAAGGGGTCCCTGGCCTCAAAAAAGCTGATCCACTGCCCTGGCACTCTGCACTCATTGGTCTCCACCCCCTTCTGCTATACAGTGGCGTTTCTCTTCCCTCCAGTACCCCTAAATACCATTGCAGAATTGTGACCAATCACTCTTCTCCCCAGCTGTGCTGCGGTGGTGAGAGCTAAGAAGAGAATCTCCCCATGATGATGACGATGACCATGCCCAGGCACTTCTCCCTCCCCATGGGAGCCTCATGTATCCCAATCTTTTGGCAACAATCCAAACAAATTCATCTTTTTCTTCTTCTCTTTTTTTTTTTTTTGAGGCAATCAGAGTTAAATGACTTGCCCAGGGTCACACAGCTAATAAATGTATAAGATCAGATTCAAACTCAGGTCCTCCTGACTTGAAGGCTGATCCTATCAAGGATTCCCTATCCACTGTGCCAGCCAGCTGTCTTAAATCTCTCTTATAATGGTCAGTTCTAGCACCTCTTCCTTTATGACATTTTCCTGATCACTCCATCCTCCACTCAACTCCCAGTCTGGAGTCTTCGAAGGAACACAGTGAGGAAGGGCCTGACCATGGGCTCTATCCAGAGTCAGATTATGAATGGGCTGACACTCAGAAGGAACTCGTTGCCAAACACTCCCAAGGCAAGATTCCACATTAACACCTGTGTGCTGTGTTCATCCAACATGATGAAACTAAGGACTCATTTTAATCAACATTGTGGGTGGAGATGTGAAGGAAACTGGAAATTCCCACCCCTTGGGAAACATATCACATCTACTCAAAAGTCACATCATTAATAAGTGAGTCACGGATGAGTAAAGGAGATTGAGGTTGAGAATATAAGGGTCATTTTCATGCTCTATTTGGCTGCTGTTTTGATGGAGAAAGCCCCTTCAGACTCCTCTGCCTGGTGAGGAGGGATCTCATCCATCCCTCTGCCTCTGGGCAGGCTTACAGCTAAGCCAAATCAGAAGCATGTTGCTTCCAATTTTCAATGTCCTCTGGGCCTTTGTTTTACAACTTTCTTTGAGTGCCTATTCTAGTATCCCACAGCATATATGTATATGTATATATATATATATATATATATATATATCCACTCATATGGTCTAATGGAAGGAACATTGGCTCTGGAATAAAAAAAAGCACCTGGGTTAAAATTCTGATCATGCTACTGAGGCAGCCAGAAGGTGCAGTGGATAGAGCTGAGCCTAGAGCCAGAAAGATCTGAGGCCAAATCCTCAGATACTTACTGTCACTTGAGCTCTGTTTGTCTCAGTTTTCTCATCTGTAAAATGGGAATAATAATGGCACTTACCCACCCCCCTTCCCAGGGTTATTGAGAGTATTGAGAGGATGCTTAGCACAGTACCTGGCATATAGTAGACACTGTATATATGTATATATATATATACATATATATATATATGCCAACTGTGATGATGATGATGATGATGATAAAGAAGCAGCCAGTTTTTGTACTGTAAAAAAACTCCCCTTCTTCTACTTCATTACCTGGGAGCAAATGAAGCTTTTCCTCTTCCCTCTTGGTACAACACCAGCACCACTGAGCTTTTCTGCTCTTTTTCTAAGGTAGGCAGAATGATACAGTGGCTCAAGTGCTGCATTTGGAGTTTGGATGAACTGGTGTCAAACTATCCATCTAACATTTACTAGCAGTGTGGCCACTCTGGCCTTCAGTTTCTTCATCTCTCTCAGGGCATTAATAATATGTACAGCATCTCCTTCTTACAGGGCTGTTATAGGACTCAGCTGAGATAATGTATGGAAAATGCTTCACAGACTTTAGAAGGCTCTGGAGAATTACTATTCTAGTCTGACCAGAGTCACTAAACAGTATGAAGTGCCCTAGCCCAGGGGCGTGGCCGGAGATCAGAAACATCAAAGAGATGAGTTTGGTGCAGACTTTTCCATCAGAACACCATGAAACTACGAGGAAATCAGTAAGATGGCTATCCTGCTACCAAAGCAGACAGGAATTCTCTTCTCATCCCTGCCCTAGACATTTTAAAAAAACCGACTACCCGACCCACACAGTCTGTAATCCAAAGTCAGACAATGTTTTTGTCTCTCTGTTCTGTTGTGACACTCTCCTCTCCAGCAGTGACATCTTTCAGAGCTCAGCACCTGTCTGCACACCCACGGGAAAAATATGAAAATCATCCAGGCTCTAGGAAAGGCAGAAGGGCTGGAATCCACTGCTCTGGCCCCCAGCTGATGGTAGGAATTTTGCATCAACACTTGGCCCACCCGACCTTCCCAATTCTAAATTAGACTAAAAGCTACACTAAACCAAACCACAAACCCAGGGGCTATAACACAATTCATCACAGAATCATAAATTTAGAGCTGGAAGTAACCTCGAGGGTCATTTAGTCCAGTCCCCTCAATTTTATAGCTTAAGAGTGTGAGGCCTAAACAGGTTAAGGGTCTAGCCCAAGGTCACACAGACTGTATTAGCAGATCTGGGATCCCAAGCTAGGTCCTCTGACTCCAAATTTGTGCTCTTTCTCCTTTCTCATGCTTTGCTTCAGGAAGGAGCCACCAGCTTTTTGGATAGCATACCAACTTCACTAGTTAAATATGGTTCTGTGGCAACCTGAAGGTGGAATTGTTGTGGTATTTCCTGTTTTCCTTTCTGCATCTTATCATCACTGTGTGACCTTGGGCTAGGCCCTTCATCTCTCTAGCCTCTAATTTCTCTATCTGCAAAATAAAGAGGTTGAACCGGATCGGTCAGTCAACAAGCATTTATGAAGGTGTTTCTATATATGCCAGACACCACGCGCTTTGTATGCTGGGCATACAAAGAAAGCCAAAAACATGGCACCTGTCTTCAAGGATCTTCTACCAGAAAGGGGAAGACAACATGTAAATAGCCATGTCGATAACAAGAGATAGACCGTGGAAGGTCATTTCAGAGAGAAGGCACTGGTAGTAGCAGGAGTGAGGCACTGGGAGGGATCTCCTGCAGAAGGTGGATGGGCCACTCAGACAAGCCTGAGGCTACTGTGGCAGAGGCTGGGACTGAGGGCTGTTAACAAGAACTCTGAGGCTGAGAGATTTGGCCCCTGTGACCCATGCTGCCATGATGAGAGGGACCTGTGGCGATTAGGTAGCACTTTACGGTTTGTGCGGTGCTTTACAATATTATCTCATTTTATTCTCAAAACAACCCTGGGACCTGGGACTATTATCATCTCCATTTTTACAGATGAGGAAACTGAGACATGAGGTCATTAAGTGGCTTACCCAGAGTCACACAGATCATGTCTGAGGCAGGGTTTGAACTCAGGTCTTTCTCACTCAGAGTCTGGTGCTCCATCTACTGTGCCAGGTAAGGACTCCAATTTGCTGGGAAACCACTTTTTAATTCCCTCAGGCTGGTGTTTCCCAAGATTCTCTCCTTGGTTCTCGTTCTCCCCAAAGATGGCTCTAAAAGTCGCCACTTCAGCCCCTACCTCTGTCCCAAGCTCCAGCCGCCTGACAGATCACCCCTTCAGGACGTCCTTTCACGTGTGTGATTCACACTGGCCTTTTCCATGCTGTCCTAGCTATCACTAAAGGAAGGCTCTAGGTTGTAAAAGGCCAGAGAAAAGAGAGTGATGGATTGGGACCTGGTCTCTCAGGAACTTCTAGGGGAGGGGAACCTGCGGCCTCAAGGCCACATGTGGCCCTCCAGGTCCTCAAGTGGGGCCCTTTGACTGAATCCAATTTGAGGCCACAGGTTCCCCACCCCTGCATCTAGCAGCTTCCCTCGAAGGGCTTCGAGGCATGATCTGTTTCACCTTCATCCTTGTTTTCCCCCCCCCCACCTTCTTCCATTTTTGCTATTTCCTCTGTGGGAGAGGGGAGAGGAGGGGAGTGCCTACCATGATTCACCAGGTCCCCGAGCCATTGCTCAGAGCTGTACAGTGTTGGATAGACCCTAATAGGAAGCTCTTTATTACAATTTATTCCTTTTAAAGAAATAATAGCTCAGATCTGGAGTAAGTCAACAGCAGCTGCTGAGAAATTTTTCATTTCAGCTGAAAGCTTTTGCTCAAGGATAGAAATGCTCCCGCTCTCTTAATTTGCAGCCTATTTGTCAGGGGAAGTCTCCTTCCCTGGGCAGGAAAACACCAACCTTTTCAAAAACCTAGAAATGAAGAGACTGAACCCCAGGGCATTATCTCATCTTTATGCTTAAACGACTTCTCCCCCTCCCCATCTGAAAATACTCTCTCTAAGGTCACTGGTTGCTCCCATTCACCAAATCCTATGACCATTTTCAGGCCTCATACTTCTTGAATTGCCACTGACCACCAGCCTCTCTTTCTAGATATTTCCTCTGCCTCTGGCTTCTGAGACACTATACTTTCTTGATTTTTTTCACCTCCTTAACCCCTCTTTCTCTGGCTCCTTCATTACCTTCTTGTTCCCTTAACTCCCTCAGGCTGGCGTTTCTCAAGGTTGTATCCCTGGTTCTTCTTCTCTCCAAATCTGCCACTATATTGTTCTCCCCTCTGAAGTATGATCCAAACCCTGCCTCAGTCCTCCTGAGTACTGCTTGAGAGATGGTGATCTTTTCTATTCTGGTCATTCCATGACCATCAGAGGATTTAAAGGGAAATGCTTGTCGCAATGTGAGAGAGCCTCCTCTTCCAGTCCTCTGGGCTGGGTCAGAAATCATTCATGGAGAGAGAAGAATTGAGAGGACTAGGAGAAGGAGTCTGGAGAGGTTTCTGGAGACCCGGGATGCAGATGACTTGCTCAAGTGGACTTGTTTTAAAAGGCACGTCCAGAAAACAGTGAATTGAGATAGGGTCCTGTACAGTTGGTATCTTACACTCACGGTCCCCAGCACCCAAAAGCTGAAGCACCACTTGACATTGGGATGATGATGACAGAGGAGGGGGAAGTTACCATGGATTTCAAGGACCTTGCTTGGTTAGAGAGGTTTTCCTTTTAAAACACAAGGGTGATCCTTGAATAGATGATATAAAAAGCATCTATTATCCATATGCAGCAGAGCCCTTCATAATACAGGTATTGGAGGACAGATCTGAGATCCAGCTTGAGTGCTACCTCCTTTAAGTGGCCCTTCCTGACTTCTCCAGTCACTAGTGACCTTCTCCCCCAATCATTGAGTGTATTTGGACTATATCCTTGAATGACTTATCTGTGACTATTTCTCAGTAGATTTTAAGTGCCTTGAGAGCAGGAACTACCTTTCTTTTATATTAGTATTTACAGTGCCTGGCACATAGTAGGTACTTAAATAATAATAGCTACCATTGGTATAGTGCTTTATAAATATAATTTCATTTTATCCTTGCAACAACCCTGGGAGGAAAGCACTATTATCCCCATCTTACAGATGAGGAAACTGAGGCAGACAGAGATTAAGTGACTTTGGGTCATACAGCTAGTAAATGTTGGAAGTCACATTTGAACTCAATCAAGTCTTCCTGACTCCAGGCCCAGAGGATAGCCACTGTGCCACCTAGCTGCTGATAACTGTTTGTTGATTGATGGATGGAGCCTGAAATGGCTTTCTTAAGAAATCTTTCCTGTCCATCTGTAAGAATAGGACCACCACCCATCGCCCTTGGGTGTTCAGCAACAGGCATGTCAAGAGGTACAGGGTTGAACCAGAGGATCTCTAGAGGTCTCATTTAGGCTAAAAAGCTTGGCTATTATTCCCAAGTACAGTTATCCCTTCCATATAGCAATTCTCCCCATCGTGGTTTTGATACATCACAGCAGGTTGGCATAAGAAATTAAATGGGAATTTTGGGGGACTTTTGCTAAAGCCACAGATGACACCCAAAGGCCGACAGATGACATACAGCCCATGACCAAATAACATACTGATTTTACAATAATGTACTGTAAACACCCTATAACAGAAAAAGAGAAAAAAAATTCAGACCTTCTCTGGTACAAAGTGAGGGCCAAACAATTTTGCTCAGATTTTCCAGATTTTGGGGGCGATGTGCCCCTAAACTCCATGAAGTAGAAAGGATTTAACTGTATTCACTGTCTGGCCAAATACTTCCCAGCTGTGCCTCCGTGTTTTCCCAGCCAGGAAATATCACTCCTTAGGTTTGTCTCCTCAGAGAGGAAAACTTGATCAACAAGAAACCATTGCTAGGAGGCAGTGCCAGCCATCCCAGGGCCTGTTCCCACAATCCCAGCTGGCCCTGGCTGCTACAGCACTCTCCCCATCCATGAATTAACTATTGCTATTTGGATAGGACAGGCACCTGTGCTTCAGGAAGGCCTCAAGGCCATCATGATGCTCCTTTTGCAGGCCAGCCGTCGGAAAGCATAAAAATGATCCAGAAATCAACCCTCGGGTTAGGTCTGGCACTCCTAAAGCGATGCGCAACTGGTGAGAGTAGGGATATCAGTAATTCACGACATCATACAATGTTAGAAATGGTGAGGCCAAAACCTTTCATGTTACAGGTGGATTAACCGAGGCTCCCTTGCCAAGGCCGCGCAACTCATAAGCGGCAGAGCCAAGAATCAAATCCATGCCTTTTGACTCTGAGACCAATACTCCCTCCATAGCACTATAGTGCCTCCCCAAGCTTTCCCACGAACACTAGGTCCTAAAATTATTATATGAGAAAAACTCTGTCTATTCCTTTAGGGGACTGGATTCTCCTCCTGGCCATGCCATTTGACCTTGGAAAGCCACCTTTCTCTGAGTCTCAGTTTCCTCCTCTGTAGATTAATGGAGAGAACTAAGTTTTCTGATAGTCTCCATCTGAAATTAATTTCCCTTTCTGCTCCATCGACATGGTCTCTGTCTTGCTTTGGGCTCTGGTTCATGTGGCAGGAAGCAGAGGGGAATTCAATTTAATTCAAATCATCTCCTCTTCCCAGCTTCCCTCTTACTACCAAGAGCACCTCCATCCTGCTAGGGACCCAGACTCAAAACCTCACTGTCACGCCTTCTCTTCACATTCACCTTACATATGCTATATGGTACTGAGTCTCCCTTCCCAACATTTCTTCTATATACCCCCTTACTCCGCCTCTTGGTGCAGGCCCTCATCACCTCAGGCCTGAGCTATCACAAGAGCCCGATGGTGGTTCTGATTGTGACAAGTCTCCCTGCACTCTAATTCTGCCTTTACTCACCTGCCAAAGTGCTTTTACTAAAGCACAGTTCTAACCATGTTGCCCCTTGCCTCAAAAAGTTCTAATGCCTCCTTACAATCTCCAGGATGAGGTATATATAAAATCTTCTGTTTGGCATTCAAAACACTCCATAACATGACCTCTTCCTGTATTTCCAGTCTCTTTACACCATACATTCCTCCCACCTCCCCAACATACTCTTCAATCCGCTGACACTCCTTGCCGTACCTCAAACGAGACATTCTATTTCCAGACTCCAGAGGTTTCATTGGCTATTCCCCATGCCTGGAACTATCTCTGTCCTCATCTCTGTCTCCTGGCTGCCTTGGCTTCTTTCAAGACTCAGCTCAAATCTCATCTTCTGCAAGAGGCCTTTCCAGACCCCCGCCTCCCACCCCAACCTCTCCTCTAAAATTACTTCTCATTTATACTGCACATGTCTTGTATGTACTTGGCTGTTTACATATTTTCTCTCTCATTAGAATGTAAGCTCTTTGAGGGGAGGGACCTCATTTTTTTTGCCTTTCTTTGTATACCTAACATTTGGCAAAGTGCCTGGTGCATTTTAAGCACTTAATAGATACTTGTTGACTGAATTGCTTATTAACCAAATACATATTTGGTGCTAGGACCACAAAGATGAAAAATAGCACAGGCCTAGGGCCTCGTGGAGCTTACGCACTAGTGAGGAGTGGGCAACCAAAGGAATGTGCATTGCCTGGCATCTCCAGCATCTTTTCTGCTCTGTTAGAGCCTACTACAACCTCAGCCAGCCAGAGGGCATCTCTTCTCGGTCTTCTTAGCTCTGTATAGGACCTCTACATCTCAACAGGTTTGGAATTGATTCTTCAGTCCAGCATTTGAGTTTTGGAGCTTTGGAAGACTACCTATGGGAACAGCTGCCTAGGCGCTTGTGTCATTTCTGCTCTGCACTCCAGCAGAGCAGGCAGACAGTGAGCTGCTGGGCAGCCCTCCTGCTGGGGAGGTCCCAGTGGTGTCCTTCTGCCCTGTCCCTGGTCAACTCTCCCATTGCTTTGTCCTCTTGACTCCCCACATCTAAAGAGGCCCTGTTGTCACTAGGTTGGATTACCTCTTCTTGGGAGAAACCTGAGAGGCTGAGAAGAGGGGGGAGTCACTAAGGCAAGCAAGCAAAAGAGACAGGGCACAGTAGGATAGAGAGATGATTTTTTTAAAAAAATGATGACTGCATCTCCTGAGCCAAGGGAGAACACTCAAGCCTTAAAATACCTTGAATATTCATGAAAATGCCCTCAATCAACTAGCAAATAGAATTAATCATATTAATGTGGAAAATCAGATTAGTGAGGAAACAGCATATGAAATCTAATCATGTTTCATTGAATCAAACCAAGGAGGGGAGGTTAAGGGCCCCTCATACTCCTCTTTGTTTCAAAATCCACTGTTAATAGCTTCTCCATTAGCAATAGTTGTGCAGGCTGTAGGAGCCTCCAACCAGACTGGTCTCTTCACTCTTCCCTAATACAGTTTTCATGTTCAGCTGCCTGCTTGTCCTTGTGTATGAATTCCTCCTGCTAAAAATGCTACCCCGATCTTTCCCACCTCAATGAGTTCTATCCATCTTTCAAGACCCGGATGATGCTCCACTCCTCTGTGATGCTCAGCCCAAGGTAATCTCCTCTTCCTTATATGTCTTAGGGTTGGAGCATCATCATCATTATCATCACCGGAGTTTTAGACTGACAGGACTTGAGTACAATGCACATTTAGTACAATGCCCTCACTAGGAAATTGAGACCCAGAGAGATTAAGTGACTTCCCCAAAGAGGCAGGATTTTAACCCAAAGCCGAAATTTCATTCACCACATCTTTGTCTCATAATTTGATACACATGACCTTGTATCATTATTTTTTACAGGTATATTGGGAGCCAGAAAATGTGAAATAATGAAAAGAAAAAAAAAAGAACTCTGCAGCTGGAATTAAAGGAGGTAGGTTCAATTACTGCCTTTGCTCTACCACAGGTGCAACAGCTTATGATTAATATGAAAATGACCAATATGGAAATGTAGGGAAGCATGAAAAGTTTATGGGAACTGATGCAAAATGAAAAAGGCATACCCAAGAAAACAGTAGACACGATAACTTCCACAATATTAATGGAGAGAAGAGCAAATTGAGTGTTATGAAGTTAGTATGACCAAGGTCAGCTGTGTGAAGTGGGGGGTCACTCTCTGAGGGCCTCAGGTGTAAATGAATGGATTGGTCTAAATAAGCCCTAAGGCCCCGTCCAGCTTTAAATCTGACACTATAGAACAAACTATGTGGACCTACAGCTATGTCTGAAGATGGTTCCTCTGCCCACACCTACTCCCATCCCTCGTGAAAGTGTGCCTCCAATATTTCCGGTGGATAGAGCGCTAAATTTGGAGTCAGGAAGATCTGGATTCAAATCCAGCCTTAGATATGAGTAGCTGGGTGACCCTCAGTGAGTCACTTAAACTCAGTTTCCTTCTCTGTAAAATGAGGATGATAACAGCACCAACCTGCTAGGGTCATTGTGAGGATCAGATGAGAGAATATTTGTAAAGGGCTTTGCAAACTTTAAAGTGCTATATAATGTTAGCTATTATTTTGTTGTTGTTCAGTCATTTCCAGTTAGGTCCCACTCTCTGTGACCCCTTTTGGAATTTACTTGGCAAAGGTGCTGGAGAGGTTCTCCATTTCCTTTTCCAGCTCATTTCACAGATGAAGAAACTGAGGCCAACTGGGTGAAGTGAGAACGAGAAAGGCTGGATTTGAATTCAGGTCTTCTTGACTCCAGGCCCGGCATTGGACCACCGAAGTGCACCCCCTTGCCCCCACCCCCACCCCATATGTTATTTTTCAGTTGTTCAGTTGATGATGCCATGGACCACATCACTCTATATCCATGGGGTTTTCTCTGCAAAGATACTGGAGTAGTTTGCCATTTCCTTCTGCAGTGGATTAAGGCAAACAGAGGTTAAGTGACTTGCCCAGGGTCACACTGCTAGTAAGCATCTGAGGTCACATTTGAACTCCTGTGGTCCCGACTCTAGGTGGAAGGCTCTATCCACCGAGTCACCTAGCTTCCTCCTGCTACTATTATTACGTCTTTAAAACAATGGATCTCATTTTAGACATGGAGCCTCAGCAGCAATGCTGAGTTCCTTATGAATGAGTGTAGCATAATTACAAGGTAATAGCACAATCAGGGTATATCCTGTCCTCCTTTACGGACTGCCAAGTCACCGATGACATAGCCACAATCCGAGAGCTTTGGGGCATCTTGCTGATGATGAAATCTGGGCTCAGGGTGCTCTCTGCGAGCTCTATTTGGAAGTACTCTCCAACGGGAGACAGAGCTGTCCTTTTCTTGTTCAGACTCACAGGCCACAACCAGAAGCAGGGAGTGGCATCCAGAGAGGCAAATTTAGCCCCGATAATTAGGAAAAATATTCCATAAAAACAAAACAAAAAAAACCTCATAATCTTTTTCCTAACATGAGGCTTTGTAACAATTAGAAGCATCCAAAAGTGGACCAGACTACTTCTGGGGGTGCTAGCTTCTTACTTTCACTGAGGGGGATGGGCTGGGGGGGGTAGGGAGGAAGAGGTCTTTAAACAAAGCTCCACGGATGCCCACTTATCTGTGAGGTGGAGGAGAGAGCTCTTTTCAGGTGTGGCTACCTGGGGTAGACGAGATGCACTCCTTCCCTTCCCCAGGACCCTCCCAACTCTGAGATTCTAGAATTCCTAGAATTCCGGGGCCTATTTTGTGTACAGAGAGAGAGAGAGAGAAAACACACACACACACACACACACACACCAAAAAACAAACTGTGAAAGTAGCATTTACAGAAGCAGGCGGATGGCTTCATTTGTATGGGCTGCTCAACAGGCAAAGAATTCTCCGTCAAGCCTATTTCCCTTTTCTGATAGATTCCTTGGCAGTGAGCCTTTGCTGTAACATGTCACTTAACTTAACAAAAAATAAATACTCAAGGGCCACGGGGAGCTAGAGATTTCAGCATTAAGAATCTGTGCATTTATAAAATGCCATATTAAAAGGTGAAGCTCAGGGCATTGTGTCCTGCAGGGCTGTGAGGGACCCCAGGGGGCTACTACCTGCCTCCCTCTAGAAATAGGTCTGATAGGGATTTGGTCTCAGGAGTGTATCTCTTTTGCATAAGCAAAGCACTAAACCCAGAGCCTCAGGCTGGGTAGGCGAGCATTGACTAGCTCAGTAAATATTTGTTGACTGGTTGATTTGTTGACTGGCACCCCTGGAGGTTCCCACTCAGAGGTCCTCACTCCCTTCTCAGTTCAGGCTTCTGCACAGGTAACTTTGGGCAAAGTTACTTAGCTATTCAATCCGGGTTCTCCCAAACTGGGGGCAGCTTTTGTTGTTCCCCATCTCCTGGCTGCCAAAGTGGAAGAGCTTAGTGGCTTTTATTGTTGTCACCTGATCAGAAGGATTTGCATATTAATCATGTTAGAAATCCAGGGATTGAAATATGTAGATTCTAGTGATAAAGTCAGTCTCATCAGCAAAACTGGTGAATGTCTGACTTCATTATCAAGAAAGATCAGGATGGAGCAGATCTTCTGAAATGATCTCTTCTTTCTTAGCAGAAACTCTCCCCACCCCCACCATTTCAGGATGAGGTTTTTTTTTCTTTTTAAAATCAGTTATAACCTCAAATCTTTTGCTTTGCTTTTACACCACTGTCATTACCAGATATACCCCACCCTTTCTCCTACCCAAAAAAACAGCCCCAACCCCTTCTGAAAAAGAAAAAGCATTAAACAAAACCAATCGACAGCAACTAATGCTGCCTGTCTGACAGCTCCTGTTTGACAGGCTGCAAGATTCTACACCCAAATCTCCATACCCAAATACTAAAATATACTTTCATCCTCTGTTTTCCAGGGCCAAAATTAGCCAACTAGTTTTTCTTGAAGAACAACTTGTGTGCATGATAGAAAAGGCTTTCTTTGTTGTTTAGCCATTTCAATTGTGCACAACTCTTCATGATCCCATGTAGGGTTTTCTTGGCAAAGATACTGGAGTGATTTGCCATTGCCTTCTCCAACCCATTTTACAGATGAGGAAACTGAGGCAAATAGGGTTAAGTCACTTGCCCGGGGTCACATAGCTAATAAGTGGCTGAGGCTGGATTTGAATTCAGAAAGACGAGTCTTCCTGACTCCAGGCCCAGTACTCTATCCACTGCCCTACCTAGATGCCAGAAAAGACTTTAATCTCTAATCTAGTCTGGGAACCTGGAGCAGAGGGGTGTTGTGCATGGTGCATAGGGCACTGAAGGATGGTACCAGGAAGTAGAGACACATCTCTGCTCCCTTAAGACAGGCCTGGCTAGCCCATACGTGACATTCTATCTCCCACCTTGTTGCAGGAATTTAAGTTCTTTCATGCTGTTGTGATGTTCATTTTTTGTCATTAGATGCTCAGGGACAAGCATGATGCCTCATAAGTGTAAGCACTCAAATTCAATACAGTGGTTTGCCCACAGTCACACAACTGGTGTGCCATTTAAAGCCAGATCTTCCTCTCAAAGCAGTACTGTTCCATTGCGCTATCCTGCCTCCCTACATCCACCCTGTCCTATAGACATGTACTCCTGACTCCATCTCCTGGCCGGATTTCTGCCTTACTTTAAGACTTTGGGTAATTCCAAATAGTTTATTGGCCCTCACTCTTCCTTTCTGTCAACCAGGAATAGAAGCTTTCCCTGCTCTCCTGCCTGCTGATTGCATTCAGATATCCAGCAGGTTAATGAGCTTCATCACTGAGGGCTTTGAGATCCTGAGAATGCTGAACTCTGGACACAGTTGGAAACAGGCTTCTGTGACATACTACAGCCACTAAATTTTGTCTTAAGTGGGCCAATGCTAAGAACCCTTTTCTACTGCCCTTCGAAATTTCCTATGACTTTTACCTTTCAAATGGCATCACAGGGAGAGTTCATTAGCAACCGTTTTTGCAAGTTTGGTTTTCGTTTGTGGGGCAGGGCAGTGGCTGAAGGTAAACTGATGAGTTTCAGGTCATCTTCTAAAAGTTCCTAGGCCTTCCTTAACACAGTCGTCTACTCAGGCATGGAGACTCAATTCATTCAACAGAAAGTCAACACTGCTTCCAAGAACGGGCATCTCTTTGAGAAGGGCTGGAGGTCTGACACCTAAGACTTAGGTGTGCTCCATGCTGCCCAAGCACGACCAGGTCACAGGCACTGGAACGCTGGGAACACACTGCAGGGGTAGAGAAGCCCCTCACCAGCTACTAAGGTGATCCAAATAACCATCCTCTGAACGGCCAGTAGAGACAGTCCACCTGGGCCTCTCAAATAGTTATCTTCCTGATAGCAGGTATTTTGATATCCTGCTAATTCAGCCCATCTCTACCCTGGGACTAAAAACAAGATTGTAGGTAGAGTGAGGCAATAATCCAACAGTTAAGTCCATAGGGAGCCTATTTCCAACTGTGTCCTGTTTAGCGCAGTGGAAACAGCATTGGCCATGTGAATCAGAGGTTTTGGGTGAGAAACCTGATTTTGTGGCTTCATAGTTTAGAGCTGCAAGGCACATTAATGATCATTTAGTCAAATCTCCTCATTTTATACAGGAGAAAACTGAGGACTGTGACTTGTCCAAAGTCATGCAGATATCAAGCTCAACCCAAACCTAGGGGTCTCAATGCAGCGATCTTTCCATTTGAGTCACTCTGCATCGGCCGTGTCAGTTCAGCTCTGTGGTCCTCAGTTTCCTCATCTGCAAGACAAAGGGGCTTGGAAGTGATGATCTCAAAAGTCCTTTACAGCTTGAAGTCTCTGATAAATGCCTTTGGATGAGACCATGACAGATGACTGAAATATTCTATGCAGATGTCATGGATATAACCAGAGGAAAAGGAAATGGCTAAGAAACTCTTATCTCACAGGCCACAGACAGACCTCTCACCTTGCACCACTAACACCAATGCGCCTTGCTTGTGGGCATCCACGATGCACGTTACAGAGTCAGGATCCAAAAAGATTTTGGCAGGCTAGGACACTGAGCTGAATAGCATGACTTCAAAAAGTAAAAATAAGCATAAAGTCTTACATATGGGTTCAGAAAGTCAACTTTGTAGGTATTAGATTGGGAGATATAGAGCAGTTCATCTGAAAAAGATCTGGGGATTTTAGTGGACTACGGGCTCAATATAAGTAGACTCTGTGTTTGGTAACTAAGATGATTTAGGCTGGCTACATTTAAAGGCATTGTGTCCAAGACTAATGAAGTGTAGACATTGTAGAGAGGTTAATTTAGGCTTGCTGGAAAGAAAACCTTCTTAAGAATTACAGCTGCCCCCAAGGGGAATGGATTGCCTTGGGAGGTGGTGGCCTTCCCCTCCCTGGAGGCTTTCAGGCCAAGACTGCATGATCACCCATCAGGTGTGATGTCAAGGGGAGGTTGTACTAAGTGGACTCTGAGGTCCCTTCCAACTCTGAGACAGTGTGTGAACCTGAGATCCAGGCAACACAGACACCTCACCTTATTGGTCCTTATTCCCAGAAGGAGATTAGTAGAATATGAGAAGAAAGGGAACAGATATTCAATAAATGTCTACTACTGTGTGCCAGGCATTGTGCTAAGCAAATAATATAAATATTATCTCATCTGATCCTCACCATAATCCTAAGTACTATTATTACCCCCATTTTACAGTTGAGGAAACTGAGGGAGACAGAGATTAAGTGATTAAGACCAGGGTCACACAGCTATTACGCATCTGAGGTCAAATTTGAACTCAGGTCTTCCTGGCTCCAGGCTCAGCCCTCTAGCCATACTCTACCTAGATGCCTTTAGAATACCAACAAGAACACAGCTTGGAACTCTAAACCACTCCAATCATGTTTTTTTTCTTCTCCTTCTCCTTCTCCTCCTCCTTTTTTTCTTCTTCTCCTTCTCCTCTTCCTTCTCCTTCTCCTCCCCCTTCCCTCCCTCCCCATTCTTAAATCCCAAATCCTCACCTCTTCCTAACTTCCCTATTACTGTTGAGGACACTACCAACCTCCCAGTCACCCAGACTGGCAACCTTGGTGTCACCTTTGAATCTTCTCTTGTGCTCATCTCACATATATCCAATCTGTTGCCTGGTCTTATCACTTCTACTTTCACAACCTCTCCTCAGAGTCCTCACCCTCCACTCCCACAGCTGCCCACCTTGGTACAGGCTCTCTTTACCTCATGCCTTGGCCTCCTGGTTAGTCTTCCTGCCTCGAATCTCTCTTTATTCCAATCTATCCTTCACTCCGAAGTCATTTTCCTAAAGCACAGATCAGACTGTCTTTTTCTCCCCATCTCACCCCATTCAACGAACTCTGGTGGCTCCCATTACCTTCAGGAATAATTCTAAAACCCTTTGTTGGCCTTGTAAAGCCCTTCACTACCACTGCCTCCCTACGACTATAGTCTTATGATTTATATTCCTCTCCTGTCACAAACTCTATGATCCAGCAACACTGGGCTCCATGTTGTTTCTCACAAATGACCCTCCATCTCCTAACTCGGTGTCTTTTCAAAGGCTGCTGTCCTTGACTGGGAAATTCTCCTTCCTCATCTCCACCTCCTGGCTTCCTTTAAGATGGCTAAAATCCCATCTTCTTCCCCGCCCCCCCAATTATTTTTAATTTACGGAATAAAACAAGCATTTCCATACCGTAGTAAAAATGATCACATGTGAAAAAAAAATCCCATCTTCTGCAGGCCTTTCAACTGCCTTCTGCTTTTGTATGTAGTATGGTGACTACGTGACCATGTTGTCTCCCCATCAGAACGGAAGTTCCTTGAGGGCAGCGGACTGTTTTTTGTTTGTTTGAGGCAGCTGGTCGTGATGTATGTAGAGCACTGGCCCTGGAGCCAGGAGAAATCTGGGTTCAAATGTGGCCTCAGATACTTACTAGCTCTGTGACTCTGGGCAATTCACTTGACTTCTACTTGCCTTGACTATAAAATAAAGAAAGTAATAGCAACTATCTTTCTGGGTTGTTGTGAGGATCATATGAGATAATATTTGTAAAAGCACTTAGCACTGTGCCTGGTACTTAGCGGGCACCAAAGAAATACTTACTCCCTTCCCCTTTCTTTGCCAGCACTTACCATAGTGCCTGGCATACTTAATAAATGCTTGTTGATTGACTGATTGATTTCTTATAAGGGACCTGCTTTTTAGGCAGATAGGTGGTGCAGTGGATAGAGCACTGGACTTGGAATCAGGAAGACTCATCTTCATGAGTTCAAATCTAGCCTCAGACACTTACTAGCTGTGTGACCCTGGGCAAGTCACTTAACCCTGTTTGCCTCAGTTTCCTTATTTGTAAAATGAGCTGGAGAAGGAAATGGCAAACCATTCCAGTATCTTTGCCAAGAAAACCCCTGAAAGGAGTCATGAAGAATTGGACATGAATGAAACAAGTGAACAACAACTCTTTCTGCCGTTATGCTGACAACCTAAACATCAGCAAATTTGCACTGTCACATTTGCATCCAATGTTTGCACAGGTGCTCAAGACGTGTGTGCCTGGGTGTACCCTAAAGCCTTGGGAACAGTCATTTACAGTCCCCAAGGGGACCACGTCCCGCACTTGTAGCTATACCATGAAGAAGCTGTCCTATCCGTTTGAAGCAACAACATAAGGCCCAGAATAAGAAGCTCTACCCCCCCATTCTAGTTATTAAGAATGCGTTCTTCTCTAGCCTATCAGAGTCAGTGCAGAACCGGGTCTCTGTGGAATGAAAGACCAGGGAAGGTCATGCCTGGATCCATGCCATGCAGAACCCTGCCCTAAACTTGCTGGTGGCTGATCATGAGTGGATCTTTCTGTTTCTTCCTTGGGTTCTGGTCTCGAGAGAAAGGTCTCTTTGGGAGAGTAGAGGCCCCTGAGAATTGGTGTGGAGCACAGGACTTAAGGACAGGAGACCTGGGCTGAGATCCTGGTTCCAATGCTTCTTGGTTATCTGACTTCAAGCAAGTAGGGAGTCCACCTGGAGGCATCCCAGTACTGCAGACAGATCACTGGATTTGGAGTCAGGAGTCTTGGGTCTAAATTCTGGTTGTGCTACTTATATAACTTTAGGCAAGTCACCTAACCTGTCTAAGCCTCAGTTTCTTATCTTTACAATAAGAGGGTTGAACTCGATGATCTCTGAGGTCCCTTCCAGATCTAAATATATGATCCTATAAAATAACTTCAACTCTCTGCCTCTGTAGGATGGCGACAATGATGTTTGTACCACCTACCTCCCAGGATTGTTGGGGAGAAATCATATTGTAAATGTCAAAATGCTGTAGGAATAAAAATTATGCACCTGTGTTTTCTTGGTGTTTTATTTTTTCCTTTATGGGTCTCTACCTATCTGTGTGGGGCCAGAGGGCTTTGTTCTTTACTTATCTGTCTGGGACTAGACAGATTTGGTGTCAGTTTCTAAGCCAGTAAATTTATCAGGAATGGGTGGCCCCTAATGAGAGTTGGCCTGGGCCGGGCCTATAGATCTTTGTGATAGCTCCACCTGGATCTGTCAGGAGAGGCAGCGATGGGAAGAAAAGAGAGAGGACCTTTGCCAGCTTGGAGTGAGGGGCTTGACTCAAAACTCGGGCACTCAGTGTCCTCCTCTGTAAAATGGATACAGTAACACACCCACACAGGCTTGCCATAGGGATCAAGTGGAATCTTATCTATGTATTGTATATGTGTTACACAAATATTACGTCCACAATATATGTAAACTTTGCAAACCTTAGAGAATTGCATAAATGTCAGCTAGGTGGAAGCTACGTGCCCCTGGGCAAATCCATTTGAGCCTCAGTTTCTGCCTTTGTACAATGGGGATGATAACATCAGCTACCTCATCAGGTTGCTGTATGAATCAGGTGATATAATGTATACAAAGTGCTTTGCCAACCTTAAAGGACCACATAAATGTCAGCTAGGTAAGATGGCTACACTTGCTGGTAATGGCTCCCATCCTAGCTTTCACACCTGCAGATTGCAGGGTGCCTCTCTGAGGGAAATCAACCTTAAGATCTCTCCCCATTCAACTATCCAAAAACAACCAAGCTTTGGTTAAAGATACCTGTTTTCTAAAGCAACCATCGGTGCCAAAGCAGCTCCACCCCCTAACATCCATCTGTAGCACGTCTTTCCTTCCAAGGGAGCATAGTGGAATCATTATCAGCCTCTAAGGAAAGAAAGCACCACAGATTGAATGAGGAAATCTATTTTCACATCCTGATGAAGATATAGCTGACATGGAAATCATGGATCATGTTAAAGGAAAAACACAGCCCACATCATTTTCTTTCTTCTTGGATTCAGTGCCTTTAGTGAAGAGAAGCAGGGCTTTGGTGCAGCTGAATATTATAGATAAAAAAAGGCCCCCTTGTTTAATTGGCCCTCTTAACAAGGAATTCTAATTAATTCCCCAGAGCAGAGAACTTTTACACTGGTGTAATCCAGGCTCCAGTGATGATGGACTAGGTAATTTCCAGATACACAATAATGAATCTTTTCTAGCAGGGGCAGAGCTATCACCAGAGACTTGTCAACTTCCAAATGAAGGTAATTACGGGTGGAAAAAAAATAGGAAAGTCGGGAGCTGTGGAGGGCCGAACCAGCAAAGAGTGCCTAGGAGAAGGCCCATTTTGCTACATCCTCATACAGGCCTCATTGAGCAGTGGGTGATACAAGTGAGGATTTCATTTCAGGTCTTGAGATTTTCATAGACGTGTCAAAAAAAAATTAGAAGATTCTGCAAAAGGGACCCCTCCCCCTACCTCTAACAGTTAGAAAAGTAGTAAACTTCTGTGGAAAATTCACCGGGCCTGGGGTCCAGAAACCTGGGTTCCATTCCTATGTCATTTACTGCTAACTGTGTGCCTGACAAAGGCCAGTTAGATCAATCAATTAAGAAGCTTTGATTTAGCACTTCTTTGTGCTAGGCACTACAGTTGGTGCTGAGGTTATAAAGAAAAAAATTAACCAGCCTCTGCCCTCAAGGAATTTACAGTCTATTGAGGGAGAAAATGTGTGCACATAATATAAGAATATGCAAAATTCATGGAAGGCAATTTGGGTGGGTGGGGTATGGGGAGGCTCTGATGGAGATAGATCAATCCCTTCTTACAGAAGAAGAAGAGGAGGAGGGGGAGGAAGAGGAGAAGAGATAAACAGATAGATAGCTAGAGTTATTGATAAATATCCATGAGCTCAGTCTCTGATTCCAAAAGAATTCTCCCATCCCCTATGTTTGTACTCATGATGGAAGTATACTAAGACACCTGGGGTTTGCTCACTCTAGATTAGAATATCCAGTTCTCTTTCCCTACTTAAGCGTAAACTTCTAAATTTCAGGGAATCCAAGAACTTTTAAAAATATTTTGATAACTGATTCATTTCAGTATAATTGAGTTGGCCCTGGAGTCAGGAGAACCTGAGTTCAAATCCAGCTTTAGATACTTACTAATTGTGTAACCCTGGGCAAGTCACTTAACCCCTATTGCCTCCGAAAAATCAATATACTTGGTTTCCTTTGTAATCCTACATATTCATTTTACTCATTTAAAAACATGATTCGGAGAAGGTATCCAGAGGCTTCAAGAAATCACCAATGGCGTCCATGACGAACACAAACATTTGAGAAATCTTGAACAAGGATATAGTATTCTGACTTCTGATCTAGGCAACATTTTGATAAGAAAGTGGGAAACCGATTTGACTAACTAATATCATACCGTACAGGCAGGAAACAGCAAAGCCAGGCTTTAAATTCAGGCCCTCTGACTCAAAGCCAGTGCTCACTCCATTGGAACACACACAAGCTGCCTCTTGACCTTGGGTCTTCTGGCATTCCCCTGTGACATGTACTGGATATCTCCCGCTCCATTAAAGTATGGTATTAAGGCAGCTGAGGGTTCACTTTCCATCTAAGTCAGGCAGATAACCCCACACTGGACTATCATCTCTAATCAACCCAATCTAACCAACCCATATGCTTCATGAAGATAGCATCTGCTGTTTTTCAAGTTTGTAACCCCAGTGCTAAGATTATACATAATAGACACTTAATAATGTACAAAAGCAAACCCGTCCTTTCACTTTTACAGGGGATTGTGGTTGTTTAGTCATTCGATTGTGTCCGACTCTGGGTGACCCCATGGACTTTTGTCATGGGGTTTTCTTTGCAAAGATACTGGAGTGGTTTGTCATTTCCTTCTCTAGTGTGTCTATGTTTTACAGATGAGAAATTGAGGCAGATAAAGGTTAAGGTTGTAGGGCTTGCCCAGGATTGTATAACTAGCAAGTGTCTTGAGGCCTTATTTGAACTCAGATCTTCCTGACTCCAGGCCTGGTGCTCTCATCCAATGCACCACTAGCTGCATATCTATCATTCCTCTACTCTAAGAAAATGACCCAGAAAGCACATTATCATCTTCCTATTGGGGAGGATGGAAGGCAGAGGAAGGAGGAAGAGAACAAGCATATAAGGCATAGTGCTGAATATTTTACAAATATTATCTCATTGGATCCTCACAATGACCTTAAGGGTAGGTGCTGTTTTAAGCCCTATTTTACAGGTGAGGAAACTGAGACAGAAGTGATGTGACTTGTCCAGGGTTACACAGTGTCTGAAGTAGGATTTGAACTCAGGTTTTCCTGATAGAGTCCCAGCACTCTATTCACTGTGTCATCCAGCTGCCCGAAAGCTGCCATATTTCTATATATAAAGCCCTGAACCAGGTGGTTGATAAAGAGGCAGCAGAGTACCTTCCTTATACAACTGAAGAAACTGATTCTCAGAAATAAGTTGACTTGTTAGCATCATCGGCCAAGTCAACGCTGAGCTGCTACTTGAATCCACATTCCTCTTCACTCTTGAGCTTTGTCCAACAAACTTAACAAGAAGAAGGGGCATCCGGGAGTGGCTCCACCCAGAATCCTCCATGAGCTAGCTGGCATCCTTGTTCTTGGTGCACTTTATTTAACCCAGTTCAGTTGATCTGGTTTTATTCCAAGACACCTCATCATCAGCCAATGATGGATGAGATGCTCCCTCCCATCCTGCAGAGCTGACTCTCCTCACATCTTTGGGGACACAGATGCCAAATCACATGCTAAGGAAGACACAGGAAGGTGTTGAGACGCAAAAACATGGGTGCATTTATAGTAGAAAGAGTACTCTGGCAGTAGTGATGTGGCCCTGGATAAACCATCTCCTCTTGCTGGGCTCATTTTCCTCATCTGTAAATATCGATAATGATGTAGTAGATGATAGCTGGCATTTACGTAGCATTTTAAGGTTTGTGGAGCACTTTAAAAACATCCTCACAAAAATGCTGGGCGGGAGTCGCTACTATTCCCATTTTACAGTTGAGCAAAGTGAAGCAGACAGAGGTTAAGTGAGTTGCCCAAGGTCACAAAGCTAGTAAGTGTCTGAGGCAGGATTTGAACTCAGGTCTTCTAGATTCCAAGACCTATGCTCTATCCACTCTGTAAGATGAGAATTTGGACTAGATGATGCCTAAGGTTCCTTCCAGATCTGACATTTTGCGCTTCTGAGATTCCATTGATTGGGATGAAGAAGAAGTAAGCTTTCTTCCGAGTTTTGGCTAATACAAGGACAAAGGAAGGAGACCCGGATGATTGAAAAGCTGGGGAAATGGACCTCTTTAAATTCCTCCTGTCCTAAGGTCGCTTGACAAACTTCGTGATCAATGAACATATTCATATGACAGATGGATTTACATGACAAAATTGCATGACAGACAGAGGTTAGTCTCCGAAGATGAATCTCTCGGCTCTCTTCGTTTATGAATGGTTTTCAGAGAAGCCTGGGGACTACAAGGACACCAGGATTGAGAAAGCCTGGGGGTAGCTGTGAGAACATTGTAGACGAAACCACCTGGCTTGTGTGCACAGGGCTGAGAAACATAAGCTGAGGCGGGGCAGATTTTTAAGAACAAGTCACTCGCTATCAATGCCAAAGCATGGACAGCAGCAGAGTCATGATTGCTGGATAAGGAACCCAGGTTTGGAGGCCAGGCACATTATTTGATTGGGTAGTCTAAGCCCAGTAGAGGAGTGCGTTGCCTGAAAGGCACCCTGAATCAAATCAGATGTCCTCTGCCCATGAACGTATTTCAGTGACCAGCAGGGGCGGAGAATGCTGCCAGTCACAGTCAAAGCTTTACAGAATCGAGGAAAGCAGATGAACAAAAGTAACAATAATGACTTTAATAGTTATAATTTAATATCATTTTACAAAGGTTGACAAAATATGATATATACATTATCTTGCTCGAGCCTCTCAAAAGCCTTCTTTGCGAGACAGCTATTACTGGTATAATATTCTCCCCATTTTCTAGATGAGTAACACAGAAGTCGAGAACCTTACCCATGGTGGTCACATAGCAGTAGCTAGAGATGGGATTCAGAAACACTGGTCTTTGGTGACTTCAGATCAAGAGCTTTTCTCACTATGCAGCTGTGACGTCTATTTGGGCAGATCCTGGAGTTTAACGGGGGCACGGGCCAATGAGGGCCCCGTTTTTAAAGCTTGAGTAATATGCCGTGCCTGGTATTTAGCCACGTGGACTCTTGGCGAGCCTATTTCTGGATATATAAGCTAGAAAGGCAGTCCTTTACCTCCCTGCTTCAGAGTATGACAAGTGATCCTTGAGGTGAAGAAGAGCCTTTTCATTGGCTGCTCTGCCAGAATTCCCTACATTCGGCCTCCTGATCCAGTACAATTTCCCTGTTCTGAATCTCACGTTCGGTCACAGTCCTCGGATTGGGGTGCCTCAGATACCCAAGTATCAACCCAGACTGAATCTTCTCTTTTGGCTGGCTCTTCTGACAATTGGAATTCACCAAATATAAGCTAGGGAGGGATTTCTTAACCTGAATGTTTACCTAATCACCTAGAGGCATGGACTTCTGGGAAAATCTCAGTGTTCTTTTGACCCCCTCAAACATCAGAGTTGCTTGCTATGCTCTAAGTCACCAGGAGAGGACTCCAGAGACCACCTAGCTGAAATGACAATTGTCTCAGACCTCAAATTGCCTAGTAAAGCTGCAAGGCATGTTTGCAACTCTGAAGGTAGAAAATGCTTAGTGAGTAGCTAAAGGTAGTAGTCCTGGCCCCTGGGAGCATCTGGGGCACCTAGATCAGAGGAGGATTGATTTAGAACTGGAAGAGATGTTAGAAGTCATCTACTCCAATTCCTTCATTTTATAAATGGGAAACCGAGGCCCAGAGAAGGAAGTGACTTACCCAAGGTCACACAAACCATAAGGTGAAGAGCTGAGATTTACACCCAAGTACTCCATACCAAATCCAACACTCTATTATCAATAAATAAGGATTTAATAAGCATCTACTATGTGCCAGATACAAATATGATGACACTACAACACATTTTGAGGAATGTGAAGGACTGTGCATGGTTCCTGGCTCAGCACATGCTTTCTATAGCCTTCTACCCTTTCACTATGAATTTAACATTTATTTATAGGTCTAAGATTGTCTTTAGGGCATCCTTGCGTTAGGCTGTCCATTAGGTCACTTCTTACCTCACTGACAATAGTCCCCATATGCAGAATACAAGAAAATTCTGACGTTCCCCCTGGAGCCAAGATGTCAAACAGTAGATTCACTGACTCCATTGGAGGTGATGGTTTAGGCCACCTGCCATAAGAGTTCAAGTCGGGACTTGGAACATAGAATATATTCCTGTCCTGATGGATCAGCAGGTAATAAATACAGGCTTGTTGAATGAATAAATGAATGGCCTGCCTACATGCATCCTGCAATCTGCATACAAATTCTCCCTCTGGTGACTGCCATGACTCTGTGAGGCTCCATCTAATTTCTCTCTGCCATGAGACAGGCATCTAACCATTTACTCATTACCACAGACCCCCACAAATGGAAAAGATCTTTACACTACCTTTCTCAATTGTCTCAGCCATGGTCCTCCTTTCTCCCTTTCCCCCATGTCCTTACTATCCTTTCCCCAAGAAAGACATCTGTTTCCCTCCTACTTCTCCATACATCTCCCCACCCTACCCCCATGAGCCCTGACCACAGAGGCTGCCTTAGCCCAGCTCCTCTGCTTATCAAGATTCCCTTTGGCCCCATGTTTACACCTGGAAAAGAAACAAAGCGAGGTATAATGTGCCCTAGGATTTTAGGGATGGCTCCCAGACTTACAAAGACAAGGACCGCAAGAGGTCAATGAGATCACTCTACCCCATCCTCCCTCTCTACATTCTGCTCCCCCCTCCCCTCCACCCCAGGAGCTCATCACCCTGTGATTGTCTGCTCTCAGGTCTCCTTGTGTTTGTAATCGGGAGGCGAGCAGCTCTTTAAGGACTCCTGGGGAGACAAATTGCCAGATAATTGATTCAGCACCAACCCCAGACTGAGCACTGCCTATTGAGGCCTTGATGAAACCCTCTTTCCTTCCTTCCTTCCTGGATAGCGCACCTTATTATTGCCAAGGTCCTAAGGAGCTCAGGCCGGGCAAGGGAGGGGTCTAGGTGAAGGAAACTGCCACATGACAGACATCGGTGTCCAGACTGCACTTCAGAGTAACCCAGCTAGTTCATTTTTGCCAAGTGAACAATCTTTTAAAGCGGGGTGGGGGAGGGGGAAAACAGGGATATGCAGGAAGGACGAAAGCAGTGGCAAACAAACCTTCAGTCCCCTTCCACAGCCTGCCTCTCTTTGTATACACTGGAACTTAATGGATTTCTTAATCAAAAGGAAAAAAATAATAAAAACCCAAAAGCTAGAAAAAACTAATTTCATCTCTCTCCCTCCTATACACCAAAACATGGGCTGCAACCCCACATCCTCTACCTGCCACACACAGACACTATCTACGCACATAACACAGACCACATAAACCTCATAATGTGACACTCATCTCCTCCACATCCATACGATATACCCACCCCACATCTATCACATCCAACACTCCCTTATCACTTCCGTACCACATATGTGATACTCTTCCACATACTACATGCACCCCTTCTACATACCACATATGCCAACATATATGCCACATATACCCTACATACACATCCACACACTATATATATATACATATATATGCCCACCACCATATATGCCCCTTCTACATACCACGCCCCTTCACATACATAACACATATATCTTCCACACACACATGTCATATATGCTACCACGTATCCCCACAGCACACACTGTATGTACCACCTACGTACCACACACTCCACATACATCAGCCACAATGCACCACCCCTTTTTCTCATCCATCACACATAAAAATGCCCTGCGTGTGAACCACGTAGCAGGCACAGACACGCACATGCTGGGCTCAGACTTCCAGGTTTATCTTGAACTTTAAGGCATGATGGAATTGCATAATTCAGACTGTTACTCTGCATTGATGGGCCTCCTCTGTCCAGGGCTATTCACTGATTAATTTTTAATCAGACTGGGTTTAGTATGTGTAATCAGTGAGAGTCAGGGCTAATTTGCAAACGTCCCTCAAGAAGGTGAATGTTCCTCATTGAAAGGAATGACTCTGTGTTTTTCCCTCTGCAATTAGACAGGAGGTTATGTACCAGGAGGGCCAGGTGTCCCCTACACAGGTAGTTTAGAATAATGTAGTCCAAAGTGATTTGGACAGAGGAGCTGACATAGACCCTTCTTAATAAACCACAGGACCACAGGTCTTTAGCTCAGCCTTGGGTGAAAAAGATAATGTAGCCATCTAGCCAGCCTTACAAACTAGTTGGCCAGTCCCTTCTCTCAGCTGGGCCACACCTCCAAGCTCTCCTATCTACTCACCTGGCATTAACCCTTACCCACCCAAGGGGGAGGGGACATTTGCAAACCAGTCTTAAGTGACTAGAGGCTTTTAGCTCAAAGCTTCCCTTAGCTCCATTCCACGCAAATCAATTCTTTCAGAACTTGACAAGTTCCCACAGTGGCAGGCCCTGTGCTGGCTCTCTGGGATACAAAGACAAAACTTAAATATTTCCTCCCCACAAGGACCCTCCGTTCTCTTATAGGGACACATCACATAAAGAAAGAAGTAAAGCCAAGGTAATCTGAGGAGGGGGCAAACACTAACAATTTAGAGCTGGAAAATATCCCTGCAGGAGGTAGCTTGTGAGCTGAGCCTTGGAGGAATGGAGGCATTCTAAGGCAAGGAGAGAGCATCTTGCAGGCATGGGAGACAGACTGCGCTCCTGCCTCCCACTTGGGGCTGTGCAGGATCTAACAGTTGAAGAATGGAATTGGAAGGGATCCCAAAGGGCATCTGATTCAAAATCCTCTCCAGCATTGCTCTCTTTCACAGACATGGAATTGACAGCCTCATTTCTGGGTAGCTGTAATAAAAGATTTTGGGGGGTCTTATATTGATGTGAACTCTGCCTCCCTTTAAATCCCCTATTCCTATCCCCTATACCACATTGGGCCTGGTTCTGTCCTCTGAGACCAAGAAGAACAAATCTTGCCTGAGAGTTCTTGAAATATGTGAAGAGATTCCTCTCTCAATATTCTCTTCTCCAGTTTCTTCAGTTTTTTTCTCTTATGGCATTGTTTCTAGTCCTATCCACACTCAGGTCACCCTTCCTTCCAGCCATACTTTCGAAG
The DNA here is from genome assembly GCA_028646595.1 of Phalanger gymnotis. Lineage (NCBI taxonomy): Eukaryota > Metazoa > Chordata > Mammalia > Diprotodontia > Phalangeridae > Phalanger > Phalanger gymnotis. The sequence continues at coordinate 750,395,565 of CM053622.1, forward strand.
GTGTTAGAATGATCTGTCATGACCCTTCTCTTTTCACCAACCCCACCTCTACACAGCCTGCCAACCTGTCCCCTTTCTCCTGGCATTCAAACTGTCTCCAGATCTCATTTTTCAGGAAGACATCACAGATAGATCAACTGAGAATGGTTGATCCTTCCTGGCCTGTCCTACCTGGATTTGCTATCTCAAACATACCCCCAGCTATGATGCTAGGATACTACATTGACTAACAGAGTATTTATAAGCTCTTTTGGTTTTAGCATGGGCCTGTCCAGTCCCTGAGGGCTGTGCGAAGCACATCTTCCCCGCTGCCTTCTTCTTTCTGCCTAGCTACCCCCTCCTCCCTGCATCTTCAGGACTCAGCTCCAGTATGAACCTTTCCCTTATTATCCTGGTCTGTCCTCATCATTCTCTAGGTGATCTCCCAGGAGCCCTTAGCTGTTAGTTAGAATCTTATAGTGGCTTACAGGACTATTTAACTGTGTCATGTTTATATGTCATTTCTCCCCCAACTAGACTGTGAGGTCCTGGGGGACAGGAATCAGTAGCTTTAATTCTCTGAAGCTGACAACAGGGGCCCAGCAGGAGGTAGACAACCTTTCAAGGGCATGGCTGGCACAGAACCCACTACCTGGCTTGTATTATCAATGGAGCCCAGTCTTTTCCCTATTGAGGGGAGGGTTTCATGGCTGTGAGGATGCAGGTATAGATGCAGATGTATGGCAGGTTAAGGGGAGTTATGCATGTGCTACAGATGGAGCCTTATCTCTATCAGCTGCTGACTTTGCCAAAAGAAGCCGTTAACCTAGGGCTATTTTTACCAGTATCAGGCTTTCCACTGACACTAGCATGTATGATTGCTGTCCTCCCATTTGTCCCTGCTTGCTTGCTAGAGAAGATAATTGGAGAAGGGATGCTATGTGATTTTGAAGCTAGGGTGCTGCTGTAGGACCTTGTGCCCCCAAATAGCACGCCTGCTACACTGTTCTTTATGTGAATGTATGTGCCTCACTCAGGTTTCTGGCTTAGGGGAGATTAGGACTTACTGAGTTTCATGTATGGTTTGGCCTAGATGGCCATTGAGGGCCCTTCCAATGCTCCTATTCTATAGTCAGTCAACAAGCATTGATTAAGCACTTAAAATGTGCCAGACATTTTGCTAAATTCTGGGGATGCTAACAAAGACAATATTTAATAACAATAATAATAGCTAACATTTGTAAAATCCTGACTATGTTAAGTGCTTAATAATAATTACCTCATTTGAGCCTTACAACAAGCCTGGGAGATAGAAACTATTATTATCCCCATTTCACAGAGGAGGAAACTGAGTCAAACAGAGGTTAAGTGACTTGTTCAGGATCACACAGCTTGTAAGTGTCTGATATCAGATGGGGTCTTCTTGACTCCAGTGTTCTATCTACTGCGGTACCTAGCTTCCCCAAACATGGTCTTTGTGCTCAAGGAGCTTTTATCCTCCTCGTAACATATTTGACAAGTGGCCATCTTGCCTCTGCTTAAAGACATCCAGGGATGAGGAACTCACCCCTTCTTAAGGCAGCCATCCATTTTTGAAGAGCTCGAATTGTTAGGGAGTTCTTCCTGACATCAAGGTTCAGTTGGTTTCTTTGCAACCACAAACTACTGCTTCTGGTTCCGCCTCTGAGGCCCAATAGTACACGTCTAGTTGCTTTCCACATGAAAGCTTGTCATAACTTTGAAGACAGCTGTCATGTGTCCCCCTGAGTCCTCTTCCACAGATGAAACATGCTCAGTCCCTTGAACATCATGGTTCTCATATATTCTGTTTACCCCCGTCTGGACAGACTCCATTTTATCAACATCTTCTCCAACTATGGCACCCAGAACCAATTCTACCCTAGACCAATGTGGTATATGATGAAAGCTGAGTATATTGAGCACCCATCACTTCCCTATAAAGGGAAGGCCTCTCTTAGTGTAGCCCAAAATCATGTTGGCTTCACTGGCTGCCCCATCATATCACTAACTCTTATAGAGATCATGAAGTCCACTCGAATCCCTCTTTTTCCAGAACAACTGCTGTCTGTCCATGCTTCCCTCATCTTATACTTGAGAAGCTGATTTTTTTGGTATTCAAGTGCAAGGCAGTTAACATTTATCCCTATTGAATTTCATCTTATTAGATTCAGTTCAATGCTTTCTTGCCTGTCAAGACCCTCTTGGATCATGACTGTCAATGTGAGATGATATGGTGTGTCCTTGTGTTCCCAAGACAGGAAGGATCCAGGGAAGAGTGTGTTGTTGGTCTGCATCTATGAGTATAGGTAGCTGGTAGAACTCAGAGGTCTGCTTGGTTCTGGTCAAGTTACATGGGGCCAGTGGCTACCGAAGATGGCTCCACCAAACTGCTGACTAAAAGTGTTCCTGTGAGCTCTCACGTTCTTTTCTGTATTATCAAGAAATAGAATATTGGGGAAATCAGAGCTCTCTCTTAAGGGAGCAAGGATCATGATTGTTTCTCCTTTGATCTCTCCAGTAGTATATCAGTCAATATGTCAATATTGGTGGAATGGAATTAGAGCCCCCTGAGGGCAAGGGGGCCTCACAAGGTCCAACTGTTCTCCCTGTACCCATTACATCCAGCACATGCTTAACCAAAGTTTTGTGATTCTGAGGGGGTGTTGCAAAGAATGCTGATATTGGTCCCTTGGTTCTTCCCAAGTAATCACTAGTTGTTGCTGCCATTATTTCTTTTTCTTCTCTTTTTTTATGAGTAGGTCATTTTGAAAGGAAAAAGAAATTATGTTGACACACAGTCTTTCCCTCCCCACCCTCTTCTCCCCTTCCCTTCAACTCTGGAAACTTTCTGGTCACCACCATGCTATGAACTCTAATCTTTTTATATCATTCTGTGGTGGAGTTTGTAATGTTATTTCCAACAATGATAGTTACAGGAGATAGGATTTTTATAGGGCTGGTTATTTATGGCCTAGCTACTGATGGATACAGCAGATGCAATTTCACGGATTTGATCTGAAGAGAGGAGCTTCTCAGCGTGGCTTAAAGAGGTGTGTTGTGCAGAGAAAACAAAAAGGGAGTGAGGTATTATATGGTCAGGAGAGAAGTCAGTGTGCAGGGGTAGAAGGTGGGCCGCTGGGGACCCCATAGGGTGCCCAGCCTCAATATGCTTAATGAAACATTAATAGTTTTGACCATCACTCAAACTAGGGACGTCCCTAATAAGGCCTATGGCTCTGGATCTTGGTTACCTATTTCTGAGGGGTTCTAGTAGAAAACAGGAGAAGTAAGTAGGGAATGGAGCAGGGCAAATGTTCTCCCGCCATCCATCAAAGGAAAGAGGATGGAGCCTACCAATGAGAAGCTAAAAAACTAACGTGGATTCCTGGCAAAAATTTAGAGCATATTATTACATGATTTTTTATTATCATGGAGAAAGAGAAAGTGTGACCGCTGAGAGCTAATATGGGCTCAAAAGGAAGAAGAGACACCAGACTAAACTCATTTCCTTTTCTGGTGTTTGCTAGACTGGTGGATCTGGAGAATGCCAAGGATGTATATACTACGTAGCCTGAATTCAGCAAGTATTTGACAAAGCCTCTCATGATATCGTGAATAGAGAAATGTGGGCTAGAGATGATTCACTTGGGTGGATTTGGAGCTAATTGAATGACTGGAGAGTGGCTTTAGAGATTCATAGGGGTTCTCACCCTGGGGTCCTTGAACTTGTTTAGAATATGCCAACTGTATTTCAATATAATTGATTTCTATTTTAATTCTATGTATTCTATTTTATACACTTAAAAATATAATTCTGAGAGTGAGTCCACAGAAACACAAGACTAGTAAAGAGAGCCCATGACACAAAAACAGTTAAGAATACAGAGGTATGCTGGAGACAGCTTGAGTGGGCTCATGAGAACTAATTGTTAAATGTTCAGAGTGAATATTTACAGGTTGGAAAGCAGCAAACACTACAAATTGGGGGTGGATTTATTGCTTTGTTGGTTGTTTAGACTTAAGAAAGTCATGAGCAAAATGTTATTAAGTCAGGTTAAACTTATGTCCTGTAAATTCCTCCCTCCCCCGGAGCTGGTTGTTAAATATTCACCAGAACGCTTGTGATTAAGGACTGTGATGAGATTTATGATCCTCTCTCCCTGTCCTGGTCACCACTCCCCACATACCCATTTGTCAGTGTCTTTCCTGAACTGTGACAGCCATAATTGGGCATATGACTGCAGAAATCATCAGAGGACATCAGGATCATCACCCAGTCCCCCACTCTGAGTCACCTCAGCTTTTCTAACTGTTCTAAAATTGTTGATTTATGGAGTAATGAAGAGGGCATAGAATGGTATCCATTAATTACACAAACATTTGCTAAGCACTTACTGTGTAGAATGTGGTAAGCTTGGCAATGGGTATGGGTGGGGCAGAGGGGAAGTAAAAAGATACACTTACCGTTTATCCATACTGTTTATCGTTTATCCACACATGTTTAACCATACTGACCTTAATGAATTTATAAAGGTTTCTAATCAGAGACGGGCTATGTATACTAATATACATAATGGAAATTATAAATGCATGAATGCATGGTTACAATAAAGTGTTAGAAAATGAGAGAGAAGCCACTTTCATGAGATTGTGGGTGGTGGATCAGGGAATGCTAGAGTGGTTGGTTTTTGGGTCCTGGGCCTTAAAGAAGAGGCAGGATATGCCATCCAGCTGAGAGGAGGAAGAAGCACGGGGAACAGTCAGAACAAGGGCAAAGAGGTGTGAAAATATGAGGTGATGAGGAGATAGTGAATAATCTGCATCATTCATGAGGGGGATTTCAGGTGAAATACATCTGGTATTTTAACATTTGTTAAGCACCTATTATGTGCCAGGCTCTGAGTCAGTTGTGACAACCTATGTCACTAGAGGCCATCTAGAGGGAGAATCTACTCAACTATCACCACCAACAATGGCCATTGAGAGAATTCACCTGAGGACCTCTCAGGAGGTGAGAACCCTCTAACACTAAGGCAGGCCATTTAATTTTTGGAGACTCTCAATTGTCAGGAAGTTTACTTTCCATGGAAACTACTATCTGCTTCTCTCCAACTGGCACCCACCTTCCTGGTTTTGCCTTGGGCAATCAAACGAAATAAGTCAAAATCTCTAAGTTCAATATCGCCAGTCAGATCAACTCTATCCTTCAATGGCGTGACTTCAAGTCTCCTCCCAATCCTGGTTAACCCAGTCTGGACAGATTCCATAATTGACCCAATATTTCATATGGGGTCTGACCAGGACTGAGGATCGAAGAGACAATCATCTGCATTTTGGAAACTGTACCTCTCAATGCAGCCTCAGATTATATTAGGTTTTGTTTTCTTTGGGCTATTTCATTGCAATGTTGACAAATACTGAGCTCATTAAGGCATAGGCAGATGTTGTTTGGGGCAGCTAGGTGGAGCTGTGGAAAAAGTGCTAGGTCTGAAGTCAGCAAGATGATTCTCCCTGAATTCAAATTTGCCTTAGACACTACTAGCTATGTAACCCTGGACCATTCATTTAACCCAATTTACCTCAGTTCCTCATCTGTAAAATGAGGTAGAGAAGGAATTGGCAAACCACTTAAGTATCTTTGCCAAGAAAACCCCAAATGGGGTCACGAAGAGTTGTACACAACTAAAATAAGTGAACGTTCATGTAGTAAGATTAGAGGATGTGGGTTAGTGGATTTAAAAAAAGAAAAAAAACCTAGCTTATGGCTTGAATCTGCCAAGTGAGAAAGTCCCATTAGCTCCCAAGGAAATTTGCTGGTCTTCTACTTTCACACTGATAGTTCTCTGGGATTGTGGATTCTGAAGTTACAGCTTGAGCTGGAATCTGAAGCAACTTGGTATGATGGAAAGAACTTTGGACTTGGATTCCAAAGATCTTGGATTCAAGTCCTGGATCTGACACCTCCTATAACTGTGTGACCTTGGGTATGTCTCTTTACCCTCTCTGGCTTAATTTTTCTTCTGTGTCAAAAATGGGCACTTAATACCTGTACCTGTTAGAGTTGTTTGGTGGAAGGTGCATATTCCCTAGCAAAAGGCCCTGTGTATTGTTAGGTACTTGATAAATGTTTGTTCAGTTGAATTTTTAAGAGGTTATATTACTCACTTTTTGGTTTATTTCTAATGAACATGGGTTGATGAGGCTTTGGGATTACGTTTATTGCTATGTCCTTCAGTTGTTTCAGTTGTATCCGACTCCTTGTGACCTCTTTTAGGGTTCTCTTGACAAAGATACTGGAGTAGTTTGCCATTTCCTTCTCTAGCTCCCTTTACAGATGAGAAAAGTGAGACAAAGATGGTTAAGTGACTTGCCCAGGGTCACACAGCTAGTAAGTATCTGAGGCTGGATTTGAACTTGGTCTTCCTGACTCCAGGCCTGCATCACTTAGCTGCCCCTGGTATGGTTACTTATACCACTCTCAAAACTCCAATTTAAATTTCAAGCCTGGAAAGCTGATAATGAAATACATTTCCCTTTGTTAGAGTATAGAGGTGGGGGGACTATAGCTATGGAATGTGGTATATGCTGTCAGACATGGTCACTGTGTCCATTGTTTGCTCAAATGTTTTTCTTTGTTCTAGCTTTTTAGTGGAGGCAGTGCAAGTGGAAACCACTGAAGTAAAAAAGAAAAGGCAACGACAGATTTAAAGAAACAATTTACATAATCAACCTATCTTGTTGATGTTTCTATAAGCAAGCAGGAGTCTATTTGACCAGTATTCTGTCATAATCCCTTTGGGAAGCTGGTAGCTCTTAAAGCAGACTGATAGAAGGACAGGTCCAGGTGCAAGTGTCTAGTAGGCCACTGGAGCTAAGTAATGAGAACAGGGCTGGAGATTTAGATTTGAGTCAGTCACAAACCTGAAACTATGGGAGTAGATGAGAGATGGGGTCACCAAAGGACAGGAGCATAGAAGAAACTCTCCAAGGCAGAACTTTAGGGGTATTTAAGGCATGATGGTGATGGTCATAACCATGACCATGATGACCATGGTGATGATGAAATCTAACAGGTGAACATTGTGAGGCTTTGCAATAATGGTGTGGAAGGGAGTTGCCAGTGAATGATGGCACCTTGGACACTGGAAAGTAGAAAAGGCACTGGTTCTGGAGTCAGAGGGGCTGAGTTCTAATTCTGCCCTGTTGCTTGTTTGAGGCAAGGTATTGTATTAGAAGAGGCAGCTAGGTAGCTCAGTGTATATAGAGCACTGGGCTTGAAGTCAGGAAGACCTGAGTTCAAATCCGGCCTTAGATACTTACTAGCTGTGTGATTCTGGGCAAGTCACTTGACCTCTATTTGCCTTAATCCACTGGAGAAGGAAATGGCAAACCATTCCAGTATTTTTGCCTAGAAAATCCCATGGACAGTATTGGTGTGATATGTTCTGTGGAGTCAGGAAGAGTTGGGCATAACTGAATAACTATATTGGAAAGAGGGCTGGACCCAGGGCAGCTGTTATGAGGCTCAAATGACATACTGAAGATAAAACACATTGCAAATCTTAAAGGGCTATGTAAATGCCAGTGGTGGTGGTGGTGGTGGTGGTGGTGGTGGTGGTGGTGATGATGGTGATGATGGTGGTGATGATGGTGGTGATGATGGTGGTGATGATGGTGGTGGTGGTGGTGGTGGTGGTGGTGGTGGTGGTGGTGGTGGTGGTGGTGGTGGTGGTGGTGGTGGTGATGGTGATGGTGATGGTGATGGTGATGGTGATGGTGATGGTGATGGTGATGGTGATGGTGATGATGATGATGATGATGATGATGATGATGTCACCAGGCCTCCAGTCTGCTGAGGACTTCATTCACTAAGCCTTCTACTACTGTACTCCTGCTGAGTTGAAGCAATGCTTATGGAGTTAATGGGGGCATTCTAGTAAACGTTTAATAACCAAGCTCTCTCAGAAAAAAAAATACATGCATGCACACTGGTTTTTTTGGGGGGGCAGGGAAATTTGGGGTTAAGTGACTTGCCCAAGGTCACACAGCTAGTAGATGTGTCAAGTGTTCGAGACTGGATTTGAACTCAGGTTCTCTTGACTCCAGGGCCAGTGCTCTACTCATTGTGCCACCTAGCTGCCCCCATGCACACCGTTAAGTTTAGTCTGTATTACTAACAATTTCCTAAGTCTCCACAATCAATAAAGAATAAATTGATCCCTGATTTGTCAAGATTGCCAATTTCTGAGATGTAAATACTCACACTGAAAATTTAACCACTGGTTCCAAAGCTGATTAGAGCTAGCTCCATCATACATACCCATGGCTGTATTTGATTCAGGAGAGGCTTGGATTTCAAAGCCCACCTCTGGTACTTACTAGCTGTGTGACTTTGGTTAAGTCTCTCAACCTCTTTGGGCCAACCCTTGGATATTTCGTCTGAAAAACGAGGACCGTTGGGTTAGATGGCCTCTGTGGTCCTTTCCAGCCCTAAATCTATTGTCTTGCCTATGATTATACTGCGTGGCTCTGGTCACTCAGTCAAATCAGTCAGCCAATCCATTGGGCTCTTTATTTATTAAGTACTTTTTATTTCTAGTGAACATGGGTTGATGAGGCTTTGGAATGACCATGCTTATTACTTGTGGTGTTCGGTCGTTTCAGTTGTGTCTGATTCCTTGTGACCCCTTTTGGGGTTCCCTTGACAAAGATAGCAGAGTAGTTTGCCATTTCCTTCTCCAGCTCACTTTACAGATGAGGAAACAGACAAAGAGGATTAAGTGACTTGCCCAAGGTCATTTATTAAGTACTTATTACTATGTGCCAAGTATGTGCTGAGCACTGGAGATACATAGAAAAGCAAAAACAGTCCCTGCTCTCAAGAAGCTCAAAATCTAATGATGAGAGAAACAATATGCAAACTGTGAATAAAGAAGATGTCTAAAGGGTAAAGTAAAAATAGTCTTAGAGGGAAGGCACTCATAGTAGAAGAGAGACTTCGGTGATGGTAACTCAGAGAGTTACTATCATAACACAGGAATTCTAATACTAAGAACTAATAAAAACTGGCATTTATCTCAAACTTGAAGATTTGTGAAGCACTTTACTTGTTGTTTGTCCTTCGTTCTCAAAGAAGACTAACGATGTCACAGGGTGATGTCTTATCTATGAATAGGATTTAAGTGAGGCAGAGCTGCATAAAGTCATCAGTCTCACTGTCTCTTCCAGAGTCAGAGGTCCAGTGGCAAGACAAAAGTCAAGACCACTGGTGATGGCCTGAGATGCAATGGATGACCTTGGCCTTTTTAAATTAAGGTCTTTCCCAGACTTCAATTTACAAGGCTAAAGACCAGGTAAGAACTGAGCAATATATTCCATCTCAAATACCTTTGCACGGGCTGTCCCATGAGAAATAGCATGGTAGTGGCAATATATGCACGAATGTTCGCTTCCTAAAATCTTGATCTCAAGTCTTCTGATTTTGCATTCTTGCATGCACTGCTGGTAGAGGATGGCTAAGAATTCAACAAAAGAAGAGTGATAGATTGGAAGTGAGGTTACCAAGGGATAAAGATTTGCAGGATGGGAATGGTAGAAGGTAGGAGGAGTGAGGATAGTATTCCCCCATCACGTTTTGCACTGGGTCTCACACATGGTAGGTGATCTATAAATATTTATTGCATGAATGTATAAATATGCAGTATTACCAAAAACTTCATCAAGTTTTCTAAATGATCCCAAGAATTAAGATACTTTCTGTTTTTCATCTCCCAGGAAAAATTGCTGCTTCCCTTTTCCCTGACTCCATTCTCAGCTCCCCATGTCCTTCCAATAATTATGAGAGGTAACTATTATAGGCAGCACCACCCCTATTTTGTGTGTGAAGAAAAAGGGCCAGAAACAATGAGGGATTTTACCCATGGTCACATATCTAGTTAAGTACCAGAAGTGGATTGAAACCTAAGTTTCTACTGTCTCATAGCAAGCCCTCTTCCCCAATGTACCACCCTTCCTCTAATAATGATGAATGTTTAACAACCACTGAAGAAGGAATAGACTCTTAGGCACAAAACAAAACAAAACAAAAACCCTTCTCCTAGAAAAGGGCCCAAGAACAACCCTAGTGCCTTGTTGGGGAAACTGTTCCCACTGGGGATGAATCTGAAGGTAATGAAGATGTTCTTTACATACAGGAAAGAACATTTATAGCCTCTCAGGGCATCAATTTTTACATTTCTCTGTGAAGGGTCCATACCTGATGGAAAGGAGTCGGGGAAAGAGCAAACTAGGTGGAAAGAATACACATGTGAGAGCAGTTCAAGAGACCTAAATAAAGTCAGGAGTTACCTGTGTGGCTTTGGGCAAATCATTTAACTTCTCTGGTCTCATTTTTTTTGGAGGGGAGGAAGGCAAAGCAATTGGGGTTAAGTGACTTGCCCAAGGTCACACAGCTTTTAAGTGTCAAATGTCTGAGGCTGTATTTGAACTCAGGTCCTCCTGACTCCAGGGCCAGTGCTCTATTCTCTGTGCCAACTAGCACTCCCTGTCTCATTTTTCTCTTCTGTAAAATGGGGGCATGATGTTATACCTGTACACAGGGATATTGTGAGGTTTTTCTCTCTTGACTCTCAAATCCAACCAAGATCATCAAGTTAAAGTCAGTTTGTAAACTTTATAGCACAATATAAATGTAAACTATTATTATTATTAATCTATCTGTGGTGTGACTTTAAGTCACTCAATCTCTCTCTTTGCCTATGTCCCCTGATGAAAAATTAGGGAAAATATTGCTTACCTTGGCTTTTTAGAAAGGATACTTTAGGCACATAGAGACTCTTATTGTATCTATTTCTCTATAACAACAGTTCTAAATATCTTTTTTTCCCCTCAAGTCCCTAACCATACCCCTCCTAACTCCACATTCACTTATAGAGGTGGATGGCTTAATCTCCTATTTCACTAAGAAGATGGAATACATTTTTCAGGAGCTCCATCAATTTCCATCTTCCATTCCTTAAAATTGCTTGATGTCTCTTTTTTTTTCAACTATGAGGTTGATCACTAGATACGAGGATTGAGGATATCAGTAGAGGTGATGTCCCTATAATTTCACTAATGTCAATCCCCTAGCCCGTCCTATCACAGATCCCATGTTCCCTTCTTTTCTACTTAGATATCTTCAGTCTCTCTGTTTCTATACTTCTTTCCACCCATCTATAAATATGCAGAGATCTTCTCAATTCTAGAAAAACCTTTCTTTATCCAGTGACTATCCCATTTATTGCCTACCATTTTATTGATAACACTTTTTGAATAAATGGTCTAAACCTGATACCTTCATTTTCTCAACACAGTCTGTCTTCTGTCCTCATTACTTTATGGAAATTATTCTCTTCATGGTCATTAACGGCTTCCTACTGTTTGACTACCTTGTTTGACCTCTGTGTGCATCAGACACTATTGACCACTATATACTGTGCTTCTAGAAATTCTTTCTCTCTTTAGCTTCAGAGACATTACATTTTCTTGGGTCTCCTACTTCTATAACAGTTCCTCCTCTGCCTCTTTTGTTGGCTCCTGAGGAGGATTAGACTGGTTCTTCTTGGTGCCCAGTGGATGGAACTAGGAGCAATGAGTGGAATTGACAAGCATATTTCTAAGCTAATTTTAAGCAAAACTTCCAAACAATTAGAACTGCTCAAAAGTAGAATGGACTGTCTTGGGAGTCAGTGGGTTCTCCATCCATCCATGATCATTATACTTACTATGTACAAAGCACTCCCAAAATGGAAGCCTTCAAGCAGGGAATCTGGATATTCATCCACCCACTAGAGGTGGTTGAGAGCAGCCTCCTACTCATAAATGGCTTAGGTGTATTCTCTGAGCTAATTCCCAGCTATGATTTATACCTACTGTGTGTCCAGCAGGAGCATACCAAGAAGTATCTGTCATGATCTCTTGCCCTCTAAAGACTTTAGAGTCTGGTCAGAAAGAAGGAAATCAAGACTTATACATAAAAAGTGACTGATGAGCTCAGGCTACAAGGACTAAAGAAGGGGAAGTCAGGAGTTTAGCATAGACCCAGCAGTAGATGAAGGCTATCATGGCAGAGGCATTTCAGTGACTTCTCTCCTGTATGTACATCATACCTTTCTCTTCCTAGTCTGTGTTTGAAGGTGTTAATCTGTGCCTGGGTGTGAAGAGATTTGTCCTGGCTGAGACGTGCCAACCCTGGTCCTAGTGAATGGGGTTCTCACTGGGCTTTTTCAGGCCTTATCCCTAGTTATTCCCTGCCTCTGGTCTTCTTGGGCCACTCCAGCTAAGCCCCATGGCCTTCCCTTAAACTTACCAACTAAAAGGGCCTATTGTGTTTCTGCATTGAGAGTTGGCTCATGGAATCCTTCTTTGACTCTGACATAAATGTTTGTTGAATTGATTTGGAATGAAATCCATGCAATATCAGATCCAGGGGACTGGGCAAAAAAATGTAATTTGAGTTTGGGGGCAATGGAGAAAGAACACACAGTGAAGGGTCAGTAAAACAAGTTGGGAAGAGAAGAGGCTTAGACTAAGGATTTATCTCAGCAAAGAATCAGCCTGAGGCACTGGAATTCAGGCTTTCTGCCAGCCTTCCTACTCTCCTCACTCAGCATAAGGCTATGAAACTGGGGTCTGAACTCTCAACTCCCAATCCTGGGGTGGGGAATCTGTGGCCTTGAGGCAATCTAGGTCCTTGGGTGCGGTCTTTTGACTGAGTCCAAGTTTTACAGAACAAATCCTTTTATTAAAGAGATTTGTTCTATGAAGTTTGGATTCAGTCAAAGGGCCTCACCTGAGGATCTAGGGGGCTGCACGTGGCCTCAAGGTTGCAGATTCCCTACCTCTGATCCAATTAATCTTTGCCATAGGACTTAGTTTCCTTACCTTTAAAATAAGGGGGTCACATTAGGTGATATTAACAACTAGCATTTTTTGTAGCCTGTTAAGTTATTGCAAAGTGCTTTACATACATAATAGTTTTTGAGCATTACAACACCTTTGTGAGGTAGGCATTACAGTAGGTATTATCTCCACTTTAGAGATGGGAAAACTGAGGCTTAGAGGTGAAAATGGCTTGCCTAAGTTCACACATTTATTAAGAGTCTGAAACAACATCAGAATCTTGGATTATCTGCTTTCTAGAAAGGCAAAAGTTTAGAAAATCAGAGACCTGGGATTGGCTAAGGAAGAATTGGCTAAGGAAGCCACTAAGAGTTTGTCTCTGAATAATATTTTGAGGAATGGGGATAGTATCAGCCCTCTAGGCAAGGGTGGCAACATATGATAGCTAAGGGGAAAAGGAGATCCAGTCTCACCCAATTCACCATGAATTAGCTAAGCATCTAATATTTGCAAGGCTTTATTTTATTCTCTAGGTATACAAAGAAAAAAATGAAAAAATAAATAGTCCCTACCCTCAAGGTTATTACATTAGGGGGGGAGGGAGGGGAGGGACCAAAAAAGTAAACATATACATCCCATTTTGAGTAGGAAGAGAGTATAAACAACTAACCAGGAGGAGAGGGTATCAGGGAAGGCCTACTGTAGGAGGTGTCACATGAGCTGAAGTTTGAAGGAAGTTCTTTTCCTTTATTGTTGTATGCTCAACTAGGGGTATGGCAGGCAGCCACAGGCGTCCAGCCTGCACTATAAACCATGCATCCTGACTTATCAAAAAATAAAAACCTATATCTCAGGAGAACAGGAGACTCCCTTGTTTCTAAGAGGCAGAGGTAAACAGAGATTGCTTTTTAGGCACAGTGAGCAGCCTGGACGAAGGCTCAGAGGCCATAGAAAGAACCAAGAAGAAGGGTTCAAGTCCCATCTCCGACACACATGGCTTGTATGTTTCCATCTGGCTGAAGAAAGCATTTAACCCTTTAGTACTTGAGACAAGTCTCTGAGACCATAAGCTTCATAAAAGGTGCCTATCTGCCTTAGAAGACAGAGTCCCCTCCTCTAGAATTCCCAGTACTACTGAAATCAGGTTTAGTCCCCATCCTCTATTTCCTTAATGCGGAGGTTCTTAATCTTATTTGGGTCACACATCTCTTTGGCAGTCAGGTGAGATTTATAGACCTTTTCTCAGAATAATGTTCTAAATAATGTAAAAAAAATGTTAAATTTCAATTAGAGCTTAGTGAAAATGAAAGTATAATTTTTCCCTATCCTATCCCAGCTTATGGATCCTTTGGAATCTATCCATGGTCCCCTGGACTCTAGGTTAAAAAACCCCTGACTTAGAGCAATACAGATGGAAGGGAATAACATTGCAAGAATAACCAGGAAGCACCAGAAGGCCATAGGAATGTCAAGCAGTTAACAAGCCCTCAGGATAACCTGGTAAACTGAGGCAATGGACAACCATCATAAACCAATACAGAGGAGTAAGTTTTTGAGTATATGTAAAACACTAGTCATGTATCCCAATGACATCTCAGTGAAGGTAAACTTAAAATGAGGCAGGATATTTGCAGCCCTTGAGTGACACTTGAAGGAGAGAGTAGATGACGCTTGGAAGCATTATGGGGATGGGAAAATGGAAAGATGAGTATTAGTGAATGAGAAGTCCTGAATTTCTGGGAGAGTGAAAAATCATAGCAATGTTTTGTGCTGTAAGCCTGCTCTTTGTAGATGCCAGCTAGAGCTATAGAGGCCAATAAAGCATTCTAATAAATCCACCTTGCTTCTACGTTATTCTTGACCCTAGAAAGCCACAGCGGAGGTGCAGGAGCAACAGTTTATTTCAATTAACCTTGCACACCCTCAGTCTCAGCTTGGCTCTTCTCCTTCATTGTTATGTGCCCAAGAATGTGTGTGCCTGTCAACCAGGAAGCTCCAGCCTTCATACTAACCCATGTGATGACTTATAACAAAATGAAATCCATTATCCCAGGGAAAGGAGAATCCTTCTGACATGAAGAATATCTCTTTTTATATATAAAAAGGTCACTTATAGCTTCTAGAGAAGTTCAACAAATGCAAAATAGCAGCCACAAAGAAGAGGGACAAGGAGCCCAGAAACTGCCTCAGTGAACACGTAATCTCCCTGCCAAAGAAAGACATAGCAATCAATGGAAATACACTAACTCAGAGTGTAGGTTTATTTGCATCATTTTCATTTTGCCTAACAAGAGGAAAAAGATAGGTTATAAGCAGTGTTGCTTCACAAAAACCAAAAAGCAGTAGAGGATAGTAGAGATGTAGTTAAGTTCATCCTGAGGCCATTTGTTGACAAAATTGGAAAGTGCAAAAAAAGCATGAGACAGTAGAGATCTATTGGTATTTTTCCATCAGCAATGATCAATTCTCATCAGCAATGGCAGTGGAACCTGCCCCACTTGGGCTTCACCTCCTCAGCACCAAATGCTGAAGAAGTTGTACTTTGGGAAATAAAGTTGGAAAGGAAAGTTAGGAAGAGCACCATCTGGACCAGGTCTAATTCATAGACAAGAAGTCCATGCTAGAGGCATTCATGCTCTGAAGGAAAAGCAAGGGTATGTATGTGTGTGTGTGTGTGTGTCTATGTGTCTGTGCTACCAAACAGTGCTTTTACACTGTCCCCTGCTCCCTTACCCAAGTAATGCCTACCTACCAACAAACCTGCTTTTTTGTCTTAGCAAGAATTTATTATGAGAATGGTCTCTGCACCCATGGAATACACCCTTGATGAAAACACGAGATGGAAACAGTCAGGCTTTTGAGGATGATGATTTCCTATAGCAGACAACATCTTTATAGACCCAAACTGAATGATCTATATAAAGTGTATAAGATCCCACCATGTTTGTTGAATATATGTGTATATATTTTAAAATATTTAACTCAGTAGAGCAAAACATATCCTTGAAGGCTCTCTTCAGACGAGATGACTCCCACGCATACATCAAAATCATGAGACTCGATGACAGACGGGACTGCCAAGATAACTTTGCTCAGTGATCCGCTGGGTATTGATATCAAGCAAGGTGTTAAACAGTGAGATATATGTTCACCTGAGGCATTCACTTGTGTCACAGAAGATGTTCTGCATAAAGTCAACATAGAAAAAGGACTTCCTATTGATAAAGAGATTCTCTAAACAATATTCTATGCAGGCAGCATTATACCAATGGCAACAAACTTATGTCAGTAATAAGCATTTATTAAGTGCCTACTATGTACCAAGCACTGCACTAAATGCTCAGTTCCATATAATTCTGTAACTATTGATTAAGAATCCTGTGTACTTTAAAATAGGGTCCAGATACTCAAATCCCTTTTTCAGTCGTTGTCTCAACAAATTTGGTTTCTTCCCTGTCCAATCCACTAAACAGCTACCAAAGAGACATTCCTAAGGCATAGGTCTGGCCATGTTACTTTAAACTTATTGGTTTACTTATGAATAATAATAATTTAAATGTATATGGTATTGCTATGTAAGTGCAAAATACTTTATAGGCGTTAGAGCATTAGAACTTCTTAACAATATGGTACAGTGGAGAGATTGCTTCAGAGTGAGGAAGACCTAGGCATGGGTCCTGTTTCTGACTATGTGACCCTGGGCAAATTATTTAATGTCTCAGCACCCCAGGCAATGCTCTTAAGCTGTTAGTTTCCAGGAAGTGCCAATGTGCATTGGTAAGGCAGTCCAAACAAAACCGAAACCCAAAACCCAAAACAATCCTAACTCTTTAAAGCAGTCGTGGAAGGTTATGATTGCCCTCCTTTTAATGATAAGAAAACAGGTCAGAGAGGTCACATAACTTGCCTATGGGACCACAAAGTTGAAGAGTGTAACAGGAGGGATTTGAACCAGGTCCAGAAGTCAATGCACTGGGCCATGCCGCTTTTGTTCCCTATCCCACCTCCAGACTCAGAAATCAAAAGACTGTCCTATCTCGGTCCTGAAGTATCTTGCCCAGAGAATGTGCCATCTTTCTGGAACCATGAGAAAACAGTAGCTGTTGTATTTCTCAATGCCACAGTTGTTTTTACTTCCCATGAGAGCAGGTGTCTTGTTGATAGATGAGGGGGTGTCCAATTGTCCAAATTTATCTGCTGCTAACAGGACTTGTCATCTTTCTTTTCTACTCCTCAGCACCACATAGAATGGTTCCAAAGGAATGGTCTCCCGAAACCGCTATAATGTATGCTAATAAAAACAGTATACTCATAAACTAGCAGCTTCAGATTTTCAGAGGGGTCCGGGGAACTATAAACCACAGGTAGCAGGCAGTCGCTACTTCCCCATACACATATATCCTTAGCACTCAAAGGTTATTTATCTCTAATTGCTATGCGAGTACAAATTAGTACAACAAACGCACTGTGCCTTGCTGTGGTGGCACCAGCCGTGAATGGGGAGGACTCCTGTGCAGCTCCCTTAACGATTTCCTGTATTTAATTTCTCCCCCACTGAGGTAGCTTAATGGGAGAAGGCACATTCTTTCACATTTGTTTCACTTCAGAAGTTTGAGGAACTTGTCGAGTCTTACCTGGGAAGTAAGAGTTTGCAGGCAGTCAGGCTTAAACCTCAAATAGTCGGGGGATCAGGAGAGAGGGAGGAGAAGGACTGACTGATAGTTGGGCTAAAAAGATTTATTGAGGGTCTCCCCAATCAGGTGATTTATCGGGGTCTGTTAATCATACCCAACCAGATGACCCCGAGGCTGGTCATTTCCCTAAGAGAGAGCTCCCAAGAGTGTCAATGTGTGAAGGGCATTGGATTTGGGAGTCAGGAAGGCCTGGGTTCAAATCTCACTTCAAACACTTAATAGCTGTATGACCCCAGACTAGACACTTAACCTTTTAACTTGGTTGCAGTTTCTTCATCTGTAAAATAATTAGGTTGGCTTTTGTGATCTTGAGATCCCTTCCAACTCCAAATCAAAGACTTTAATGAATTTAGGGTAGCAACAACTGAGCAGAGAGGGCTGAACTCACTTCAGAAACAGCTCTGTGACTAGTAAATCGCTTAACCTCTCTGAGACTCAGTCTCCCCATTTGAAAAATGAGGATAATTATACCTGTACTATTTATGTCATGGGCACATACAACAGTACGCATGGAGGCAGTTCTGCACTCCATTGAAATGGTAGATCCAGACCTAAATGTTTATCTCATGATGGTGTTGCAAGGATCAAATGAGATAATATGTTTAGAGCACTTTGGAAATCTTGAAGCACTCTGTAGGCATTAAGTTTGACAAACATTTCTTATGTATCTAGGGCAGCTATTTGGTGCAGAAGCTAAAGCACTGACTTTAAAGCAGAAAGACTGGAGTTCCGATCCTGTATCAGATACTTCCTAGCTGTGTGACCCTGGGCAAGTGACTTAACCTCTGTTTTCCTCAGTTTCCTCATCTGTAGAATGAGGGGGATGGACTTTATGGACCCTTCAGTTCCTTCCATCTCTAAATCTATGATCCTATCGCTTAACATGTGCAAGGAACTGTGTTCTGTAGCAGGAGTGTCAAATTCAAATAGAATCAGGGGCCACTAAACTGTAAATAAGGATTCCTGCAGCTGCGTATTGACTTAGAAAGCCACAAATAAATACTAGTTAGGTTTCTTTTGTACTTTTATTTATTTTAATTGTTTTTCAATGAATTACATTTTAACCAGTTTGGGGTTTGGCTAAGCCCCCCATGGCAGCATGCTGCATACTTCTGGTCTCTAGTCCTCTCTTATCACAGGACCCAGTCTGATTATTTATTAGTCTTAACATTCTTTATATTTACAAAGCACTGTATAGTTTGCATCTCTAACTTCACTGTTTCTAACAATAATGCTACAAGTTCTTGAGGCAGAGACAGTAATCCCCACTTTACCAAGGAGGAGGTGGTGGGAAGTCTGATCCTGGCAGAAATGAGAGATGGCTAGGAAGGGGTAAGTGTCTCAGATAAGAGTGAGTCCCAGAATTCCAGAAGTGAGTGGGCTCTGCCTTCTCAAAACCAATGTGAGAGACCCTTCAAGGTAAGACACATAGATCCGGAACGGGAAGAGACCTCAGAGGTCACTGAAGCCAACTCCCACATTTTGCAGATGAGGAAATTTGGAGGTAACATGACCTAACCAAGCTCACACAAGTGATGACGATGAGGAGGAGGATAATGATGATGATGATAAAAGCTAGCACTTACACGGTAGTTTAAGGTTTGCAAAGCACTTTACACCCATTATCTAATTTTATCCCCACAACAACCCTGGGAGATAGGCGCTATTATTATCTCCACTTTACAGATGAGGAAACTGAGGCTGGAAGAGATTAAATGACTTGTCCAGGATCAAGCACCTAGTAAGCATCTTGAGGAAGGATTTCAATTCAGGTCTTCCCGGCTTCAGGTCCAACACCCAACACCACGCCACCTCCCAGGCCCAAGTAATAAGTACATACCACTGGATTCAAATCCAGGTTCTCTGAATCCAAATTCACTGCTCTTTCAAAAAGGCAGTGTAGTACAATGGAAAGGATGCTAAAGTCAGAGTGCCAGGACCTGAATTTGATTCTTGGCTTGGTTGCTTACTATGTGACCTTGGGCAAGTCACGTAGCTTTCCTTGGCTTGTTTTTTCATCTGTGAAATGGAGGAGGCATTGGACTAGATAAATTCTAAGGTCCCTTTCAGTTCTAAATATCTGATCCTGTGAATGGATCTCACTGTAGCATGTTACCTCTTTAATTCTGTGGACAACCTTTTGGAGGTTATAACAAATACTTCTTCAGCCCCAAATTCCTGCCAGAAGTGTAAAAGCTGCTGGAAAGACTAATGAATTTTCTGGAGCCTGGCAAGAGGCCAAATTCTTTTAGTAGGGTCCTTTTCAAGTTCAGTTACTGAGACTTCTTTTCTTTCTTTCTTTCTCTCTCTTTCTCTCTCTCTCTCTTTCTCTCTCTCTTTCTTCAAGTTACTCAAATGGAGACCATCATGAAATTTTTCAGCAAGGACATGCTTCAAATCAGACACCAATAACTGTAAAACTTAACTGGGCTATAAAAAATATGCAGTGATTTCTCATTACCGTGTACTTAGAACACTCTAATAGTATCTCTAACTGTCAGCCGTGACATTTCTCTGCAGGTACAAGTGTTCAAGGGAGACTAGGGATCTGGGAGCAGTAAATTTCCACTGTTAAAAATTAACATGAAGGGAAGGAAAAAGGCCAAAAAAGAAAAAGCATCACTCTTACCAAAGTGAGGAGCCTTCTGTCCCGGTAACTTCCAGAAAGTCATAGCCATCCTCCAACTGGAAGTCGATAAAGACCAGAGCAATGGTGTCTCCCAGCTCAGCAAGGATGGTCCATGTGCAATCAGCATTGTTGCCATACTCAGAGGGGAAGTGGGGGCTGGAGATGATGCCACTCTGGCCCCTCAGGGTCCCACCACAGGCATCATCCGCTGCAGACAAAGAAACAGCACAATGATCTGGTGAGCTAGCGGAGCTCACCTTATCATACACGTTGCGAGTTATGGTTCTAGGGTGGAAGTATTTTACACAGACTTATGAGAAGCATTTTTTTATTTTATTTTATAGCTAGTAAATTCCATAAAACATTTTGAAATGCAGTAACCATGCCTGACTCAGCAGGAGCTTGAAGGCTATGGTAGTGCAGGCGGACTCTTAGCCTTAACAAACAAGGATACTTCCAGGATTTGGGTTTAATGTGGTTACTGCTGGGTTTAGAGATATAGGATAGTATTAAAGGATTTTGTTCATTTAGTTCTGGGGCTGGCCCCCAAAATGAACGGAGGCAGGTGGTGACCTGCAGCCCCCACATTATCAGTGGAGTCCACCATCATCCCAAAACATCTCCTATAAATCTATCTGGTCCCTCCCATTCTGCACCCCCATGTTTAAAATTCCCATAAGATCTGCCAACAGTGTCCCTAGAAGATAGCAGTGCAATGAACCTACGTTATTAGGAAGTGAAACCTAGAAAAAAAGAGATGGAGTGTATTCGTGTGTGTGTGTGTGTGTGTGTGTGTGTGATAATCCTTTAAATATCTGCAGGTTTTTTGTGGGGAAGAGAAAGTAGGCTCAGCTGTCAGAGCTAGGGCCCGTGGACAGAAGTTACAAGGGGATAAATTTAGGCTCAAAATAAACATTAGAATGGGCTGCCTTGGGAGAGCATAGGATGGCAGATTCACGGATTTAGAGCCGGAAAGAACCTTGAAGGCCATCTAGTTCAATCTTTCCATTTTGCATATTGGGAAACAGAGGCAGAGGAGAGTGAAGTGACTAACCCGAGGTAGTAACAGCACAAATAACAAGTAATAGAACCAGGATTTGAACCCATATTTTTCAAATCCAATGTTCTTTCTACTGCACCCAATAAATAGTAAGCGTCTATTCCAGGGAGGTATTCAGTCAGGCAGGCAGTAAGCATTTATTAAACACCTACTACGTGCCAGGCTCTGTGCTAAGCACTGAGGATACAAAAAGAAGCAAAAGAAAGTCTCTGTCCTCAAAAGCTTACAGTCTAATGGAGGAGACAACAAGCAAATGCATATATACATATATATATATACATATATATACACATATATACATATATATACATATATACACATATATACACATATATACATATATATGTATATGTATGTGTGTATATATATATACATATATATGTATATATATATATATATATATATATATAAACAAAAGCAAAAGCTGGATGACCCCCTATCAAGGAAACCAGATTCCATCCCCCAGTGGGACTGTTATCCTTGATCCCTCAAAGATGCCTTCCACTCCTAAGAATCTGTGATTATAGGCCTGAGAACCTGACCTTGGACTCCGCCCCTGGAATCAGGCTTATCTCCTTATAGTAGTAACAAAGCATTGGTGGGCCAACATTGCCCAGAGATAATGGACCTGAATTTGGTTGAATCCCTGTGGAGTGTGGAAAAGAAGGGTGTTTAATTTAAAAACAACAGCAACAATTGGCACATCTGAAGAGCCCATCTCTGCCTGGGGAGGATGACGGCAGTGGGTGCCATGGGAGCGGTAAAAGTCTCCTGCCTGGTGAGGAAGATGGGATCTGGGCGCTGTGGGAGCAGTGAGAAACCCCTGCCTGGTGAGCGCTGCCTGAAGTGTTTCTGCAAAGCTCAGCGACAACCTCTTCTAAAGGATGCTTGTAAAGTGCTTGTTTTCTCTTTACATTTGTTTTGTTGCCACTCCAGCCTAGGAGCTGTCAAGAGAAGTCTCATGCATGAGGAGTCACCGCTCCATGTAGAGACTGAAGCTCATGCAAGGAGGATGAAGGAGGTGGCTACCCCAGTCCCTCCACCCTACAAACAGGCTTTGCCTACTCCCCACTCCACCCAGTATCTTGGCCCAAGGTGTCCTCTCTGATTCATACCGGTTCTCTGATTCTCCCAATCTTCCCTATCCTTCAAGGTCCATTTCCTTGAAGTCTTCACTGACCACCTCAACACACATTGATTTCCCCTTCCATTGAACTCGACACTTAGGGTCTGCCTTACGCAGTTAATACATGCTGCCTATTGTATGATGGCATCTCATGTAACATTGTTTTTTTCCCCTGTTATTTAACTCTTGCTTTTGATCCATGTTTCAGGTACATTTAGCCCACATCTCTAACTAGACTGTAGGTTCAGGAGGATAGGGACTGTGTGCAGAGTTGTAGCTATGACCTCTTGTACCTGAAACAAAGTCATTTGCTGGTGGTCTGAGAAACAAGATAATCTGACTCAGAGTCAGTTGTAGCACCTTTCCCCTCTCCCTGTGGCATGGCTGATTATCCCCGATCCTCCAGCCTTCTGCAGGAGGCAGAGTTGTAGAGACAGCAGGTGTTGGACGGGGGAGCGTGGCAAAGTGAGTCCTAGGAAAGGTGCCACAGTGATGGGATTCTGGGGGATGGAGAGGGAGGGGGTCACTCAAGACATGTGGAGTACAGTAAAGTGAGAACAGCAAGATGGATTTTAGCCATGGTGAAGAAGTGCACCCCAGAAATACTGGTGCTGTGGGACAAAGCCATGCCCTTCCCTACTTTCAGCTCTGATGGGATGTTATATCTCTTTGTATCCTTGGTGACATGAACACCAGAAACTACTGCACTCCCAGTCAGCCAGACCAGTAATTTTCAAGTCATCTTTGATTCCTTTTTCTCTCTCATGTCCCACAAACAATCAATCCTGTCGATTCTGCCCATGGACTATCTCTTGAATCAGTCTCCTCCTCTCCTCTCCCACTACCACCACCCCCATCTGAGGTCCTCAATACCTCTCACCTACTCTATGTTAATAACCTCTCCATTGATCTCCATTCTTCCAGTCTCTCACCTCTGCAATCCAGCCTAAACACACTGACAGAGTAATCTCTCCAGTAAACTCAAGCACTCAATATTTACTAAGCCCCTACTCTGCTAGCCTCTGAAGTGGGGGTGGGGCTGGAGGAGACACAAAGATGAATAAAACATAGCCTATGAACTCAAGGTGCTTATAGTCTAATAACAGAGATGAGACACATACAACTCTCCATAGAGATAGACAGGTGACACAGTGAGTAGAACATTGGATTGGGAGCCAGGGAGGTCTGAGTTCAAATCCTACCTCAGATACTTATTAGCTGTGACCCTAGGCAAGTCACTTAACCTCCCTCAGTCTTGGTTTATTCATCCATAAAATAGGAGTAATAATAGCCCCTGCCACCTCACAGGGTTGTCGTGAAGATCAAATGGGATAAACTATGGAAAGAGCTTTGCAAATCATGAAGTATCATATAAATGCTTACTCTTAAGACACAAAATAGGACATGATAAGGTTTAAGAGAAGCACAAAGTGTTTTGAGCTCAAAAGAAGGAGAACTCAATTTCCCCCTGAGAACATCAGTAAGGCTTCATAGAGGATATGACATTCGAGTTGGACCTTGAAGGATTCCAATAGGCAGAAAGAATGGAAAGATGTTATCAAAAAAGGAAACATTATGTTCAAAGTTACAAACGTGGAGGACCCTGGGAGATATGTGGAGCTGGTGATTAGTCCACTTGGGCTGAAGTACAGAGTACCTATAAGGCAACAGTGGTAGACAAGACAGGAGAGATCATATGTGCCCTTGGATAAGATGGATCTTTTTCTGGTACGTGAAGTAGAGAAATTGATGATTTCTGAGGTGGGGCATGACATGATCAGAATTATGCCTTAGGAAGATGATTTTGGTAGCATGTGCAGGCTTGATTGGAATGGACAAGCATACAAGCCAGTTAGGAAAATATCATCAGTCAGGAAGCAAGGACTAGTCCTGAGTTTTATTGTAGATCATATGAAGAAGATAAGATGGACATAAGGGGTACTGTAGAGAAAGGACAGGATTTAGGGACTCATTGGATGTAAGCTCCTTGAGGGCATGGGGCCTTTTGACTTTTGTTTTTGTATGGCCAGCACATAGCCAGTATCCTGGCACACATTAAGTACTCAGTAAATGTTTGTTCATTGATCGATTGGTTGCTCAGATGTTAGGGTGAGGAGAGGGAGTAAGGTTTGGAACATGGTAGACTGGATGGAGGGATCGTGCCACTAACAGAAGTAGCGAAGGCAGAAGAAGGAGCATTTTGAGGGGCCAGTGAGACATTGAGGTGAAGATGTCATATAAGCAGTTGGAGAGATGAGTCTGGAGGTCACAGTTGAAGGCAGAATTGGGAAACACCCATATTGAGATTAGAGAAGAAGCAGCTAGGTGGTTCAGTGAATAGAGCTCTGGGTCTGGAGTCAGGAAAACCTGAGTTCCAACATGGCTTTGGATACTTACTAGCTGTGTGACCCTGGACAAGTCACTTAACTTGTTTACCTCATTTTCCTCAACTGTAAAATTGAGATGATAACAGCAGCTATCTCCCAAAGTTGTTGTGAGGATAAAATAATAGTTGGAAAGTGCATTGTAAACCTTAAAGCACTATACAAATTCTAATTCCTGTTCTCATCCTCTTCCCCTTCTTCCTTTTTGGAGAGGGAAAAAAATGATTCTAGATCATCACTAAAGTCTCTTCAAACTTTGTCACTCCATGATTCTAATTTGCATAAAGGGCTATCTGTACCTATTATTTCTAGTGCACTATGAACTCTTTGAGGTCAGAGATGTATCCACATTTGTGGGCCTCCCTCGCCAGGGAGATATCTCCACCCTTGTGGGTGGCCCCCTCACTCTGCCTCACTTAAATCCAATTCAGGTGCAAGTCAAGAATCACCTGCGATGCTGTTGGTCCTTTTCAAAATGAAGGACAAACCATCTACTGGTACCCAAAACTTCCATTTGAGAAAGTGCAATTCCCTTTGATACGTTCTCTTTCCGCATTAGAATATAAGCTCCTTGAAGTTAGAGTCCATCTTACTTTGTTCTTATATTCATGTTCTCAGTGCTTAGGGTCTGCATCGCACATTTAATATTTGCTACCAATTGTATGATGCTGTCTCATGTGATATTTTTCCCCTGTAATTTAACTTTTGCTGTTGATCCATGTTTCAGGCACATTTAGCCCATATCTAACTAGATTGTGGCTTCCTGGAATGTAGTAAGTACCTAAAAATGCTTTCTCTCTCTCTCTCTGTCCCTGTGTGTGTGTGTGTGTGTGTGTGTGTGTGTGTGTGTGAGTCCATCCATCCATGTATCTATCTATATACCTATGTCTGTCTATATCTGTCTCCCTATGTCTATGTCTGTCTATCTGTCTGTAGTCTATCTATCTATCATCTATCTCTTCCAAACTACATTTCTAGATTTCTCTATCATGCCCCAGGAAGTTTTTTTATCCTACAAGATCACATCAGCCCTGTAACTCATACTTCAGCTAATACCCACTGTCCCTGGGGTCCCTCCTTCCTTCTGACTGGAAGACAGAGATCTTTCATCTCAGAACCTCTATTTAAGAACAGAGCCAAGGTCAGGAATCTCTTCATTTCCAACCTGGCTGAACTCCTCTGGACTTCTCCATCATGTTCTCAAGCCTCCCTCCAATCCCTGTGTTTTTCTGTTTCCTCTCGTAACCTGTCTTCCCCTATTAGACTGTAAGTTCCTTGAGGAATAGGACTGTCTTTTGTTTTTATTTGTATCTCCTCCAATACTTAGCATGGTACTTGATATATAACTCAATAAATGTTTATTGAATAAATGATTGACTACCATGCATCCATGTATCAATCTATCTATCCATCTTTGCATTTCCTGAAGTACCAAGCACAAAGCCTTGTGTGTTGCAGGTGCTCAGCAAAAGTCTGTCTAGTTGAATTAAATTGAATGGGCGGGTAAATGAATGAATGAAATACTATTTGGATCAGAGAGCTCACCTTGTGATCTTAGGCATCGTTCCTCACAGGATTATAAATTTTGTTCATTGAAATAAAAGATCTATAGAACCCTAACACCTTACCCCGGTTGTTGGACTGGAAAGAGGTACACCAGGAATAGCATCCCCACACTTTCCCACCATGGAAAGCAGCAGAGGCGCATATGATGAAAGTGCTCCAGTATTGCCAAATTCATGATTTTTTTTCCTTTGTGGTACTGTTACCACAAGTTGCTTCTTGGAGTTGGTCAGGGCCTGGTTTCTGCTGTCAAACACTCACCTCTATCCAGATGACGCTGTAAACCCTCTACTACGCAGCCTTCCAGTGTGAACTATCTAGCCTGGTGTGAGCAATGAATAGAGCACTGGATTTAGAGTTAGGAAGACCTGAGTTGGAATCCTGCCTCAGACATATACTACCTATATGACTCTGGGCAAAGTCACTCAATCTCTCTAAGCCTTAGTTTCATCATCTATAAAATGGGGATTAATAACAGGATGTATCTCACCGGGCTGCTGTAAGGATCAAATGAGATAACATATGTATAGTGCTTTGTAAAGTTTAAAGTGGTATATAAGTGCTAGCTAGTTTATGCACAGGCATTAGCACAAAGCTAATGTTCCATCATGCGTTACAGAAAACAAAGAAGGATAGAGAAATCATGCAAAATAAGTGTCGAGATCACTCAAATTAAGTCATCATATACCTTGGTGTTCTGCGACTTCATTGTCAAGGCAAGCACTGTGGAGGGTGGAGGAAACTTTGTTGGGCAATACGTTTCAAAAGCAAATAAGGAAAAAGGTCGAAAGTCTTAAAATACTTTCTCCAAAAGGAGAGTCATCTGCTTAGATACCTTATTGTGTCAAGCTGACCCTGGGTTCTCAAAAGCTGGACCAGTGGAGTGCTAGGTCGGGCAGGTCTTACTAAACTGGAAAGCCTTCAAATATAGTCCTGGGGACAGGATGAATTTGCTGTCCAAGGACCATCGGATGTGGAAAAACAAATCATTAGTAATCTGGGCACTAGATGGTGGATTCTTTGGCCGTGTCAAAGTATGAAAAATGAAATTGACTCTATCTTACTTACTTAAAAGGCAGTAAATGGCTGTTTCCAAATGCAGCACCCATTTCAAAATTGGCTCCACTCAATCAGACCATAGACCAGTTAGAGCAGGTCAAAATCAATACCAAGTGAAGAGAAAAGATAAAGATGAGAAGATGTCACGTGTGATTATAGCAGCTTTGACCTGACCTTTTAAAACAAGCTGTCAACTCTGAAAAACGAGAAAAGAAAAAAATAACAAAGCATTGACTTTCACTATTACCATTCCTTAGAAGGTTTTAACTGATGCGAAGTAGTTGGCACCACAGGGAGGCCAAACGATGGCAGAACTCACGTGAACCAGCAAACACTTATTCCTCTTGCCAAGGAGACAGATATGATGGTCAAGGTGATACACTCATTTGCAAATTATTACAGAAGTGCAAGAACGAAGATTTTGGGCAGTATCATCTGACAAGAGCAAAAAAGCAGGTGTGGAGAAAATCTTGAGAAGACCTTGGCATAAGATGTGGCTAGGCAGATCATCCTGTGAACATCTGTAGATGATGGCATTATATATAAGCTTCTTGAGGGCAGGGACTTACTTTTTCTTATTTGTGTCCTCTTAACACAGTACTGGCACATAGCAAGTTCTTAATAAATGTTTATTGAATTGAATTTATTGAATGAAGTTGGAAGAACAACAGACTTGAAATAGATTTGCCTCTATTTCTACTATGATTTGTTATCATGAATGATAACAATAATAATTAGCATTTATGTAATGCGGTAAATTTTGCAAAACACTCATTTGAGCCTCACGAGAACTCTGTGATGTAGGCATTTTATTTTTCTCATTTTATAGATGATAAACCTGAGACTCAATGAGGTTGGGGTGCCCAGGGCCACAGAGCTAGTATTGAAGTGGGAGCTGAACCTCGGCTTCTTAAACTCCAGGTCCAGCACTCTAAATACTATCTCACATCTCTTCCCTTAGGTTGGACCATCTTCTGATGTGTGATGTCAGCAAGTAGCAATGGCACCTAAGAAGACTGAGCTGGAAAGGGCAAGCTGGCCCTGATCACAGAGAAAGAGAAAATCCATGATGGGAGTGTCATCATTTTTAAAGAAACTCAGGGAATGAATTCCAAAATGTCTCAAAGATAAAAGGATTCCAAAAGAATGGAAAAGATCCCTTATGCGATGGCTACCCACCTCTAAAAGGTAACAAAGAAACCATCAGCAACTACTAGTCCATATATTTACTTTCTAATCCTGTAAAACATTTTGAGAAAGGTCTATGCGTACATGGAAGGTATGTTTGATGAAAACGTGGGAAGGGAATGTGTCAGATTTTCCAATAATTATCTGTAGCAGGTCACATTTTTCTGGTCATATAATTGATTTAAAGGCATGGAAAATATAAAATATTGATGCATCTAATATTTGTTGATTTCTAAAAACCAATAGCAGAAAACGCATCTTTGAAGACTCTTCGTAAACTCTCTCCTTTACATATATTAAATTACACGAGATTGTACGACAGATGTGACTATAGAGATAACATTGTTCCACAATCCGCTGAGTACCGATATCAAACGAAGCATAAAACAAGGTGACATATGTTCACCTAGGGTGTTCATCAGTGTCATGAAGAATTCCAAATAGAATCCAAACAAATTTCCAAATAGAAGGAAGGAGAGGAAGGAAATAAGTGACTAATAGAAACTTGAAATGCAAAATAATCTGCTAGATAGTAAGTAAGAAAGTACCTAGATGCCCTTGAGAAGTTCACACTAGGCAATCCAT
The DNA here is from genome assembly GCA_028646595.1 of Phalanger gymnotis. NCBI lineage: Eukaryota > Metazoa > Chordata > Mammalia > Diprotodontia > Phalangeridae > Phalanger > Phalanger gymnotis. Next base: position 750,424,735 of record CM053622.1, read on the forward strand.
CCACCACCATGCATAAATTAAGTGACTATTCTGTTCTAGGCACTGTACTAGATACTGAGGATATAAAAAGAAAAATGTAACAGTTCCTGCCCTCAGGGAGTTTACATTCTATCAGGGAAGATAGCCTAAGTATGCACAGGATAGATACAAAATAAATGTAAAGTAATTTTTCTGGGGGGCCCTAGTGTCTGAGGGATCAGGAAAGTCCTCACGATTGAGAACTAAAGGAAATAGGGATTTCAAGAAGGATAAAAAAGGGGAATGTGTACTCTAGTCTTGGTGGACAGCCTGTGTAAAAAAGGCATGGATTTGGGAAAGGATGTGTGTTTTTTAGAGTCATTAAGAGGAATCATATATAGTAAGCCTGCAAAGGTGGGTTGGGTGTCATGAGGCTCATAAATTGAAGGGTGGGTTTCTGAAAGAACCAGGACAAAGAATTCCCGAACAACTGTCAGTCATCTCTGAAAGGTCACGGAGAATGGAACAAGTACTGTAGAGCTGGAGAAGGGCAAAATGACCTGATTTTCCAAAAAGGGAAGAAAGCAAAGTAAAGTCTGCAAACCATAGGCCTGCCAACTTTGAATTCATGGAAGAATATCCTAGAAGACATAATTAAAAGGATGGCTCATGAGCAACTAGAAAAAGAAGCCAGTATGTTTTCATTAAATCACTTCATACCAGACTAATCTTATTTCCTTTTTTTTTTTTTGGACAGGTTTACTGGTATGTTGGGAAAAAATCTGTAAGCATGGTTTATCAACATTTTAATAAAGTATGTAAAGAAGTCTTTCACAGAGTTCTTCTAGAAGAAAGGAAAAAGTAAAGAAGCACTTACTATTTATCAGGCGTTATGCTAAGCACTTCACTTTACAAATATTATTTCATTTGATCATCACAACAACCTTGGGAGATTTTTGTTGTTTGGTCATTTTCAGTCTTGTCTAACTCTGTGTGATTCCATTTGGCGTTTTCTTGGCAAAGACAGTGGAGTTATTTGCCATTTCCTTTTCCAGCTCATTTTATGGATGTGAAAACTGAGGCAAACAGGGTTAAGTAACTCAAGTCTTCCTGATTCCAGGCCTGGCACTCTGTCCACAGCTGCATTTACAGTTCACCAACATTTTAATAAAGCACATAATGAAATCTTTCATGGAATTCTTTTAGAAGTAAGGACAGAGGAAACACACATTTATTAAGCACTTGCTATTTCTTTATCAGGAGGCAACAGTGGATGGAGTTAGAAAGACTCATCTTCCTGAGTTCAAATCTGGCTTCAGATACTTATCAGCTATGTGACCTTGGACAAGTCACTTTACCCTGTGTGCCTCAGTTTCCTCATCTTTAAAAAAAGCTGGAGAAGGAAATGGCAAACCACTCCAGTGTCTCTGCTGAGAAAACCCCAAAGGGGGTCATGAAGAGTCAGACATGACTGAAAAATGACTGACATTTTTCAAGACTATGCTAAGCATCTCACAAATATTATCTCATTTGATCATAACAACAGCCTTGGGAAATAGAAACCATTATTATGGAAGAAACTGAAGCAAACACAGGTTAAATGGTTTGCCCAGCATCACACAGCTAGTAAATATCTTGAGGCCGGATTTGAACCCACGGATTCCTGACTCCAGGTGCAGTGCTCTATCCACTGTGCCATCTAGCTGCCCCTAGACAAGGTGGGAGAGATGAAGACTAGCCAACGGTATAGCTAGATGAATTTAGAACTAGACGCAAAGCATCGTCATCAGTGTTTCAAGGCCAGCATGGAAGGAAGTCTCTCATGGAGTGGTCCCAGTAAGCTGTCTTTGGCTCTGTGCTGCTGAGTACTTTTATCAGTGTCTTGGATATCTGATCAAATGGGAAAGGACTAAAAGCTAGATGGAATAGCTAATGCACTGGATGATGAAGTTCACATTCTAAAAGACCTTGACAGAGGTTAGGACATGGGCCAAAAGTAGTAAGAAGAAACCTAATAAGGATAAATCTCAAATTTTTCTTGTACTTGGAGTAAGAAAAATAAACTTCGCAAGTGTAAGATGGGGAACACTTCATCTGAAAAGATCTGGGAATTTTTGTTATTGAGTCATTTTTTTCTAGTCGTGTTTGACTCTTCATGACCTCATTTTTTCTTTTGACAAAGATACTAGAATGATTTGGAATTTCAGTCTCCGGCTAAATTTACAGATGAGGAAATTGAGGCAAACAGGGTTAAGTGACTTGCCCAGAGTCACACAGCTAGTAAGTATCTGAGGCTGGATTTAAATTCAGGAAGATAAGTCTTCCTCTCTCCAGGGCTGGTACTCTATCCACTGTGACACCTAGCTGCTCCATGATGCAAATTCAGTTTGAGTCAGCAGCACAATATGGCAGCTAGAAGTGCTTCTACGATCTTAGGGCGCATTAGAGACGCAAAGCATCTTGAACACAGGAAGAAATGATTCTGCTGCCCTCTGTGCTGGTCAGAACTCAGCTGGAGTACTGTGTTCAGTTCTGGGTGCCAAATTTTAGGAAGGATATTTATAAACAAGAGAATATACAGAGGAAGACAATTGTCAAAATAAGGGAATTCAGAACGTGTCATGTGATGATCAGCTAAAGGAATTGAAGATGTTTAGCCTCAAGAAGAAAAGACTTGAAGGGAAGTGATAGTTTTCTTCAAGTATTTGAAAGTTAGTAATGTGAAAGAGGCATCATATTAGTTCTGTTCAGCCCTGGGGGGCAGAACCAGGAGCAATTTGTAGAATATATGGGGAAAAAACTGCCTAACATTGAAGTGTCTTAAGGGTCTTAAGTACCAAAAGTGAAATGGACTTCCTTTGTATATTAGTGATTCTCCCTCACTGGAAACTCTCAAATAAAGGCTGGATGACCAATTGTTGTATATGTTACAAGGGAATTCTTGTTTGGATATGGGTAAGACTAGATGGGTTCTGAGGTCCTTTTCAATTCTCTGATTCTATGAAGAACTCCTTATTGATGAGGAGGTTCTGAAAGTGTCATCTTCTCATTGGAAATAATGTATATCAAGCCTGGGAATTCTGTCCTCAGAGAAACCCACTCTGATTCTGCAGAGATTGGTTTACCCATTTACACTTGAAAAACAAAGTGGATAAAAAATGAGTGTTGCCCAGACTAAGCCATGCAACTGGAAAACTAGCCTGTCAAGTTAGTCTATATATATGAATGTCTTAAATAAGTGCTACAACAATCTGGACTCAGATTTGGAAGATGGGCTTTGGTTAAAAGGCATTTGTGAAGTTGTATACCATTAACAATGTTCCTGAATTTTGGAAATTATGGGTGCAAGTCATAGAATAGAAGGATCTAAGAAGAATCAACGTCACAAGTAACTCAAAGGGCAATAGCCAACCAATCAATCAATTAACATTTATTAAGCGCCTATGTGCCAGGCACTGTGCTAAGCATTGGGGATACAAAAAGAGGCAAAAGACAGTCCTTCCTCTCAAGGAGCTTACAATTCAATATAGGAGACAGCATGCTAACACAAATTTTCAGAGGAAACTACAAGTAGGAAATAATTAAAAGAGGCAAGACACTAGAGTTCAGAAGGATTGGTAAAAGATAGGGTTTAGTTCAGACTTAAAGGAAGCCAAGGAGGTCAGTAGATGGAGTTGAGGAGGGAAAACATTTTGGCATAGTCAGAGAGAATGCCAATAAGCTCCAGTAAGTGTCAGAGAAGAGATTTGAACCCAGATCTCTCCTGACTCCAAGTACAGCCCACTTTTTAGTATGCTGGATACTAAAAGAACCAGAGGAAGGGCTCTGGTAAGCTGGGTTGATACTGTATAGAATATTTATAGAAAGACATGAGTAAAAGTTGTTCAGGATGAGAAGTCATGGAATTCTGCACTGGGGGAAGAAGCAATCCCCTTGAGGAGAGCAGAGATCCATCTAAGTGTCTTAAGTACCAAAATAAGTGTACAGGAAAGCTTTGGAGAAACAAGGAAACATGGGGAGAGTGTTGTATTTGGATTTGGACTTGGAATCCAATCCCACCTCAGCCACTCATTGTCTCTGTGACCCTGTGTCAGTCATTTCTTCTCCGTTGGCCTCTTTTCCTTATGTGGAGGTCCCCTCTAGTTGCAACTGTGATCTTGTGATAGCTTTTTCTGCTTTGCCTGACTTCCTTCATCCCACATGCTCAGCCTGACTATCCCACAGGATACAGGATTATAGCTTTAAAGCTGGAGAACACTCAGAAGTTATCCAGTCCTATTCTCTCATTTTGCAGATGGGGAAACTGAGGCCCAGACAGGTCAAATGACCTGCCAAGGACAGGTACTAAGTGACACAGCCAAGGTCTCAAAGCATGTCCTCCTACTCCACATACAACATACTTTCCACAATATTAGAACACCATTTTCAGAGGAAATTGGTAGGGGGAGTTAGAGGTTGCTCTCTTTTGCCTCACCTGGTGTGAAATCCTGTTCTGACTTCACAAGTACATCTGTATTTTTACTCCAGGTAGTGTGTAGTGTACGGACAGTGTGAGGTTGTGAAGTCTGACATCTCAGACACCCACTGCTTGTCTCATTCAGATGTGAACAAGCTTCACCACAAACAGAACCTGCGAGATCAGCAATGGGGTTCTGAGCCTCTACTAGACAAACGGGAGGGCTGTAAATGTCAGCTCTGTATAAGCAGAGATTTCTGGGTTAACAACAATGAGGGACCGTGCTTCTGTCATGCTGCTTGTTAGAAAGTCTCCCAATACCGGCTCATTACTGCAGGTAACTTTGGCATTAGCCACCTTGACATCAAATGGAATACTGAGATTGTCAGCCCACCCTCTGGATAATGTGGACATTAGTCACCTGGGATAGGGCATGGCTCAAACATTACGGGTTTTTTACATGGAGGCAGAGTCCAAAAGAGGGAATGGAATAGGATTAGATTAGGGATAGGGTTCCAGTCCATAGCCAGGCTTCAGAAATGTTTTCTGGATGAAGCTTTTAAGTGGCTCATACATGACTTGCTTATGATGTTGACTTTGTTTTCCTTTTTCCCCCATTAGCCTCCTTCGTATTCTTCCTTTCTTTTAATTAAGGTGGTCTCAGATTAGGCATTGTCTCAGATATACTCTGAGAGCCAAGCATCATCAGTCACTGACTACTGACCAGTGCAAGCTAGCTCCATTAACAAGAAGCTCCTCCAAGCTAACTCTCTATCCCAGCAGGAAAGCATGCCCACCATCAGATGTAGCTCCCTGATGAAGAGAGGACTCATGTAGGCAGGGAAAGAGCATTCCTATTGGTCCTGAAGAGGAAGGGGAAGAGGCAGTGATTTCTATTTTATTATTCTGAATTTAACAGACACTAAATAGATGAGCATTGTCATTTACACAGAAGATCAAAAAGGAGGGTTGTACACGTGACTGGCAATCTGCACCATGACATGTAGCTTATTTCTCTAAGTATACAACACATGCGACGCGTTACTTTCAAAACTGTACTGCTTGTCTGTGTTTCCTATTACTCTTACTTCTGTTCTTGTGCTTTGTTGACCCTTGTTTATGACTTTTTTCTTTCCATTTTGGTAAGTCTGTTGCTAGATCCCTCCTTCCCCTCTACCTCCCCGCCAAACTCCTCAAAACTGAGAGAAATTCAAAATCCTCAGATCAAATATAAATAAGCAAAACAAATTTCCAAATTGACTATGTCTGGAAAATTCCTGTTTCATTATATACTTTGAATTGATCATTTCACTCCCAGGAGATGGATAGTTTGTTGGTCATAGTGTTGCTTAAGCCTTTCTTGTTTTTCTTTATAATACTACAGCATAACAACATTATATTTTTTATTTCTAATTAATGGAGTTAGCTAGCACGGGTACAATTCAAGTTCTGCTCACTTTGCTTACTCTGTATCAGTTTACACAAATCTTCCCAAGTTTGTCTGAATCCATCCCTTTCTCATTTCTTAAGATACAATAATATTCCATTATATTCACCATAATTTGTTCAGCCATTCTCCTTGATGGATACCATTTCTAGTTCTTTGCTACTTATGAATCTTTTTCCTACTTCTTTGGTCTCTTTGGGATGTAGGCCTAATAATGAAATTGCTGAGTCAAATGATATGAATAGTTTAGTGACTTTTAAAATACAGTTCCAAATTTCTTTTCAGAATGGTTAGATCAATTCATAGTTCCACCAACCATGTATTAGTGTGCCTATGGGAAGGCCCAATGGTAATGATCATTCCAGGGAATGTCAGTCCATCCAGTTACCTACCTAGCCCGTGGCCCGTGAATTTCTATGAAGACACCCTTGAAGTAACCCTTCATGCTGGGTCAGAAACCAGGGTGTCTTGAGAGAAATGAAATCCAAGATTCCTACATGGGTGGATAACCAGTTGCAGGAGTAGAGGCTTAGAGGCCATGTTGTGAGTCAGATACAGGAATTGACAACTTGCCTGCCTCAGTACAGTATAGTGGCATGAACACTGGATTGAGGGTCAGAGGGCCTGGGTTTGAATCCTGACTCTGCTACTTTTCAGCTGTATGTGACCTTGGGCACGTTATAGCATCTCCCTGGTTCTTGGCTTTCTCAACTATAAAATGAAAGGTGAGACTGGATGCTCATCAATGTCTTTTCTAGCTTTCAATCTGTAAATCTACATACGGTCTCTTTTCCCAACGCTTCAATCTTTGAGTTGCTCAATCAGTAAGGAATGTAGGCATCTAGGATGTAACCTCCCAGCTCCCTCCTGACTCAGCTACTCCAGTAAGGGCATGAGCTGGGACATAGGGAGCATAATAGCATATCTGCTATGATAGAAGGAAATACTCTGAGTACACTTATTGGTACAACATCCCAGGTTTAATTGAATAAAAGACTTCCTTGGTAGCTAGGATGTACAATGTTGTGTACATGAATAGCTTCCACACAAAGAACTCCACTGATAGAGAACTCATTGTCTCTCCAAGCAGTTCCTCTGACTTTTGAACAGCTCTGATTATTAAAAAATTCTCTCTTAACATGGAACTGAAAGCTCCTCTTCTACCCATTGGTCCTACCATAGTTCAGTCCTCTGAAGCTAAGCAAAACAAGTCTAATCGCTCTCCCAAATGACAGCCCTCCAAATACATGAAGATGAAAATTTTGTCCCTTCTAAATCTTGTCTGGTCAGTTTAACATTTGTATCAGTGGCTTCCAAGTTTGAGGATGACTCAAAGCTGGGAGGTAGAGTTAACAAGCTGAGAAGACTGGAATCCAAAAAGCTCTCAACAGGGTAGAATGATGAGTCAAATCTAATAAGATGAAATATAATAGAAGTAAGCCTGAGGTTTTTTTTTTAAGATGCAAAAAGAATAGGATGGGCAACATGTAAAAAGTTTTTGTGGGTTTTAGTGTATACAAACTCCATATGAGTCAATAACATGATGCAGCAGACAAAAAAGTTGATTTAATCTTCTGCTGCATTAGCAGAAGCACAATGGATGGAAACTTCTAGATGTCTCGGTGTCCCCTGGGGCACTTGCCTTCAGGGACAGAAAGCTGGAGGCAAGCCCAGCTGCCCACAAATTAGAATCTGATCTTATAGGCCTTGTCAGTCCTTGTTCCACACTGCTGTTAGAGTCTGGGAATCAGGTATAGTTAATAAGGACACAAGCTGTACACCTCACCCCACTCCACCCCCAACCAAACTTTTAATAGAGGAGCAAGAGCTCCAAGGCAAACCTCCCAGGACCAAAGGCTCTGAGCCACCCACACTCACATACCACACTTACTATGGCAAGGCACACTTATCACAAACATTGCTTCCCCTACGTTGCTTCTTCTGAAGCTCAGGCAGCTTCTAACCCCCTCAATGATGTATATAACATACCACAGCTTTCTGCCTACTTCTTAATGCCCTTCCCGTCCTTCCTTGAGAGATCTCAAAGCGTCCCGTGTATTACTGCGGAGAGCTAATCTGCCCAGGCAAGCAATGATACCCACATCTGTTCTCTTGTCTCAGCCCCACAGCAGCCTCATCTCCTGAAAGAATGAGAAGCATGTGATCTGGCCCTGTCAGACTAAAGCTGTAATACTGGATTCTGCTCCGAGCACCACGTTTTCAGAAGAGTATCTACATTAGAGAACCCGGAAGCGTGAAAGGCCTGGGGACCATGCCGTGCGAGGATCAGTTGAATCAAAGGATCTTCAGCATGAAAATGAAAGAGGCTAGGAACAGTGGCTCCATAAGCTTGTCCTAACATCTCTTTCCAGACTAAGTGCTTTATGATTATTATGGAGCTTCTCTCCACACTCTTACATTTCAGCCAGACTGATCTATTTTGTGTTCTCTAATCATGACATTATATTTCTTGCTTCTGTGCCTTTGAAAGGACCCTTTCCTCCTGCTGCAGCCCTTCCAAATCACCTTGTGTTTATTTTGTATGTATTTGCATACACTTATACACGGGCAACTAGGTGGTACAGTGGATAGAATACTGACATCTGAAAGACTCATTTTCCTGAGTTCAAATTTGTCTCCAGACACTTACTAGCTGTGTGACCCTGGGCAAGTCACTTAACCCTGTTTACCTCAGTTTCCTCATCTATAAAAAGATCTGGAGAAGGAGATTGCCAATATTCTAGTATCTTTACCAAGAAAGCCCCGAATAAGGTCATCAAGAATGGAACAAGGCCGAACAACAATCAGGTGGTACAGTGGACAGAGCAGCTGGACTGAAGGGAGGAAGACCTGAGTTTAAACCCAGCCTCAGACACTTACTAGCTGTGTGACCCTGGGCAAGTCACTTAACCCCTTTTTCCTCAGTTTCCTTATCTGTAAAATGAACAGGAGAAGGAGGTTGCAAACCGCTCAAATGTCTTTTCCAAGAAAATTCCAAATGGAGCCACAAAGAATTGGATACAACTGAAACAAATGAACAACGACCCTTCTACACACGTGTGTCTCCCCTGATAGGAGGTAAGTTTCTTGAGGGTAATGGACTGTTTCATTTCTGTCTTTGTTTCTCTAGATCCCAGTGCTTAGTGTATAGGAGGCACTTAATAAATGCTTGGCAATTGAATAATTGATTAATTTCAACAGGAGATTTCTCCTGATTCCCCGGTTGTCAGGGCTCTCACCCTACTCTGCAGAAATTAATATGTATTTACTTCTTTGTGTAAACAGTTTATCACCCAGTAGCATATATGTTCCCTGAGGGCAGGGAATATTTAGTTTTTTATTCTGCATAGCCAGCACCTAATCACAGGGCCTCTGGTAGTATGGATAGACTATGGAATTTTGAGTCAAGATGAACTAAGTTTAACTTCCATCTTGGATACTTCTTAGCTGTGTGACCCTGGGCAAATCACTTAACCTTCCTGAGACCAAATTTATGTGTCCACAAAATGGGGATAATAACATCACTCATTTTACAGGGTTGTTGCAAGGCTCAAATGAGGTGAGGTATGCACAGTGTTCCCTAAACCTTACAGCGCTATGAAAATCTCAGCTATTGTTACGTTGTTGGTGTCACTTAGTCACGTCTGACTCTTTGCGACCCTGTGGACCATAGTGTGCCAGTCCTGTCCATGGAGTTTTCATGGCAAAGATCCTGGAGTGGTTTGCCATTTCCTTCTTTCAGTTATTATTATAGCTGTTGCTTAATAAATGTCTGTTGCATTTGGAATTTAGAAGGGGGTAGAAGTTATAAAGAGTCAGCTTTTGGATGAATAAGGAAGAACTTTCTCACAATTAGAGCTACATTTCCTTGGTAGCTAATCTCTTCCTAATTACTAGAGTTCTAGCAGAAGTTGAGCAGTCACTTGTCAGTGGTATTGAAGAGGGAGTTCACATGTCAAGCAGGTGTTAGACTATATGACTTTGGAGTGCCCTCCTAGCTCTGAGATGCTGATTCCATTAGCCTGGACTTACTAAACATCAGCTGCTTTTTAAACTTTAGCTAGAACTCATTAAATACTTTACCAGGTCTTTAGACAAGTATTGGGAATTCTCATGGATGCTCAGATAACTGGCTTGTGGCACTAAGCCTTCCTAGTTCTTTCCATTCCAGTTTAGCAGGGTGATCTACTGCTTGACTGGCTACATCCCCAGGCAGAGCTTGGGTTGGGACCTGTCATGGACTTTGATTCCATAGCACTGGCAGATTCCTTTTGGACTTGAGGAACAGAGAGCGGGGAGCTTGGGAAGGAGGTGTGGCAGTTGGGAAAGGCCAGTATAGATCGGGGGGGCGGGGCAGAAACCCAATTGTAATAAACTACAGTCGGTAACTGGGAACCAAGCTTATAGAACCGAAAAGGTAGGGGCATGGGCAAGATCAAGATGACGATCTAAAGAGAGTGTGAGGGGAGTAGAGAGAAGTAAAATTCAGAGCTTGGCTGTAGTAATTTGGTGCTGAGTTAAGTAATGGGGTGTTGGGTTCAGACGAGTTATTTTAACTTGTAACCAAACTTAGCTGCTCTGTAAGGGTATAATTAATGATGAGGAATAATTACAATTAACATTGTATAGGGCTTACTATGTTCCCAGCACTGTGCTAAGTGCTTTAGAATTTTTATTTCATTTGGCCCTAACAACAACAGCTAACACTTATTTAGTGCCTATTATGTGTCAGATACTGTGCTAATCACTTTATAATTATCATCTTATTTGATCCTCATAATTACTCAAGGAATGGTCATTAGGTGCTTTACTTATACCCATTTTACAGATGAGGAAACTGAGGCAGAGGTTAAATAACTTGCTTAGAGTCACACAGTAAGTATCTGAGACCAGTTTTCGACTCGAGTTTTCCTCACTCCAGGTCCAGCACTCTATCCAATGCACTACCTTTATGACCGGCCACATGTGGACAGCTCCATCTTCTAACTTTCTCTGAAGTCCCTTCTGTCACCCCCTTTGCTCTTCATGACTATGGCCAGCTCTAAGACCATAGACAGATAGGTGATTATTAGGACCAGCTAGGCCTCCTTTCTTAAAGACCAAGCTCTCTCTACTGATCCCATCAGGCTCTGCAGGGAGGATATCAGGATTCTAGACATTTCTTTAAAAAAAAAAAGTTTTATTGAAGTCTTATTTCTGCATCTACCAACCTCCATAAGGGGTAGGCTAGCCACAAAACCTCAGATTTGTAGTTCTTCCCAGTTTGGGAAGAGGAGAAACTAATATGAAATCAGCTCTCTATCAGAAGGGAGTAGGTTTCCCAGGACTATGGGAGTTTTGTGACCCTGGAGAAGACAGAAAGAAGGGATAGGTGGCAGTTATTATATGGCAATGACATGACCATGGCAGCAGTCAGTGCCTGCCCCATCTGCAATTCCATTCTTTAGTTCATGAGATATGACTTCTATGGACAAGCTAGGAGGTATGACTGTGTTTTTATTGTAGGAGCTCTATCCTATAGGAGGAGCACTGAGAAAATAGTCAGGCCCTAACCCACCCTAGCCTTCTGCTCAATTGTGTTTTTAAAAAATTCATTCTGTTAAAAATACACTTACCAGGTTTAATACTACTTCTCATAAACACCCGTGGCTGAGCCTGTTCTTACGTTGCCAGGTGTCTCTTTGAGGCACGAGGATGCAGAGGAAGGAGGGAACCACACAGGAGAGAGGGGTCTTTCCTAGAGCAGAGCTGGAAGTTCAAACCCCAGCCTGTACTCTTCTAACTCAGGGAAAGAACATGAATCATTTCATAACCAGCCTCCTAAGTGAAGGATCACTAAGAACGTGGGCCATATCTTACAAACCTTCCTCATAGACCTGAGCCAAGGTTACTTGTACAGGAATCACTTCCCAATATAACTACTCCTCCTTCCCTTGTAACAATAATGACAAAGGTTTAAGTGAAACCAACTGTCACAGAGATCAAATCTGACAGAGTCTGCAACATTCCATACCCATAGTCCCCCTAAGCTCCGCAAAGGAAGGAGGATAATGCATTTATTTCCTCATGCTTTCTCTAGGGCCAAGATTAATTATTAATGTCACCTATCTTTGCTTTTGTTCATCTCCTTTATATTATTTTAGTCATTGTATATATTGTTTTCCTGGTTTTGTTTACTTCACGCTGCTTTAGGCAAACTCAGGCAAAGTTTCCTATGTTTCTCTGAATTCCTTATATTCCTCATTTTTTGAGACATGAGCCATGTCACCTTTGAGATATCGAGATGACTACACTCATCACCATGGTGCACTTCAACAAAACTCTTCCATCTTATTGGTGTTGGCAGTGATGGACCGTCAACATTTTACTTTAGTTTCTCCAGGGTTGTTACCCAGGCTGCATTTGCTTCCACCTTTTCCCTTTGTTCTAAGGCTTGGTTTATTTGCTTCCTTGTGGCTACATATGATGACTGATTGGACTCAGAGTCTCCCATCTGGCTATGTTTCAGCCCTTTGAATCTGATGTCCCTAGGGGTGGAAGAGAACGGGTCTCTTTGACACAGCCATGAAGGCTGGTCAAAACTCTGCCAAGTTGTTTTCTAGAGGTTTTTGATAACTCCCTTCCCAAAACAAAATAGAAACCCTAGAACTCCCACCCTCAGGTGCCCATAGTCAAATTAATACTCCAGGTAACTGAGCGGGAACATTGAAATATTTGTAATATTAAAAGCCCTAATCTCTCTCGCAAAGGCAGGAATGTCGTCTTCAAATATCCGTATTTACTCCTCTCCTTCAAAATTTTGCTTTGCATCCCTTTTCCAAAAAGCCTCCCTGCATCCCTGGAGACTTGACCACTCCCTTATTTGGGGGCTTGCCGCACTGATGTTTGCATTGTAATCTGTTTGCATTATATTTATTTGTACTAACAGATACCTTGCTTTGGGGGGGGGGGGCGGAGCCAAGATGGTGGCTGGAAAGCAGGAACTAGCGTGAACTCCCCGCAAAGTCTCTCCAAAAACCTATAAAAAATGGCTCTGAACCAATTCTAGAACTGCAAAACCCACAAAATAGCATAAGGAAGCAGGGCTCTAGCCCAGGACAGCCTGGATGGTCTCTGGGTAAGGTCTATTCCGCACGGAGCTGGGAGCGGAGGGAAGCGGAGCTGAGCCCACTGGGCCGCATGGACCAATCAGACCGGGAGCTGGGCGGAGCGTGGAATCAGGAATCAGTGAGCTGCAGCAGTTACCAGACTTCTCAACTCACAAATACCAAGGACAACAGAGTAGGTTAGTGGGAGAAGCTGCTGGGGGCTGGGATAGAGTCTGCAGTTCAGCCACCACCCCAAGGGCAGCAGGGGGGTGGGCAGCTTTAGAACTACAGCTGCAGTTGCTTCTGGCCCCAGGCCCACCTGGTGAGAGGAATTAAGTGGTGGATCAGAGCAGGAGTGAAGAGCCTGCTGAAGATCTAAGTCCAGTCCTGGTTGGGGGTTCTTGGGGAAGGAAGAGTGCTGGTGTGGCAGAGCTGGCGCATTCCCCCCCAAGCTTGGAACATAGAACTCTTTAGTCTACAAGCAGTCATACCCCACTGAAAAACTCAAGGGTCAAGTGAGTTGGCTGGGAACATGGCCAGGC
>CM053622.1:750438725-750595540 GCA_028646595.1 Phalanger gymnotis
AGTGGGGTTACAGAAGGGAGGGCTGACTGGGGAACAGGACAACCAGAATATACGCCATCTTGGAGTGGGGGGGAGAGTAGAAATGGGGAGAAAATTTGTAATTCAAACTCATGTGAAAATCAACGCTGAAAACTAAATATATTTTTAAAAAATAGATACATTGCTTTAAGTTGATCCAACAATTCAGTTAGGCAAACATGTGCTAAATTTCTTAAGGTCAATACTTATTAAGAGGCAGCTTGGTACAATGTAAAGAGCCCTGGATTTGGAGTCAGAAGACCCGGATTAGAACCCCAGCTCTGCTGCTTATCGTGTGTATAATCTTCAGTGAATCATTCAGCTTCTCTGGCGCTCAATTGTTTCATTAAATCTATGATCCCATGCTAGACTCTGGGGCTATCAAAGCCAAACCAAAACAATCCCAGCTCTGAAGATCTTATTTTCCACCTGCAGGTGGGATACAACATACACAGAGATAAGAGAATAAAAGAAGATGAAGGAGGGGAGAACTATGACAACTGCAGATATCAAAGAAAGTGTTATAGAGGAAGTGACAATTACTAAGTTGAGGGTTAAAGAACAGGGATCACTTGCTTCTTTGTATTTGTATTCCCAGTGCCCAGTAAAGTGCCCGACACATAGTAGGTGCTTAATACATGCAGTTTGACCGTTTGATGAAAGGAAGATTCCAAAAGTTTTGGATAAGGATGGAATTCATCTCAGGAACAGGAGATGACCTGCAAATGTATGGAAGCAGGAGATGCAATGCCAAGCTCGGAGAACAGCTGAGAGCTCAGTTCAGATTGAAAGCGGCATTTATGGATGGAAGCAATACGGCTGGAAAAGTTAAGCTGGAGAGTATGGTGAACCTCAAAATGCCAGGCTAAGGTGTTTGCATCTTATCTAGAGGCAGTTGAGAGCCCTTGGGAATTTTCGAGCAAGGTAGCAAAATGGTTAGCTTTGCGTTTTGTCTTCGTATGTGTGTAGAAGTGTATATATGTTTTCCCCCATCATAAGAGGTGCCATTAGACCTAGCCCCTCTCGCCCTATCTCTTCTCCAAGCTGAGAGGGTAAATGAGGCAAAACAGAGAGTTGGGGATTACTTTTGATCCCATACACAAAGTCTATTCAGGTAACCACTTACCTCGGCAGGTGGGCAAAGGAAAGTCCCATGTGGCACTATTCTCAGAGCTGGCATGGCAGGTGAGCACCGCATGTCCCTCCAGAAAGAAGCCAGTATTGCAGCTGTAGCGGACCTTATCTCCCAGGTTGAAAGTCGTGCCCTGTTGGATGCCATTGGGGAGTCTTCCTGGGTTCCCACATGTGTGACTGGGGAGAACTGTTAAGACAAAGAAAGATACATACCATGCTTAGTCACTAGCCAAAGCCTCTCATCCTTTCTCTTTCCTCTTACCTTGTCAGAAAGACCCTTCACTAAAGACCCTCTCTCCACACAAGCAATAAAATATTGAGTTGAATTGAATTGAGTATCACCCCACTGCCTAAAGGCAAAAATCCAAACTACATAAGGTAGCATTCAGGGCCCTCTACCACCTAGCCACTACCTACTTTTCCAAATTTCCTTTCTTCAACTAATCTGTAGGTCTCTTAGCTCCAACAAAACTTAGTCATTTCTGCTTGGCTGGAATTCATTTACCGTCTTCTCTGTTTATCCAAATTCTGCCTAACCTTCAAGACCTAGTCCAAGTCTTGGGCCTTAGTTGCTCCACCCGTAATGGCTCTTCCCTCCTCTGAACCTCAGAGCACTCAGTCAGTGGACAGCCATTCCCCACTGCCATGCACTGTCATTCATCTTTTCATGAGTGTACACATCTTGTTCTTGTCTCCTTAGACACCAGTTTCAAAGCCCATGGCCTGATGAAGCCTTTGGGCCTGAATGAAAGAAAAGCTCAGTGAGTTGCATGGTTGTCCCTACAGAAAGACACTCATACCTTTTACTAGGAGCTGCTCATCTGGGGCTGAGGCGCCCTGAGATGGTCCTGCCTCATTGTAAGGCACTACAACTACCTGCCCACTCCCAAATTTCCTTTTTTATACACTCACATTACACGATCCTTGCAATAATCACTTTTAAGATATTAAGGTCTCTCCCACTTCTGCATCCTTTGTTTGTTAAAGCAACATTCTAAAAGAGTAGAACACCTTTGACTTTGTCGTTCAGTCATTTTTAAGTCATGTCCTACTTTTTGTGCCTCTGGGGTTTTCTTGGCAGAGATACTAGAGTGGTTTGCCATTTTCTTCTCCAATTTATTTTACAGATGAGGAAACTGAGTCAAACAGGAGTAAGTGACTTGCCCACACAGCTAGTAAGTGTCCAAGGCCAGATTTGAACTCATGAAGATGAGTCTTCTTGACTTCAGGCCTGGCACTCTATCCATTGTACCACCTAGTTGCCCACCTCTGGTTTAGCAGGGCCTCAAGTATGATATACAAGTTCCTGGCCTGGAGCTCTGCTGTATCCCAAATACTCTCGTGTCAGAGTTTTGGACACAGATCACGACATTGGGGATTTGTCTCCAAATCTACTCTCTGAGTCTCCCCGTCTAGGTTGTAAGTTTGTGAATTTTAATGCGTATATGACATTATGTTACCTGGGAGGGGGTGTTTATTAGTAGGGAGCTATTCAGTCCCCAGTTGTAATTGTTTTCAATTAGCCATGTAAACTAAGCAGTTCTGATGGAGGACATCTTCCTGATGCTTAAATGCCTAAACCTAGCTCAAACAGGGCCAGCACCTTCAGCAGGCTGCTAAGGAAGTGGACATTGGCAGGAATTTCCAAGGAGGGGGGAGGGGGATAGGTGAATCCCAACAAATACAACAACAGATAGCATTTATATGGAGCTTTAAAGTACTTTATAAATATTAACTGATTTTATCCTCCTAACTCTGGGAGGTAGGTGCTATTATTGCCCGCATTTTAAAGGGGCAATAGCCGAACCATAGAGAGGCCCGGAGTAACACAACCAATAAGTGTCTGAGGCCAGATCTGAAGTCAGGTCTTGCTGATTCCATTCCAGAGCTCTGTCCATTGCACGGCCTGCCCAGCTGCCTCTTACTTAGACCAGGCTCCCGAGGAGCCATTGCAGATCACAGTTATAGGAGGATCTCTTTTCCCCCATATGCAAGGCTAGATCTACATGTCTAGATGGAAACTTGGGCCACTGGGATCCGAGATGTCCCTATCCTTTTTGTGACTCTGAGCAAATCACTTCCCTTTTCAGAGGTTCATTTTCCTCATCTATAAAAGAAAGGGCTTGAATTAAATGGCCCCTAAGACACCTCCCAACTCTACTTCTACGATTCTATGAGCTACAAAGCTTACTATAGATGCTTGGTGGGTCTGTTGGGTCTGCGGAGCCTCTGGTGGAGGGACAAAGCTCTCTGCAGATGTCCAGGGAGCCTGGTGGAGTATACTGTTTACAGAAAGGATAGCAGTGAGGGCTGCTTCTAAAGCCAGAGATCTTCATTCCCAAATCCTCATTTCAGACCCAGACATGACTCCACCTCCCCAGGGGTGTTATCTCTCTCTCCCTTTCACATGGATCACCTTCCATTATCTCATTGCCTAACTCTTTCTGAAGAGTTTGGCCCAAGGTAGGCAGGTGGAGCAGTATTAATTCCAGAAGATAAGGAGCCCAAGGTGAAGGGGAGAGAGAGAATTGGGGTAAATGAGCTAAGAATCGGTATAGAACTAACGTTTCATTTTCTGCAACAAGACGCAAAGACCCAATTTAATTAAATTACTAATGTCAAATTTCTAATGAACCTGCTTCGGCTTTGGGGCTTTCTTCCTTGGAAATTAATGGCTGGAACGTCATTATAAATAAAAGTCGATCATTTTTAAAAGTCACTCTCTGATGCTTGCTGTTCTTTACTTAATGAACTCTTAACAATCGGACCACTTTGACCTGTCTCTTCCTGTGGGACCTATGCCATGAAAAATCGGTGCCTGTCTCCCAGGCTCTTTCACCTTGCTGAACCTAAGCAAATTCAGTACCTGGTGGAGACAGGAAAGGCATAAGAAGATGATGCCTGCCAGGAGATGGTTGGATAGCACAGTCTTGGGAGTGACTTTTTTTTTAAACCTCCGGCCTAATTCCCCATTCTGTGCTTTTTAATAATGTCAAGGACAACATTTAAAGTGCAGGCCTTTGTGATGTGGCCAGCATACAACTTACTGGACCGACGCAAAAGATTAAAGACAGGCTGCTAAAGGAAGCTTTGGAAAACACAATATTCTCTGATTTCCCCTACGAGCTCCTTGGAGTAGATATTATAACCATTCAGGCTCCCCCGTCTATAAAAGCCTCCCTTTGATTGCTTACACAATGAAGAGCAGAATATTTACATCCGACAGTGCATGGAACAATATCGCTAAAGCTTCACCCTACATTGACCAATTCTATCATAGATTAGCTGTGGGGAATTTTATTCCCCCACCCACCCCAAGTGTTCCATTCTTGACGATCAGCACAATGGCCTCGGTGATTGTGTGACAATAGATTTTCTCCCTGGCTGGAATATGACAAAGGTTAAATCATCTTCTTTTTGTTGTTTTTTTTTAATTGGAGACCTTGTTTCCCGTATATGAAGAGTGGTTTCTCATTTCTGGAGAAGTAGGGCTGTGATTCTTTATTTCTCTCTACTATCTAGCCAAAAATAAAGTGTGAAGTGGAGAGGGAGTATCTTTTGCCTCTATGAAGGACAGTGAAGGACAGTGTCATGGTGGCTGGAGCAATAACTAGTCCTAGCCTGAAAAGAGACATGAGTAGTTCATATAGTCTATTTCCCTCTCTCAGGCAGGGCCATATTGAGTATTTTTTTTTAGTTTTGTCAGATTGAAATATAGAATAGGGACCTGAGAAAAAGGGGAAACTCTTGAGAATGTCAGAGAAATAGCAAGATAGCTCCAGGATATTTTCTTCCCAGTGTCTGGGGAAATGGGGAGCACAGATTTGGTACCATCAAGGGTTGACCACTTTCACCTTGAGAACCAATTGAAAATACAGAATTAATAATGTCTTCTTCTGTTCATCCAGCTATCGGAAAACCCATAGGGTATTGAATGGAAATCAGGGCCAGGTCCCAGAAGGATCTTTTGAGGAAATGTGACTGGATAAGAGAAAGAGTTTTTTGGGGACATGGGGCAGGAGTTTTGTAGAATTCCACTGCCCTCTTCCCTGAAAAAGGAGCAGAAATATCCAGGGTCATGAGTTAATGTATGACCTTTTGCCGGCAGCCTCAAAGGGATATAAAGATGAGCAAAGAGAATGAGGCTCACTTGAGCTCTTCCTGATAGAGAGGAGGGTTTTGGTTTGGTTTTTAGAGCTAGAGGCTTTTTGTCCCTGCCCAGGAGTTGATGTTTTTTGGGTTTTTCCCCCTAGACTTTATTTGCAGAATGCCACAGTCTTATGTCAGACTATAGGCTTCTCAGAAACATGCCCCAAACTTCAAGAACAGCCCAGTAGCGCCCCTGGGAACATATAATCCCCTTCCATTTCCTTTCTGCCTCCGTGCTTGCGAGAATGACTGTTAGGATTCGTAGCAAAGCTAGCTTTCCCCCTGCAGAGAAGTTAGTTATCTGGTAGATGAGCATATTTGTTTTTGAGCTAAAATGTCCCCAAAGTAATCAGTGTATATTTCAATTCTGTGTGTTCGATAAATATACACCCCTGTTTTCAAGGAGAAATCTGTGTGCGTGAGAGAAATGTAGTGGGTGCCATCTGCCAAGATACACAGCAGGGAAAAATGCGGGCAAAGCAGAATCCTTAAGAGAGGGCTATTTAAGGCCAATTTGATCTGGTGCAAGAAGAGGAACACTCTAGGTGCATGGAACTGCTCTCAGTGATGAGAGAGGAGACAGGGAAGAGCGAGGAGGATTCTCTATCTCCTGATTCCAAGCAAAGGCCTGAAATAGTTGATTTTATTTTCCCT
Organism: Phalanger gymnotis; assembly: GCA_028646595.1. Taxonomy (NCBI): domain Eukaryota; kingdom Metazoa; phylum Chordata; class Mammalia; order Diprotodontia; family Phalangeridae; genus Phalanger; species Phalanger gymnotis. The sequence continues at coordinate 750,444,681 of CM053622.1, forward strand.
ACTGGCCTGTCACAAGATGAGAAAGTCATCATTATTCCACTCATTTGGGTTAAGACATTGTCTCCAGAAGGCTGTATATTGCCACTACATTGCTTGGGAAGAGGAACACATTAACTTATTTGCAAGCATCATGCCTTCCTACAAGAAGCCTTTCTTGAGCTCCTTCCCCAGTTGTCAGTGACCTCCTCAATCACAAATGACTTTAATTTACTCTGTAAACTTTGTGTGCTTACCTGTGCACATGCTCTTTTCTTAAATCAAATATAAACTTCCTGAGAGCAGGGACTATTTCCCTCTCATCTATGTATCTCCAGGTCTAGCATACTGCCTGGGCACTAGATATAGGCTTGTTTGATGAATGAATATCTTATTAATTAATTATCACTAGGAGAGAACATCCCTCTGAGAGGATGAATATAGAAATACGTCTGTTTTGATGGGACCAGGGGTCCAAAAAGGTCTGAGGTGAGGAGGGTGTACTGCTGATGAGAGCAAGTCAGAGTAGATGACAAAACTGAGCAACATGAAAAACCAAAGAACAGCATGAATACTCCCAATGCTTGAGGATGGTGAGGAGGAACTGGAAGGAAAGAGGGACAGCTGTCCTTCAGGTCCTTCAAAATCTGGCCAAGGGATGGTTCTAGGGACAGCTAGAAGCCCTAAGTAGGTTGCAGGATGGTTTCTTTAGCCTTGATTTCTTGGGATGGCCACCCATTGTAAGGTGCTAAGCCTACTCTGTGTGTCATTTAAATAAGTTCCTCAGTCTTCATCAACCTTCAAATATTTTAAAGGCTGTCAGGTGAAGGAGCATGTTGACTTCTTATCCTTGGTCCTAGAAGAGACAGAACAAAGGCTGATGGCTACAAGTTATAAGAAGAGAGAAAGTTTTCTACATGAGATCCTAGCTCTGGAACTGATAGGGACTTCAGAGGCCATGTACTCTAATTTCCTGATTTTACAGATGACGACACCGAAGGTCAAGGAGGTTAAGTGCATTGTCCGAGGGAAGTATTCAAGGCAGGATTTGATCCTATGCGTCCTCTGACTCCAAAGTCAATGCTCTTTCCTACGTTACATGACATCAGGAATAGCAAGGCACAGATATGTATGAACTTATCATGGCAACATGAGGAAGACCTTTCTAACAATGAGAACTGCCCCCAAGTGAAATGAGATGACTCAAAAAGTGGTGAGTTTTCTGTCTGTCACTGGAACTCCTCAAGCAGAGGCTGAATGACTCTTTTGTGAGGCATGCTTTCGTGATGGCTAATACCTCAAATAAAAGGCTGGTACAGATGATCTCTGCAATATTTAGAATTCTGTTATTTGTTGATTCTTGAAGCCTGAGTCCATTTTACAAATGAGAAGGCTAAGTGCCCAAGAGGCTAGTGATTTCCCACAATCACACAGCTAATCAGAGTCAGAGCAAGAACTAGAACCCAGATCTTGGGAGATCTGGCCCCCTTTTGACCCTAGAGGTTGACACCTTTAACAAGATGGAAGGTTGGGACTCAATAAATCATGACTTCATGCTCTCTCTCTCTTTTCAATCTGATGCAATCTGAACTTAGAATCACAGCATTCTTTCAATGAAAGGGACCACAGAGGCATGAGCTGATATCCATTCCAGGAATCTCTTTGTGAAAGGGTAAATTCAGACTCCATTGAACATTTCTAGTGATGGGGAACACAAACACACTACTTAAGGAGGCAGCCATGATGAGACAGCTCTAAATGTCCTGAGCCCAAATCTGCCTCTCTATAAGATCATAGTTTTGCAGTATGAGGCCAAACAGACTGTGTTTAATAACTCTTCTATGTGATTACCCCTTTTATGATTTAATAAAGCAATTCAACAAATATTTAATAAGTACCAACTATGTGCAGGGCCTTCTGCTGGGTTAAAACCATAGGTATGAGACAAATTCTGCAGTTCTGCTCTTAATGAGTTTACAATCTAATGGGGGTGGGGTTGTGGGGGGGGGTTTGTGTGTGTGTGTGTGTGTGTGTTTGTGTGTGTGTAACCAAATTACTATGATACAAAGGAAAGTGAGACAAAAAGACAAGAGAGCAAAATGGACATTAAGTCGAAGCCCTACAAAAGACTATGAGGAGGGAAAGATCATTCCCGTGTTTGCAGGGTGGAGGGAGAATGCGTCAAGGGCCTCCCTTGGTGAGGGATGGTGCCATCTGAAATGGACCCTGAAAGAAGGGAGGCTTGGGCCGTGTTAAGAGGGCATCTGCCACAGCGAGTGCAAAGGCCTGAGGACAGGACAGATTGGATTGGAGCTGAGGACACTGAATCATCCAATTTGGTCAGAATTTAAAATAGGTGAAGAGGAACAGAAAGAGATAAAAGCACTGGGAGATTAGGGCAGGATGGAGAAAGGCCTTGAATGATGGGGTTAAGAGCTTATACTTTATTTGGCTAAGGGAACTAGAAGAATGATTTAGAATATGAATAGGATAGAATAGAATAGATAGATTGGAGAGAGAGCTGAGAAAGGAAGTCTAGGTCTGAAGTTATTATGGAAGTCTAGGTGAGAAGAGATGAGGGTCTGAACTGGGGTACTGGGAATGAGAGTGGAGAGGAAAGGATGGATCAGTGAGTGCTTATCAAGCGCCTACTGCATACAGACTCTGTCCTAGGTGCTGAGCCTGTGAGTGCAAAGGAAACAATCCCTGATTGCCAGGTGCTCTATGTGAGTTGGGAAGACAAGTACAAATAACAAAAGAATACATAACACAAATATGGAAGACAAAAAGAAATGTCTGTGTGTCCATATATATATATATGTGCATATATATATATATATACATATGTGATATATATATATAAGTATGTACGTATGGTAGTTAAATATAATACAAGGTAGTTTGGGAAGGAGGGGCTTCATACAGATGATGGTACTTGAGATGCATCTTAAAGTAAGAGAGGAACTCTGGGAAAGGGGCAAAGCAGTAATCCATTTCAGGCAAGGAGTGAAAGGTGTGAATAGGAAAGCTATTTCAAGGTAGAATGGACGGTGCTTGGAAACTGATAAGATGTCACAGATAGATGTGTCAAAGATGACACCAAAATCCCACTAGGCTGTGTAATGGGGAGGAAGGCCATGCCAGCAACAGGAAAGAGGTGAAAAGAGTCATCATGCTCTGACTCCCAGTTCCGTTTCTTCTCCTTTTTAGGTTTTGACTTTAAAATTAGACCCATTTTCAGCTGCCGATGCTACGTTAGCTTAGACGGAGCAAATGCAGCTTTCATCCTGATAGAAGCCATCATTTCCTGACCAATAAACACCTAAATCCCTTTGCCTTCTGTAGGGTTGTGAATGGAAGGCTCAGCTGAAGGCTATGTTTATCCCTGTAGCCCTACATCCCTCTTACTTTGTAGCTAGGGTCATTTATTCCCACCCAGAAGAGGAAGCACAGAAATAGTATTTTCAGACGGGACAATCTATTGCTTTAACATATTATATAACATCTTTTGTAATTTGTACTGTCTTGTGTTGTGCATTGTACTGCACAATACAGCACAATACTACACTTTGGACATGATGCATCATATTACGTTGTTTTGTATCTTATATCGCATTGCATTGCATTGTATTGCATCATTATATTGGAAGACCTGGGTTTAAAATCCACCTTTGACATATACTAGCTGTACAACCCTGAACAAATCACCCATCTCTCAGTGCCCTAAGTAAATCTCCATGTCTATAATTTGCAGAAAGTGACAATCTGTATAGGTAGAGGGACTTTCCTTATCCTAAGCTAATGAAATCACAGGTCTAGTCCAAAAGAAATTATAATATGTTGTGCTCTATTATATTACATTATACTATATTATGCTATGCTATGTTGTGTTATGTCACATCATATTACTATATGTGTTAATTTATGTAAAGTTATACTGTTATGATATATTACATTATATCATGTCATATCATATCATATCAGATTTGAACCCATCAAACTGAAATAATAGGATAGGATAGGATTGGATGTGCCTGCTAACTAGGTCGATGTCTTCCCTCACCCATGACCCAAGCTCCTTCCACGTGCAAGTTTCCAAAGTGGACGATGCCCCTACAGGGGCACTGGAATGATCCAGGGGGGCAATAGGAGCCTCGGGTACAACCGAGTGGCATTGAATAAAAATAAGGAGGCATAGAAGCATAGGGAAAGAAGGGAAAATAAGAAAATTTTGAAAAATCATTCTTACATGTTTCATCTGTTGTTTAAAGTTGTAGTGACTACATTATTTTCCAAATAAACACACAAAATACAAGTTTTAACTGATCAGTAGTCATCTACCGATAGGTCTTAACAAGTAAGTGTTGGCAGGCAAGTGTGTTGTGCATTGTTGAGAAGTCTGTCATGCAATGGCAGGAAATTGTGTGTGTAATAACTTGCTTACAACATAATATTATATGGTTTCATGATACAATATTGTGTTATCAAAATTTTAATGCAGGAAAAAACCCACAAATTTATAATAAATTATTAAATTTAAGATGGATCATTTAAAAAATTTTATATATATTTATATATTTTCGAAATGATGTAAATTAAAAAAAAAAACAACCATCAAAGGGTTAATGAAAGTAGATTTCCAGAGGGGTGCTGGGTAATTTTTTTGAAAAGGGGGTGTTAGGGCAAGCAAGTTTGGGAACCCCTGCTTTAGTCCAGCCTTGGTTCTCTCTCTGGTGTTCTAGTTTCATAGAACCAGGGAGTTTCAAAGTTAGAGAAGGAAAGTGGGGTCATTCAATTTGACCTGTACCTGAATAGGGATCTACTTGACAACATCCTATAGGCATCCTTTAGGCTTCATCTGAAGACCTCCAGTCATGATGGGAAATTCTCATATATCTATATCTCAAGGTAGGCCATTCCAACTTAGGGTAACCCACATTGTTAGGAAACTTTTCCTTACATGGAACATTGCTATATCATCTGCCTTTCTTATAATTTCTTTTAAAAATATGTATTTTTTTTGAATGCAGAGCGAAGCAGACTATTTTCTTTTTTGTTTTGTTTTGTTTTTCTTTCTCATGGTTTTGCCCATTCGTTATAATTCTTCTATGCAACATGACTAATGCAAAAATGTGTTTAATAGGAATGTATGTGTAGAGCCCATAGCAGATTGCATGCCATCTTGAGGAGAGAGGGAGAGGGAGAAAATTGAAAACTTATGGAAATGAATGCTGAAAACTAAAAATAAATAAATTAATAAAAATATTTATTTTTTTATTCTGAATTTATTGAATGCACAAAAGAGAACATTTCTGTATACAAGTAGAACAGAAAAGGAGGATTATATATGAAAAGGTAAACATCACATATGGCTTCCTTTTAATATATATGTATAATCTACATACACACATGTATATGTATGTGCATATGTATATACACATATAAATTCAACAACTGACTTTCAAAGCTGTTTTCTCTATAACTTTTACCCATCATTCCCATTGGACCCAAACTGAGATATAAATGGGGTGGGATAGGGCTTAGAGCGGTTGGTTTGTGTTCATTCTGTCTAATCAGTGCTTAGAAGTCAGGCACAGTATGGAGAGAGGTCACCATTGGTCCCACGGAGAAAAGAAGTTTATTTTAGAGCCTTCTGGCAGGCCCTCCATAGCTCCTGAGGCATTGAGTAAAGAGGGGTCCTTAAATAAGAGTTAAGATTAAGATACAATTTAATCTTAAGACTCACTCTGCCTTGGCAGGTGGGAATCATTATCTGCTTCTGAGAAGAAGGATGATACTGAGACTGAGAAAGTAAAATCATTATGAGCACAATATGAATTTGAAATCTAAACAAGCAATGATTGAGAAGGGGAGGAAGATGGGGCTTCTGAGTCACTAAAGTGGTCCTGTTTTGGGGAAGAGAGAACTGATGGAGGCAGTGTGATCCAATGGAAAGAGCAGTGAAGCAAAGTCGGAACATCTCAGTTCTAGTCTCAGCTCCACTGTTTACTGTAAACAGGGAACAAGTTCTTCATTTCTCTAAGTTTCAGTCCCTCTATCTGCAAAATGAGGATAGGAACCTGGCATTCACTAGGTCACAAAATTGTCATGAAGGAAGTACTTTGTAAACTATAAGGTGCTATTTAAATGTGGCCTAATACTATTACTAAGGCTCTACTGCTCCCCTAAGTATGACCCACCCCAACAACTCCCACTGAGGTACATAAAACAAACCATTTTATAGAGAAAGGCCAATTATGGTGTACATACAGATTCCCAGACAGATGCATGCTCATACTCACATACATATGCACACATTCATAGATAGAGATTTAGTCTTAGGCATACAGACCTACTCACACACTCAGATAGAGATGGATTCAGAGGCACACACATACACCCACATTCACAAATAGAGACACCCTCATACAGCCCCATGCTCACAGATAGCTGTATTCACAGGCAAATCCACAAAGATATAGTCATAGACACACACACACACACACACCCCGGACGCACTCACGTCCACAGGCATAACATTACACAAAGACCCTTGCTGAGAATGACTTGTAAACATTTTCAAAGTCCCATGTCAGCAAGTATAAATTACTCTATTACCTAGAAGAGGAAGACATCAAACAGATACTCCAAGCAGATCTCTTTAGTTGCTATTTCTTCTCTGCATATGTGAGTTTGGTCTCCTTCCCTCTGCAAGTCCAGAATTTCTATGGTTGACCTTTCTGGGAGGAACAGACACTGAGTAAAACTGGCTCCAGCCAGCCAAATTCACCAGAGACTCTTCCCTACCAGGAGAATAATGCTAGGTGGCCTAACAGATAAATGCTGGCCTTGGAGTCAGTAGAGCGCAAATGCTTCCTTGGACATAAACTATCTCTGTGACTGTGGGCAAGTCATTCAAACTTTCAGACTCAGTTTCCTCATCTGTAAAATGGGGATAATTATAGCACCCCCCCCCCGGGCTGCTGGGAAGATCAAATATGATATTTGTAAAGCTCTTAGTGAACCTTAAGACACTATATAAATGCTAGCGATTATTACTAATGATGTTAATAGTGGGCCACTTGTATGATGCAGCTGGTGGTTATGAAGCGATTTCACAAAAGCCCTGTATTAATAATAATTAGCATTTATATTGCCCTTTAAGGTTTACAAAGTGCTTTTCAAATAGCAACTCATTTGATCCTCACAACAACTCTGTGAAGTAGGTGCCCATTATTATTATTAGTGTCATCATCACCATCATTGTCATCATCATCATCATCATCACCATCATCTTCCCCATTTTACAGATGAGGAGATTGAGGCAGGCAGAGACGCTCAGTGACTTTTCCATGGGGACTCAAGCTCAGACCTGGAACTCGGGTCACAGTAGCTTTCAGTAAGGTCGATAGTGCAAGAATGACTATTTCCATTTTTTCAGATGAGGACAGTGAGGCTTAGGAAGGTGAAGGGATTTGTTTCGGGTCTATTAAGAGGTATGGCAGGTTGGTTCATTGTCATCTTCAACTCTCTTCCCAGAATGCAGAAGAGTTTGCAGCCTGGCAAACCTATTTCTGCTGTGGAGGCAGTTTGGTGAGTCAGACTAAAAAATCAAATGAAGGGAGAGAGTTGTCTTTAGTGCCTGAAGGCCTCTCTCTACTGGTGTGTGCTGTGCTTAGACCTCCTGGTTGCCTGAGGGTGCCATGGTCCTAGAGTCACAGCTTGAGGACTCAAAGAGAGTTTAGAGCAGGGGATCCAGGAGAGATTTCAGGGGGTCTGTGAATGTGGATGGGAAAAAAAATCGCATCTTGATTTTCACAAACTTCTAAGTGAAATCTTACATTTCTATTCATTATTAAGGGAGGCTACAAAGCATAGTAGAACCTGTGACTTTTTCACCAATAGAAAGTAAAGATATTTTTCTATCACATTAGAGTTGTTACAGAGAGCTTGAACTGCTGTTTATACTCATTACTACTCCAAAATGACTAGTTATTAGACACTTTAACTTGCCTATATTTTGAATATGCTCTCTTGTTATTTAATGCATTAATAAAGAAGCATGCATATTACTAGACCATAATTTTTTTTACTATTCCGATAACTATATCTTAATATAATTGGTTTCTTTTGTACTTGTATATATTTTACTTTATGCATTTAAAAATATGATTCTAAGAAGGGGTCCACAGGCTTCACCAGATTGCCCAAGGGGTCTAGATTTTAGAGTTTGTCTGGTTTTCCTTATTTTGTCCCCTTGTTTTACAAATGAAGAAACTGAAGCTCAGAAAGATGTGACTTGCCTAAAGTCACTGAGGCAGAATTTGAACTGAGGTCCTCTCACTGCAGAACTAGGCTTTTCTCCTCTACACTGCAGTCACAGGAGATTAGACGCAAAGTTCAAGGAAAAGAGCATGGTGGATGAGGTAAGTCACTAGGATTCTGGTTGATGAGATGGGACCTCCAATCAATGCTTGGAGGTGCTTCTCAGGGACCCATAGGGATATGGGTAGAGATAGTATTTCAAGCATTAACACGGTGAGATCTGCTGGAGTTTGTATCCCTGACAGGCAGGAGAGTATCCTAGTAGTGAACATTCGATGTCCACCTGAGGGCATCACTACCTTTTAGGCTAAGGTCCTTCAGGACTTTCTGCTAAGCTTAACCAGTCCTGGTTGGTGTGTAAGGATAGAAAGGGATCTTGCTGGCTGCCTCCTCAGAGATCTTGTCTTCTGAGGGTTGGACTGGAGAAATGGAGACAGAAATTCTGGCAGCATTGGTCCCCTTCCCCTAATTAGTGCAGGAACCACAGAGACTTCCTCTCCAATTCCTCTTTAAACTCCTCCTTTTAAACATGGACCATTCTGTCCCTCTGACTGGAACAAATTTAATATCAAAGAAATTCTTGAGATACTCCAAAAAGTGCTGCAAATTATCTCCCCTCAAGAAGGAAAGTGCCAGTTGACATATTGAACAAGTCTTATTGGAGGAATAAAGTAAAAGAGTGATGCAAATACAGGAGAGGGCTCCTCCACTCAGGAAGGCTTCCCAGAGGAGGTGAGCTTTTGGTTTTGTTTTGGTAGAGGAGGGGTAGCATTTCAAGTGGAGGAAATAGCTCCAGGCATGGGTGTGGAGGCAGATGAGGAAATGGTGGGGGAAGGAGATAAGGAGACTAGGACGTGCCCCCTCTAGGTCAGCACACTGAGTTGTGAGCTCAAAGGGAGCTGTTCTTACAAGAGGAGACTTTAGAAAAAGGAATGCGTAATCACCACCTGAAATAAACATGTCTAGACACTGGGGGCCACTGTTGAGCCAGCCACCTTGTAGTCTGCTCCTAAGCCTGTGTCTGACAAAAGCCAACTAACTTCTTTCTCCAAGAAAGGTTTCTAGGCTCTGGCCTCTGAGGGGGAAAGATGATCTTCAACGTGACCTTCTCTCAGCTGCCTGATTTCCAATACAGATATTTTCCTGACCTCTTAGTGGGAGTGTGGATCTGGGGTTCCTGGGGGCTCCCCAGGCTCTGGGTGGAGATGAATGGGTGTGACACTGAAGGGCTTTTCCCTCTGAAACAGTGAGCATCCCCAAGGAGACTCCTGGACCAACACCGACTAATATCTAACTGCTCATACTGCTCCATTACCTGGCTCCCTCTTCTCTCTCTACTTTGCCTATTTAAATTCTATCAATTCTTTAAACACTAGCCCAAGCCCTTCTCTTCAGGAAGCTTTCCCCACCCGGGCCAGCCCACAATGATTTCTCTCTTTCTCCTGAATTCTCAAAGCTCTAATAGTCTGAAATACCACAGTTTTATCATTCATCACCTACTGTCTTATAATGCAAAGTAGTTAGAATATAAGCTCCTTGAGGCCAGGTTCTGTTTTGTTCTTGTCTTTATATCTCTAACACTCATTATAGAACCTAACTCAAAGTGGGCGCTGAATAAATGCTTTTTGATTGAAGTTCAGTGTTTTCTGTATGAGTCATGTTACTATCAGTTAGACTGCAAGTTACCTGAGGTCAGAGTGTTTTCTACATCTGCAGCTAGGTGGTGCAGTGGGTAGAGCCCCAAGCTATAGGGATGGTCCCCTGTTGTCTAACCCTGCCTCACTGGCTTCCTCCTCTTCACCCCAACCCATGCATACAGCACTGGTCCTGGAGGCAGGAAGATCTGAGTTCAAATCAGGGCCCAGAATTTACTAGCTGTGAGACCCTGGGAAAGTCACTTATCTCTGTCTTCTTCAGTTTCCTCAACTATAAAATGGGGGTAATAAAAACACCAGGGTTGTTGTGAGGATCAAATGAGGTATTTGTAAAGTACTTAGCACAGTGCTGAGATATAGTAGGTGCATAGTAGAAGCTTCCTTCCTTCCTTCCTTCCTTCCTTCCTTCCTTCCTTCCTTCCTTCCTTCCTTCCTTCCTTTCCCTTCCCTTCCCTTCCCTTCCTCCCTTTCTCCCTCCCTCCCTTTCTCCCTTCCTCCCTTCCTTCTTTCCTTCATTCCTTCTTTCCTTCCTTCATCCCTCCCTCCCTTCCTTCCTTCCTTCCTTCCCTTCCTCCCTTTCTCCCTCCCTCCCTTTCTCCCTTCCTTCTTTCCTTCATTCCTTCTTTCCTTCCTTCATCCCTCCCTCCTTTCCTTCCTTCCTCCCTCCCTTCCTTCCTTCCTTCCTTCCTTCCTTCCTTCCTTCCTTCCTTCCTTCCTTCCTTCCATACCCCTTCCCATAACCCTTGATCCTATATTTCCTTTACAAACTGCTGTACAGTCTCTAGCTCATTCAGAGGAGGGAAAGAAAAACAGGATGGTGAGAGGACTGGAGATGAGATGATGGCATGCAAGAGTTGGTTGAAAGAACTGAGGATGTTTGGTTAGGAGGAAAAAAAAAATCCATGAACCTGATTACTATTCTTGAAATATCTCAAAAGTATTTATAAATAGCTACTTAATAATAAATGCTTATTTTTGGGGGGCTTAACTAAGATTCCACCTTCTAAGGGAAGCTTTCCTGATCCTTCTAGTAGCTAGTGTTACTCTGTTTCTTCACATTATCTTGTATTTACTTATCTATGTAAATGCTGTATCCTCTTCATGTTGTATCCCTAGCCTCTGACTGCCTACCCTGTTCCACTCTAGTTCCCATCCTGGGGCCCTGTGCTTTTGACCGGTGAGTTTTAAACCGCAGACCCACCATATTGTACTCTCTTCGTCTCCCTGCCACAGCACTGGGGGAGTCCCCTCCATTTCTCCCCAATACTTTCCATCTCTTGCTCTGGGAATAGTAATCAAATTAACACTATTATTCCTAGAAAGGATATATTGGTTAATTTTTCTATGCCTCTACTCACCAAACCTGTTATTTCTCAGACCAAAATACTCCTCCCTGGCCACCACTTTCATGTATGTGTTTTTATCCTCTCTTAGAATGTAGGCTCCTTCAGGGCAGGGGCTATCTTGCATTTTGTATCTGTTTCTTATTGAGCTTAGCAGGTGCCTTGACCATAGTGGACACTTAATAAATACTTAGTGATTGAGTCACTCAGTGGTGTTTCCACTTAGCAGGGTTTTGTGACTTTCTTCAGCGATGGAAATAGGAACAGGAAATAGGAAATAGGGTTGGAACTTTGCAAAGGAGACATGGTAGAAGGTAAAGGGGAAAGGGGATTCTAAATATTGGTCAAGCAGTACTGAAATGGCTGACTTGGGGATCCAGTCTGGGGATGGAGTCAAATGAAACCCAAACTGGGGCGATAAACTGGAAGAACATGGAAGAGTTGAGGAATGTCATTTCTGGCTGGGATGAGGATAAAAAGCAAGTTAAGTTTTAGGGAGGAAGTGGGGGATAAAAGAGGGAAAGAGGTTGTGGACAGAAAGAAGGAGCCAGGGTAGTAGAGGGCTGAAACTTCCTGGAGCTGAGGAAGGCAAAGTTTGGGATGTCAGATGAGTCATTAAGAGTGGATGCTAAAATCACTTCCACAAAGGAAAAACACGAACCAGGTACTGAAGTCATTAAGGAAAGTGGAAGTGTGTCATAGAGGGTGGCAGACAGCAGTGAGGAGGATGGGAAGGCGTGGGTAATATAAGCAGATAGCACAACATGTCCAAAGACAAGTTTTTGAGTGGTAGCAGTAAGACAATGCAGGGTGGAGGTGGAAGCTGAAGGAGGAAGTCAGGAAATGGAGCTCCTTGTCCTGGCTCTGCTCTTAATTATCTGTGTAAACCTGGGCTCTTCACCTCTGCAGAACTCAATTTCCTCATGCGTAATATGAATGCATAAAATAAGGTCATTGCCATATGGAAGATTTTAAGATTTTATTACTGTGTCAGTAGATGTAAGAAGTAAACTGACCCAACCTCCCCCTCTCATTGAGTAGGAGACAGGGAAAGGATGATGACTGGAGAGAGGGAGGCCTCCACGAAATAGTGTATGGGATGTGATGGCATCAGAAGAAACCTTTTATTCCAACCAGTCTAGTCACTGTTCTTTGTACGTGCTTAATGTTCCACTATTATACTATTGTTCTCATCTAAAGTGCCTTTCTCTTAAATCATCCCAAAGTCACAGGGAGGAATTGGAAGCTGGAAGGAACCTTAAGAAATGACCTGGTCCAATCCTCTCATTTTGCTGATGAAGATATTGGGCCCCAGTAAGGCAAACTTGATTTGATCAAGGTCGCCCAGGTGGTAAGTAGTAGAGATTGGACTTGTCTTAGGTCCCCTGATACTAAATACAGTGTTCTTGCTATACCACAATCCAATGCCCTCCTCTTACAAATAAGACAACTGAGGTCCAGAGGGCCTTTTCCAAGATGGCACAACTTTGGCAGAGTTGGGACTAGATCCCAGGTCTCCTGACTCCCAGGTGCAGGGCTTTATAGTTCTATCTCACACCTTTGTCTCCTCACCCATTGTGTCCCTGTTATTCCCATGATCACCATCAGTAACTTCACGGCACAGAGTGTTGTAACAACAACACTGCTTACAGCTGCTGCTGAGGTGTAAGACCCAACAAGCCCAGCAACAAGAGCGGCCAGCCCAGGTTCTTTTGTTCTGCTTTTGTAAGGAAAGCAACTTTAAGGGGTTAACAATCTCACTTTAATCAAACATACATATATAAGTCACTTATTTCAGAGGGAAAAGCCAGCACCCTGAACTTCAGAGCAAATACAAACCGAAATTACAGAGACAGTATAAACAGAGCAAATAAGACAATTCAACAGACAGGCTTTGTCTGATCAAGACATCACATACATAGTTACCAAAAAGACAAGCACCAACATCTGAGTTTTCTTCAAAGCTGGGAGGGGCTCTTAACAACAGCTATTCAGAGTCTCCATACCAACACTCTTCCAGTGAGTGAGAGCCCCCCACCCCCCCAAATGGTAGCCTCTGAGTTTATATACCCTGTTCAGGGTCAAAGTGTGACTCAAACCCATGTAAACTAGGCTTTACCTTGAGCTAAGTAGGTCATCGAAACTCCCGATTTAATCAAAGAAACAAAGGCCAGACTCATCAAAGGCACTTGATTACATAAGTGCTCCAAAAAAAAACCCAAAACAGTAAAAAAGTCCCACCCTGCTTAATATTACAAGTGCGTGGGACCAAGCCATGTTAGACAGAGATGAAAAAATGAACCCTAGGTAGGGAGCAGGCTTGCTCTCACAGTGATGCCTTAGCCCAATTGCATTTATTTCCCCCTTTTTCTTTGTATTGCTCAGCCTTTCCTACTTCCAATTTGCTGAAGGGCAGCCCCCTAACTCTTCTTCTACCACCAATCTATGATTGGTCCCTTCATGGATGCCCACCAGTGGTGTGTTGGTAAGTGTTTGACAACTGGCTCTCTGAAAAAAATGCATTACAACACACTCTTTAGTGTAATTGCTGTTAACATTTTCCCCATTAGTTTTTTTTTTGGTGGTGGGAGTGGGGAGGTGGAAGGACCTAGGTGGTGTAGTGGGATAGAGTGCCAGGCCTGGAATCAGGAACTCATTTCCCTGAGTTCAAATCTGGCCTCAAATGCTTACTAGCTGTGTGACCCTGGACATGTGACTTAATCCTATTTCCCTCAGTTTCTTCACATGTAAAATGAGCTGGAGAAGGAAACGGCAAATCATTCCAATATCTTTTGCCAAGAAAACTCCAAATGGGGTCATAAAAAGTCAGACTCAACTGAAATGACTGAACAACAACCATTGCTTTTTAAAGTTTAGACAATCAACAAAACAAGAAATAAAACCCTGCTTGATATACTTTGCCAATTTCTGAGGTGTAAATACACTGAAAATTTAACAACTAGCTCTTGTGAGTCGGTTTGAGCTGGTTCTAACACTCATGGGTGCCCCCTCCTCCCCAAAGGTTGTTTTCTTTTATCAAAAAGAACTGAATTAGGACTAAGGGAAAAGAAGTCAAACGGAAGAATTTAGAGATTCTAGAAGTTTCTAGAGATGGAAACAAAGGATATGTGTCTAAGACACCCTCATCTTATTATAGAGGCCAACATAGCTTCCTGAGCTAAATAAACCCACTCCCCTGCAGCTAGCCATGCCAATCTGGCTCTGCCATATGGTAACTGCTACCATCCAAGATACCCCTAACAACATCTAACCCAACTCCAACTTGATGTCAGCTTAAAAGCTACTCCAAGGTCCAACTCAGGACCCCACCCCCTTTGTAAAGATGAGTCCAGATTGACATCTTCTGGGTCCAATTCAACTATTGGAAACAACTTTCAAAGGAACCATTCATTCATTCATTCATATAACTAACATTTACTTATTTCATAAAGCATTTATAAAGCACCTACTGTACTATTTGCCAGGCAAATAGTAGATACTTAATAAATCATTGACTGTTTAATAACATGTCAGGATCTACTCAAGGTTCTAAGGATAAAAAGACAAAAATGAAACAGCCCCTACCTTCGTGGGTCTTACACTTTGTTTGGCTTCACTCAGTGTTCTTCACCAAGGCTACCTGCAGTAACAGACAGTTCTTTCTTACAGGGAATGAAGATGTGTTTCACGATGGGGTGTTTGCAAGGCTGCTACCTACATGGATCCATGGTTTCACCAGCGTAGGCCCTGCCTCCACTTATGCGGATTACATGCCTTTTACACCTTGGTAGACATTTTATGTGAAGTGCTGGGGACAGAAAAAAATTGTCTGCTGGCAGCCAGCCTTCTGATGCACTCTTTTCTCAGGTGACAGCATTCTCTGAATCATGGGGCTGCAGCCGTACTCAAAGAACCCTATGATCAACTGAGATAATGTTTCATGTTTTGATCAATTGAGATAATGTTTCAATGTATCAATTGAGATAACTCTTTGAAAGTCTTAAGAGGCGATAGAAATGCTGGCTATTATTATTTATAGGATCATAGAAGTGAGAGGCAAAAGGGACCACTGAGTCTAAGCTCTTTCTTTACAGATGAGAAAATTGAGATGGAAGCTTTCCCACCTTGCAGAAGCAGCCAGAGTTTGTGGTCCATTGGCACAGCCTTCTAAAACCTGGGGTTACCCCCATGCCATGAGGAAGAGTCAGGCAAAGGGACTACTTTTTCTTGTTCTATCAATTAATGAACTTCTTATTGTTATTAATTATTTAGACAGATACAGGTTAGTACTGATAATGACTTGAAAGTTATATATATACATATATATGTTTATTTTACATATACATATATATGTATGTATATATATGTATATGTACATATGTATATGTATGTGTATATATGTGTGTATATATATGTACATATGTATATATGTATATGTACATATGTATATATATGTATACATATATATATATATATATACACACATCAATCTACTTGATCCAACAATTTTGAGTTAGGAAGGGAGGTGTTATTCAGTCATTTTCAGTCATGTCTGACTCTTTGTGAACCTCTGAGTTAGGTAGGCATTGCTATTCAGTTATTTTCAGTTGTGTTCAACTCTTCACGTCCCCATTTGGGGTTTTCTTGGCAAAGATAATGAAGTGATTTGTCATTTCCTTCTCCAGCTCATTTTACAGAAGAAAAAATTGAGGCAAACAGGGTGAAGTGACTTGCCCAGGGTCACACAGCTAATAAGTATTTGAGGCAGAATTTGAACTCAGGAAGATGAGTCTTCCTGACTTCAGGCCTGGCGCTCTATCCACTGTGCCACCTAATTGCCCCATGTTACTATCCCTGTTTTATAGATGAGGAAACTGAGGTTCTGTTCAGACAAATTATTTGTTTACAAACCAGTTCTAAAGTCAGTTAAGTGTCAGAGCAAGGATTCAAACACGCAGTCTTCAGGGGAAGATCTAGGTCGGTCATCCCATCCAATCCCAGTTACTCTAGTCTCAAAATAAACACATAGAGCTGGGGGAAAAAAATCTGCCTGGAATTCCAAGTGTGGCTACTTAAAGTAACTTTGATCTTCATTTAGGTCACCTGAGAAGGAATCATGCACTCTAGCCATCCACCAAGACACCTGTCTCTACATAGCACAAGAATCTTGCCACGGAAGATGTACATTCAACTCCCTCACTCCAACTTGCTGCCTCTTGTCCTTGATCTGAGAATAGTAATAAGAATTAGTGCTACTATTGCCACTGAAAAGGGTGTAAGCATCTTCAGCCCTATGACCTGTGACCTTCCAGATGAAAATTTTCTCCTGTGGGTCCCTCTCCTGTCTATATGGAGTATCCCCCAGAAGGCAAGCTCTTTGAGGACAGGGATTATCTAACTTGTGTATTTGTATCTCCTGCACCCAGTACAGTGCCTTATACATAGCAGCTATGTAATAAATACTTGTTTATTCATTCAAAAAGAGGGAAGGTGTAATGGAAAAAAAGAGAGAAAGAAGAGAAGCAGGAATAGGAAGGAAAAGCAATGAGCAAAAACTCCTCAATTCAAAGTGTTATAGGGAAGTTTAGTCCAAATTGTGGGACCAGTGCCAGATCAGTGGCATTGAAAGAGACTGCTAGGAACCAAAGAGTTAAGAAGAGCTAGCGTGACAAAGGCTGATGCTGCCTATAGCTATGGCAATGATGATGTCGATGATGATGACAATGCCAGCTGAGCCAAGGGACAACAGGAAAAATCAGCGGATGTGGGGGCACATGCTAAGGAGGGTCAGAAAAAGAAAAGGGGCAACTCCAAGCTTTTCTAAAGTCTATTTTATAGGTTTCTCTGTGAAAGCCAGGCCTCTCCCTCAAGACATAGGTTTCTGAGTAGCAAGAGGGTCCCTTATCACCTGGAAATACTTACATTGTCAAAGTCCCTTAATTCCTAGGAGATATGACCAATCAAATAGTTCTGAGTTGTTCAGGATGAAAGACCGCTTGCATCTGAAGAATCTTGAAAAACAGTAACTTCTCTTAGAACCCTCCTTGAGTCTGAAAGTGACCCTGAAGTAACTTCTCTGATTTCCTGGTGAAGTCAACCAGTCAACCAGTCAGCCAATCAGCCAATAAGAATTTATTAAATGCTTGCTGTGTGCCAGGCACTGTGCCACATGCTAGTGGAAAGAATGCTGTCAGTAAACCTGCATTTAAATTAAACTCTGTTACTTACAATCTATGTACTATGTACTGCTACTTACAATCTTGATCTACAATCAACCCACCTATTCTTTCCAGGCCTCAGTGCCCTCATCTGTAAAATGAAGAAACTAAACATCCTTTGAAGTTACATTCAGCTGAAAACCTACCATTGTGTCAATTTGGTTGACCCTGTATTACCAGACTTTTAAATTTGCCTTGCCGCACTTTGTTGTTAACACTTGACCAGAACAAGTAACATTTAATCATGATGAATAGTCTCTTGCCAGATGCCAAATCATACCAGTCCAAGTCCAGCCATAGCCCTACATTTAAGTCATTTTCCCATAAATATGATAGTCCAACTAGGTTAATTTCAAAATGTGCAGGACCTCTTTGTGCTGTTATCATGACCTTTGAAGACGTGCTTGTCTGGCTCCAGAAGATGTTCTGTACCTACTTCTGGTACAGCTGTGGTTTTTCACCTGCTTGAGGATATCATTGCTAAGTGTGGCAGTTTCAGTACCAAGAGAGATCTCCATGAGCTTCTCTTCTGAGCGTTCTCTCTCTCTCTCTCTCTCTGTCTCTCTCTCTCTCTCTCTCTCTCTCTCTCTCTCTCTCTCTCTCTCTCTCATTATTTCTCTTTGTGCCTCTCCAATTATCTCCGGCCTCTGTCTTTCACTCCTAACTTCTCTCTTTTTCTGTCTGTCTCTGTTGCTCTTTGTCTTTCTCTGTCTCTGTGTCCATCTGTATCTCTCGATCTGCCCCTCTCTTTCCCTCTCCTTCCTTCCTGTCTATATTCCCCTCATGCTTTCATTACTATAGATACTGAGAGACCTACAAAGTTGAATTTGCATGTGGTCTCTGCCCTTATGCAGCTGACCGACTAGTAGGAAAGATAAGATGAGAACATGGCCATAGAAGAAATAATGTAAGTTATAATAATACAAGTATGTAACAAAAGCACAAAATACTATGAGAAGTTCATAGGGCTCCCCTTTGGATCCCCGGGAAGCATTCTTTAGGCCAGGAGTAGGTCCTTAGATTTTTTGTGAGTTATGGACTCTTTTGGAAGTTTATTTAAGCCTATGGATACCTTTCCAAAAAAAGTTAAGTGCCTAACATATATAGAATTATAAAAAAAAACAATTTTATTGAAATACTTATCAAAATATTTTAAAAATAAGTTTGTAGATGCCAGATTAAGAATCCTTGATCTAGGGCCTAGACTAGAGTCTGAGAGACTTTGAGTGTTTAGACTATTTAGAATACTCTGCTTCCCTGCAAAAAGTGAGAGTTGCTTCTTACCCACTTAGAGCCCTTGCCTCTGCCTCAGGGCCCCAGTATGCTATACCCCAAGGTCTCTCCTGGGGACCAACAAGGAATAGGGGCCCCTAAGAATGTGGTTGGTGAGTAATGCTCCTATCACTTGGAAAACCTTCTGTCTATTGTGGTCGGTCCCTACATTCTATTTCAAAAGATGTCAGGGGTCAGAGAACTGAAAATAAAAATACTAATGGAGGCCCAATGCCTAAAGAGGAAGGGTCTCTTTAAGGCCAGGATACACTGCCTACTCTGCTGATACAGTTGAGAAGCATGGATCTGGTGGATTGGACAGCTGCATGCACCAGATCTTCCAATGGTGCAACTCACTCTCTTCCAAGACCTCTTAGCTCTTATTTCCGACTGTAGTATGGTTCTCTGCCAGTGTTCTGATCACAACCTAGCTTACTGAGCACAGGACCATGAATATTAGGCCATCGATAATGGCCTTATCTGTTTCCTGTTAACCACTAGGTGCTCCAGTCCTCATGAGGAAGTCCCAAACCTAACCTCCTCTTAGCCACCTGATCAATTGTCTGCTCAAGCCCTGCACTTACCAGATGCTATCACATCCTCACTGCGGTCATAACCCCTTGGCAGTGCTACTCAACTATAATTAATTTCACCTTTCTATGGTCTTCACCTGACCTGCTTCAGCTTGCAAGCCCCAGGTCTCTATTCCATTATGTCTGGCCAACTTGATTCATTCCATTTACTGTGTTTGTGGCAAAGCCACGTCTTCCAGGAAGATGTAGAATTCAGCTAGGTAGAGGAGTGGGGGACTATTTCCCACAGAAACTCAGGGTTAGAAGGGACCTCGGGTCATCTATTCCAACATACACCTTTGGGAGATTCCCCTTTGCAGTCACCCAGCCTCTGTTTGAAAGTGTCCAGTGACGAGGAAGCCCATTGCACTTTGGGACATCTCTAAGTCACAGAATCAAATAATTAGCATCTAATTATTAGTTACATTTGCCCCTTGTATCAAGCCCAAGTCTTCTCGATAATTTCCCTTTCTTGCTCTTATTTCAACCCCTAGAGCTAAATAGAATATATCTAATCAAAATAAATAACACACACAACACTTGGCAAACCTTGAAGTATTATTTAAGTGCTAGCTGTTACTATTATTGCTTAATAATTACCATCTTCTACCTGATGGCCTTTCCAATACTTGGAGAGCTCCATGATGTTTCTCCCTAAATCTTTTCTTCTCCATGCTAAGCATCCCCATTTCCTCCCAAAAGCATGGCCTCCTGCACTCTTATCATTCTCATCCTTGAATTCCCTACAAGCTATGCTGAGTTTTTTCTTCAGTGGTAGGCTTAATCCAGTGGAGGACACCAACCTCCTCTTCATCAAAGCCCTCTTCTTATTGGGTCAGTCAGTCTTTTTCAACAGAGAAGGAGGGCGGGGGAGATCTGGAGTCTCCAGCCCTTGCCTTAATGTCACACACTTTGTTAACTCAGTAACAGTAAGCAGAGAAGACAAATCAGAGATGGCTAAGAGGCTCTTGTTTAAACCTCAACAGGGAAGGAAAAATTGACTAACAAAATGGCAGCAAGAGGGGCCTGTCCCCCCAGGGACCTCTTTCTGACATCAGATGTACTTAGCTCAGTGGCAAAAGGGAGTGATGCCCCAGTGGGACCTGGCTGTTGAGACAGATCTGCCACGTTCCTGAGTGGGGAAGGAAGGGCAAAGCTCTCAGCTCTACCGGTTCATGCCTCATCACCAAATCAACAGCTAATTTCCAATTCTAAAATTATTTATTGTCAAGGAGGCTGCTTGGGATGGAAAAGGAATCAAAATGAGAAACAGGGCTTGATTTTATTTTGTAATATTTTCCTCCTTGAGGGGGTAGGCTGAAATTTCTGTGACACTTGCCAGAACAATCTTGTTGTGACTTGTAACTAGGCAAAAGCAGTGTCAAGGTTGCTGTGGCAGGCTGAGTGTGGGGAACATCAAGGTGTCAGCCTGGAGGAGTCACATCCCAAAGCATAATTACTCTGTGTCCTTTCAAGCTGGGTTGAAAAATGGAACATTTAGGAGTGGACACCATTTCTATCTGAACTCATTTTGTCATTTAACTCTTGGCCACCATCACCTCTAAAGAGAACCTTCAGGAATACTGACACTTTTTGGTGAAACCTATCATTAGGAGTTTAGTTATATCCATGCTGACAAATGGATGATTCATGAATGAATGAATGAGTTATAATAGTGTTATTAGTGCAATGGCCACAGGGACGAGTGTCAAGAACCCTGGGATCCAATCCCAGGCTTGCCATGTACAGACCACATGATTTCCTTTTAGGGCTTCTCTTTCCTTATGATATAAATAGAGATAAAAATGTTGAGACAGGTATGTAATGAGGAAACCGCTTTATAAGTTGATACAGAAATGTGAGCTAGTAGAAGGCTGATCTCCAAGTAAGGATGAAGTTGGTTCAAGTCCATCTTCTAACACATACGAGTTGAACCCTTAACACACATGAGTTGTACAATCTGGACAAGCCACTTAACATCTTGATACTCCAGATGACTCTCCAAGACTACAAGTTACAGAAAAGCTTTCAATTTGCATTGGTAGGGAAAGTTCCTCATCAGGGGCCCCCTACACTGACAAAATCACAAGTCTGGACCAGTACATAAAATCAATAATATTTACTGTTATTGTCATTACTGTCTAAAGATTGGCTGAAAAAAACTTGAGATTTTAAGCCCAGAGAATGGGAGAATTGTGGGGCAAGTACATAATGATAAGATTTAGGAGCTAGTCACAGAATCTCAGAGTTGTAAGAAACCTCAAAGGCCATTAGTCCAACCTGTAACTGAACAAATATCCCCTCTTCGACATCTGCAATGGGGGCATCCAGACTTCACCTGAAGAATTCTAGAGTGGGGAAACTCATTACCTCTTAAGGCAGTTCAATCCAGTTTAAGTGGGCTCTGACTTGGAGGAGGTTTTTCCTTACACAGAGGTTAAATCTGCCCCTCAAACTCTAGCTGTTGTTTCCAGTTCTACCTTCTGAGACCAAGCAGAAAAACCACCCCAGAATCTCTCATTTATGTCACCCACTAGTCCAATACCTTCATTTTACGAACAGAAGCCCAGAAGTATATAATGACTTCTCCATGGTCAGGCAACAGCAAAATTCCAAACCAAGTCCCTTGATTCCGAGATCAATGTTGTTTAAAATTACACCATGCTGCCTCTCTGCCTTGTTTTATGAGTCCTTGGGCTTCTATTGTAGGTAGGAATTTCTACTTACCCCTACCTGCAGTCCCAGAACCAGCTAGCCTTGAGGATGGCGTTGTTTTGAGAATAAAAAGATATAATGCACTCAGAACACTTTGCCAGCCTTAAAATTCTGTATAAATGTGAGCTATTACTATTATCACTCCCCTAAATCAAGGTGTGTAAAAATGCCCAGGATGAAGCCAAAGATTGGCCAAGTGTCAAGAATTTTTTTTTTTTTTTTGCTGCTTGTGCCTCAGATATCATGCCTAGGTTTCTTTGGCTGCATACCTTCAAGGGATTCTGATCCCTACTACCTAGTTTATCTTCTAGGCCTTTGGACCTACTGTCTACATTAGCCAGACCTGTCTGCTCCTTCAAGCCTTGACTCAGCTGTCCGAGCCGCTCATCCTGCATCTCCAATCTGTTTTCCATGTTCCAGAGCTGACATCCACTAAAGGGGCTGTCAGAAAAAAAAGAGGAAGCAGGAGGAAATGACAATGTCACTTATAGAAAACATAAGATTCTAGTGCTGGATCTCCTTGAGAACAAGAACTGCCTTTTACTTTTCTTGGCATCCCCAGCACTTAGCACCGTTCTGGCACATAATAAGCATGTAATGGATGCTTGTTGACTGACTAATTTTATCTTACTGTCCATATTTGTAGCAGAGCAAAGTTAGGCTTAGAAATATTAATGCCTCATCAGATCATAGAACTGGACCTGGTACAAACCTTCGAAGGCCATTTAGTCTTAAGGTAACACATGGGAGACCAGAGGACTCAGATCTGGGCCAGTTCTTTCTTCTTACGTACCACCAGCCTGTTTCCTTCCATAGCGCACTAGGTTTTGGATCCCATGAATTATCCAATCTGGCTTCCAACTGGAATGACATCTTCCTATGTCTCTAAACAAAGCTGTCTGTTAACTCAACTAACTTAGGACTCAACCCATTCTATTAAATCCAAGGGATGTGGACTATGAGACTAGGATCTACCTGAGAAAGGGGGATAGGAGATAAGAGAAGACCTCTTGTCAAATAAAAAAACTGTCCCCAAATATGTAGAAGACATAACTTCTCCTGATGGGGCCTTAGACAAAGAAAGGGTACATTAGGTCTGGAGCCCTGAGGTGCTCAGGGTAAGTGCAAGGGAGGAAAGCATGTAAAAGTTCCCAAAACTGATTTACAAAAGGTTGCCATGGAAACCCTGCATAAAGGCCTATTCTGTTGTTTTGGGTTGGAGAGTGAGAGTGTGTGTGTGTGTGTGTGTGTGTGTGTGTGTGTGTGTGTGTGTGTGTGTGTATGTGTGTGTGTATGATAGAGCTATGTTTATCAGTAGCTTTAGCCACACAGGAGCCTTTCAAATACACACAGACATGCTCTTGTAGGTCATGTTTGATCTGGTCTTGTGTCAGGCCATCTGTTGGTGGCTGGGAATCCTCTGGAGGTGGGGTTTATGTGGGAAAGGCTTCTCATGGTTTGGAAAGTGCAGCCATCCCCAGTTTGATGCTAATTCTACCCTAACAGAGTCAGTCTCTTAGGCATTGCACGGATAAGTCAGCTCTGTTCTACCCTAAGCAAGCATAAGTCAGCTCTGTTGTACCCTAATCCCCAGACCTGTAAGGTTGTTCCCCCAAGGCTAGCCTTCCATATGCACAATGACTGAAGAGAGGTGATTTAAGGGTTGGGCTGAGAGGGGAGGAAAGTAAGTGGAAAAGAGCTGATGCCTCAAAAACTATATGCAGACTGATATGCCTGACTGGTACTTGGTTCCTCCCTTCTCTGGAAGGGATTTCATGGTCCCCATCAGAGTACCACTGTCCTCTGTCCTAGACATTCTACACCTAGAGTATTTTGTTCAAGTTCTGGGCACCACATTTTAGGAGGAACGTTGACAAACTGCAGAAGGTACAAAAGAGGGTAGCTGGAAGAGTAAAATGAGGGCTTGTAAGCATGATGTTGTTAGTGGAATGAATTTGAGGCTAGGTGTCAAGAACCTGGTTTCCAGACCTGCTCTTGCTATACACAAACTAGTGTACTCAGGATAAACTATTATCTCTCTGGGACTCATTTTCTTCCCCTTATAAATGAGGATAAAAATGCACTGGTCTAATATGAGAAAATCTCTTCATAAATTGCAAAGCAATATAGAAATGTGAGCTATTAGAGGGATGTCAGGATCTGGGTTCAAATTCTGTCTCTAAAGTATACTTGTTGTGTGACCAAGATGGGTCACTTAATACGTTAGTGTTCTGGACAACTCTTCAGTACTAAGTTGCCAAACTACATCGGGAGAGGAGGTTTTTCATCAGCAGCTCCTGACACTGATAAAGTCATAGGTCTGGACCAGTGTAATACTACTACTGATGAGGATGAAGATCAGAAGGATGAAGATGGAGAGGATGATGATGAGGAAGAGGAGGAGGAGGAAGATGGTGGTGGTGATGATGCATAATAATGATTTATCAAAGGAACTAGGGATTTTTAGATTAGCAAATGGAAGACGTGTAGGGAAAAGATATGATTCCTGTATTTAAAATATTTGAGGAGCTAACACATGGAAGAAAACTGGGTTTGTTGTGCTTGGGTGTAGAAGGCAGAATTGACACAAATGAGTAGAAGTTAATAAGTAG
Organism: Phalanger gymnotis; assembly: GCA_028646595.1. Taxonomy (NCBI): domain Eukaryota; kingdom Metazoa; phylum Chordata; class Mammalia; order Diprotodontia; family Phalangeridae; genus Phalanger; species Phalanger gymnotis. The sequence continues at coordinate 750,469,369 of CM053622.1, forward strand.
TAAGAGTTCAGCTCAATACAAAGAAACACTTCTGATAACAAAATTTGCGAGAAAATATAGTGGGTTGAACTACTGGACGGAAAGAAAGTCCAAAGAGGTAAAAGACAGAAAAAAGAGTCTAATTCATAACATAATATGAGTAGAAGCACTTTTGATGCTAATAAGGAATGAGAAACAAAGTGATTTCACATCATCTCAGGATTGGCTGAAAAAAAATTGTGCATGAATGTAATGGGAAAAAAATATTGTGTTCTATGTATCAATAAATCTGGTCAATTCAGAGAAATATGAGAAGACTTGTATGAACTGATGCAGAAAGAAGAAAGCAAACAAACAATATGGGTTATGCTTATGATAAAGTAAAAGAAAATCACACTAAAAGGTAGATGAACTCATATTAAAGGCATTGGAAATCTTGTCTCTAGAGATTAGATAGTGAGACAGTCTTCCATCTTGGTAGTGGGAGACTACATGTAGAATGTTGAATATTCTATTAGAGAAGGTCACTGTATCCATTTGTGCACGCGCGGGCATGTGTGTGTGTGTGTGTGTGTGTGTGTGTGTAAATAAAATGGGTTGTCTCATGAGATAGTAAGTTCCCTGTTAGGGTCAGCTGGGCGGCATATTGGATAGGGCACCAGGTCTGAAGTCAGGAATACATGGGTTCAAATCCAGCTGCAGACTCTTACTAGCTGTGTGAGCCAGGAAAAGTCATTTAATCTCATTTGCTTCAGTTTCCTCAACAGGAAATTGGTGCTAATAATAGCATCTAGCCGCCAGGGTTACTGTGAGGATTATATAAGATATTTGTAAAGTGCTTAGCAGTGCCTGGCACATAGTAGGTACTTAATAAATGTCTCCTTCTTCTCTCTCTCTCCCTTTTTCCCTCTCTTCCTCCCTTTCTTTCTTCCTTCCTTCCTTCCTTCCTTCCTTCCTTCCTTCCTTCCTTCCTCCTTTCCTTCTTGTCACTCAAGGTCTTCAAAGGAAAGCTGAATGGCCCCTCGTCAGGGGTGTTGTGGACTGTGTTCCCTATAGCCTAAGAGTTCCCATCCAGGCCTGAGGTGATACAATTGTTTATCCAGTGCTCATATTCTCTTGCTTATAATAAAATCACAGATCCTCCAGTTTCACTGTTCGGGCATGTGACATAGCTAGTCTTGGCCAATTGTACTGTAGGACTGACTCGGTACCACCCAGGACCCCTCCATTTTATCCCCATCCCAACCCCAAACCAGTCTATCTGCCCAACTTTATTTCCTCTATGTGGGTATGCTGACCCTGCCCGACACGGAGAACACAACCGCACTCCTGAGTAACAGCTACCAGGTGCTAGTTGTCTGTCCCCACCCCCACCCCCATCACCACATGGTGAATTTGTCTCATTTCAGACATGTCTATCCCAGTATTTGATCCCTTAGACAGTTGAGAAGTTTTGATTTTTTTTTCTAATTCTTCTCAGAAACATAAAGTGGGTCATAAATCCCAAGTCACTGTTTAAAGTTGTGTTTTGTTGCATGTTTTTACAATGAGTGATCCATACTTCAATGAATGTTCATTCATTCATCTCCAGACCACCTCCCTTCCTCAGGTATACAGAACAGATCCAGAGGTGGGAGCAAGGTGAGGATTGTACAGGGAGCTGGAAATCTATGTAAAAGGTTTTTGAAGGAGACTTCAAAGCTTCTTTCAGTTATTCAAGGGGTCCCCAAAGTATTAGCATGGCTTTAAGCTTTAATAGATATTAAAAGCTCCAAACTGCCCTAAGACTTTTGGGACACTCCGGATATTCATCCTGAAAGACAGTTCAGCATCACAGTCTCGTAGATTTAGGGCTAGGAGAGATGTCAGAGGTTATCTGGCCTGAATGCTTCTTTTTGCTTGGGAGGAAATGCCTCTTAATTCTCTCAGATGAGAGTTCTTTCTTAGTTTTCATCTAAAGTCCTTGCTGTGATCGCAGGTAGGACATATGACACACCATAGTCAACCTCCAAGGTCATTCCCATAATTCTTCAAGCCTAGCATTTAATTTCTGATGGAGGAACCAATGGACATACCGGGAGAATCATAGAATCTTTAAATTAGAAGGAACTTCTAAGATTATGTAGTCTCTTTTACTTCATGCTAGAAGCCCCTTTATAGCATCCCATCCTCTAGCTGAACACCTCCAGTGATATCCAACTTTCCGTGACCCCATTTGGGGTTTTCTTGGCAAAGATACTGGAGTGATTTGCCATTTCTTTCTCCAGCTTGTTTTACAGATGAGGAAAGTGAGGTAAACAGGGTTAAGTGACTTGCCCAGGGCCGCCCAGCTAGGAAGTGTCTGAGGCTAGACTTGAACTCAGAAAGAGGAGTCTGCTTGACTCCAGGTGCAGCAGTCTATCCACCGTGCCACCTAGCTGTCCCTTTCCAATGTTAGAATCTTTAAAATCCCCTCAACTTTGCTTTCCCTTTGGTACATCCCTCAGTTTTTAGACACAGTTATTTCAAGGGAAATTTCATCCATGGATGCTTGAGCCATTTATACAAACACTATTAAAGTGTTTTCAAATCTTTCTGTTCTCTGTCAACTTTTTTTTCTCTTGGTAGAGAAATGATCTTTTGTTAAAGTTCCCCTTGGCTGCCTCATTGCGATGTTGAGATAACCCCAGATTCTCAAAGGTTCTACAGAGTATGTTCTAGCAAGCCCCTCACCATGCTGGAAAGGCCTCAAGTCTGATGACCAGTGAAGACTGACCTAAGTGTGTGAAGACATGCTTATTTAAATATGGTCTCATTATCAGAGAACTTGTTTGGTCATAGAAACTCATGAAGCATCTACAACGGCTCAGAGGGATTGCAACTAGTGCCAGTGGGGGGCGCTCCCACACTAAATTGCACAGACTGGGAGAAGATCATGGCTTCAGAGTTGGAAAGGGCCTTTGGGGTTCATAGATTCAAAGGTTTAGAGCCAGAAGGGATTGTAGAGACCAGTTAGTCCAATACCTTCATTTTTTATATATATATATGTATGTATGTATGTATGTATGTATGTATGTATGTATGTATGTATATGAAAACTAAGGCCCAGAGAGGAGAGTAGTCTGAAGTACTGTGATGAAGGCCATGCTTAGAATAAGTGGGAGAACTTGGATTCAGATCTCTGACTGAAAATCGAGTGTCTTTTCCATTGGACTTAGTGAAAACGTTGAGGTGGAGAAATGATTATGCGTACTTGCCAATGTTTCAAACCTTTGGGGTCTGAGAATTTCCTTTTTCCACCCAGCAAAATCCCTCTGAAGGAGGAATGTTTTGCATTTTTTTCTATATAGACTACTTGAGCCTAGGTGCTAATGATGGAACTCATCTGTGATAAACTACCAGTGGCTACTTGGTTTAGGCAATGGCATAGGCATTGGGGAACCGATCTCCTTATCCTTTGTGTTTGGTTTGGGGTACAGCGCCTAAAGGCTGATAAGATGAAATGAAAAAATCCATCCTATGTAATTTGGGGGAAATTGCATAAAGTTAGATCTTATTTATGCGTGATTGTGAATTTTGCCCTTATAGGCATTCTGACATATGGATGATACATGAATAAATGAATAGGAACTTACTAAATACCTACTGGCAGCTAAGTGGTTCAGTGGATAGAATACCGGGAGTCAGGAAGATCTGAGTTCAAATTCAGCCTCAGACACTTACTAAGTTGTATGATCCTGGGCAAGTCACTTAACCTGTTTACCTTAATCTACTGGAGAAGGAAAAGGTAAAGCACTGCAGTAAAATTTGCCAAGAAAATCCCATGGATGGTATGGACCACGGGGTTGTGAAGAGTCAGACATGAGCAAATGACTGAACAACAACAAACACGTACTATGTGCCAAGCACTGTGCTAAGTATTGGTGACAGAAAAAGAAAAAAAATGAGACAGTATCTGCTTCCAACATGGCTGAAAAATTACAAAGGCTGCTAGGAAAGGGAGGTTGAGTGGGACCGCCATCAAGCAAGGAGATGAACATTTATTGGTAAATACAGACAGCCAAAACCAATGAGAATCTAGTTGGGTTATTTTCACCACCTAAGCTAGATATCTATGGTACAGAAGGAAGGAATCTTAAGCTAAGACCCTTGGACTCTGTCCTATAAATTGTATGCATATTTTTATCCTCTTTATCTAATTACTAGTAAAAGCCTTAGAAACTCATTCTTATGTGGGAAAATTGGCAAAGTAATGCACCGTTGGTGGAGTAGTGAATTGATTCAACCATTTTGGAGAATAATTCGGATCCATGCCCAAAAGGCTATAAAACTGTACATACCCTTTAATCCAGAAATGCCATTACTAGGTCTTAATCCCAAAGATAAAAAAAGGAAAAGGACCTATATGTACCAAAATATTTATAGCAGGTTTTTTGTGGAGGCAAAGACTTGGAAATTGAGGACATGCCCATCAGTTGGGGAATAGCTGAACAATGACAAGCAGGATGCTTTCAGAAAAACCTGGAAAGACTTACATGAACTGATGCAAAAAGAAGTGAGCAGAACCAGGACAGTGTACACAGTAACAGCAATACTGTACAAGGATCAACTATGAATGTCTTAGCTATTCGCAACAATGTAACAATCTAAGACAATTCTGAAGGATTTGTGATAAAAAAAAATGTTATCCACCTCCAAAGAAAGGACTGATGGAGGTTGAAGACAGACTGAAGAACATTTTTTTGGTAAACATTATTTTTCTTTTTGGGGGGGAGTCTGTGTTTTCTTCACAAAATAACTAATACGGAAATAATGTTTTACATGACTGCACACAAGTAACCTATATTAAATTGTTTGCTGTTTCAGGGAGGGGGAAAGGAAGAGAGGGAGGCAACTCAAAATTTAAGAAAAATGAATATTGTAGCAGCTAGGTGCAACAGTGGATAGAGCACCAGCCCTGGAGTTAGGAGGACCTGAGTTTAAATACAGCCTCTAACTTACTAGCACTTAACCCTGATTGTCTCAAAAAAAAAAAAAAAAGGAATGTTAAAAATTTCTACAATGTAATTGAAAAAAAAATGTTTTTAAACTGTCATTCTTGGGCTGGTTTGTGAGAAAAATAAAAATGGAGGTCGATATGCCCTGATGCTTTTCAGGAAGCAGTAGGAGTTTCTGTATACAGGGCAAGGAGCCGGGTTGCTGGCTAAGTGTAGTAGAATGAACTTGAGACTTATGTCCATTTCTCCCTCCTGAGATGCCAGTGCTGGCGGCATTTTCTGGGGGTTCTGAATTTCAGCAAATACCCTTCCTAGAAAAGCTTGACCAAGGTGCAAAAAAGTATCAGCGTATACATACACCCAGCTGCCACTCTCCTACAATGGGAGGCCTCATTAGCTGCCATGGGTGGCAGTACTTTAAGGTAGAGATGAGAAAACACAACCCTTGGCATTCATTGTGAGCTCTGCCCCAATCTTCTCTGGTGTTTTACAGTCTCCTCTTGTGTTACCAGCCAACATATGTTAATAGACATCAGGACTTCTGATGGCCCTCTTCCTGCCTCTATGATAAGGCCTACCGACAAATTTCACGACTGTAGATTTATTATCAGCACTCCTTGTTTGGCCAAACTGTTGGGTCAATGCCTCAGGTGATCACTCCTAAGACAGCCTCACAAACCACTGCCTACATACCCTGGCTCTATCACTATTTACGGCTAGGCCCTGGCTCCATCCTGAAGCCTTCACTGCAGCTAAGCTGGGACTGGGACTGGACCAAGCAGCAGAGATGGGGAGCTCCCCCCGCTTCATGTTGTAATATTGTTTTCAATTTAAATTTTAATTGATTTTTTAAAATTTTTACATTATCCCCCTTGCCTTCTCCCTCTCTCAGAGAGCCATTCCTAATAATAAAAATAAAAAGAGAAAAAAAATTCAGCGAAACTAACCAAGACATCGACCAAGTCCCAGGTTCTATCATGCTGTAGTATCTTGATGCTGCTTGACTTTAGCACTGGCTGACACAGGCACTCAACCATGGTGGCATTTTGGTAACAGAAAACATTTTTCACTGATATAGGATCATAAATATAAACGTGGAAGGAACCTCAGAGGCTGCCTAGTCCAACTCCTCCCATTTTTCAGATGAGAAGGCAGAGGGGGAAAGTGACTCACCTGGGGTCATCCAGAGAGTAGTCATCAGATAGTGGGATTTGAACCCAGGGCCTTTTATTCCTGAGACAATGCTCTTTCAATCGTACTATAGAACTTAACATAAGCCATCGTAGAATCATGAGCACAGAAGTGAAAAGGACCTCAGAGGCTATCCCATTACTTTACAGATGAAGAAAATGAACCTCAGGGAGCCCAAATGAGTTACTCAAAGTAGCATATGTAATAAAAGTCAGAGGTCATATTCAGACCCAGGTCCCCTGACTCCAGAGCCAATATGCTTTCTACTGCTCCATGCCAAGTTCCTTTTTTCCCTTTGTTGATTTGAATCAACTTTAATGGGTGGAATCCTATTTGTTTTTAAGCTATTGGAGGTGGGGGACAACCTGAGTAGAATCATAGACTTTTTGATTTAGAAGGCCTTTGGAGATCACCTAGAAGAGGTTGGGGCAGGGGGGAGAGGAGAGGGAGAGACACATGTGAGTCAGGAAGACGTGAGTGCAAGTCTTGCTTCTGACATTTACTAACCACATCATTAGGGCAAAGCTACTGTTAGTTTTCTCATATATAAAATAGAGATGATAAGATTATTTCCTTCATCAATCATATCAGTAACTATATTAGAGGTTGGTTGTGATGCTCAAATTAGGTAATATATGCAAAGTGCTATATAAATATGAACTATAGATAGTCTAACCCCTTGACTTTTCAGAGGTGGAAAAATGAAGACCAGAGATGGGAAGGGACTTGACCAAGGTAACACAGCTATTGAGGAGCAGAGACTTAAACCAGATCTCCTAAATCCAAGTCTGTAATTCACCCCAATATTATTTGCTTCCTCCTCCAACATCTTTACATGAATCAGATCAGAGAATCTCAGAAACTTAGCACTGGAAGGGAATTCAGTGGTCTTGTAGTACAATGATATGTGAATAAGAATGTTGATGACCTCTCTAGGGAGGAGGAGTCCACCCATTCTATTTTGGGATAGCATCGATTGTCAGCAAAGTTTTAATTACATTGAATCTAAAATTCTCTCTTTGATATTTCTATCATGTGGCTTGAGTTAGCTTTTCTGGGGCCAAGCAGACTCTCTTTTTTATACGACAACCCTACAAATACTTGAAGAGAGCCATTATGTTTCCCTTTAAGTCTTCTCTTTTCCAAGTCAGACATGCCCAGTTCTTTTAACTAATCTTTGTTATGGTTATAATTTTGAACACCTTCACCATCTTCTTAGCCTTGATCTGTATGCTTCGGGGGTAGTGTGGTGCAGGGAAAAACCAGTGGATCTGGAGTCAGATAACCTGGACTTGAATCCTAGTGTACTACTTAGTAACTGTGTGAACTTGGGTAGGTTACTTAACCTCTACAGGCTTCAATTTCCTTGTCTTTTTTATTGAAGATGGTAGACTAGATGGTCTATGATGTACCATGAAGGAAGGAAGGAAGGAAGAAAGGAAGGAAAGAAGGAAGGAAGGGAGGAAGGGAGGAAGGAAGGGAGGAGGGAGGGAATAAAAGAGGGAAGAGAGGAAAGAAATCACCATTTATTAAGTGTCAGGCACTATGATAAGTACTTTAGAAATATAATCTCATTTGAGCCTCACAACAACCCTGGAAGATAAGTGCTATTAGGTCCCCATTTAACACTTAAGGAAACTGAGGCAGACAGAGAGAAGTTAAGTGACATGCCCAAGATCACATAGCTAGCAAGTGTCTGAGGCCAGATTTGAACTCCAGGCCCGGTGCTCTACCCACTGAATCCCTAAGTGCCTCTAAATTCTCTCCAACTTAGGATTGTCTCTCCTAAAAGGTGATATATAGAGTTGACAGTGTTTTATGATTTTAAAAAGATATAAAGATGAGAGGAAGAGGGTAGGATGTATTTTAAGTGAGATTAAGTAGGACCCAGTCTCCTTTAAACTGCAGGATTTTCCTTTTTGCAGTCCTTCTAGGCTTAATCAACCAATGAACATTTATTATCTCCTATGTGCCAGGCATTGTACTAGGCACTGGGGATACAAATACAAAGAATGCAATGATCCATATTCTCAAGGAGCATACATTCCATCTGGGTAGACAACATGCACAATATGGGTTTAAATTCTGCCTTTGGTGCTTACTACCTGTGTGACCTTGGACAAATCCTTTAGCATCCCTGGCCTCAGTTTTCACATTTGTAAAATGAAGAGAGGAGATGGATTAGATGGCCTCTGAGGTTTCTTCCGTATCTTTATTATCCTATGATCTTAAGTGTATAAAATATACAAAGGATAAATACATGGTAATTTTTCAGCAAGTGCCATTTGTCTGTGGGGACAGAGGAGCAGGGAAGCAGCTGAGTCAGAGGCCGGGAAATGCCTCTTCCAGGAAGTGACATTTGAGCTGAGTTTCTAGGTTAAACACTAAAGGATTTTTGTGGCTATGGTCAATTCCTTTCCTTCCAATCTGATTGCTTCTTTCCCCATCTTCTCTGCATTCATCCAGACTGTGGCATGTTATTGAACTTGGCTACTCAGGTCCTTTGGCTCTGCCCAGCTATGTCCGCAGCTGCCTGTAGTAGCTCAGCCTATTCAGTTCAATAGTCTGGAATCGGTGGCCTTTTGATGGTCTCTATAGCATTTCAGGTCAGGTTAACAGGTCACAAAACTCTATGGGTAGACTCTGACAATGAGTGTATAATGTAGTAAAAGATGCATCATACTCTTTGAGATTCAAATAGTATGTTGGCATCAGAAACTTGGAGCCAGGAGGGATATTACAGGTCATTTAGTCCAATCTCCTCTTTTTATAGATAAACCCCCTTCTTTCATAACTGAAGGCTAGAGTGATTAAGTGAATTGTCCAAGACCACCTGGGTAGTAAAATAGCAGAACCAAGACATGAATTTCTGGTTTGATTTAATGCTCTTTTAAAAACAGTGTTTACCAAGCAGATAAACTAGGCACCAATTATAACATTTGATTTACAAAATGATTCACCTACAGGATTAAAAAATAGTGAGTTCTCCTAAGGGATTTTCAGTAAGATTTGTTTTAAAAATCTAATTGATGAACCTTATAGGACTAAAATTACTGACAACAAAATAGGCAGGGATTCTAGTTTTTCTCCCTTGATATTTCATATACAGTCAGGACTATATGAAAATGGTCAGAACTTGGTGACTGATTAGATACATTGGCAAGAAAAAGAGAGATTACTCTGAAGTTCCAGGCAAATTAACTGGGAGAATAGCCAGGCACTTAACAGAAACTGAGAAAATGGCCTGATTTTGGTGGGAAGATGATGAGTTTAGTTTTAGACATTGAATTTGAGGTGTTAGAAGAGATGGGTCAAAATGCCCAACAGGCAATTCAGAATACAGTGTTGTAGTTTAGGGCAGAGGTCTTTGGATCGGAGACTTGGAACTGCTTCAGAGGAGAGGGAAATTGAAATGATGGAAATGCATGAGATCAGGACATAGAGAGATGAGAAAAACGCTGAAGACAGAGTCTTGGGGAATGCTGATATTCAGCAGAGAGGAGAAGGAGAAAGATTGAATAGGAGAGATAAAGAGCCAGGAGGAGAACAAGGACAACACTTGGTCATAGAAGCCAAGGGAGGAATGAGCTCCAAGAAAGGGGGTTTGGCCAACAGTGTCAAGTGCTACAGAGAAATGAAGGACAAGAAGTGACAAAAGGCCATTAGATCTGTTAAATCAGATCACTGATGACCTTAGAGGTCAATTTCAGTAGCAGGGACAGAAGCCAGATAGCAGGAATAGGTACAAATAAAAGTGGAGAAAATGAGCAACGACTATCCTTCATGAAATTAAGGGAAAAGGAATCTAAAGGTAGGTATGAGTTTGTGGAGGGAGAGAAAGATAGCCTTTGAGGACCTTTCCAGCTTTAGACCTATGATCCTGTCATCCTATGATTTCTTAAAAGAGAGGATGCCTGACCATACATATTGGAAGATAGATAGAATGAATGTAGAGGGAGAAACTGATAACACAAAAGAGGGGGTAGATTGATAAGAGCAAGGCCTCAGAGTAGATAGGAGTGGTGAGATCCAATAGTCAATAAACATTTATCAAGTCCCTGCTATGTTCTAGGCACTGTGCGAAACACTGGGGATACAAATATGAAAAAGAAAGATAGTTCACACCCTTAAGGAGCTTATAATCTAATGAGAGAAGACAACACAGAAGGGTAAAACAGAGGCTATAAAGCAGGGCAGAGGGAAATGAAGGTACCTGGTATGGGGGTGTGGTGGAGAAGCAAAGAAGTTTTCATGGAGGAAGAGGTGATGGTCCCTCTTCACTAATCAGAACTCATCTGGAGGATTGTGTTCAATTCTAGACACCACGGTTTAGGAAAGACATTGATAAATTGAAGAGTGTCCATAATAGTGACATACCTGGAGTCTGTGCCATGCAAAGATTGGTTGAAGGATGTGGGGAGAACACTCAGGGCGAACAGGATATCTTTCTTTACATATATGAAAAGCTATCAGATGAAATAAGGATTAGATTTCTTCCTTGGGGCCCCTGACAATAAACCCAGCAGCAACGGATGGGAGTTGAAAAGAGGACAATTTTATGTATGGAAGAAACTTCTTCATCATTGGAGTGACCCATGAGTGGAATGGGCACTGCAGGAGACAGGGACTTCTTCCCCCTCCTTCGAGGCTTTCAAATGCAAGTTGGATGACCATTCATCAGATACATTGTAGAAGAGAAGAGGTTATTTTTAGGGTATCTGTTGGGTTAGATGGCAAATAAGGTCCTTTCTCACTTGGAAATTCTGTGACTGTAAGTCCTGAATAGGCTTTGAATAGGCACTGAGCAGCAGGATGCAAAAGCAGAGAGATGATCTTTGTAGGTTGTTGATAAACCTCTGATTGTACATCATAGAGCTTGTTTAGGCAGTATAATAGCGGAATAGTCATCGGTACTTAAATGCTCATGTAGAGCTGTAGGCTGTTTAATTCTTTTGGACACATTATTCTGCAGGTTATTTAAGAACTGAATTAAGTAAGACCTGGTTGCAAAGGTATGTGTTTGTGAATAAAGAATAACTTGATTGGGGAGAACATAGGTCTTTCTCTTTGGAATTCTCTATAAAGGAGGTTTTTTAATGGAACGAGGTGACTCTATTAGCAGGGATGAAGCAAGGGATAAGAAGCTGCAGCAGCTGGCCCAGAATCACAGGTTTGGGGACTTGGAAGGACTAACAGGCTATCCAGCCCAACCACCGCCTTTTACATCCAAATTAACTTGCTTGGGAATGTCTTCTTCAGTATTCTCTATAGGTGGTCCTTTAGCTTCTGCCTGAGGACTTCCAATGAGAGACAAGCCCACTAATTCCCACGTAGCAAAGAAAGTCAGTTCTCAGGCTATTTTTGCCATGGAAGGGGGTCTCTCACCACTCCAGTGTAATCCCTGTCTCCATAAATAGAGCGGAAATTACTGAATGCAAAAATCTTGCTAGACTCAAACATTGGGCTGAATCTAATAAGATGAAATTGACTAGAGATAGAGTTACAGTCTTACACTTAGGTATAAGATGACTTCAGGAGCACAAAGTGGAGAGGCATGGTTAGACATGGCTAGAATCAGGCTATGTCTAAGTAATCTATGTGTTCTTTGCAGTGGGACCCCAGTGCCAAGCAGAGAGCCGATGGTTAATAAAGAGAAGCAAACTGATTGGTCGGTTTATAGATGACACAAGAAGTCTTCCATCTGAATAAAAGCTATTGCCTGGAAAGTCTGGATACTAGGCAAGGGCAGCAAGCGAAGAATTCCAGGTGTGGGACGCTTCAGAAAAAGCGGGGAGGGGAAGGTGCACAAAAATGCTTCGGAAGGAGGAACATCCCAGACCCATACGCCTGGCTCTGCTGTAGAATTACAATCTAGCGCTGCCGCTAATGAGACTCGCTGTTCAAAATATGCAACCCACACTGATTTTCCTCCCACTGAATGCCTCTGTAAGGCTGGTCTAATTTTAGAGAAAGGGAGATCGCGGGGGAGGAGTGGCATAACGGTATGATCAATGATTACAGACAACCTTCATTAGCATAAAGGTTCCTTAGAGAGGGTTTGCATTGCAGCAAAGTCCCACTATGCCAACGAGGTAAAACGGAAGGGATTCTGAGCATGGTGTTTCTTAGAATTAGAAAATCTGAGGATTGGAAGGAATGGCAGAGGTACCTGGGCAGGACTACCACCTCTCTGACCTCCAGCCTTGCACTGAACACCTCCACTTATGGGAAATCGGGGCACTTTGGGGTCGCTCTGTTAGGAAGTCATAGCAAGCTGAAATCTGCCTCTTTACAACTTCTACTCACTGATTTTATTTCTACCTTCTGGGGCCAAGAAGAACACTTTCTTTTCCACATATAATCCCATCCCTATATGACCTAAGTCTTCTCATTTTCAGGCTAGGCATCCCTTAGTCTTTCCACTATTCCCCATATGTTATGGTTTCCAGTCTTCTCTTGCATCTGCTCCTCTTCCTTACGGACTCTACACAATACTATGCCTTGTCAATATCCTTCCTACAGTTCTCTCCTGGACCTAGACGTAATACTCCACAGAGGAGTCTCACTAGGGCAGGTCTGATACAGTAGACTATCACAACTCTCATTCCGAACACTATGCCTCTCTTAATAGTTAAGATTATATTAGTCTTTTTTTTTTGTCTGGTATGTCACACTATTGTGTGACACGCCCAAACTGAACTTGCTGTCCATTAAAATGTCCATGTCTTTTACACCCAAATTAACCAAGGTTCCCGAATCTTGTATTTGTTGATCTCACAGATTAAGCTTTGCATTCATCCCTATTAAATTTCATCTACATGACCATGAGATTCTTTTGTATACCATTTCTATAGTGCAACATGTTAACTACTGAATCAAGTCAATGCAATTGCAAATATGATGAGTATAGTATCTATTTCTTCATATAGGAACATGAAAATGTTAAAACAACACAGGACCAAGCACAGATCCCTGAGGCACTTCACTAGGGACCTCCTTCAAAGTTGACCCTGAAGCATTGATAACAAGTATTTAGGGCGAGTAAGTCAATAAACCACCTAGAATCCACCTAGCTACACCATCACCTGGGCTCATCTCTTCATTATGTCTGCAAGACTAGTGTAGAAAACTCGATCAAATGCTTTGCTAAAGTCTAAGTGAATTATAAATGCTTCATTCTCATGACAGTTTAGCAATCCTGTTTAAAAAGGAAATGAGATTGGTCTGGCTATTGCTTGTTCTTTCTTTTTTTATTTTCATAGGCAATAGGGATTAAGTGACTTGCCTAGGGTCACACAGCTAGTAGGTATCTGAGGCCACATTTGAACTCAGGTCTTCCTGACTTCAGGACTACTGCTCTGTCCACCTCACCACCTAGCTGCCCCTCCATGGTTTGTTCTTGATAAAACTACATCAGCTCTCTGTGATCAAATGAGATAATGTTTGTAAAATGCTTAGTGTAGTGCCTGGCACATAGTAGGTACTTTACAAATGCCCTTTCCCCTATTGTTATGACTTCTTCATTTTTTTAGACGTTCACCAACTATCCCTTTAATAAAACATTCTAGAAAAAGGGTTTTTAAACATTTTTGTGTCATGAACCTCTGGCAATTTGGTGAAGCCTACAGATCCCTTCTTAAAATAACATTTTAAGGGCATAAAATAAAATATATAAGATTGCAAAGGAAAACAATAATATTGAAATAAAGATGTAATTTTTTTTTTCACATCCAAGTTCACAGACCTCCTGAAATCATCCATGGACCTTTTAAGACTAGGTTAAAAAGTCAGAAGGCTGCTAGGAGTCAAAGCCAAGCTCACTGACCTGCCAATGCAGACTCCATTCTCTCTCCCTTCCCTATGGGGCATTCTCTTCCCCTTTCCACAATCTTAAAAGATCACTGACAGTAGTTCAGTAATCATCTGCTGTCAATTGTTCCAGTATTCTGGGTCATAGTTCATCTTTGTGCAAGGACTTGAACTCATCAACGGCATCTGGGTCCTTTGTTATTAATCTCTCAACTTCTCTTGTATTCAACTATTGCTTCTTTCTATTGCTCATTATCATTTTGTCATCTACCCTGAATAGTAGGTCCTGATCCTTTCTTTTATCTTCCTCTCTTCCCCAAAATAGGAAATAAAATATTCTTGCTCTTAGCTTTCCTCATGATCCCCAGCTCATTTTAATTTTTTTTCTTTTTTTTTTTGGAGGGGGGAAGGCAGGGCAATTGGGGTTAAGTGACTTGCCCAAGGTCGCACAGCTAGTAAGTATGTCAAGTGTCTGAGATTGGATTTGAACCCAGGTCCTCCTGGCTCCAGGGCCAGTGCTCTACTCACTGCGCCACCTAGCTGCCCTGATCCTCATTTCATTTTGAGCTTTTATAATGAACATATTAGTAATAGCTAGCATTTATACAGTGCTTTTAGGTTTGCAAAGTGCTTTATAAATGTATCTCATTTGATTATCACAACAACTCTGTGAGGGAGGTGCTATTATTATCCCATTTTGCAGATAAGTAAACTAAGCATGAGAGAGGTAAAGTGCCACATGATTACACAGAGCCAGTGTCTGAGGAACTCAAGTCTTCCTGTCTCCAAGTCCACCATTCTATCCACTCAGCCACCTAATGCCCTTATTATTCTTAAAAGGAGCATGACGTACTTTTGTCTGCATTGTCCATATCTGTCCTTGCTGCTAATGTCTATACACATCTTGTTAAAAATTTAAGCTGATCAATGAGTTTTCTGTGCATCTACCTTGTTAAACAACTGCCCTTTTCATCTTTACATCTCCAGGATTTCACTTGTGAGATCTATTCTTCCTAGGCTGACTTCACTTGTATAATCTTCTGCCATAGAATTCTACCTCTAACTCTTTGAAATTTGCTTTCTTTCTTGCCTCCATTCTAAAATGGAGGGGTCACTTTTCCCATGGTGAGCACAACTTCTGTCCCAGCAATCATTTCCTCTTTGTTGGTGAGAATCAGACACAGCAGAGTCATTCCCCTCATTGGTTCTTTCAGCTTTTAAAGGTTGAAATGAACATTAAAGAAGTCAAGAAATTATTGGCTATTTTGCTTTTGTCAGAAAGAGAAAGAGAGAGGGCTCTTGCAGATGTGTGGACAATTAAAGTCTCCCATCCCCATATCATTCCTTAGTGCCAGGCTCATAATCTTTTCCTTTGACTCCTCATCTCTTTCTTCTTTCTGTACAGGTGTTCTCTAGTTTAATTAGATGACAATATTAAATCTGTTTCTACTTCCATTGATCTTATGCTTCCCAGTGCTGGTTCCTAGATTTTCTCATATAAGTAAATCCTTCATAATATATAATGTCACTTCATCCTCTTTTAACTATCTTGTTTCTGTAGCATATGTTAACAGCATTCCAGAGCTATGTTGTAGTAGAAAGACTTTCCACCTGCCCAAGTCTCAATGTTACCCATGAGGTCAAATTTTCTTCTTTGCATTAAGATGTCTTTATCATTTTGCTTTTTTCCCCCATGTAATTTGCACATTTCTGTACAGGTCTCTGTAGCCAATGGTTTTGTTCCTAGCTCTTTTCTTAAATTTTGCTTCCTGTGAATTTTGGGATACTCTACAGCTAATCTTCCTATTTGGCAGCTATTTCTATAGAATCTAGCTCAGTGAACATAAGCAGGTAGATGTCTTCTTTCTTCTTCCTCTTCAGTTTGAAGTTCTTCATATCAGATTTTCAAGACTTGAGCCAAATATATTCTCACTAGCCCCGTTGTTAGGTATACTTCATCTCTGCCCAGAATATCATTTCTATATTTTAAACTTGTGATCCAGAAATTTAAATCTTCTTCTCAGACACAATCTTCTTAACTAGCTGTCCACTTCTTAAATGTGCCTTTATTTCCTGAATCCCTTGCCTTGACCAGTAGCAGTGATAAAACATTCTCTGTGACCAGGAAGTCTTTAATTTCTTATTGAAAACTTTGTAATTGCCAGCAATGCATTAAATATTTCTTTAGCAATATAACTTGTGCCTACATGAATCGCCAGAAATGAGAAGCAGTTATGAGTTTTGATAAGGCTTCAGAAGTTCTCTGAGTCTTTGATATGTGTAATGGGAGGCCGGTAGACATCTCTATTTTGTTATCATATCAACAAATAGCTGCTTCAGTACTCCTCATCATGGAACCAGTTGTCATCTCTTCTCTCTTTTTATTTCCCTTACTGGGTGATGTCTTACTTGACAATCTCCAATGGAGCCACATCATCCTTTCTTGGAGAATAAGCAGCTGCTTTCTCCTTAGAGAGTCCAATTCCCCACTCTTTGGGAAGAGCTTCACATCTGTTACTTAGTTCCAAATATTCAGTGGTAATGTTCTCCTTATTCCTTATCTCTTCTGTGTCATGTTCTCCCATCCTCCTACTATTCAAAGTTCTGTTAACCTAAGTGCTTGCATGGGAGTTGAAGGCTCTTTCCTCCCTTTTGTTGTAGAAACCTACATATGGGTTAAATTCTGATGTTCCCATGGAAAACCCTGAATGGGGCTATGATCTAAAATGCATGCCCAATGAGAAGCCCTTAAGATGAAAACCAGTCTGTGAACCCAGAGATACTTTCCTGTAACAATCATGAGCTATGGGCAACATCCAGGGATCTTACTTTATTCAATCTCATGCAAATGGATCTTCTCTTTGAGAAGAGATTCTAGGGAAGAAGAACTGTAAACTCTCTACTTCCATCTAGATTGAGAACATAATCATAATTCAGATTTGGGAAGAGGCACTACTGATTTGAATGGGGATAGAAATTATTCACAAACCAAATGCATCATGGATGTGACAGCACTTTGAGAACTTCCAACATAGTTTATCAACAAAATGTGTTACTGTAGTTCTTTTTATTAACCCATTCTCTGCCAGACAGGACTATAGAGATAAATGGGAGGGTGGTCATTTCCCCCAAAGCTATGAGAGGAGTTTCTGCATTTCACATGTGGGGGACCTCTCTGACAAGGATTTCCTCCCCCTCCCAAAATATCCAGATATCTAGGCTTCACCCACCAGAAAACAAGCAAGCAAAATAACAAGTCTTTATCAAGCACCTATTATGTTCGAAGAACTGTAGATACAAAGACAAAATGAGAAAAATATTAACACAAAGACAAGATTAGATGAAGAGAAACCTGGAAGTTAGATAGTATCCATCCCCTCCCCCACGAGCTCCTGACCCTCAGAATTGGGTGCATCTTAGGGACTGGGCAAGTCCTTGCCCTTTAATGGGCCTGAGTTTCCTTGTCTATTAATGTAAGGGGAGGGGAGAATTAAATGGTCTCCATATCTAAATCTAATGATATGATTAACTGGGACAGCTAAGATGTTCTCCATGGCACACTTTGACATGCCTTGGCAAAAAGGGAAATGCCCTTTGGTGCACCTCCATCCCTGTACCCCAGCTGGCCCAGTGGAAGATACGTTGTCCATGATACACTGACAAATTACCAGGGGGAGTTGGTCTATCTTTCCCTCAGGTCCCCTCACAAGCCACATGTATAAAAGCAAGAGCTTCGTAGTGCTGCAAGGACTGGGGAGCCCCTGATGGACAGAAGGGACAGGAAAGGGAAGGCAGGTGGTCTGTCCCAGCAGCATAGGCACAAATGAGTGCTCAGAATTTCAAGGCTCCAGAGGAACAATTAAACTTAGAAAGCAGCCAGAAGGTGCTCGAGGCAATGAGTTTGGCTGGCTTAGTTAGTTGGATGCTCCTGTCTCTTGTTGTTGTTTTTGTTCATTTCTTGAGCTTTCGTGCTAAGCTGAAAATACCCTCACATCCTGTCTGCTGCTGGTGTGCGTCAGGAGAGAAGGGCCAACTTTCACACCCCTCTATTCAGAGGCTTATTAGCAGTATGGGAAGCCACAATATTGTAAAACACATAGGGGGCTGAGCTTTTCACAGTGGGGGCCCATTTGGAAAGCAAATAATTTCTCCCTCAAGGTACTACATTTTCAGGACACTTCTTCCCTGAGACCTCAGGGAGGCCACCTGAAGAAGCTGGGAGTGCCTAATGAGGTCCACTGGTTCCCTAATGGTGAGCAGGGAGTCTATTTTGGGAGGCAGGTGAGCAAATCTATTCCCTAGAGACCTGATCTCACTCTCCTCCCTGGTATCTCAGAGTCCCTGAAGCCATCGAGGCCTTAGCAATAGCAATAATTCCTGTAGGATTTCAAAAACATAACTGGGACACATTATTACGGATCCTCACAAGCCTAGGTGGGAGTATATGGGAAGGAGATGGGATGGTCTGGATGAAGCGTCATCAACAGCATCATCACCACCACCATTCCCACCACCATATTATAGATTTAAAACTAGATGGGAGAAGGGCTTATAAATCATCATTAAGCCCTGCTCAGTGATGGGAGACAGATATTGTGAGGTCCCTTGGAGCTCCTAGGCTTACAGATCAAATTACTGAAACTTTCACAAGATGCTGTATTTGCTGATTAGGTATAACTATTCTGTGTTGTTCCTGTTAACCTTTCTCTAAGAAATCCTACCCACTGATAGATAATAATGATAATTATTATTAATAATCAATAATAATAGCATTTATATAGACCTTTAAGGTTTTCAAAGTACTTTACATATATTTTCTCATTTGATGCCTAAAATAGAGCTCATCCTTCCCCCTAAATCCTCTCAAACCCCCTCCTACGTTCCCCTTTATTACTGCAGAGGGCAACACCACCCTCCCAGTGTCTCAGACTTTCAACCTAGGAGTCATCTTGGATTTCTCACTCTCTCTCACCACCACCCCCCTGCCGCCCCCATATCCAAGCCGTTGCCAAGGATTGTCAGTTTCACCTTCACATCTCTCAATAACACCCCCTTCTGTCCTCTGACACTGGTACCCTTCTAGTACAGGTTCTGATCACCTCACACCTGGATTACTGCAATGGCCTGCCGGTGGGTCAGCTTTTCTCAGGTCTCTTCCCACTTCAATCCATTCTCTATTCAGCCGCTAAAGCATTTTTCCTAAAGTGTAGGTCTGATCACGTTGCTTTCCTACTCAATAAACTCCAGTGGTTTCCTATTGTCTCCAAGATCAAATACAAAATGCTCTGCTTGGCATTCGAAGCCCTTCATAACCTAGCTCTGTCCTACCTTTGCTGTCTTCTTATACCTTACTCTCTAACACGTACTCTTCTATTCAGTCACATTGGGCTCCTGGCTATTCCAGGAACAAGACACTCCATCTCCAGGCTTGGGGAGCTTTCTCTGGCTATCTGTCATGCTTGGAATGCTCTCCCCACTTTGCTCTGACTGCTGACCTCCCTGGCTTCCTTTAAGTCCCAACTAAAATCTCACCTTCTACAGCAAGCCTTCCCCAGCCCCTCTTAATGCCCATGCCTTCCCTCTGTCAATTATTCCCTAATTATCCTGTACATAGCTTGCTTTTTATATATTTGCATGCTCTCTCCCCCATTAGATTGTAAGCTCCTTGAGGGCAAGGACTTTTTGCCCCTTTTTGCATCCCAATGCTTAGCACAGTGCCTGTCACATAGTAGGTAATTAATCAATTTTATTGAATTTAATTGAAAAAATGTGACCCTCAAAATAACCGTGGGAAGTAGGTGCTATTGTTGCTTCCATTTGACAAATGAGGAAGCTAGGCTGAGAAAGGTAAAATGATTTGAGAAATTCTTTTCGTTTTAAGTACCTTTTAGTAAATCTTCTTTGGAATCTCCCACCCTGGCCAGGAGAGCTAACCCCTCCCTGATTAAGAGGACACACCCAGCTTCCCAAGCCTCTTTCCCATGGAAGTCAGTTCATGCCCAAATTCCTGATCAGGGCCAGTCGTTCCACAGTACATGCCCTTCATTATAAGTGTCTATAAATGTCTAGATAGATAGGTAAGCATTTATTATATGACAAAAGAATTTATAGAAATTATAACAATTATATGACAAAGATTGAATCTGAAGAAGAGAAGAGAAAACATGCCTTCTGTCCTTCTTTGAATAGGTTGAGGTGACTATGGGTATTGAATACTGTATGTGTTGTATGAATTGGTTGATGTGTTGGTTAGTTTGGCTGAATTTTTGTACCCTCCTCTCTTTCTCTTCCCCACACCTTTGTTACAAGCAATGGCTCTCTGGGTAGAGAGGCAAAACACATATCTTCTTAAATAAAAGTAATGTAATTTTTTAAAAAAATCAATTAAAAAAGAATCACAAAATAGAATTGGAAGGAATTTCAGAGGGTATCTAATTCAAATCATACTTGACCAAAGCAGGGCTAATACCAATCTGGGAGTGAGAAAAAGGAAACATTGCTGCATTTTGGTTATGTTCAAGCTGTTAATTGGATCGTTTGGTGCTGCACATTGTTAATGAGGTCATGGTCATAGGACAGATTCCCATGGAAGTCAGTTCATGCCCAAATTCCTGATCAGGGCCAGTCGTTCCACAGTACATGCCCTTCATTATAAGTGCAACCTGATAAATGTCTAGATAGATAGGTAAGCATTTATTAAACACTTACTATTTTTTCAGGCACTGTGCTAAAAACACTGGGGATATAAATACAAGCATGAAAACCAGTTCTTGGTTTAAAGGAACTTACATTTTAATGGAAAACACCACATAAAAGGAAACTGGAAAGCACGGATGGGGAGGGGAGGTACATATGTAGCAGCATAATGCATAAATGTGGGAAGTAGCATGGAAACCACATCCCTGGCAAAATAAGGCAAAAGCTTGCCTGTCAGAACCCGGGAACTCAGGGAGCTCAGAGTAGCAGTGATAGGGGGAGGGAGAAGAGAATGATGGCTGCTGTAAAGGCAGCATGGTGAGATAACCAGGCTAGAGAATGGCAATGATTTAGTGAAGCCCACTGCCTGCCCCCTCTGAAATCACTGCTCAAAGCATAAAACATACTGAGGGGAAGTCACTGGTATTACTTCTATATTCAAATGGAAATCCAATATTTATTATGTGCAAATACGACCCAAATTATCTCATATACTAAAGTAGCTCAAAAAGTTAGGGTTTCCCTTTCTCCAGAGATTTGTTGACTTAGCAATTAAAAATGCATAAAGAAGCCTTTTCAGCAGTGTTTGCTTGGGGTTGCAAAATGCAAGAAGGTCAATCAACAATGATTTACTGAGTGACTTTTATAGGCACTGTAGTTGTGTTCTCCATGGAACTGATTTTCTCCTGTTTGATCTTCTCCTACCCATGAACTGACTCTTTTCCTGATGCTCTCTTTTCGTCTACTTTGAATCATACTGATATGACCGGTATCTGACTGGTATGAGCCAGCTTCCCCCATCTTTGTCAAGTCTAATTTCAATTAGATGCTATATATATATGTATACACATACATACATATATATATATATATATACACATATATATGTATATTCTGTCTTAGTCATGTCCCCTGTAGCCTAATGCTACAGTTTGGCATGCAACATTTATAATGCATGCATGGGAAGGACATGCACACACACACACACACACACACACACACAGGAAATGGTAACTAACTTCGCTATGCCAAATATAAATAAAAGCATTATGGTAGAATGCTTGAGTGAGTTGACTATGATGAAATTTATTAGGTAGAAATGTAAATTCTCACATGGGTTAAAAAATTGACATTATAAATACAAGATGGGAGAGGTACAGCTAGGAAACAAATTGAAAAATGTCTTGAGGTTTTAGTGGACCATAAGTGGACCATAAACTCAATGTGAGTTATATGTGTGATCTGACTTTCCCCAAAGCCAATGTAATTTTTTTGCTGCTTTAAGAAAGACATGCTATCCATAACTAGGGAGATGATATAGCCACTTTATTCTGCTTTGGCCAGAGCACATCTAAAGCATTATGTTCAGTTCTGGGCACCATATTTAAGTAAGGACATTGATAAGTTGGAGAGATTCCAGAGGATGGAGACCAGCTTTGAGATCATACTATCTAAGGATAAGTTGAAGGAACTGAGAATATTTAGCCATAAGAAGGGAAGACTGGGGCAGGGGAGTAGTTAATAGATGAAGTGGTAATAATGGGAAAATGGATTAGGGTTGTTCTGCTTTGCCATGGAAGAAAATTGGGAGAAATTGGTAGAAATTGCAAAAAGGTGTATTTCATTCTACACAAGGCAAAACTTCCTAACAATCAGAGCTATCAAAAAATGGAATGGCTAACTGTGGTAGATGGTGGGCTTCCTCTCACTGGAGGTCTTCAGGGAAATTCTGAATGGTCATTTGCCAGGGATGGTGTAGTAGGAATTATTGTTGATGTGTCAATAACTAGCTGGCCACTGAACTCCCTCCTAAATTTGATTTTTAGGGTTCAATGATTTTACAGCGGGAGAGATCATTCTTAGCTGCCATGGTTAAGGAAGGCTTCAGCAGAGGAGGGAGCATAAGAGCTGGGCCTTGGAGGATATGTAGCATCGGGTTGTTTGAAGGAAAGAAGAAGGAATTCTGCCAGCATCATTGATATCACCGTCTTGATCATTTTCTGGTCACCAGCATAAGTAAACATTTATCAAGAACCTAATGCCTTCTGTCTGCCATAGTACTAAGTACTGGGCAACTACCAAGGAGTGACATAGGCTTCTTGCCTTTGATCAACTTAAAGTCCATTGGGGGATATGTGCTAGAAAAGATGAGGAACAGCATAAATCTGGGGATTAAATGGGGATACAGATCAGAATTACTATGGGAGTATAAGGAAGCAATTGCTCTTCTTGGACCGGGTTGGCCTGAGCTTCATGGAAGTATGAGGTCATTAAGGAAGGGCAAGAGTTAGATGAGTGGAGAAAGAAGAAAGTGCACTATATTGTTCCCAAGCATAGGAAGACTTGGAAGCAGGAATACACATTTGAAACATTAAACCAGTCTAGTTGGATGAGGGTGTTCACATAAGGAGTAGAGAGAGAGAAGGCTAGAAATGTTGTATGGGCCAAATAATGGAGAATGTTAGATACCAGGGTAGGAAGCTTGGATTTATTTTGTAGGCAACTGGGAGCCATAAATATTTCTCAGAAGGCGCATGTGTGTCTTACAAAGCAGCGTTTAGGAAAGTTAATCTGTCACAACAGTATAGGATTGACTGATAGACTGTTAGGAGACCAGTTAAGACATTATAGAGTACCAGAACCATAAAACCTGAGAGCTAGAAGGGATAGTTTAGTGTAACCCTTCTCATTTTTCAAATAAGGAAACTGAGGCCTAGAGCAGGCAAGTGACTTAACAAAGGTCCTACATTGAGTTAATGGTGCTAACTTAAGTTTCCTGACAGCCCAGTGGATTTTCTAACCACATTCCTCTATAGCCAGGTTATTAGGCCAGGAAAAAGGTTAATGAGGACCTCCTGCACTAGAAGGGTGACTATGGAAGTAAAGGAGATGGAAAGATAACGAGAGAATGTAGGGAAATAGGAATGATGTGAGCAAAGGCATGGGATGGGAAAGCCTGCTCTGGCCTTGGTCATAAGCCCACTTTGGCTAGGACAAGCTTGTATAGGACAGAAAGGCTGAAGCACTTTCCTAAGATGAAGGAATTCTGAGGGGCATCATGGTATAGTGGCTAGAGAAATGATCTTAGTGATAGGAAAACCTGAGTTTAAGTCAGTCTTCTCGCTGACACATACCAATTATGTAACTGTGGACCAGTCACACCCTCTCAGCCTTTACATTGGACATGAGGTCCCAATCTATACAGATGGAGGGAGTTTCCACATCAGTTTCCTCTACTGGTGAAATCTCACTGTGAATTCTGTGTGTGTGTGTGTGTGTGTGTTTAGGGAAAGAGAAGGAAGGAGAAAAGGAGAAGGAGAGAGATACAGAGAGAGACAGAGAGAGCAAGCACTACAGTAAAGGATGCCAGAAAGAGTGGAGAGCTAAAACTGAGGTGCATAAACCCTAGCTTAGGGTACCAGCAGAATAGATAAACCTTGAGGCATCTGACTCAGTTTCTTCCTTCGGCTTCTTGCCCCAAGTGGTTCCCAGGGGCTAGCTCCACCTTGAACTTTGGCTCCATTCTGCCTCCTGCAGCCCTTGACCTTAGCCTTGCAGTGTGAAGGTGCTGCTCCCTGGCAACACCTGCCGTGGTGACAGCCTGAGTAACGTCGCTGTTGCTGCAATACATCACAGTTGTGTGCTTATCTTAAGAGAAGCTTGGAAGTCTTTCTCTGAGTGTGATTTTATTTAAAAAAAAAAAACTTTACAATTACATGAAGTCCAATGAAGTTGTCCTACTCTGCAAGCACCCCCATACATTAAAAGTGTGCATGCTGGAACAAACACATACACACACGTACACACACACAATGCTCATGGGGAGCTGGTACTTTGAGATATCCTTAGAGTAGGTGCCAAATATATTCTGTGGACTCCGTGATCAAGTATCAAGTCAGCTGCCACTAACCATGCACAGCCATCTCCTGGGACAGGTTATCTGTGTATTTGCCTGGAGGCAAGAGATGGACCAGATGCCTTCTCAGGTTTCCTTCCCTACAAGGCTCCTAAGATTCTGTCAGCCATGCATTGTCAACTCCGCTTCCTTTCCCCCATGGGGCTTGTTGTCTGGTCCCCCTTCCCCTAGTGAGACTCACCAATTAGCCTATTGAGGTAGCTATCTATCGTTGCTTCTCCTCTAGTGGATATAAGCTGCTTGCTTGTTGAAATCATCACACAACGTCGGTGGATCTTGGACACAGTAAAAAGACTGGAGCTTCCAGGTCAGATGTGTCAGATGGAGAAGAGATTCAAGCCAGTACCTGGGTAAGTGACCCAAACATGACTTGAAGATTGTCTCCCATTAGATTCATGAGCCCTACTCCTTCCACTGTGTTATTCGGGTGTGTGTGGGGTTGACTTCTCACTTTGGGATCAAGAATTTCATGATATCCCAGAATCTCAGAGTTAGAAATTATCCCAGAGGTCATCTAGACCAGAGATACCAAATATGTGGCCTGTGGGCCGTGCTCATAACACTTCTGAACACCTCAATCAGATTAAAATATAGTTTCCTACTTGATTTTAATGGATCGATTAAATATGTATATTATATATGTATATATATATACACATGTACACATTCATAAATTCACGCACATACAAATAAATGTAAATATGTGTGTATAAATATATGTGTGTATACATATACGTATACATACATACATACATACATACATACACACATATATATATACAAATGTGTCATTTTCCAAGTCATTCCCCCAGGAATCCTTATTTGCACTTTATTGGCTCCTGTTTCTATCTGAGTTTGACACCATTGATCTAGACAAGTTCAGTCTGACTTATTTCCTAAAATAATGTGGTCAGAAAGCAGAATACTTTATGGCTAGAAATAGAATTAATATAATAGCTAACATATATATAACATTTTAAAGTCTGCAAAATCCTTTACAAATATTATCTCATTTGATCCTCACAACAACCCTGGGAAGGAGATGCTGCCACTATCTCCATTCTACAGGTGAGAAAGTTGAGGCTAGAGTAGGTGAAGTGACTTATGTAGCCTGAGTCATGATTTCAACTCCAGCCTTTCTGACCCCAATTCCATTACTCTATCCACTGCACTACCCAGCTGCCATATGGACGGAAGCCACAGATGTTAGCTAGGAGACTGGGGTCATACCCTAAAGAGGGAGATGGAGGAAGCTGGAAGCAGAATAGAGGAAACTAAGCCAATTTTAGACCCCCTGATAACAATACATCAAAACATGTGCATATATACATAATTTAAAGTTTAATATCTTTGTAGGGAAAAATATAAGTATTGCCTTTTTTTCCCCATAGAAGTCCAATTCATGTCATGAGGACCACATATTTCTATAGGGGACATTTAGGGGAAATGCTGTTAAGACATCCCTGAGAAGAGACCATCTAATCTCTGCTTGTAAACATTAAATGACTGAAAACTCACTACCTTAAGGAAGCTTATTCCATTTTTGGAAGGCATATGGGGAAGGGGAATAAGTACATATATAGCACCTATTCTTTGCCAGGCACTGTACTAAATATTATCTCATTTGAACCTTAAAACAATCCTGGAAGGAAAGAATTAGTATTATCTCTATTTTAAAGTTGAAGAAACTGAGGTAGAGATTAAGTGACTTGCCCAGGGTCACCCAGCTAATAAGTGGCTAAGGTCAGATTTGAACTTAGGTCTTCCTGACTCCGGGTCAAGCACTCTATCCATTGCATCACCTGGCTGCCTCAGAGATTTTGAACAGGTCTGATTGTTAGGAAGACAGTCTTTACTCATCTAAGCAGAATTAAGTCTAATCCATCTTCTTCATCTGGGCAGCTAGGTGGCACTGTGGATAGAGTGCCAGGTTTAGAGTCATCAAGACCTGAATTCAAATTCAACCTCAGAACTTACAAACTGTGTGACCCTGAGCCAGTCACTTAACCCTGTTTGCCTCAGTTTCCATATCTGTAAAATGAGCTGGAGAAGGAAATGGCAAACCACTTTAATATCTTTGCCAAGAAAACCTCAAAGAGTTGTACAAGACTGAAATGACTGAACATGTTCTTCATGAAAGACATTCAAATAATTAATGATAATGGTAACACTTCCTCTCTCCAAGTCTTCCTTAGACTAAATATCCCTAGTTCTCTTAATCATTCCCCTTGCTACCCTGGTTGCCTCCTTCTGGATGTGCTCCAGATTGTCAATGATCTTCCATGATGAGGTGTACGGAACTGGAAATAACCCCCTGGTTGGGATATGATCAAGGCAGACCGGCATCACTCTGGATACCATGCTCAAGGAGGAGTCTTCCTGGCTGTACCTGTCTCTGGAAGGAGTTCAGAAGCAAGGAGAAACAGACATTTCTAGCCTGGCCTTCACTCCTATTCCCAATCCCAACATGGAGAAAGTGTCCTGCACTTTTGAGATTACTGGAAGAATTGTTCAGAAGTCTTATTGGATTTGGCCAGTCTTAGTCAAGGACTTAAGATGTAATTGTAGCCATCAGAATATTAATGAGAAGATGTTCCAATGCCTTCTCTGCCAAATCACTTGCATAAACTGAGATATCTGTCATTTTTATCAGTCTCAATGAAATCAGTGTTTAAAATCATAAACTTATAGAATGTGAAGGCCTAAAGGGCCCTTAGAGGTCACAACCCTCCAATGATACATTATAAAACAGTGTCATAGAATGTCAGAGCTAGAAACCATCTCAGACATCAAAAAATTCAACCTCTTCACCTGACAGGATCAGGAATCTGGGACCCAGAGATGCTACATAATACAGGTAAACATATAAAACCTTTATTTTTGTAAAACACTCTACATACAGCATTTTCACAGCAATTTCAAGAGGCATTATCATCCTTATTTTACAAATAAGGAAACTGAGCTGAGAGCAGTTAAGAGATTTGTCCATGGTTGCTAAACTTGTGATCATGAGACACAGGATTTGAACCCGCATCCTTCTGAATTCTAGCTCAACAGTCTTTCCACTACGCCAGCTGGAGCATGCTTAAGGACCCACCCTGAGTTAGTGGAAGAGTAAGGACTAGTAGATATTGGACTTTTAATCTCCCCAGCATGAAATATTATTCAGATTTCCTAGCTCTCTGGGCCATGCTCAAAATCATCTATCTGCACATTACCTTTACCATAGGGAAGGAGACTGGCTCCTATCAGTAGGGCTTTTTGGGTTCTTGCTGAGTTCTCTGCACCATGTGGGAGAGATGCAAAGAAGAAACATAAAGCCTAAGTCTGGAGACAGACATTTGGAGGAAGGAAGGAGGATCTCTTGTGTTTTCTGGGGACCACTCCATTACTCAGTACTCTTCTAAGTGCTGGCTTGCATGGTCAACTATCCGGGTGATGCACTCAGAGGAGTTGAGTCCAGATATTTCTTTCTACAAGAGGCCCAGCCCAGAGAGAGCCTCGCTTGGCATTCAGTTGGAATCCACTCACTGGTCTACACCCATCTCTGGCAGCCCAACTGAGAACAGCTGGCTCATTCCCTACGCGAGGCTGAGCCATCCCCCTGTAATTAGCCATCTGGAATGGACATGCCAATATCTGCAGAAGATCCAGCTGTTTACCACCTACCCCCAACCAGAGTGCCCGCCTCCTTGAAGAGAGAGTGAGGGGTTGTTCCTAAGGCCTATCTGGGAGGGGTGCAGAGGGAACACATGCTATTTATCATTTCACATATACAGTGCCAGGCTCTCCCCTGCTGGTTATAGAAGTGACGTTCATACTGATGGCAGCCTCCGGGAAGAGGCAGTCCACACGGTCCCATAAAGACCCCAGCATTCTTGCCCTCCAAACCCTGTGTGAGCTGCAGCTGCTGCAGGCTGCTTTGCTAATGGAGGCGCCCTCCCCATCTCCTTATGTTCGAGGGGAAAACAGACTAATTGCACACTCCCTTCAGGGAAGAGGCAGAAGGAGGGGGCGGTGGGTGGCCTTCCCATTCTGATGAAGGATCTTCATTCCTGGCAATTCTGATCTCTTTCCCTCCTCCAGAACAGAGGTTAGTCCATGAGGCAGGTGTATGTGTGTGTGTGTGTGTATGTGTGACAGAGAGAGAGAGAGAGAGAGAGAGAGAGAGAGAGAGAGAGAGAGAGAGAGAGAGAGAGAGATGGGAAGATAAGGGGGAGTATATTTTGCATGTTTGGTCATCTGCCCAAATATAACAAAAATAACCACTGCTCACATCTGCATGGCATTATTCAAAGCTCTTTCCATGTCATGAACTAATTGGATTCTCACAACATCCCTGTAAGCGTGTGGGGCGGGTGGGTGGACTCAAGGGGGAAGGGAAGACAGAGACTGTTCTGCCCACACTGCAGATGGAGAAACCGAAGTCCAGAAAGCTTGGATCACTTGCCTAATTTTACTCAAAAAAAATTAGGGCAAGAAAGGAATGTAAGTTCCATGAAGGTGAGAACCATCTTGCTTTTGTATTTTTATACCCAATACTTGACACATAGTAAACACTTAATATTATTTTTCATTCTTTCATTAAAAAAAAATTATGGCAAGGACTAGTTCTCACGTATCCTGATTCTTCCCACAATGGTTTTTCCTTAACCTTGGGATCACAATTCTAAAGCTGTTTGTATTATTTTTGTATTTCTAAATTGTTGTAAAATTCTCTTACATTGTAAAATTTGAGCCAGAAATGGTGCCAGACAAAGCAAAAGACAGTGGAAAAAATTGTTTAAAACCAGTCATGCTATTTTATTAACCCCTGCTAACCCTATCTTACAGCTAAAATAGCTCTCACCTACAAAAATTGTAAGATTTTTAACTTATTTGGGGTTATTGGTCCCATAGCAGCTCTAAAGGTAGATGAGATGGATACTACCCACTCCTCCCTCCCTTGGGAAGATGGCCAAGGTCTCCTCTGACATTATGTGATGGGGGTGACCGCAGGGTCCTAAAATACTGGGTCCTAAAAATAAAATATGTGAACCCCAAATGACATCCTGGCAAGGAAAAAATGAGCACCTCAGAGCTCATCTAATCTTACCCCCTCCCTTTATAAATGAAGAAAATGAGGCCCAGGTAGGTAAAATTAATTGTTCATGACAGTAAGCATTAGAAGCAGGAGCTAGTTCCAGGTCCTATCTCCAGAGCGAGGGATCTTTCCACTCCTCCATACTGCTAGCTTTGCCCCACATTAGTTCCAGTCCCTTATTCCAAATCTCTACTTGGTTCCACCACCTAGACGCTACCCACACCACAAACTCGGGGTCTCCAAAAGAGAATTGATCCTCTTCCTCACAAAAGCTACCTTCCTCTTCTATCTTCCCAGTGTCCAGTGAAGGTACCACCATCCTTCCAACTCACTGCATTAATTCATTGGCGGAAGACCCCATTGCTCCCTTCCATAGGAGATGCTTCGGAGAGCAACACACCCTCTTTCAGGAACAATGCGTGGTGCAGAGGATAGATAGCTGGGCCTGAAGTCAAGGAGACCTGAGTTAAATTCAACCTCAGAGTGTAACCTTAAACAAGTCACTTAACTTCCGCTTGCCTAAGTTTCATCAGCTGAAAAATGGGTATAATAATGGCACCTCCTTTGTAGGGTTACTGTGAGAAGCAAATGAGATAACAAAGCACTTAGTGCAATGCCTAGTACATCATAGGTGCTATATAAATGCTTATTCCCTTCCCCATCACATGCTAGAGAGGTGTAAGGTCCCAGCAAGAAAAAAAATAGCCCAACAGCCCTGGTATTTGGAAAATTTTGCACTAATAATAGTAGGGATAGGCACATAGGCTGGAATTGTGATTTCACTGGCATAGAGAATTCTCAGGTAAGGAAACTCCCCTCCTGCAACTTAGAGTCTTAGAGAACTGTCTAGAAGAGGTTATGCGACCTACCCAGGATCACACAGCTAGAGTTCATTAGAGGAGGGACATAATACTACTACTTTCAATCAATATTTTTTTTACTACTTCTACTGAGACTAATAATATGCTATTTTTATAATGCTTTGAAGTCTGTAATAAAAGTATTATTCTTTCAATTTTTACAGATGGAGAAACTGAGGTCAGGGGCAAGACATCATTCCTCTCCTCCTCTTCCTCCTCCCCATGATGCTGACAATGACATCTATTTCTCTAATGCTCTGAAGAAGACAGTGAACATATTATTCTCTTCCATTTACAGATGTAGGAGTTGATGCTCAGAGTGGGGAAAGTGATTTCCATTCACTCAGCTACTAAGTGCCAGAGGGAGGAATCAGACCCAGGTCTCTCCAGATTCCAGATGCAAACAAAGCTCGTGCTACCAATGCCTGGGAAATGGAAGAAACAGGGAAACAACGGGGACATTGCTTTTATCCGTGAATTCATTTCACTGACTGAAGAGTTTTATTTACTTTCCGTTCCCATTGCCACAGCCTCCCAACGCAGTTAATGAGCACACTTGACCCCATATACTTACCCCAGTGACCGAAACCACGCGTGTCACTCAGGGCCTCTCCTGACATCAAACCAAGGCAGTCACGGTTTTTTAAAATAATAAGGCATTCTATTTCCAGGCCGTTTCAAAGGTGACCTGGTGCTGATTGAGGGGTGGTGGTGGTGGAGGAATTCTCTGATGTGAAGCCAAAAGACTTGGGTCATGCTCTGACTGGAGTTTTAATGTGATCTACTTTCCAGAACTTAAAAAATGCCAATTTTGAGTTTTCTCTTGACCCTATGATGAGGGGCAGAATCCCAAACTACCTCCATACCAGGTACTAGGGCTGGGTCTAAAGCATGTTGTAAAGTATGGTGACTGGGGCATTAGTTCTCCAAACAGACAGGAGTAAGAGGAATAACGAAGAGATGAAGGGGAAATGGAAGTAAGCTGAACACAAGTCTAACCAGGAGCCATCAGTAGTCAGGGCTGACTCACACAAGAAAGCTTGGCATGTGAGTATAGTCAGGAGGATGTATAATTAGGGCAATTAGTTTACTATGAGGTGTGTTTTGAGGGGCGCCAGCAAAGCTTTACCCATTTTCCGAATATTTCTCCTATTGGTCTTCCCAGCTTCATTGAGTTCCACTATCAAAGACTGAAGGGAGGCATACTACAGTGGAAAGATCCCTAACTTTCAAATCAGAGGACTTGGGTTTAAATCCCACCTCTGACACTACTGATGCGACCTTGGGCAAGTCATCTATCCTCCCTGGACCCCAGTTGACTCAGCTGTAGAATTAGGGGTATTGGATTAGTTGGCCTTGAAGATCCTTTCCAGATCTATATCCACATTCTTAGAGAAAATTCATTTCTTTGGAAACATAAGTAGCTTTGGGAATACATTCTCTATATCTTCTGCTTTAATAACAATTTTCTCTCTTGGTCCTTCTACCTGTCTGACCACATCTTCTTAGTCTCTTTCACTGGATCATCATCTCTCAAAGCTCTAATCTTTTTCTACTGTATCTGCCTTATATGTCTTTCACTCCTACGGCTTCAAATGTTACCTCTATGGTGTTTATACACATATATGTATATGTATGTGTATGTATACATATGTATATATATATACATACATATACCTATATGCATATCTATCAATCTATATCTCCTTAGTATCAATATATAGCAATAACTCCAACTTAGTTCTAGACTAGTTCCAATCCTTCATTCCAACTCTCTACTTGGTACCTGGGTGTGTTGTCTACATCTCAAACTCAGGATCTCCAAAACAGAATCGATCCTCTTCCCAACAAAAGCTACCCGCTCCTCTTTCCATCTTCACAGTGTCCAGTGAGGATACCACCTTCCTCCCAATCAGTCATGCTTGAAATTTCAAAGTCATCTTTGTCTCTTCTCTCTCCCTCACACTACATGCCCAATTAGTTATCGAGCCTTGTTGATTCTGCTCTCCATTCAATATCTCCCAATCTGTTACTTTCTCTTCACTCAAAATACTATTACTTTAGTTCAGATCTCCCACATTCCTTAGCTTCCTAACTAAGAACACGTATCCCTGCCTCTAATCTGTATCCTCTCCAATCCATTCTCTACGTAGCTGAAAAAAAAATAACTTTCCAAGGGATCGAAGTGACCATGACCACTCATCTGCTTTAAAAAACATCAGTGGCTCCCTATTACCTCTAGGATAAGAAACAGATTCCTCAGTCTAAGACCTTTGGCAATCTGATTCCAACTATAGTTAGGGAAGATCATGGTGTTTACCATCTCTGTTGATGACTAAGATAGATGGAATCTGGCTTAAATGGTAGAAGGAAGGTTTGAGGCTTGAGCTGAGGAAAAATTTCTCAATCATGTGGAGTTGTGAGATGATAGAACAGATAACTGAAGTAAGTAATGGACAATATTCTCCCTTGGAGGCTTCTGAGGACAAGATGATTTATGTGCATTCTGGCAAGGAGGCCATAGGACTGACAAAATAGTCCCTGTCTCCTGGAGAGCAGGCACAGCAGAGCTCACTTTGGAATAGCACAGGTGGAATCTTACCCCTTCTTACTTACCCTTTCTAGAACCACTTGCAGACTCTAATCTGCTCCCACCCTAGATGCTCACCTCCCACCTTTCCCAACCTCAGAGACCTTTGGCCCTTCTACAGCCAACTTCTTTAGTGTCTTGCATCCATTCCTGCTTTACTGGCCTTTACTTAGGCAATTTTCCATTCCTAGAAGATCTTTTTATACATCCTTCCCTTGTCCTATTCCTGTCTATCCTTTCAGGCCCAGCTCATGTCCTGTCTCTTCCAAGAAGTCTTCTGGGCCTATTTTAACACTGATTGATCTTTGGCTCAACTCCTCAGTGCCTATCCCACTTAAATTATACTCCACCCAGTTTGACATTTAATCAGACACTATTTGGTATAGTTAGTTATCTTTTCAGGTATGTTTACATTACTTTCCAATTGGACTGCTAACTCCTTGGGGACAGAAATTGAGGCTTGGTAAACCCATGGAATCCCTTCCCTTTTAACATAACAGAAGATATTTAGATACCCTGTGAGTGCCAACCTAAATCCCCATTTACTCCAACCTGAATTTCTCCTCTCCCCTCTCCACCTCCAGTAAATCTAGATTCACCTTGACACTAGTGCTAACTTTGTGCCTTTGGGCTAATCATTTCCCTGTTTTGAGTTTCAGCTTTCTCCTCTGTATAAGGAGGGGGCTATCTCATCAAGGTGAAGTGAATTCATCTAGGTTACACAGATTGAATTCAGCAAACATTCATGACTAGCAAGTCACTGAGCTAGGCTCAGGAAATGCAAAGACTAGAGTGAAACATTTTTAACCTCATGGGCAGGGATGAGACTAGAATCCCTATTTAAGGTTCTGTCCTGTCCTAAAAATTAGATGATTCTCTGATTGCCAGTACTACTTCCCTCATCCTTCAGAATATAGTATGCAGAGATGACATTCTGTCTTAGAAGAGACTCTGACATTGGAAGCTCATCCTCACACCTGCCTGGACTGGTCAAAGGTCTATGACTCTATAACAACTGTGACCCCTTTCTTATCTGAGGGCCTGGAAGGCACTAGGCTTACTTGATGCTCCCAATCGATATTTCACTTGATGGGGAGCTGGGGTGGAGTAGAGGTGGGGCAGCCAAATCATATCTGAGAAGTAGGATTTGCTGGTCACTGTTTCTCAGGGCTTCTCT
Organism: Phalanger gymnotis; assembly: GCA_028646595.1. Taxonomy (NCBI): domain Eukaryota; kingdom Metazoa; phylum Chordata; class Mammalia; order Diprotodontia; family Phalangeridae; genus Phalanger; species Phalanger gymnotis. The sequence goes on from CM053622.1 coordinate 750,503,646, forward strand.
TAGTCTGGCCCTGGCAGGTGGGAAGGAGCTGGCTAGAGCTAAATGAGGACTGCACAATCCCTGTGACTATCCCAAATTGCTCTCAGGCTCTGAGCTAAGAAGATGATCAGATTCCCCACCCTTAGACACTGGTCTCCAAAGGAACCAGCCCATAGCAGTCCTTTGCTCAGGCCTGTTTTTCTAGCCTGGCCTTCCATGCTGAGCCACCCATCCATCTGAAATGGAACTTCTAGGGGAGTGAACAATGATTTATAGATCTTTATGATCCTTTAAGCAGAACCAAAGGGCAAGGGATGGAGAAGAGAAACAAGGAAAACTAGGAAAGAGGAGAAGATAAATAGCCTGTTTGGCTTGGATTCTCCTAATGTATGTGTGTGTCGCTGTATATCTCAGTGTCTATATCATCACACATGTGCCTATCTGTATATATCTACATGTATGTGCCTACATGTTCTCTGCAGTATCTCTAAGTCAATAATTGTGTATCTGTCTATGAATTTTGTGGGTCCTTTGATGTCTAGTTAAGTAACCCTTACTGCATCTCTCTGTGTGAGTACAAGCCTGAAGGTTTATATTTCTTTATGATCAGTCTGTGCCTGCAAGGATTGTATATGTGTTCCTGTGTCTTCTGAATATGCCTGTATGAATGTACATAGATGTTACACAAGTACATACCCGAGCGTTTATGTTTTTCTGTTTTTTGTTTATCTGCATGAATGTGTATTCTGGGTATTGGTGGTGACTTGCCTCTCACATTTTAAGCTCTTGGAATAATAATGCTTGAATGAATAATAAATAATTCATGATAATCATACTGCTCAAATCTCCCAAGGCTGTCCTCACCACAGCTGTGAGGGAGGCAGTGCAAGTTATCATCTCTCTTTTCAAGAGGAGGAAAGCTGAGGCTTAGTGACTTCCCCAAGGTCACCAGGATTCCTTTCATCAAGATTTTAGTAAGCACCTACTATGTGCCAGGTGCTATGCTAGGTCTGGAGATTCAAAGACAAGAAGGAAAATTAAAACTCAGATTTCTTGGCCCCCAGGACAGTAGTGTCCTTTAGCCCATGCTCCTAAGCATCAAGGACAGTGCTCTGGACCTCATGGGTTCTAGGTTATGGGACCACAGATTAATAGCTGTAACAAACCTTAGAAGCCATTTAGTCTAGCCCTTTCATTTTATATATAAGGAAATTGTGGCCCCAAGGGTTAAGTGACTTCCTCCAGGTAACCCAGGCAGAATTTGCACTCTGATCTCATGACACTAATTTCAGTACTCTTTCCATGACACCACTAAGCTTCCCCTTGAAATACTTGCTGAACACTAAGATGACCAAATGAATGACAAGTTGGTCTTTGAAGAGCTTAGTAGCAATGCTCCCAATGAGCAGCACTCCATGTGGCCTCACAACCAGCATGTAGAGTACAGAAGGGAATAAAAATTCTAAGCCCCTCTCCTTCCTCTCCATCCCAGTAAAAATGTCTAAAAGCACTTTTTTATCCTGTGTTAACTGCAAAAGGAAACAAGCCTCTATTCAACTTGTTTATAATACTGTGAACACAGGTGGGGTGAGTGGGTTCTTCAGGGAAGCATTTATACTTATGGGGAGAGAAAAAGGAGGCAATTCTGACAGCTAATCAGGAGGGCAAGTTTCCCATAGTGGTGACAGGTAGAAAACACATTGGATTTAGAGTCAGAGGACCTGGGTTCAAATCCTGGCTTGGCTACTTTTTAGCTGTGTGACCTTAAGCAAGTCACTTACACTCTCTAGGCTTCAGTTTTCTCATCTGTAAGATGAAGGAGTTGAAGTAGTTGGTCCCTAATGTCCCTCCCAGATCTATATACTATGATAGATATAGACCTTGACAACACTTTTACCCTGACCCCCGCCATGTTAGATTTCTTTTTGAATGTGATGTATAGCCTTTGGAAGTAGAATAAAGTAAGACTCTCCACCATTCATCAATCCCTCTCGGGAACTAAATCCATACTCTTGGTATCCATAGTGTGGCACTGTACCCACTGTGGTACCAGGGTCAATCTCCACTCAGAGCTCTGGGCACTGATCTTGGACCTTCTTTCTCCAAGGATTTTGCCACTGCAGACTATGAAGAAGTGTCATGTCTGCCCTAGGCACTTGGAAACCCTGTGTTAATTCCTTATAGTGCCTTATCATACAGGCTCGGGAAACTACTCAGGATAAACATGCCACCAATTTGTCTAAAACAAACACTTTTTCCATAGAACTCTTAGTAGAGATAATTTCTTTAGACATTCAACTAGATCATCTATTTCCATGAGATCAGGGGCAGAATGGCAACTGCTCTTTCTAGATCACTTCCAGATTTACCAAGTGCTTTCCTCACAACAACCCTGTCAGATAAATAGAACAGCTATTATTATTTCCATTTTATAGATGAATAAATTGAGATTCAGAGGGAGTGAAGTGACTTATCCAAAGTGAAAGGGTTAGTAACTGTCAGAGCCAGAATCTAACCCGCATCTTCTGACATCTAAATCCACAGTGCTTGGACTTGGCCTATGTTGCCTCTCACAGTAACCTATCAGCATGAGCAGCACCAAGGACAGCTCCAAGGTAGTACACCATCTTCTCCATCCTTTGTGAGGTAAAATAGGTTTCTTCTACCTCTAACCAGAACATCGGGCCAGTGGGGCTTGAGCAAAGAGTTAGACCTACAGAGTTGGACTTCTGGCAGGCAGTTCTTACAACGATCAGGATCATCAAATTGTGTGTGTGTACACGTGTGAATACACAAATGTATTCATACATATATTTGTATATACATATGTGTTTATGTGTCTGGAAATGACATCTTCATTTTATAAGTAAGAGAATGAAGGCCCCAAGAGGTTAAATAACTTGCCCAATGTCACAAAGACAGTAAGAATCAGAGGATTTGAAACTAGAACTAGTATTCTTTCTATTGTACCAAAGGAAGACAGTCCAAAGTTATCTTGCCTATTTGTTTTGTATCCAGTTTATTATTATAATTACTATTAATAGCTTCTATTTGTAGAGTGTTTTAACATTCATTAAGCATTTTATTTGGACTTTCTAATTTGATCCTCACAACAATCCAGTTGTGAGTTAGTGGTTATTGTTGTCCCAATTTTACAGATGAAGAAACTGAGACCCCAAAGAGGTCAAATGACTTGCTTAGAGTCACGTTTCTCTTAGGTATCTGGGGTAGAGTTAGAACATAGATCTTTCTGGCTCCAAGTCTAATAGACTATCCATTTTGCCATGCTCTTTCAACATTACAAAGGTTGTAGATAGATTGGCAGCTCCTCCAACTCTTATGCCTCTAAATGAATAGCCAGGGGGGAGTTGTTGTATATATTTTTCCCCTTCACTGAGTAGCACCAGGATTAGATGGGAAAGTTTGAAAAGCTCAAAGCCACAAATGACCTTTTTCACCTAAAGATGAGGGAAGCTGAAGATGACAGCTGATAAAAGACACAATCGAGATAATGTTCTTACTATCCTATCTTCCATAGCACTGAACCATAATCAAGATGGTAACAACAAATATAGGGATGGCTGAAGAGTCATGATTTTCCTTTTATCTGAATTTCATCTCACACTCTTTTAGGGCTTGGGAGAGAAGCAATTTACACTTCCCACAGTGGAGCTGAGCTTCCAGGGGGACCCTTCCCAGTCTAGCTTCCTAGCATAGGACAGCTAGGTGAACAGGAGGGAGTTCCATACAGAGGGGAGGAGCAGAGGAAGAAGGCAGCCAGAGTAGGGAGTGGGAAGAGGATTTGATGATTTACAAGTTTCTTTCTAATAGTCTAAGTCCTTGAACACATAGAATAGCGGAATGTGTATGTGCGTGTATGTGTGTGTGTGTATGTGTGTGTGTGTGTGTGTGTACATACACACATGTTTGGCATAAGGCAGATAGTGACAGAAGACTCAGGAACAGTTAAACTCATGTATTTACAGAGTAAATGGAGAACAGATGCATCAGGGCTTGGAGAGAGCTGGACCCTAAGAGCAACAGAGAGGAACAATTCTTTTAAATTTTCATTTTAAAATACAGGCCCTAGATGCAATAGAGTGGATAAATCTACCCTTGGCAAGCAGGACAATCCAGGAGAGTAGCTGGGGAGAACATTCTTCATATGCAAAGTGGGTGGGAATAGGTAGGAATTCCCCTTCCCCTCACTCCTCAAAACTACAGGCCCAGAGGAGGGTCTTAAAGACCCAGAAAACACACTTTTCCTTTACCTGCATTTTCTTAGGAATCTATCAAGCCAAGAAGAAGATGATGTGAGATTTGAAAAGCTAGGCTTATGAACAACCACAGTTGTTAGAGGAGTGGGAACTGAGAGAGGAAGACTGATAGAAATGTGGCAGATGGATGACAGGTAGATGGGTAATTAATAGATAAGTGAATGGATAAATAGAGGGGTGAGTAGAGGGATAGAAGGAGGGATGGATGGTTGGATAAATGGATAGATGGATGAGTAGATGGGTGTAGCAGTCCACTGCCAAGGTTTTCCAAAAAGTCAGCCCAGAAATTGAATGCTAAAAGAAGTATGAGTTTATTTGGCATGTTTTTATTCACACAGTGGGAGACTTAAGATCTACCAGGAGTCATCCTTGGAGGGGAGTATGAGGGGCAAGAGTAATAAGAGGAGGCTACAGTAATCAGTGATGTCAAATAGCCTTGAGAATTGAGGTATTTGAGCCATGGAGAGGAGGATGAAGATTAATTAGTTGTTCTACTCATATTTATGAATTTCATCACTTCTTCACAGACAGGGTTGTGTATTCACAGAAGGTCAATTCATGACCTCCTGTACTAGTGGAAATAAGCTGAAATCACCAAAGTAGGCAAGATCACACTGCCTCCCACCTCCCTGATAGGGTATTGAACTGACACTTTTAAACTAGGGCTGCTGGACAATGCCATACTGGCGAAGATCCACATATTAAGATAGCCCACAGAGTAGGGTATTTGCAAAGCAGATAAGGATCATGGATTTTATGGAGAGGGTTGGGCTCTCAGTAATATGTATATGCTTGATTTCCCATCTCTGATGTCACTGGCAGGGAAGATCATTGGATCATATTCTGGGAAATGGACAGTGAGGTCCTCTATTCCACAATCATGGGGCATGTCAGTTTCCAATATGGGAGATATACATAGGGAAAATTCTGTGTGTGTTTGTGTGTGTGTGTGTGTGTGTGTGTGTGTGTGTGTGTGTGTGTGGTAGAGGTAGCCTGCTACAAAAGAGACCAGGCCTCTAAAATCAAAGAGATATTTTTGGATTAGCACAACTTGGAGAATAGATGGGTAGGTGGGTGCATGGATAGATTGATGGATGAATTTGGATGGGTCAGGGAAGGAATGGGTGAAGGAGATCAGAGAGAGCAGAACGGATGAATGGGTAAAAGGAGGGAGGGATATGAATGAAAAAGAGAAGGAATTGCACAGACAAAATATTTTCATTATGTTCAAGGATACTTGCCAAGATTCTACAAACACTAACATTATGGTATAGCCCTGTACGATATTCATCCATTATTTCTTATCAGGAAGCATGGCTGTCAGGCCCCACCTGGCTCACTGGGTGAAGCAGACTATGTCACTACAACCCTTTGTAAGTAATTTACCATTCACTTCTCTATCTCTCTGCTGCACTGGTATGCTGAACTCCTCAGGATCTGGTTCCTTGAGATGGTGGTTTTGCCCTCTTAGATTTCTTGATCCCTGGATGACTGGCTTCCTCTTTCCATTCTAGTGTTGCCCTGTGCCTTCCACCGTGCCTCATGGGTGGCTACATCTGCTCAGCCTTTTCAGACTCAGGTCTTTTTTATTTCCCTTAGTTGGATGCTGAGACTTCTAAGGATGTTTAGCCTGGAGAAAAGAAGACTTAGGGGGAACATGATAGCTGTCTTTAGTAGTTGACAAGCTGTCACATGGGAGATGATTTAGATTTGTTCTGATTGGCTCCAAGGAAAAGAACTAGGAGCAATGGGGAAAAGTTACAAAGAGGAAAATTTAGGTTTGATGTCAGAAAGAAACTTCCAGGCATTTAGACCTTTCCTAAAGTTGAAATGAGCTGCCTCAAGAGGTAGTAGGTTCTCCATTACTAGAGAGGTATGAAAGCAAAGGCTGGATCACTTGTCAGCGATATGGAGGGGATTTTTTTCTTTTCAGTTCCTCACCCATTGAGAAGGCAAGGAATACAATACCCAATATGCATATGAAGTCATGCAAAACATATTTCATGGAGGGGATTCTTGTTCAGGCATGGATTGGTTATATATAGATAAGGGCTTCTCAATCCTTTTTGGTGTCATGGGCCCTTTTGGCAGTCTGGTGAAACATAAGGACTCTTTCTCAGAATCATGGTTTTAAATGTATAAAATCAGATGCAGAGGATCACAAAGGAAGCAAAGCTTCGGAACATTTAAAAAACAAAAGATTCTTGGACCTTAGGTTAAGAACACCTGGGCTAGATGTTCTCTAAAACCCCTTTTGACTTCCAGATTCTGTGACTGCTGCCCAGACTCTCACATTACGTGCTCGTTTTTCCTGGCCTGAGGGTGTTTCATGATTCTTATCTTTGGACAGACTGATTCTCACTTGTAAGCTCTTCTCCCAGTGGAAGCAGATTGCTGTGGGAGGGTGAGGAGGGATATTCGAAGTATTCCCTTGCTGACCTATTATTAAAAAGTAGTTCCGAATGCTGCAGTGCTAGCCTGCCCTCTGGCTACAACTCTTGGCCTCCCGTTGTTAGCTTGGTCCCAGGAGCCTCTCTCCCATCTCCCTTTTGTCTCTCCCTAAATTTGATGGAAGGGTTATATCCCAGACTGAAAGGAGAAGACTTACAGGCTTTTGGAATTGCATATTGCTTTAGCGGACTGGCTAAGCTCACTACTTTCTTTACTCCCAGGAAAGAATAGGTGTCCAGGGGGTATCATGGTATGATGGACTGAGCAGTAGCCTTCTCATCAGAAGATCTGGGTTTAAATCTTGGCCCTGCCCCTTACCCCATCAAACAATCAATTGATGATACCAGGGTATGTGACATAGTGGACAGAAAGCCAGCACCAGAGTCAGAAAAACCAGGATTCTGATGTACAATGGACAAGCCACTTGGCATCTTGGTGACAAAGGCAACTCTAGAAGACCGAAATTTGCAGAATAGCTTGAGATCTGTCTAAGTAGCGGGGAACTTTCTCATTGAGGAGCTTCCTACATGGATGAAATCACAGGCTTAGAACATCCCTAACCTCTCCCTTGCTCCCTATGCCAGGTACTTGCTGGTTCTGGGGATACAACAACAGCAGCAACAACAAAAGGGAAGAGTCCCTACTTTCAAGGTTACTTACATTCTATCGATGTGACCTCAGGCAATAATTACACAAACATATAGAACTTTAAGGACAAGTGGGTGGCACAATGAATAGAGTGGTGGCCTTGGAGTTAGGAAGACTTGAGTTCAAATCTAACCTCAGGCACTCACTAGCTGTGTGACCCTGGGCAAGTCACTTATTCGCTTCAGTTTCCTCATCTGTAAAATGAGCTGGAGAAGGAAATGGCAAACCACTGCAGTATCTTTGCCAAGAAAACCCCCAAAAGGGGTCACGAAGAGTTGGACACAATTGAAATGACTAAGCAAAAACAGAACTTTAAGGTTTACAAAGCACTTTTTTAGTGCAAACTGTGAACTTGATTATTGTTACCCACATTTTAGAGGTTAAAAAAAATAGAAACTCAGAGAGGGGAAGTTGCTTAGCCCCCATTACTCTTGCTGTTCAGTTATTTTCAGTCACATCTGACTCTTTGTGACCCTATTTGGGGCTTTCTTGGCCGAGATACTGGAGTAGTTTGTCATTTCCTTCTCCAGCTCACTTTATACATGAAGAAACTGAGGCAAACAGGGTTAAGTGACTTGCCCAGGATCACACAGTTAGGAAGTGTCTGAGGCCAGATTTGAACTCAGGGAGATGAGTCTTCCTGACTCCAGGCCTCGCCTAGTACTCTACCCACTGTGCCACCTAGCTGTCCACACTGTTACATAATATTTTATATTAATAGTTAGCACTTTGCAAATATTATTTCATTTTTGCTCACAACTGGACACTCTCCTACCTAGGAGGTAGGTGCTATTATTTTATAGACTGAGAAATTAAGGCAGATAGAGGTCATCTAGCTAGTAAGTATCTGAGACTAGATTTGAATTCAGGTCTTCCTGACTCAAGGTCCAATGTTCTATCTACCATGCCTCCTAGCTGACTCTTGAGTAAGGCTAAGTAAGGCTAAGAATAGTCAGAGCTGGGAGTCCAAAACCTTGCTCTTGCCAAGATACCACACTAGACATCCCTCGGCCTCTTTGGATCTCAGTTGACTCTTATGTAAAATAAAAGGGATTGGATTACATGACAGCCAAGGTCCCTTTCAATCTGAATCCCAAGAAATCTTCCAAAATCAGATGAGAGTGGGTGTCTCTGGACAAAAGGCTATTTCTGTTGAATATTTTGATAATCAGTGCCTCCTCAAAAATGAGAGAAAAATGCGCCATCTGTTAATAGGCCTACTGGCAGCTAAAAGCTCTGGTATTTGGGCATCCCCTAGGTCTGGACCTCAGCAGGTGGGAGACAGGGTGGGGAGGGGAGTAGTGTGAGGGGACAGCAGAGAAAGTGGCCCTGTTTAACCACTGTGAGGAGCTCTCACCTGGCTTTCTCCCCACTGCAGAGCAGGCTGGCTCTTAGCTTCCCATCGCTGTCATTTACACCCTCAGTGCCCTCCTTCCTATCCGAATTCCCTGGCAGCTGCCTTAGTGAAATAGAGCCAGGAGCCAGGAGCCAGGATTTGCAGTAGTGGCAAAAGTGAAAACAAAGCTGTGAGAATGCACGATGCTAGGCACTAATTGCTATAACTCATTAGAATGTACAGTGGTAGGCACTAATTAGCAATTCAACAGATGGTATGAGTAGGAGGGCCATGCCCTTGTCTATAGCAGGATGGGGACTAGGCTTACCAACGTCTCCTCTGGAGGATGGAGGCAGAAGGCAGGGCCTGTTAGGTCTTGGGAGATTGGTTTAAAAAAAAAGAAAAAGCAGGAACCCATTTAAGAGGGCTTATGTGGGAGAGCAGAGGGATAGATAATATGGCTTCTAGAGGACGATCTGTTTCCCCATGCTGTTCTGCTGCTTGTAGAGAACAAAGATTAGCTTGGCTCCATTGTGGGGCATTCCATTCTTTCTCCCTAATTCAGGCACAAAGGTACTTAGCTCCTCAAGCAAAAAAGGGTACATTGTACCTTTGTTCTCTATGCCCACAGGCGACAGCAATCACTGAAACTTACATGGGCACCCCACTATCCTTCTGTTGTCATGGTAGATAAAATACTGCATTTGGAGTCAGGAGAGATCTGTATTCAAATTACGCTTCTGCTGACTGTGAGCAGTGTGACCATGAGCAAGTCACCTACTTCCTCTAAGTCTCAGATTCCTCGGCTTATTTTAAAATGGGCATCTGGTTCATTAAATCGCTGTCCTTGTCAAATGAGATCAAGTATAGAAAGCTTTTTGTAAAGTTTCAAATGCTGTACACATGCTGGTTCTTCTTCTCATATTCTTCCCTGGACAGATAACATGTGGAGTACTGTATTCAGTTGCTGGGAGACACATTTTAGGTAAGATGCTGCGAAGTCAGAGAGCCTCTGGATGGTTCTAGAAGTTCTTTGAGTTCATGACACATGAGCATCAGTTGAAGGAGCTGAGAATGCTTATGAAACCTGGAGAGGAGAAGACTTAGGAGATATGGTAACATTCATGTATCTGAAGAGCTGTCATACAAAAATAGAGTAAGAATTGTCTTGCCTGGCCCAGAGCTAGGAGTAATGGGTGGAAATTGCAAAGAGGAATATTTAGGCTTGATGTCAGGAAAAGCTTTTTAATAATTAGAGCTCTTCCCTCATATCATCTCCAGTTGTCCTGGCTGATATCTAGCCACTGGACCCAGATGGCTCTGGAGAAGAAACTGAGGCTGGTGACTTTGCACAGCCCTCCCTCACTCAAATTAAAGTCAATTGCAAGTCATGTCATCATCTCCCTGATGTCATGGTCCTCTTAGAGGACAAACCACAAGGGTGCCTCACACCCCTCTTAGGAGGTTTCCAAGGAGAGACTGGATGGCCACTTGTCAAGAATGTAGTAATGGGGGTGCTGCTTTTGGATATAGGTTGGACTGATTGTCCATTAAGGTAGAGACTCAAACTCTAGCATTTTGTGATTCTTTGTAAACTTCAAAGGCCTATATAAATGTCAATTATGATTCTTATTACAAGGCCACACATAATCCTCACCCATACAGCTCCAATTCCCAACACGTTCCACGGGCCTTTGCACAGACTATTTCCTGACTTGGTTTATATTCTTCCCTCTCCTCCAGCAATCCATGTTCCACTCTGCCTCCAAAACGAATAAGGAGTAAAAAAAAAGACCTACATTGGGATAGGAGGTTTTTCAGAAAGTCTTTCCTGGATAAAAACCCATAGCCCAACATAGATGTTTTCTTATTCTATCATTCCTTCACTCCTTGTGGTCTCTTATACTCTATTGGTCAATATTCTTGGATTGTCTTCTGTAAACTTCAACCTTGGTGCAGGCTCTCATCCTAACAGTCGTAGTACTAAAATATTCTTCTGGTTGGTCTCCCTGCCTCAGATATCTCCCCCTCCCCATGTATGCAACTGATCTCCACTCAGCTGGCAAAGTGGTCTTCCTAAAGTACAACTCTGGTTGTCATCCCCAATCTCTTTCTCAATAAACTTCAGTGGCTCCCTGTTATTTCCAAGATCAAATATAAAACCTTCTTTTTGGCTTTTAAAAGCTCTTTAAAACCTGACCCCTTACTATCTTTCCAGTCTTCTTATACGTTACTGCCCTCCATACACTCTTTGATCCAGTGACACTGACCTTTTTTGACGTTGCTAGCTGAGGACACACCATCTCCCATCATCTTTCCTTCGCAATGGCAGTCCCCCATGCCTGGAATGCTCCCTCTCCTCACTTCCATCTCTCAGCTTCCCTGACTTCCTTCAAATTTCAGCTCAAACAACATCTTCTGCAAGAAATTTTTCTAAGTCTCTCCCAATGCTAACGTCTTTCCTATGATGTTACTTCCCATCTATAATTCTCATCTATATATTGTTTGAATATTGTGTTCCCATTAAGGAAATAAGTACTTTGAAGACAGGGACTGCTTTTTCCTTTTGTTGTATGTTAGTACTTTGCTGGACATGTCAGTAAGCACTTAATAACTGTTTGTTGATTTGCATGACTATACATGTAGAACCTATATTAAAATTGCTTGTCTTCTCAATGAGGGAGGGAGAGAATTTGGAACTCAAAGTTTTAAAAATGTAAAAAATTATTTCTATATGCAACTGGGAAATAAGATATATAGGCATAGGGCATAGAAATCTATCTTGCCCTAGAAGAAAATAGAAGGGGAAATGGATAAGAGAAGGGGAGATGATAGAAGAGAGGGCATATTGAAGGAAGGGCTAATCAGAATGTATGCCATATTGGGGTGTGGGGAGAGGAGAGATGGGGAGAAAATTTGGAACTCAAAATCTTGTGAAAGTGAATGTTGAAAACAAAAAATAATTTAATTAATAAAATACGTTATAATAAAAATAAATAAATGTTTGTTGGCTGATATATGACTGATGCACATATCTTCTGTTTTTCTACAAGACTTGAAATCTCTCAGATAACAGAGATCTTGGCATCCTTTTGGTTCAGACAATTAAAATCCTACAGGTTTCCTCTTTCTCCCATCAGAAACTTCTTTTGAGCCAGATTCTCCAATGTAGTTCTGGTAGAATTGATTATTTGAACCTACCTGTAGGATCTTCACATTTATTCCTGATTGTGAAGGTATCAAGTTACCAGACTAGGCTGAGAAGGAAGAAGCTGGGTTAGACAGTCATTTTTCTAGGTTTAATTAGCATCCTACTATAGGCATTGGGATGGATGATACGACCCTTACGTACTACTAAAGTCCTATGCTGCATTTAGAGGCAAACTGTTTGATTCCAATCCTGGACTCCTTGTTTCATTCTGTTCCTGGCCATAGACAATTGACTGACTCTAGTTAATTGTGGCCACCTAGAAGACAGCTATGCTTTTCAGACAGTCACCCAGAGCGAGATAGTCATGGCAGCCAATGGAACAGGCAAGAAGCATGACCTCTGGTGTAACAAGTGCCCTCTAAGCAGAAGGCACCTGTCAGGATGAGATGTCTCATGGGCTTTCACTGTATAATTGGAAATGTAAACTGATCTGTGTGGGTGGAAAAAAAGATTTTTGTGGGTCTTTATCTTAAATAGCTGACAGCTAATCATATTGCATTCTTAATCAAAATATTATTCAAGGTAAGAATGCATAGTAATCAGGGACACACAGATAAACACATGGTATATGAGCTCACTTCTGGAAATGGAGATAACGTTAATTAAATAGTCATTTAATTTGAATTAAGATGGATTCACTCCATTTAAGGTGATCAGAGCCTTGCAGGAAACACTCACTATATGCCATATGTACATTTCAATGTAAACTTTCTTGGCACAGGGTTGCCTATGTGGTTGCAAATCTACCCTGCCTGACCCCTCCATGTCATCCTCTGATCCTGTTTCCTGGTTCATTGAGAATCAGAGAACCTGAAAGATGGGAAGGACTTAAGAGCTTATAGAGTTCAACTTCTAACTATAGCATGAATCTCCTCTTCAACACCCTTAATAATTTGTCATTCAGTCTCTGGATGCCACAAATGACAAGGAACTCACTACCTTTTAAGGCATCTCATTCCATTTTTGAATAGCTCCAGTTGTCAAAATGTTTTTCATTATATTGAGCTAAAATCACCTTCTCTGTAATTTCCATTGGCCCTACTTCCACCTTGTGGGATTAAACATTATACATTTAATTCTTCTTCTACTGTATTGCCCCTCATGTGACATAGTCTTTAATCATTTCACCACCCTAATTGCCTTCCTCTGGACATGGTCTAGTTTGTTGGTCATAAAAAATAGTGCCCAGAATATGCAATAGACACTTCTGGAGACAAAACAGACACCTCCAGACACCTCTGGAGATAATCACATCCTTGTGTCTAGACATTAAGCCTAAACATCACAAAACTGGAGAACATCAGATCTGGGGAGGGGCCTTAAGGACCAGGAGTTCTTAAACTTTTTTGGCATCTATTGCTTTTTCAGGCTAATTAAGACTATGGGCCCTTTCTCAGAGTAATGTTTTTAAATAATTGAAGGAAATGTTCAGTTTCACTTAGAGGTAAGTAAAAACAAAATTATATTTTTCCCAAACAAATTCACAGACCTCCTAAAATTGGTGTTTTTGTGGACTCCAGATAAAGAACCCCTGATCTAGTCCAAATCCTTCATTTTACAATTAACAAAAAAATGATACACACAGGGAGGAAGTGACTTGCCCAAAATCATAGCCCACGATCACATTCGCTTTTGTGACTGCAATTCCACATTGTTATCAAGTATGAATTTGCACTCACTAAGACCCCTTCCCTATACTGTATTTTCAGATGATGAAGGAGACAGAGAATAGTTATCATTCTATAAATTTCTCAACACCAACATGGGGCTTTGTGAGATATTGACCAGGGTTGTTATAGACATACTTTCAATCAAGCTCTGAATTCTAGGTTCACCCATATCTACCCACCCCCAGCCATCAAAGTCATTAAGCTTGATGATGATAATAAAAAATATAGGTGTTCTTGATAGCCATCCCCCCTCCTGGAAGTTTTGACTGAAGGAACTCAATCAGGAAGATTATGGGGAGGGCAGGCATAAATTTCCACAAATACTCAAATTTCCTTTTCCTTCACCCTTAAAGCTATTTCTTGAGATTTGGGTTACAGAAAAAAAAGGCAGAGAAGAAAGGCCTTGCCCCTCCCCCTATTTTTGCACAGGTCGTGGCCTAGGGGGAACAGAATACAGCATCTAATGTTAATTTTTTGACATGTTGGTTGGATTTGCTGAACTGAACTTTTCAAATCATACAGGGTAGTGCTGTGGGAGGGGGGAAGGAAGGATACACTGGGAAATGTAGATGATGTAAAATAAATATATCAATAAAATTTCTGTAATTATTTTTTAAAAGAAACAAAATTGGGGGTGGGGATAGAACTGAACTGTGCAGCCTGTTGGCTGTGCAAATGAGATAGACAAGGCAGAAGCTGTTCTTAGCCTGATGCTACTGCTCCTGTTAGAGGTAAGGAGGTAGTGAATGCAAAAACTGTCTCAGACTTGGAGCATAGACAGAAGCTGTCTACCAGGATTATAAGTAGCACTGCCAGGGTGAGTCAGGTTTGGGGGTGAGAAGGATTTCAGGGATAACAGAACAAGCAAATTCTGAGAACCATCTTATTTGGTGAGATGAAAGGAGGACAAATTCCTTTCCCACAACATATTCTTGCTTCTAGTAGGACTCTGACCATTGAAAAGGGAGTTCTAGACACATAACTCCTTCCCATGGTCCTTTCGACAGCAGAGGAAATCAGGAAGGGCAGGAGAAGATTTCCATTTTGGAAAATGGTTGAATATAGCTTTCTTGTCAGTTTTGACCTGGACAATAACGTATGTATGGTTAATAGGTAGATTACCTGTGTAATGATAATAAAAAATACTGAGCGTTGTAAATGCAAAGGGAAAACCCTCAAAGATAGGAATGGGAGATCAAGAGCAGAGATGAGAAATTTTATAGGTTAGTAATTTTGGTGCTTATTCAGTATGCCATACAAGGAGGATTTCATTCTTATCCAGCTCTTTCAAACTTGAGGCTTGCTGGGTTTGGGCTGCTTGAGAATAGGCATGGAGAAAATCTCCTTTAATGGTAATTCATTCATTTAAATCGGCAAAGTTGACAAAAAAAAGAAAATGACAAATGCTGGAGGGGATGTGGGAGAACAGGTACATTAATGTGCTGTTACTGGGGTTGTGAACTTGTCTAAGCCGTTCTGGAAAGCAATTTAGAACTATGCTCCAAAACTATTAAACTCTATATGCCCTTTGACCCAGAAATGTCATTATTAGGTCTATGTCAAAAAAAAAGATAAAAGAAAGAGGGAAGAGACCCATATGTACAAAAATGTTTATAGCAACTCTTTTTGTGGTGGCAAAGAATTGGAAAGTGAAGAGGTGACTAGCAATCGGGGAATGGCTGAACAAGTTACGGTATCTGAATGTAAAGAAATGCTATTGTGCTGTGAGAAATGATGGAGAGATTTTCAGAAAAACCTGGGAAGACTTTTATGAATTAATGCAGAGTGAGATGAGCAGTACCAGAAGAACAATTTACACAGTAACAACAATATTGTAAATATAAACAACTTTGAAAGACTTGGGAATACTGATCAATACAATGGTTGACCAGAGGACTTGTGATGAAAAATGCTGCTTACCTCCTGACAAAGATGTGATAAACTCAGAAGTGTTGAGTGGTGTTGGATGACTAGACATGGTCAATGTGGGAATTTGTTTTGCTTGTCCATACGTGTTTGTAACAAGGGCTTTGTTTTTCTTGCTTTCTTATTAGAGGAGGTCAGGAGAACAGAGAGGTAGATAAAATAGATTTTAATTTGAAAATAAAATAAAATTTGATTTTAAAAAATAGCAATTTATTAAGATGACATCTTGCTTCTTATAGATTTGTAGAAAAGTAAGATGATGACCTGGTTCAAGCTACCGTTACTCATGCAGCACCTGAAATGACATGTAGGGAAACCCATAAAGTACACACCTGCCTAATCCTATAATCACAAGATTAATATTTGACATTTATATGTCTTCTTAGTTAATAAACAACTTTCCTCACAACAACACTATGAATTAAGTGGTGCAAGCATCAATATTCCCATTTTACAAATGAGGAAACTGAGGCACAGCTCCATTAATTGACTTCATAATATTTGAGAGGGCAAAGAAATCCTAGAGATCAGTTAACCAAGATCTAGAGAGATCATAGTACTTGCTTGAATTCCTGCAATGAAGATAGGATTTGAACCAAGGTCTTTTGACTCCAAATTTATTGCTGCACTCTCCAAGATCACACAATTAGTAAACAGAAGATCCTGGAATTGAACAAAGGTGCCCTGAATCCAAGTCCAGCAATCTTTCTGTTAAACTACAGTGCCCCTCTGTTTGAGTCCATACACAACTTTAAAATAATTTTCTACTCTCCACTCTTGAAACCATAGACATAGATGATGCTCCTACCTCTTCTCTTATCATTCTAATCAGCAGGACATCACTTGAAGTTACCGAAGGCTAGAATTGAGTGGCATTTACTCATTCAATCAACAAACGTTTATTGAGATGATGCTACATGTGAGACCACTCACTGTAGGGGATGTAATGATGATGATAACAGCTTATACTTGCATAACACAGTTTACCAAGCACTTTGCATACATTATCTCATTTGGTCCTTACAACAACCCTGGCAGGAAGATATCTGTGGTGTCTACATCAAAGTGAGATTTGTTGTGAGGGAAGCCCATCAAAATGGAAGTTAACTTCTCTGGTTCTCTCAGAAGTCCAGGCCATTTTTTTGAGGGTTTTTTTTTTGTCTATCAAAACTTATTCTAAAGTCCTCCCATCACACCTAAGAAGTTTGTGATGGGTGTCAGTTTTAAACTTCTAGTTTTAAACCCCTTTCCCCCTTTCAGAAGAAGGTCCAAATTTGTTTTGACCCCCAGAGAGAGTCCAGAGGAAGGGGGCATAGTGTAATGCCTGGAGACTGTACTTTATAGGGAACCATTAACATTGAGTCCGATGAAGAAATGACTTGGCCATAGTTGAGGCTGGGGAGAATTTAGGCATGACTGTCTTCAAGTATTTTAAGGGTTACCTCATGGAAGAAAGACTAGACTTGCTAGGGAGAGGAAAACCTCAGCTCAGTGCAAGGAAGAAAAAAATTCCTAATAATAAGACGTGATATGGAGTGTCTCACAAGGTAGTGAGTTATTCATCATTAAAGGTCTTCACAAGGAGTCCGGATGGCCATTAGTCAGGGACACTATAAAGGGGGGTGGGTCAGCTTTCAGTGGCAGCAACTCTCAAAGGTTGCTCTGACCCTGATGAGGCGAGAATCTTAGGCAAATCCTACCTTCCCCATTTGGAGGACAATAATACTTGTACCAACTATTTCCCAGGGTTTTTGTAGGGAAAGGGCTTTTTAAAAAATCTTAAAGTCACATAAGGATGTGTATTGTGCATTAGCCATTCTTCCTAGCTTTTAGTTCATCTGCACATCTGATAATATTCTACTTCTGCCTTAATCTAAGTCATTAATAAAAATATTAAGCCAAGCTAGATGAAGGATAGATCCCTGTGGAATGTTACTGTAGCACTCCCTCCAGGCTAGTATGTGTGTATGTGTGTGTATGTGTGTGTGTGTGTGTGTGCAATCAAAACTCTGATTTCATCATCTGTGTGCTTCAGTTTTCTCATCTATAAAATGGGAATAATATTATCTCCCAGGGTCATTGTGAGGACAGAATGAGAAGATATTTTTAAAAGCACTTTGTAAGGCATAAAGTGCTATAGAAATGCTATTTGTTGTTGTTCTTCTTCTTATTATTATTAATAGTAGTAGTAGTAGTAGTATTTCATTCATGTTAGGAATTCCCAAGGAAGAAACAGCCCCTCTCAAGCAGGGACCTATGAAAGGAAATCTGGTATAATAGAAAAGAGATCAGATTTGGAGTCAGATAACCTGGGTTCAAATCTCAGCTATTACTACCTGACCTTGGGCAAAGTCACTTTAAGTCTCTGTGTTTCCTCATCTGTAAAATGAGCTGATTGGACCAGATGGCCTCTGAGGTCCCTTCCAGTTTGAAAGCTATGATACTATGAACTATCTGTAACTTACAGTCTCAGACGGTTGCATGGGGACATTGAGAGGACAAGTGACTTGCCCATAGTCCCATATTGAATATGTGTCACTGAACTTGAATCCAGGTTTGGAATGCAAAGGTTATCCCTCTATCACTTGTGTCATACTGTTTCTTCTCTAGGTTGATGAAGATCCGTTGGCCAGCTCTCTTTGGTCTCAACACCTCCAAATCCACCAGACTCCACTGGCACCCTAACTAACATTTCTGCACGTGTTCCACAAAGATACCAAGACACTTACAAAGTTTCTTGAAATCCCAAAATACTCTGCCTGTGGTATCTCTCCAGTCTGGTAGCTCTATCATGAAAGGAAATGAGGTTTGCCATGACAAGCTCTTAGTGGACTAAGCTGTTCCCTTCCTACATAGATGATGCCAGTCCTCCAGTGACTTGTGACCATCATCCTCCTCTTGACCATTTCCAGGGTTTGCAATGCTATGGGTCCAACAAAATCAAGCAGATGACCCAATGGCTCTATGACTTTCTGCCTGTGTCTGCTTAATTTCCAACATGGTGATGAGAAGCAGGTAAGGCAAGGAAAGGGGGCTCCTGGTGCTTTTGTGGAGCGGGAGGTGAGCATCGGGCCAGAGAGGAATTTTTTTTTCAATTTCCCACAGAGTTTGATCTCTCAAATCATCATCCGTAATTGGCCCTGGGCTGCCCAAGTGAATCACACATGGCCAAAAATAACATCATCACCAGGCAATTTCTTCTGAGGGCACTCAGCTGTCAGACGTAGAATGAGGGGAATGCTCACTCCGTCGGGAAGGTCACAGCAAACGCAACGGCTGGCAGTCATGTCACGCCATAGTCTATCTTCTGTCACCAACCCTTCTGTGCTGGGCAAAGTGTCTGCTTCCTGTGGCCTGGGCAGCCCAGAAAGTTTAGAAAGGGTGAAGAAGAACTGTTGCTAAGGCTTGCTTATGAAAACAAAAAATGTGGGGCCCCTCCTTGCAACAACCTCCCACCTACTACACAGCACTTTAGAATCTGGTGTATCAATGAAGCAAAAAAGAAAACCACATTTAATAAGCACCTACTACATGCCAGGCATGTGCTAGGCACTGGAGATACAAAGGCCAAAATGAAATAGTCCCTATCCTCGAGGAGATTACAGTCTATTGAGCATGACTGTATTATACATGTCATATATAAAGGAATAAGCACAATATACACACAATAAATCCAATGTAATTTCAGTGGATTGGGCAATAGTATAGAAGGAGATCATGAAAGGCTTCATGTAACAGGTTGTACTTGAGCTGAGGGTTGAAGGAAACAAAGGATTCTAAGAAATGAAGATGAAGATGGAGAACATTCCAGGCATGGGGGACTGACAGTGCAAAGGTATACAGAAGGTAAATGCAGGGTCATGTATGAGGAACAACAAGGAAGTTGGTTTAGGTGAACCAGACTATAGCAAAAGGAATAATTTATAAGAAGTCTACAAGGTAAGATGGAGCCAGTTTAGGAAGGGTTTTAAAACATCAGATAGGTGACATAGTTGATAGAGAGCACTGGCCTTGGAGTCTGGAGGATCTGAGTTCAAATCTGACCTCAGACACTTATAAGCTGTGTGACCCTGGACAAGTCACTTAACCCTAAATGCCTCAAAAAAAAAAAGAATGAAAAAAGAAAAACATCAGATATAAGCATGTCATGGGTAAAGGGCTTTCAGAAAGAGCTGGCTTCAAATCCTGCTTCTGACTGTCCGACCCTGAGGAAGTCACTTTACCTTTCAATGCTGCAGGCAATGATGACCATAAATTACAGGTCACTTGCTGATCTGCCTTGGTAGGGGAATTTCCCCCACTGGAAGTTCCCCATATCACACAAATGAAATCACAAGTCTGGACCAATCAGCAAACAAATATAGTACTCTAGAATACACCTCGCTGGGAGTTTGCAGGTAATTGCTTGATACAGCTCATGAAGATAGTTCTGTAAGGATATTGTTAGTACTTATCATGTAATATTGGGCATTATGGTTACCTGTCAATGTGGCATGAGTTCCAGAGGTCACTGACCATGTTTTCTCTAAATTTGTATTTCCCTTAGCACTTACTCGGTGATCTTCAGTCAATAGAATATAAGTTACCTGAAGGCAAGAACTATTTCATTTTTGTCTTTATATTCCCAATAACTAGCATGATGGCTTTATGTTCCCGGTATCTAGCATGTCTTGCACATAGTAGGTTCATTGAATTATATTTAACTGAATTAATGACTGTAGAATAGAATTTAATTGAACTGAATAAAAGGGTTTTGAAGTCTTGTGTTATGGCTTTCATGGTGACAACAGTGAAATCAGGTACTTAATTTTATGCTAAACAGATCCATATCCTACCATTGGTATATGAGAGTCAGTAGGGCACAGAGTGACCATCTGTCTTTACTTTTATTGCAAGGGATTTGATGGCTTTTGGCATCAAAGGAGTTTGAAGTTGATTCCCTCTCCCTGCTCCTGTCCACAATCATTTCTACATCTCTGAAGTCATTATGTTTGAAAGGAATATTTCTAAGATCGAGGAACAGCTTCTCTTTGGTCTGAGTCAATAATGTCAGCGTGGCTAACTGAGGGCTCCTTCCAATTGACTTCCCCAGTGAGTAATCAAACTCAGTGCCCCAGACCCTGACTCACTCCAACCACAGGGTCTCCATCCTCGTTGGAGGTCAGGAGGAGCCCTGCTGTACTGGTGACTTAGTTTAGTCATTAAAACCTCTAGAGCAAAGCTCTGAACTAGTCACTGGTGGGTAAGGGAATAGGAGTTATCTCAAATCCCTCCCTCACCACCCCTTATCCAATCAGTTACAAAGACATGTCAGCACACATTCAAGTGATCTTATGACTATAGAAGCAACAGGATTTAGCAACATATTGGATATGGGGAGCGGTGATGAGAGAGAGAGTGAGGAAGAGAAGATGACAATGCAGTTGGGAGAGTGGGTGACTGCAAGGATGGTGGTGCCCTCAATAGTAATAAGGGAGTGAGAACAAGGGGAGGCTTTGGGAGGCTATATGAAGAGCTCAGGTGGTCATATATAACTTTCCACTTGAGAATGTCTTAGCTCCCGAACTATACTGTAGGTTCTGGAGGGCAGGGACCTTACCTCACACTTATTTCTGAACTTTCTACCTAGAACATTGTGACCTAGAACTTTGCTCTGTACATAGCAGACACTTGATAATCACCAAGGGATGTGTCCAGGCAGCCAAATCTTATTTATCCAATACTGTCTGAAACTTGGTCCTTTAAGCCCCAACATTTCATTTTTATTTTAACTTATTTTCCCAAAAACCTGTCTAAAATATACTACAACTGTCCTATTTTGACACAGGGGATTGGGAAGACAGCATCTTGTGGCGAATAGAGAGTCTAGTTCTTGGTTTGATTCAAGAGATTTGGGTTCAAATCTCATCTCTGCTACTTATCGACTGTGTGACTCCATGCAAGTCACTGAACCTTCCCTTGCCTCATCTGGAAAACGGTGGCTTGAACACTTACTATCCTTACTTAATAGAGTTGTTTGTAAGGAAATCTCTTTGCAGGCCTTAAAGCACTATGGAAATATAAGAAATTATTATGATTTCTTGATGGCTCAGGGTCATCACATTTCCTAATGATATAATAACTACGCTCAGCTGTACCGTAGTATGTCATCAGGAGATTGTTAGCAGGACTGTTTACCCCTATACTGAGGTGTCACAGTGGATAGAGTGGGGAGGGAGGGCTGAAGTCAGGAAGACTCACCTCCCTGAGTTCAAATTCAGCTTCAGATTTCAGACGCTTACTAGCTGTGTGTAAAATAAGCTAGAGAAGGAAATGGCAAACCACTCCAGTATCTTTGCCAAGAAATCCCCAACAAGTGTCACAAAGAGTCAGACACAACTGAAAAAAAAACCCTATACTGAAGGGCCCGACTGCTGAGTGTTTAAAATTTTCAGTCTATTTTGTATGGTTCTCCTGTTTCTTTCATCACAATGTCATCAGCTGCTGTTAACTTATCTGGTTATAATAGCCCCTCTCCCCAGTACTATTTATTACAGCCACCACCCTGGTGCAGGTTCTTATCATCTTTCACCTGGCCACTTGCTGTAACTTAATTTGTCTTACTGCTTCAACATTTTCCCTTCTCCAATCCATCCTCAACTCAGCTGCCAAACGGAGTTTTCTAAAGCTAGGTCTAACCATCTCACACTCCTACTCGAAAAACTACAGTGGCTGCCAATTATCTTCGGGATCAAATATAAAACTGCTTGGCATTTAAAGCCCTTCACCACTTGGACTCTTCCTGTCTTCCCAGGATTCTTAGACTTTGCTCCCCTCACATACTCTACGATCACCTAGCAATATTAACCTACCTGGATTTCTTACACACGACACTCCGTAGGCCATCTCAATGCCTTTGCACAAGCTATTGCTCATAGTTGGCATGCTCCTCTTCCTCCCCTTTACCTCTTAGCTTCTCTAGATTCCTTAAAGATTCAACTGAAATGCCCCCATTTGCACGAAGCCTTTCCTGTTAATGCCTTTCTTTCTTAGGTGACCTTTCCTCCACTCTGCATAGAACTTGTATGTATCTAATTCTTTACATGTTGGCTTCTTCACCAGGATGTGAGCTCCTTGAGGGCAGGGACCATTTCTGGTTTTCTCTGTATTCCCATCATTTAGCAGAGTTCCTATCACAGAGCAAGCACTTATGAAATTATTATTATAAGTTAGAAAAAAAGATAGCTTCATTTTGTTAAAATGGCATCCCTCCCTCCAAAAAAACCCTAATAAATAGAATCTGAAGGGAAGAGACAGTTATAGGCATAGGCTCTAAGATCCTATGGGGGGCTATCCTCTGAATAAGGACATAAATATTAGCACCTCCAATTCAATTTAAGAAACATTGACTCAAAGCCTACCATGTGTACCTAATGAATTGCCTTTGGATTGAATTGTTTCCTGAACTGAATAGAAAGCACAAACGTGCTCAGTGGCCATTCAGATTTTGCTTAGGACTGCTCAGAGGGCATCATTTTCATTCTTCTGGGCTCTCAATTTTGGTCAGGATAGTCAAGATTTTCTAGATATGTGACACCCTACTGTGCGCATGTGTATGTGTGCATACATATGTGTGATAAGAGAATCATGTTCTAGTCTACACATATAATTTTTTATTCTACCCATAGTCTATCCCATTCTAACAGATTCTCTTTTGGGCTAGCCAAGCTCATCGTTACCTGACACCACAAAAGTGTCTACCGAATACTTCATTTTGTGCCCCTTGCTTCCACTGGTTATTCCTGCTGAGTTTTCAGCCTTCTAGCTGACTGGCTATCAGCTCCATTCACCTTCCATCAGCTTCATTCTGTTAGTAGAGTGGTCCATTTGTTCTCTGTCATCTTTGGACCATGAATCTAGCCAGTGTCCTTTGTACAATACATCGGGCTTACATTGGGTATGTACTTCCCTTGGGGAAACCTGCTAATTTTCAGGTAAGGCAGTCCTGGTCAAGTTCAAAACACTCAGGCCATTCAATCTCAATGAAGTGTCAATGCAATTTGTAAGAGGGCTAGAAGCAATGCAAATTTAATTATATAGTATAATAAATAGATAATAGACAAACAACCCAAGTCAGAGCTAATGACTCTAATCCTTTTAAATGGCCTTAAATGATTCTCCACAGGTGGGCAGATTTACCTAAAGGCAAAGAGAAAGAAGCTTAGGTCCAGAGAATGACAGAACTAGAGATAGGATGGTCTAATCCCCTTACTTTATAGAAGAGGAAACTGAGTCCCAGACATAACAAGTGAAACATGACATGAAATAAATTGCATTTCCGAGTATATGTTTGTGAAAGAGAAAGATGCAGAAAGAAGAGGCAGAGGGAAGGAGGGGAGAGAATAGGAAAGAAAATAATTTAGACACTTCCACCAGCTTGGGGGAAGGGATTAGTTAAAATAATGGGGAAAGAGATATTAAAATGAGCAACAAATTAACCTAGATATTAATTACTATACTTGCATCCCCAGTATCTAGCACACTGCCCGGCCAGTAGTAGGCGCTTAATAAATACTTGCTGCTTGGTTGATTAATAACAAATTTACCACAGCCTAAATTTATTCACTCACGCATTTCCATCTATTCATTCAACTAACATTTATCAGACACCTACTATGTGCAGAACATTGTGTTAGGTACTGAGGGGGACAGAAAATGTAGTAAGATGTGGTCCCTACCTCTAAGAATCTTGCATGATTGTAGAGGATATGACATATGCCCAGACAACTAGAAAATACAACATTTTACCACAAGGGCCTAGAGTTGTCTTTTCAAAAGCTCAGTGAGCCTGAGCAGAAAGACTGTTATGGACAGATATGGTCTGGGAGAGTTGCAGGAATTTAGAGGTGGGTATTTACAGCAGCAATTTAGGTGAAGAGGGAGAGGAAGGGAATTCCTGGTTTTGCAAACTGCATGAACAAAGGCACTCTAGTATAGTGCTAGATGTGGGGATCAGGATGACTTGGATTAGAATCCTATTTCTGACATTTATGAGCTTTAGGACCAGTAATTGTACTTCTCAGAGCCTCAACTTCATCTGTAAAATGGGAATGAGATGACATTTTGCAAACCTGAGAGTACTATACAAATTCCAATTATCATCATAAATTATTATTATGACTACTGGCAATATGTGTCATCCATACCTGAACAAGAAAGCCCTCTAATAATAGTAATAGCTAACATTTATATTGAGCAGGTAGGTGGTGCAGTGGATAGAGCACTGTGTCTAGAGTCAGGAAGACTCAGCTTTCTAGGTTCAAATCTGGCCTCAGACACTTACTAGCTGTGTGACCCTGGGCAAGTCACTTACGCCTTAATTTCTTCCCCTATAAAATGAGCTGGAGAAGGAAATGGCAAATCACTCCAGTATCTCTGCTATGAAAACCCTCAGTCGGACACAAACAATGATACATTTATATAGTGCTTACTGTGTGCCAGGCACTGTGCTAAGCCCTTCACAAATATTATCTCATTTGATCTTCAGAACAACCCTGGGAGGTAGGTGCTATTATTATCCCCATTTTACAGATGGGGAAACTAAGGCAAACAGAGGTTAAACTGTTTGCCCAGTGTCATACAACCTAGTGAGTGTCTGAGGGGGGATTTGAACTCAGTTCTTCCTGACTCCAGGCCCAGCACTCAGCACTCTACACACAGGGCCACCTCGCTATCTACATATGCTAATACAGACTTGGAAGATGGTCATCCAGCCTTTGTTAAAAGATATCTGATAAAAAATAACCAGCCACTTTCTAGGGCAGCCCATCTCCCTTTTAGACAACTCTGACTCTAAGGAAGCATTTACTTAAATCTACCTATGCCTTTATTCTACCCTATGTGGCCAAGCAGGACATATCCAAGCTCTCCTTCAATGTAAAAGCCCTTCTAACATTCAAAAACAACTAATGTGCCCTCCCCCCCTCCTAGTCTTCTCTTCTCTAGACTACAGTGTTTTCAGAGCAGGACCTGGCATTTTTTGCCTTTCTTGTACCCTGAACAGTGCCAGGCACATAGTAGGTGCTTAATAAATGCACATTGGCTTGAATTAACTTTTGTGGCATATTCTCAGGCCCTCTCACTATGCTGGTGATCATCCTTTAAACATACTCCCTCCCATACAGCGTCCAGAAGAGAACAAAACAGTAGTCTCCTAGGACCTGACAGTGAGATTATTACCTACCTCCTTAATCCTCAACACCAGGTCTCTTGAGAAATAGCCTGAGATAGCATGACCTTTCTTATGTTGTTGATTTACCTTAAGCTTGCTGTCTGCTTAAACCCTACCGATCTTTTTCACACAAGAGAGGTCATAGTGGGAGCTATCTTCAGTAGCAGGGAGACTTGAAAGGCCTTATGGCAAGACTTGATGGCAAAGCCTAGGGGCCTTTAGGGTTCATTGGCAGGTCAGAAAGCAATGCTTGGGGTCTGGAGGATACAGTAGAAGATCAGATGGTATGGCCTGGGGGTCCTCCATCTAACCAGAAAAATTATGGTTAGAGATTCCATGTTTACCCAAACAGAATACATAGCCACGTCCATTAGTTAGGAGAAGAGAGTGCGGAGTGGGGCCCAAACCACTGCTCCTGGAAAAGAAGAGTGGGTTGGAACAGAACAAGGTTCCTGGGAGGAGTGGGCTCAAGGGTTGGGGTGGAGTCTGGACAATGGATTCCCTCCCTCAGAGGAGGGGAATGGAGGGTCAGAGACCAACCAAGAGGTAAAAAGGAGAAGGGATCATTGCCAAGAAAGGTGGGGAGAGGGCTTCCTTTGGCACATAGTGAGTGCTTCCTTGGGGCCTGAGGATAGGATATGGATCTAGGGTTAAGAAAAAGGGTAGCACCAGGAGGCATCTCCTTCCTATTGCTGTCTCCCACCCCCACACCCTACCCTCCACAGCATCTGGGCCAGGCAGGCAGGAAGCTGGGTCAGGGTCAGGGGAGGGCAGCACCACCTAAGCATTTGACCTCTTCTCCCCTAGTAGCACATATGGTTCTGCCGGCTCTTTCTCCCAGATTCTGCTCGAAGCAACAAACCAACCATAGCCTTGTTTCACCTGTTGATCTGTGGATGTCTTGGAAAACTCAGAAAAAGTCAACCCCAGCCCACCTTCTTTGCTCAAAGGGAAACAAATGTTGCTAATTAGCTTTTGGGATGTTGCTGGGGCCTTGTTGTCTCAGATATGTACCACCATCGTGTGATAATCACTCGAACCCAATTAAATAGTATTTTTCTTCGGCACGACGACATATCTGACTTCACACCATTGCTGAGATAGGAAGGCTCTGCTCAGACAGATGGCGTTTGAACAGGCAGAAGGTAGAGAGAGTTTCAAATAGAGATGGGGCAGCAGGCAAGTCCATAGGAACCGCTTTAGGCTGTATTTCAGCAACTTTGATTGAATCAGGTCTGGGCGGGAGATTTTCTAGGAGAAGATGCACAGAAAGCTTGGAGTGGAATTAGATGGCAGCAGCTCATAAGGCTGGAAGTAGAACCTCTGAGAAATGGTGAAAAGAATAGGAATTTGCTAACTCCTTAAGGGTATAGAGCTAATGGTTGCATGCTTAATTTTTTTTTTCATTTCTATATACCCAGTACCTATCATGGAACCTTGATAGGTTAGGATAGTAGGCGCTTACTAAATATTCGTCTATCTAGGATGGCTGGGCAATGGAAAGAAGCCACTGCCACCAGGGGTGCCCTAAACCCTTTATCTCTCCACTTTCCTCTTTGCCCCAATCCAGTCAGCCCCCAGAACCTACCTAGTATGTCTGAGCAGAAAGAATGCCACCAGTACAATTGCTCTACCCCCTTGCCTCAGCTATTTAACTGCTCACAGGGTTAGAATGAGATGGAAACCAGTGACTCCACTCCTTCTGATAAGACCACAAAGCCTTGCCTGACACTGCTTCCTAGGACTCTCCAAGAGTCACTACCATCTGTTTTGCAGTCTTGTAGTCCTCAGACATTATTATCCTAACTACTTAAGCTGCCTAAGGACCTAAGGCAGGTCTTGCCATCTACCCTGCTACTGTACCCTTAGGACTTTTGGCTCTACTCTGCAGCTGGATTTTCTTCTATGTGTCGTCTCCCTCAATAAAGGCACCAGCTCCTTGACAGTACAGACTGTATGGCTTTCTAATTTGTTTCTCCAGCATTTAGTATAGTGCTTGGCGCATAATAAGTGCTTAACAATACTTTTTCATTCATTCATTCACTCATTCATTCATTTATTCATTTATCCAGTCTAATTGTTTGTCAGGTTCAACAAGCTAAGAAAAAAAGGGGAAAATAAGGATAAGTGAGCAAAGGAGAGGCTTCTAAATTAATGATGTTTTTTATGTAGGGAGAGGATTTTTTACATAACAAAGAGTAGTGAGCTCTTCCTCATGTCTGCTGACCTCTCTTCTACAGGATAGTTGGTCTGTCAGGTATTCGAACCATGCTCTCATAAGCCTTCTCTTCTCTAGGTTAAGCATCCTCAGTTCATTTAACTGATCCTTGTATGCCATGATTAAGGATAGCTTGGTGGCACTGGGTTAGAGCACTGGATCTGGAGTCAGGAACACTCCTCTTCATGAGTTCAAATCTGGCCTCAGTCAACTTGCTAGCTCTGTGACCCTGGGCACTGAACTCTGTTTGCCTTCGTTTCTTTATCTGTAAAATGAGCTGGAGAAGGATATGGCCACTCCAGTACCTTTGCCAAGAAAATTCCACACAGGGTCACAAAGAATCAGACATTACTGAAAAGTGACTGAATAAGAACGACAAAAATTATAGAATGATTGGCAGGCTCTTGGCCATCTGGCCATTCTCTTCTGACCTAGCTCCAGTTTGTCCATGTGTTTCCTAAAACGTGATACTAAGAACTGACCACAATACTCCAGTCATTGTCAGGCCAGGGCACCATAGAACAAAATTATCACTGGTTGGGTGACATAGTAGAAAGCTGGGCTTGAATTCATTAGACCTGAATTCAAATCCAGCTTCAGATTTACTTGCTGCATGACCCTGGGCAAGTCACTTAATCTCTGTCTACCTTCCTTTCCTTGAATGTAAAATGGGAATCATACTAGCAGCTATCTCACAGGGTTGTTGTGGGGCCCAGATGAGACACTCTCTATAAAATGCTTAGCACATAGAAGGCACTTAATAAATGTTTGTTCTGTTCTTTCACTATATCCAGCCAGTCCTGAACTCCTGATCATGCTTCCTCCTGGCTGTCTTCTTTCTATGCTGTTCTGCTGCTGCTATTGCTCTACTGGACTTCCAGAGATTGTACTTTAGAGGAACTGAGCTGCTTAGCTCTGCAACTCCCAACCTGTGGACAACCCATGTCATCCTGCTTGGTAGGAATCTATTCTGGATAGCTAGTTGTAGACTTGGGACTCTGCTTCACCCTGGCCATTTCCTTTCATGTTCACTACACACATAACCTATCCTCCTATCCCCACTTCCCACCCTTGGCTCTGGAAACTGCAATCAATGTCACCATTCCTTTCAGAGAATGTCAATTGACTGCCCTAGGGGCCCACTCACTTTGTAATTTTGAAAATCAAATCACCCGCCCCTAGGCACCACCACTACCCTGCATGTGTTATCTCCTCCTATTAAAACGTTAGCTCACAAAGGACGAAGACTCTTTCTTTGGTATTTGTATGGCCAGCATTTCACATAATGCTTGGTATAAAACAGTCATTTAATAAATTTTTAAAAAGGTATTAATTTATTTGGGAGAACCATATTTCTATTAAAGAGTACAGTGTAAGATTCCTGTTTGTTTTTTTTAGTTGCCAGGCCACACCATTGACTCATACTAAGCTTGCTGCCTATTAACTGCACCCCCACCCCAAATATCCTCTTATGCTACCTGCTGTGGAGCCATATCTCCCTACCCTTTTATTTTTCCTGGATGATATTTAAAAACAAAACCAAAAAGCTGTGGGTGAGTTGTTCTTGGAGACAAAAGATTGAACTCACACTGAGGTAGCCCCTTTAGTTCATAATGTATTTTCTAGTTTAAAAAATTCTCTATTATCTCATGAGCCATTATCTCATTTGATTAGAATAACAAGCCTGTAGTATAAAAATTATATTATCTCTATCTTACAGATGAGGGAAAATGGGATTCGGAGATGTGTTGCCCAAAGTCACATAGGTAGTAAAAAGGGGGAGCTGGGATTTGAACCCGGGTCCTCTACTTCAAACTCAATATTCTTTTCGCTTTTTGACCATAAGGTCACAAGGTCACTGTAAGGTCTTGGGATTCCATTCACTTTCTCCACTGTGGACAGGGGAATAGGGTGAGCAGAAAAGGCAAGCCAGGGCCATAGAATGAATGAATAGAAGAAAAAGCATTTTTAAGTACCTATTAAATATCGGTTGCAGATCAAAAAGCTTGGGAAACAGATAGAAGAGAGATAGAGAAGTAATCCTTGATATTAGTGGCTTATGTGCTAATAGGAGGAGACAACGCCTACTGAGAAGTGATAGTTAGAGAAGCTGAAGGGTCACAGGGAATCCAAGGGGAGCCCATGATGGTCAATCGCCAGCCCCTTTCCAGAAGCCATGGTAGCCTTGACTATTTCCATAACAAGAAGTGGGGAGTGAGGAGGAGAGGGTGGACGGGTTGTGTGAGGAAGCAGGCTCTTGAAGTTCTGACAGGAGTCTTTGACTGCAGTGATTAGGAAAGACTGAACCAAAACAGTGGCTGGGCCTGCCTCCCTGGTTTCTGCCTAGGACTTAGGATCATAGTCAGTCAGTCAGTCAGTCAGTCAATCAGCATTTACTAAACACCTTCTATGTTCCAGGGACTGTGCCAAGTACTGGAGATAGAAAGATAGGCCACAACTCTTTCAGTCCCTCTATGTACAAATAAGATGTAGACAGGCTAAATTGCTGATAATCAACAGAGGGAAGACACTAGCCTATTAGCATCCAGAGTGATTGGGGAAACTCCTTGTAGAAGGTACGATTTTAGCCAGGGCTTAAAGAAAGTCAGAGACAGCTAGGCATTGGAAATGTGGAGCGAGAGCATTCCAGGCATGGGGCACAGCCAGTCAAAATCAACACATGCAGGAGGTGGAATGTCTTGTGTGAGAAATAGCACGGAGGTCAGCAAGGGTGCGGGTAGGGGACAAGGTATAAGAAGACAGGAAAAGAAGAAAAGGAGCAGATTGTGAAGGGTTTTGAAGGCCAAACAGAGGATTTTATATTTGATCCTGGAAGTGATAGGGAACCACTGGAGTTTATTGAAAAGAGGTGGATCTTCAGATCTGCACTTTAGGAGAATTATTTGACAGCTGATCAAAGGATGGAGTAAAGAGAATAGTTGAGGCAAGGAAACCAACCAGTAAGCTATTGGAGCATACTTTTAGACCTGGAATGGACTTTAAAGTCATCATATCAAACATTTTACAAATAGAGAAACTCTAAGGCCCAGCAAAGTTATTTAGAGGGTCACACAGTTACATAATTATCTGAGGTAGGATCTGAACCCAGGCCTTCCTGACTCTAAGTACAGTGCCATATCTCCTACTCTGTAGTCTGGCCTCCACTTAAAAGCACTTTGCTGGTCTGGTGCTTTGAGTCTCTTGAATCCTCTGAGTCTTGGTAATCTGATTGTGTGTTCAGAGCATGTGTGTGACTTGGAGAATTGCAAGAATTAATATGGGCAAACTAGGATAATCCCTCTCATCACCACTCATGCCATCCGCCATCCACATTAGGAGCATTAACCCCACACATTCTTAGGGAACCCTCTCCCCTTGCTAGTTTTTTACTCAGCACAGTAAAATCCCTATAAAAGAAGGAGGCAGCCGCTCAGATGCGTTCCAGGAGCTCTCTGGTTATTCTGTGATTCTCAAATCCACTTTGGAGATTATGGAAATGCTCACAGGAGAGGCGGGGCTGCTTAGTGGAGAGGACACTAAAACAGGCGGGGTAGCTAACAGGGAACATTCCTGAATTTTGGGGTGGTGATGGGGTGGCAGATGGACAGAGGAGTTACAAGGGCAGAGACTGAATTAGCTTTCCATCCCATTTGCTATGAGAAAGAGGGATAAGCCACCTTCCCTCTAGTCACACTGATTTAAACTCAGAGACTCCAAAATGGAACTCACCCCAACATTCATGGTTCTGTCCCTCCCTTTCCTACAAAAAAGAAGAGAAAAGGGAATCAAAGAAGGAAGAAGATCGGCATCTTCAAGGATCCTGAGCTCATTCAGAGTGGGATTTTCTCTTCTCTACTTTATTCCACACTGGGTAGAAAGGTGCTACTTTTGTCTTCTGCTGTTACTAGTCCATGGCTGGTCTGCTTTCTCCCCCTTTACAAATTTTTATTGGGTTGATTTTAATTAAATCAAATAGCAAGGCTGGAAACAGTCCAAAAGTTCTTAAGGACATTGGCAACTAAGGGAAAAGCTCTTGGCCTAAGGTCTCTCTAACCCAATCATAAGTGGCCAGCACTGGTCCCTGAACTGAATGGCCTCTGAGATCTCGTTCTAAGATACTAGCCCTGGTGCCATCTACTTCAAATCTGCTCCTGGCTCTGCCGTGTATTTGGGGATCTGACTCAAGACCGCACCTACAATTCAACCTTAACCTCTGTCCCTCTTCAGTACTGGCCCCAACGATGTTCCCCATTAGCAAACATTGGCCCACGTTTCCGGAAGCACATCTCAGAGTTGGAAGGAATCTCCTCTAAGGCCGTCTAGTTCTGACTGTATCTGAATATATCCAGCTTTAGTCTCCTGTTCCTTAGTGGGTGATCCAAATCTTTTCTGAGCACACAGAATCACAGAATCTCAGAATTCAAAGAGACTTGAGAGTCATTTGATCTAAAAAATACCTAAAAAAAAAAAACTCATTATACTATATCTGAGAGATATCTTTCTATCTTTTGCTTGAAGACCTCCAGAGACAAGGAAACCCCCATCTCCAAAGACAGGCCATCCATTATTAAACATCCCTAATTGTGAGGAAGCTTTTCTTTACATTGTGTCTAAATTTGTCTCTCTGCCATTTCCCAACTTTACTCCTGCTTCCGCCCTCTGGGATCAAGAGGAACAAGCCTAATCCCTTTTCCAGCTAACGATCTTTCAAATACCTGAAGACAGCTGTCATGTGCCCCCCAGAACCTTCATTTCTCCAGGCTAAATATCTCTAGCTCCTTCAACTGCTTCTTAGAGGAACTTTGATGAATCACTCTGACCAATGATGGATCAGGGGCTTCCATTAAGGAACATTCCTTGGAAACCCCATAGACAAATCTTACAATACCCCATGGAAGTAATGTAGATATAGTAACAACTCCAGATAATCTTCACCAATGGAAGCAATGGTTATGTCCTTAGCCCACCCCTACTGACTTTGCTATGGATGTCAGGAACACTACCATTCTCTTATTGATCCAGCCAAAATCTCAGAGTCACCTTTGACTCCTCCTTTTCCTTTACCCCTATCAGCTGTACTTTCCAGGGATGTACACATTGATAATGAGGTTGACGCACACTTTGCCAGAGCTAGCTCAGTGTTCGGAAGGCTCTGAAGGAAAGTATGGGAGAGAAGGAGTATTAGACTGATTACCAGACTGAAGATCTACAGAGCTATGGTGCTGACCTCACTGTTATATGCCTGTGAAACATGGACAGTCTACCTGCCAGCACCATGCCAGGAAACCGAATCGCTTCCATTTGATTTGTCTTAGGAAGATTTTGAAGATCACCTGGCAGGATAAGGTACCAGACGCTGAGGTCCTTACTCGAACTAAACTGCCAAGCATTCAAACTCTGCTTCAGAGAGCACAACTCTGACGGGCTGGCCATGTTTGAATGCAAAACGTATGCTTGCCAAGAAGTCTATTTTATGGAGAACTCACACAGGACAAGCGTTCACATCGTGATCAGAAGAAATGACACAAGGACACTCTCAAGAACTTTGGAATTGATTGTGTGACATGTGAGACATTGGCACAGGACCGTTCAGCATGGTTTTCTCACATCAAAGAAGGGGCTGTGCTCTATGAGCAAAGCAGAATTGAAACAGCTCAAAGGAAATGCAGGGTCCACAAATTTAGAGAATCCACCCCAGATGGTCACATGGACTATTCGTGCCCAAACTATGGTAGAGCATTCTGGGCTCATATTGGTCTGATCAGCCACAGTCAGACACACTGAAACTCGACTCTAGCATGGTGATGTCATTTTGGTCCTCTTTGAGAACGAAGAACAACAACCAACCAGACAACCAACAGCTGATTAGCTTCATTTACTATATCTCCTAGCTATACCTTCCCCTCCATTCCTACTTCGGCCACTTAAACATAATTCTGTCCTGTGGACAACTCTCTAACCAGTATATGAAACAAAGTTCAAATTCTGCTGTAAATTTTGTGTGACATTCAGTACTCTGCTACTTAATTTGGTACAAACCTGATCCAATCCAACCTAACCAATATTTATTGTCTTCTATGAGTAGGGCACTATGCCACCTTAGAATCATTTAGTCAAAGACCTTCCGAGTCGGAGAGGACCTTAGAGATCAAACAAAATGCCCTGATTTTACAGATGAGAAAATTGAGACCAAGAGATGGGAAGTAACCTACCCATGGTCACAGAGAATTGGTTATCAGTTGAGATTATCGCTCTTGGTTTCAGGACCTTGAGTTCAGGCCAGTTTCCACACTCCATCAACTTTTTGTCTCTCCACGGCTCTGCATAAAATTGATAATCCAGAGAGTCTATTTGATGTTTGTCCTTGGATGACATCATTTTGTATGAACAGCCAAGGAGTTAATCTGGCCAGAGGGCTGGAGTGAGTGAGAGAGGCTGAGGTAGGAGACTATTCAAAATCAAGGATTTCATATCTGCTGGTATTCCGGATAACCTAAAGAAAGTTGGGAGAGCTATTTTCCTGTTATCTATTCCTCACCCTGCTCCACCCCCTTTTCCCTACATCAACCTCCGCGTGAGCCCCTGCTTGGTTTAGGATTATGACAGCATCCCAGGCCTTAGTAGTTTAGTTATTTGAGACTGAAGTGGGCCAGCTTGATGAAAGAGGTGATGGTGAGGAAAGAATTCTATTTAATGGAAAATAAAAGGGCCTTAAAAAGAGATCATAGAATCATAGATTCAGAGCTAGAAATGATCTCACAGGTCATCTAGTCCAGCCCAGAGAACTAAGACCCAAGGAGGTTAAGTGATTTGTCCAGGGCCACATGGCCAGTATGAGTGAAATCTGGACGAGGGCGCTAAGACATTGCCCGTTACCCAGGCTCACACAAACAGCATATGCCAGAGGCGGAATCTGAACCCAGATCTTCCTGATTCTGAGGCTGCTCCTAGATCTATCACATACTGTATTGTCCACAGGAGGCATTTAATTAGTGCTTGTTTGAATATGGGAGCCTGCCTCTGCTTCCATGGTCAGCTGCAGGTCACAGGCTGCCCCATGTTCCCCCATACTCTTCATAAACTTGCAGATTGATTGATCTTTGCTTATAATGGGAAGAACGATCCCTGCCTTGCAGGAATACTGTAAAAGAAAATGAAACAATCATTGTTACAGTCTTCCAATTACATTTCAGCAGCCAGGACAGCACCGAGGACAGTGTCTGTGTCCAGCCTTGTGCCAGGACAACAAGAGAGATAGAACTAGAAAACCAGAGGTTTCCCATACAGCCTCCTAGAGGAAAAATCAATGTAGATGGGGGTCACACCTCAGGGACCCAATTCAATTAGCATAATGATTATAGCTAACAGTGTATAATACTTTAAGGTTTGCAAAGTGCTTTACAAATATTATCCCATTTTATTCTCACAACAAACCTGGGGAATAGGTGCTATTATTACTCCCATTTTAGAGTTGAGAAAATTGAGGCAGAAAGAGGTTAAGTGACTTTCCCAGGATCACACAACTAGTAAGCACCTGAGGCAGAATTTGAACTCAGATCTTCCTGACTCCAGGCCCAGTGCTCTATCCAGCTCACTACCTAGCTTCTTCTGGGTGTTGCTTAGCACCTACTCTGTGTAAGGTGCCATACTGGACAATGATGGCAAGAGAGAAAATGGTTCCTTACACCAAAGATTTTTCCATTCTACTGGAGAGTGGGAGTGGGAAAGGGGAACACAGCATTTAAAGTGAGAAACAAATACAATGTACTTTGAGAAAAGAGAGAGCAGTAACAAAAGGTTCATTTTTAGCTATTCTGTAGATACTATTATTTTCTAGTAACTCTAGCATAGTGATGTCATTTTGGTTCTCTTTGAGAACGAAGGACAACAACCAACCAAACAACCAACAGCTGATTAGCTGTACTGAGACCCTGCTGAGATGGTAGTGGTGAGGACCTATACCTAGACACATCTACAGAACCACCTCAGAGTCTTTAGACTTTATCTCATGTCATGGTCATGCAGTCATGGGCTATCTTTCCTTACTGATTCATTACCATTTCTA
This sequence comes from Phalanger gymnotis, assembly GCA_028646595.1. NCBI lineage: Eukaryota > Metazoa > Chordata > Mammalia > Diprotodontia > Phalangeridae > Phalanger > Phalanger gymnotis. The sequence goes on from CM053622.1 coordinate 750,539,637, forward strand.
AATTCTTATAATCTTACTCTGAAACTCTCTTGGACTCCTAAGACCCTTCACCTTAATGACATTGAAAGGAGTTAAGAAACATTTTGTCACTTTAAATGGGCAAATATTGCTTAATCTTGTGATAGAAGAAACAATGAGGACTACCCTTGGAAGTAAAAAGAAGGGTTCAAATCTGCTCAAAATACATAATTGCTGTGTGACCCTGGGTAAGCCACTTAATCTCTTTGTATCTCGGTTTACTCACATGAGGAAAATGAGGTGCATAGAAGCACTCACAGAGCAAAGCTCTCAAAAATGAGTGTTAGAACCGATGATCCTTTATGTTTTTCCCAGCTCTAAAATCTATGTTCTTAAACCTCATCTTTGGTGTTTCTTAGCTGTGTGCTAATAAAACATTTTTAACCTCTCTGAGCCTCGGGAAATTTTTTAAGATTCCTGGGTTACAACTTACCTTGGTAGAAAGAGTTCCCAAACAAACAGTTACAAGTGTAATACCTCCATCCACTTGAGTTGGGTAGTTTTAATGGAAAGGTAGCCCTGTGGATGAGGATATGGGCTGAAGATGTGAACAGAGATGTAATTCTTGATTAGCTGAGAGGTGAGTCTTAAGAGGCAAGGTGTAAATTTTTGAAGTGTGGATTGGAGATCATCAATCAGAGCTACAGACATGTAGGGGAATCCATTTTCCCAACATGGCCCTTGACTTCTAGTGTTTGTAATTCTAGAGTTTGTTTGAATGCAGATTCCCCTTGGCGAGATCATTCCCTCTTTCCTTGGCTGAACATGAAGCCTTCTTTTACTATAATTAAATTATTTTACTCTTGTAAATTGTTCTACTATTTGTTATTATTGTGTATGCTTTGGTCTATTCTGTATAATTTCCCTGACTTCTGTTTACTGTTTTTCTTGGATAAATGGACTTATTCACTAATCATGATGGTCTTTTGTGTAACCAGATTTTGGTGAGAAGTTAAGCTGCCAATATTAAGCTAACTATAACCCTCCTCTTGATGGTGATCATGGATAATTACTTTTATTCAGAACCTATTGTACTCCTAGATTTCCAATATTTGAGAAAGATGTATAATTCTAGCCCAATATCTTTCTTGGAGATGGGCAAGAGAAAGAGCAAGTATTCAGACATGTCCCTAATCCTGCTTCCCAGAAAGACAAAAGTGATACCCTCTCCTGGAGAGAAATGGACCAGATCCCAAATCGGATCTCTATGCCAGAAATGAGGCAGTGGTCTTTATATTTAAAGAGCAACACCCCCTTACACACGCATACACACACATATGTATGTATACAAGCACACACATATGTGGCCATATGCACATATATATATATATATATATGTATGTATCTTTAAAATGTATTGACTTAGTAGGGGAAGCAGCATAGGCATCATCTTGCTATAATAGTTTTCCAAATTGTGTTCTACAGGTCATATGAACAGGTAGGGGTTCTCTGAGAAAATACCAATTTAATTCATTTCAACAAACATTGATTAAGGACCTGCTATGTTATGTTCCCAGCACCAAGGTAGTCAATGAGGATACAATGACAAAAAACATCCCTGTGGTCAAAGAGCTTACATTCTCTAGGAGGGGTATAATAATATGTACCAGATAAGGAAAAAGGAGATGGATTGAGAAGTAACTGGGGGAGCAGAGAAAGCTTCATGTAGCGGATGGAAGCTGAGCCTTAAAGGAAACCAAGGATTCTAAAGAGGTAGAGGTGAGGAATAAATGAATATCAAGTCTAGAGACAAATTTCCCTCTAATATAACAAACTGTATACATTCAATTATCATAACACTTCAAAATACTTATCATACTAATTCATAAGTGGCAATTTATACTATGACAACATGCTTAATTTCCTCTTTTTCCCCACAAATTTTTTTTGTCCCATCTTCTCTTTGGCCCCAGGTGACAGATGGTAGTAGAATCTACTGGGTAGCTCAAGGTGAGTTCAATTAATCCTTCAAGGCCTTGACCATATCTGCACACCTAAGCTACTAGCACTTATGGATTCTGTAAACATATTTTAAGTCAATCCAGTGTAATCCGATGCACATTTACTAAACATTTGTTGGGCAATGTGCTGTTTTAGACAAGGAGGAGGGGTGGGAAGAGATACAAAGTTTAGATAAGATCAGTTGGAGGGGATGGGGTTCCCTGCCCTCATGGAACTTCCATTTTAAGTGTGAGAAGAGAGAAAAAGAGATCTATAATATACAATATTACATTAAACAAGCTATGTGAGATCTCAGGGCATATTGTTATTACTGTTACTGATAAAGGGGGAATTTGGCAAGACTTGAATTGGATTATAAAGTCTGGGAAGGAATTTAATAGTTGAAGCAGGGAGGGAGGACATTTCAGAAATGAGAACTGGTCCTATGAATGCAATGTCCAAATTCATTTGGAGATAGAAGTACGAGGTCACTAAATATCTGTAAAAATGGCTTACAGGTTCATGTCAAAGTGTGCACACTGGAGGTGGTTGGTAACAGAAACAGGGCAGGTCATAAAGGAGCATCCCCTGCCTGTGTGTGGGAATCTGGGGGGACAGCAGGTCAGGATGTCTGACCACAGGCAAAGGGGAGAGAATTTATTCATTCCATCAATAAGAACTTATTTTCTCCCTACTAAGCAGCAGGCATTATTGGGGCAGTAGGGATACAGAGACAAATGGTTCCTGCCCTCAAGAAGCTTACTTTCTACTGGACGTAGGAGGGCGGGGGTGGGGGGAAGAACATGTTTACAGGCAAAAAAATGAAAAGTGATATATAAAGTGAATACAAAGCAGTGGCTGTAGGAGGGCAGTAGCGATTGGGGCAATCAGGAAAGGCTTCCTGTAGGAGATCCAATGGTGAGCTGAACTCTGAATGATGCCAAGAATTCTATGAGGCAAAGGTAAGTATAAAGAACACACGGAATTTTCAGCCCAGAGATGGACTTTGGTCCAGAAGTGGTAATTGGTGGGAGAAGAGAGGTAAGAGACAAGCCTAGATGGAGGCAGGCTGGGCGCCGCATCTAGGACAGTCCTGTTAGGAGGCAGACAGGAAGGGTAGGAGAGTAGAAGAGGTGTTGGGCTTGGGGCTAAGATGTCTGGTTACACATCCCAGCTCCAACACTTCCTTGTGTTCAAGGTTACATTATTGACCTAGAACAAATAAAAAAATCACAAGATTTTGAACTAGGAGAGTTCTTAGAGATCCTGAAGTCCAAACTTTTCATTTTACAGAAGAGCCGATAGAGACCCCAAAAATCAAGTGATTTTTCTTAAGGTCACAGGGCTAAGTGAGTAGAAGAACCTGGATCTAGACTCCAGGCTTAATGACATCAAATCCAGTGCTCTTTCAAGTCATCTGACTTCTTAGAGTCTCAATTTCCTCACCTGTAAATTGGGAATAATAGTATTCGCATTTCCTCCATCATAGGATATTGGGGGAAGACCGAAATTTTAAAATGTAAGCAAACTGAAGTGCATACTTTAATGTGCTACAGAAACACCAGTTGTTGTTATAAATGAGTCACTATGAATATCATTATTATTATAATTATTAATATTACATGAATTAATTATAACAATAGTAATAATATTGGTGGAGCGGTAGATAGACAGCTGTACTTGAAATCAGAAAGACTTGAGAACAAATTTGGCTTCGGATAGTTACTAGCTATGTGACCCTGGACTAGTCACTTAACTTCTCTCTCTGTATCAGGTTTCTTCATCTGTAAAATGAGGGTGGTAATAGCACCTACTTCCCAGGATTATTGTGAGAGAAATGATAATAATAAGAAACATTTATACAGTGCTTAGTATGTGCCAGGCTGTGCTAAGAGCTTCATAATTATTATTTCCTTTGATCTTCACAACAACCCTGAGAAACAGGGGCTATTATCATCCCCATTTTACAAGTGAAGTAACTGTGGTAGACAGAGGTTAAGTGATTTGCCCAGGGTCACACAGTCGGTGAGTGTCTGAGGCCAGATTTCAATTCAGGGCTTCCTGTCTCCAGGCCCAGCTCTATCTACTGTGCTACCTGGCTGCCCAATATAAAAAGGGTAATATTTGTAATGCATTTTGCAAACCTTAAAGCACTATGAAAGTACTTATCCTTGTCATGATCATCATCATTATTATACCAGAGATCAGAAAAGATTTAAGAAATAGTGTGGTGATTGTCTCCACTGAAGGAGGACAAGATTTAGGATACTAAAGTCCAGGCCCAATGGGAGGAAGCAGGCAGTCTGATCCAATGTGGGCAGGTCAGGAGAGCCAGCCACAAGAGTCATCAAAACCAGATCTGGAAGGCAGCTCAGCCTTTACTGAGCCCAACTCGGATCTAAAGGAAATCCCCATTACACCACACCTGACAAATAGCCATCTAGCCTCTCTCTGCTGGAAGGCTTCTCATAAGGAAGAACCTGCTGCCCCCCAAGGCAGCCTATCTCACTTTTGGATAGCCCCTAAAATGAGGCCATTTTTCTTGACATCACATCCAACTTATCCTGTTTGCAACAACATGTCTAACAACAAGCCAACATGTCTAATCCTTCTTACATATGCCAGCCCTTCAAATACTTGAAGACATCATCATGTCCTTGTTGTCTCCTCTTTCTTAGGCTAAGCATCTCTCAGTTCCTTCAATCCATCAGTCAGCTGATAAGCATGCTTTGAGTACTTACTGTATGCTCAGCACTGTGTTAAGCACTGGGGGAAGAGGGTTATAAAGAAAGGCAAAAATGTACCTGCTCTCAATGAGCTCATACCTTAATTGGGGCAATAGTGGCAGAACATTTCAGTGATCTGACATGAGGAGGGGAGAAGGGGAAGCTCTCAGTGAAATGCCTCATTTTTTTTTCAGTGAAGTATGAGGTGAGGTCCTCAGCTGACATAATAGGGGGAAGCTTGAGAAGAGAAGAGGTTCACAACACGTGCTATGGACAATGGCATAACAAATTGATTACCGAAGATTAGGATTGCCTTGCTGTGGTGAGAGCCCATTTGAAATTAGATAACATAAATTTGTAGTGGATTCAGTCAGCACATTTAAAAAATTCTGGTTCTGTTCAGGAACAAAAGCAGGCTTATGGTGAGAGCAATCCAGGTCGGGGGATTGGCAAGTGATTGGCAATAGGGCAAAGGGGCAAGGGATCTGAGAGAAGAGGATAGAATGAACTTTAGCTATCCTGGTTGTCCACCTCTGGCTAGTTTCCTGTGGCACCTAGAACTGAACACAATACTGACCAGGGAAGAATGTAGCTGGACTCACATTTCTCTAACTCCAGATACTAAACTTCTCTTCTTGCAGCGTGAAACTATCAGCTTTTTGTGACAATTGTATTATTCTGTAGACTCATCCTGACCAAGGTAGTTAGGTGGTACAGTGGATAGAATGTAGGACTCAGAATCAGGAAGACTTGAAATCAAATCCAGCTTCAGATACTCCCTAGCTTGGTAATTCTGGGCAAATCACTTCACCACTCTCAGCCTCAATTTCCTCATCCATGAAGTGGGGATAATAATAGCACCTGATTAGGAGGAAGGTTTGGGATGTAGAATGAAGATGCAGGGGCAGCTAGGTGGTGCAGTGGGTACAGCATAGGGTCTGGAGTCAAGAGAACCTGAGTTCAGATCTGGCCTCAGATACTTAATGGCTGTGTGACCCTGGGCAAGTCACTTAACTCTGCTTGCCTTTTCCACCCCCCCCCAAAAGAATGATAATATATCTCATTCTCACCTTAGTTTTAATCTCTATGTCCAGGTTATATAACCTTTGTGAAATGGGGCAATCCATTTAGGAGTGAGTGTTTCAGACGGTGCTGTTTGTCTCATTTGGAGCTGCTGTTCCAAGTGCTACTCCTTTGAGGTTCAAATGAGCTAATGTTTGCAAAGAGCTTTGCAAACCTTAAAATGCCATATAAATGCTAGCTGTTATTATTATTAGTTGACTAAAACCTCTAGATCTTTGTCAGAGAAGGAATCATCTGATCACATCTCCCAAATCTTATATTTGTAAAATTGATTTTTTTTTGCACTCAAGTATGAGACTTTACATCTATCCCCATTAAATTCTGGCTTGTTAGATTTGATCCAAAATTCAGATGGGTGACTACAGATGGGCAGGCCTGTATCATGGGGCATGCATACTCACCTGAGGGGAGGGGAGCTACATAAAGAGCACATTTCCATGCTGGCCTAGGAACTGGTGGCAGAGGCTGTTTGCTCTGCCTCCTGGTTTTATACTCTCTTCTTAATGTGTACAGAAAAGAAAGGCCTGGTAGCTGCTTGTTGGCAGCCAAGGAATGGCAAGGCTCCACATTTGTCTGTAGCCACTGGAAGCAGCTTAGGCAGGACTGGGTCCTCCGGGAGCCTTAACAATTCCAACCAAGCTCCTAAAATAAATCAGTGACTTTTTTCATGTGTAGAGAGATTTTTTAATCTACTCTAATTATCCAATAAATTCCTAATTCAGAGACAGAGAGGCAGGAGAGATAGAGAAATATCTTCCAAGCTATTCTAGAATCTGCCTCACAGGGCCTTACCTTATTCTGTAACTTTAATAACGCACACTGTCAATAACGGTCATTTTCCAGGATCTAGTGGAGGCATGAGAGCCTTTCAGATGTCCGCACCAAATCTAGCTGGAAAAGATGGTCTTTAAGTCTCCTGCCAACTCCATGGGTCTAGGATGCTAAGAAATTCATCAGTTCCAAATGAAGCAAACAGCACCTTGCAAAATGCTTCTAATTGGATTTCTCCATTTCACAGAGGCTATATAACCTGGACACGGAGATTAAAACCAAGGTAAACATGAGATGCAGCATTTTTACATCCAAGACCTTCCTCTTGGCCTTATACTTTGCTTTCCCATAAGAGCCTACATGGTACAGAAGAAATTTTATTTGTTGTTAACAGGCACCACCATTTGGCTGTTCTATGGGCATTGTACACATCAGCTGTTAATGAAAGGCAGTCGTCTGATTAGCAAAATTAGTTTGGCAAAGTGTCTGCTATTATTCTCCCACTGCTCATTAGTGGTGAGCTGCTAAGGAAAAGAGCTCAGCATCTGCCCACATTCATCCATCGATCCCAGACAGGGAAGCCTAGGAGAGACATGTGGCCAATGGGAGGTGTGTGCCAGGCAGGGCCCCTAGGAGTTCCGCTCTGGCATGATGCTCTTTGAGCCGGCCCTTCCAGAGAACACTAGCCCATCAAAGAAAGTTCCAGAACCTAGTATTCAAAATTCTTGACAATCTGGACTCAACTTGTTTTTCAACACCACACCTCTGAATTCCCCAATCCATAATCACGGTCTTGGAAAGGGGCCTCAGAGACCCTCTTCTTATATCTTCCTCCCCAACACACACTCTTTGATCCAGTGACACTGAGCTCCCGATTGTTCTATGAACAAGACACTCCGTCTCTTGGCTCTGGGCACTCTCCCTGGCTGTTCCCACTCCTGGAATGCTCTTCTTCCTCTGCTCTGACCACTGACCTCTATAGCTATTTAAGTCCTAAGTAAAATCTCACCTTCTTAATCTAGAGGAAGACCTCCGCATCCCTGCTTTATTCCAATGGTTCCCATCTGTTAATTGTCATTGAGTTGTTTTTTAGCCATGTTCCGATTCTGTGATCCCATTTGAGGTTTTCTTAACAAAGATACTGGAGTGGTTTGCCATTTCCTTCTCCAGATCATTTTACGGATGAGGAACTGAGGCAAACAGGGTTAAGTGACTTGTCCAGGGTCATATGGTTATTAAGCGTCTGAGGCTGGATTAGAACTCAGGAAGATGAGCCTGCCAGACTCCAGCCCCAGCGCTCTATACACTGTGCTGCCTAGATGCCTAATTTTGTTGTTGTTCCATCATTGTTAGTCACGTCTGATTCTTTGTGACCCCAAATGTGGTCTTCTTGGCAAAGATAATGGAGTGGTTTGCCATTTCTTTCTCCAGCTCGTTTTCTTATAGATGAGGAAATTGAGGCAAACAGGGTTAAGTGACTTGCCCAGGGTCACACAGCTAGCAAGTGTCTGAGGCCAGGTTTGAACTCAAGTCTTCCTGATTCCAGGTCTGGCACTCTATCCACTGTGCCTCACCACTAAGAAGAAACATGGTCTTTTTCCTTTGTCAGTACCCCATTGCCCAGTTCCCACCTGGTACAGGATGCCCAGTACCTGTTGGACACTGACCTCCAGATCTCTCTCTCTCTGCTGGAGATATTCCAGAGCTCTAATGCATTTTAACTCTTGAACCCACTATCTTCTTAGTAGGGAACCAACAATCTGCCCTGTCTTTACTTCTCATCATCCTCTGGGCCTTGCCATTTTCTCTACAACTCTCCCAGCACAAGTACCATCTGCCATGAACTGAACATGAACCCTCCTTTACATTGTCTCTGCTAATTAGAATGTGAGCCCCTCAAAAGCAGGGATGGTATTAATTTTCTACTTGAATCCTCAGTGATTAAAAGAGTGCTTGGTACATAATAAACACTTAATAAATGCTATTCCAGTCTATTCCATGCCACTTACAGGTAGCTTTGATTATAATGAATTATGGACTAGAGGTTTTCCTGGGTGGCTTTTATTTTCCCAGGGTCAAGGGGGTAAGATGTGGGAACACCTAGAGGTAAAATCCATGATTTTCATGGGAGGGGATATCCCATATGGATGAGTGAACAGAGTTGTGTCTTCCTAGTGTGAGTCATTGTGAGCGGTGATGGGAGACGTGACCCTTACAATGGTGTATGCATGATTCTGTGGAAGCTAGGGAAATTTGGGAAGGGTCACAAAGATTCACTGAGTAGGCCATGATGGCAACAGATGAGCCCTTTGACTTAGACACTTGCTGTGGCCATTCACACTCCTGTGCCGGTGTTCATACTCTCTATTCCTGCACCTATAGACTTGATCCCATAGAGCCACAAATGGCCAAGCAGGAGATCCTGAATTCTGTAGCCACAAGCCAGTGATCTAGTGTTTTGGACAGAAACGGAAGTGGCAGGTACAAGGTCATCAGTTCTTGTACTCAGTAGAACTGAGCTTTCATCATACAGAGTCACAATGGATCAGAATACAAATGAATGAACATGAAGATGTAGGGAGAGGAGAAAGACTGTTCTCTCTCCCTCTTTCCACTCAGCCACTGGCTAACTGAACCTTCATTCAGCATTAGGACAACTAGAAGGGGTCTTCATTGGCTGTTATATCAAGCTAGCAGGCCTGGTGTTGATTGACCATTGGAGTCAGTCAACGACAAAGGCAGATGATTGCGAGCAGGCTCATTCTTCCTTTTTCTCTGGGCCCTGCTGCTTCATACAAAAAAATCCCAGGCAGCAGAGTGAGGAAGCAGGGTGTGGTGGCTCAGGAACTCTGGAGTCATGACAGATTCTCCTATACCTCAACATGGTGCTCAGCATCTCCTTTACCACCTCCTGAACTCCTGCATGATAAGGAGTGGCATGAACCTGGGTGATCCCACATGGATCAAAACCTTCAACATCTCTAATGTGATTATGGCTCCGGGTCCTTCCACAAACCTCATCAATTCCCCCTGAACTATGCGTTTGTTCCCTTCCTTTACCCTTCTCTCTTCTTTTCCCATGCATATTGAAGAGAATACCATATTTGGAAAGAATTTGGGGGATCATGTAATCCACACTTTACCTGAACAGGAATCCTACTACAATCCAGGATTATGGGATTCTAGATTCACAAATTTAGAATCGGAAGAGATTTTTGAGGCATCTAGTTCCATGTTTTCATTCTAAATGAGTAAGTAAGGTAAAAAAGTTAAATGATTTGGATGCAGGTAACTGGTGGTACAGTGGATAGAGAGCCAGGGCTGCAGTCAGGAAGACTCGAGTTCAAACCTGGCCTCAGACACTTACTAGCTGTGTGACCCTGGGCAAGTCACTTAACCCTATTTCTTCATCTGTCAAATGATCTTGAAAAGGAAATGGCAAACCACTCCATCATCTTTGCCAAGAAAACCCCAGATGGGATCACAGAGAGTCAGACACAACTGCAAAGCAACTAAACAACACCTAACTAGTGGAATAAGCATTAGTCAGGATTTGGAACTCTGACTCTAAATCCAGCATTACCATTTCTCTCGTGTTATCTTTCAGTCTACTCCAGACCCCTTCCCCTGATGGGGAGCTTACCACCTTACAAAGCATCTCATTCCACTTTTAGATTGTGCTAATGGTCGGGAAGGTTTTTTTTTCTGTATTTAGGATCCAGATCTGCCTCTTAACAACATTGATTATACATCTCTATTGTTTCAGTTACCTATACTCTTCAAAAGTATAAGCAGTCTCTTCAAGTTCAATGCCCAAGAAGAGTTCAATACCCATGTTAGTAACCTAACAAGTAGCCATTCACCCATCATTCTGTGGGCCAGCACTATTTATGGATTATTTTCTGTATCTAGGTGCCAGTGCTACATCTCAAGTGGAGAGCAAAGGCAGAGAAGTCACGGTTCCTGTACTCAGAGTTCTTTCACATTGAGACAATGCTAAATCATAAGCTTCTTGTAGACAGACGCCTTTACTTTATCCTCTCTCATTCACCTATTTCATTACAATTTTCCATTTAGACTGCAAGTACCAAGAAGTTATCACTATGTCTCATCTAACTTTGTATCTATACCTCAACATGGGGCTCAGCATCTCCTTCACCACCTCCTGAGCTCCTCCATGATAGGGCGTGGCATGAACCTGGGTGATCCCACATGGATCAAAACTTCCAACACCTCCAATGTGATCATGGCTCCAGGTCCTGCCATAAACATCATCAATTTCCTCTGAACAATGTGTTTGTCCCCCTTTCCCCTCTCCCACCTTTCTCCATGTATGTTTCATAGAATCCCAGAGTTGGAAAGAATCTTGGGGATCATGCAATCCAAACTTTACCTGAACAGGAATCCTACTACGATCCAGGATTATGGCTTCAAATTTTCATATTCTGTGCCTAGGGCAGTATTTTGTATTAAGCAGATATAAAATAAGAGATGGCTGAATTAAATTATGTTTGCTGAATGAATGAATGAGCAGAGTATCTCCATTCATCTCCAGAGAATCTGGTAAAGGGAGGCTGGAGCTCACGGAAGTGATGGGAGGGATAAAGGGTCCCTCATGGAAGGACCTACATAAGTTTCTCCTTGTACCCAGCCCGTTAAAAGACAAATAGACAGCCTGGTTCATCAGATGCCACTAAGTTGAGCAGAGGGTAGAAGATACCAGACCTATGAACTTTCCCCCTCTAGAGCACCCCGGATGAAAGGGAAAGTGCCACATTGGTGTCTGGAGGGTGAGGGCAGGCCTTCCTTACCAACATTACTATTCTCTCCTTTAAGTGTCTCCTTCTGATTAATCTCATTTGCATATGTGAATGAGACACTGATATGATCCACTTAGTATTGCCAGTCCAGTAACCCAGCTCATCTGCATTTTGTGCCCAGAAAACAAAGGTAACTCTCTTTCCTTCCCTCCCTCCCACCGGGCAAATTCTCGCTGAGTCGGCAAGTACTAATGCACACCATTGCTCTCAAGACTTAAAACCCATTAGCAGTGTATTAAGCCAGACTTGCTGGGAGCTCATTTAAGTAATAAAAATCTCTTTGTAAAGCTAATAAAAAAAAAAAACAAAGGAGAGACAGAGTTAGAGAGATTGAGGCGTGCAGAAAGAGGAAGAACATGGTTGGCTCTCTGTATAGCACCCCCCCAGGGAATGCTGTCAAATCTGGAGTCATAACTGAATGCCAACATCTGCCTGGATGTTTGTTGAAACTGGAAGGTGCTTGAAGGGCAGAATCACAGATTACATGAGAAAAAGAGAAAAAAGATCATTTGTCGAACTCAGGATCTACAAAGTGGGAGCTGAGCATAGTGTCTTTCAGCTGGTCTGTAGGAACCTGTCCCAAAATCATAGGGGCATTGAGAACCCAGGGGAGGTAAGAGCCCTGACCACTTCCTTAAGTCTGCTCCTGTCACTTAGGGTTCTGCCTACAACTGGTCTCTGCAGATGGTAGAGGTGGCAGGGGGCAACAGTTCAATTTGGACTGAGGAAACTTTTCATAAGACAATTTTGCTCAGTGGTATAAAGTCCCTCAAGCCCTCCAAGCCCTCCACCCTGAGTCAGTGACTTTCTGTAACAACAAGGCATTGAGAATCTGCCTTCATCTTGCAGACATGGGCTAGGCAAAAGTCTTACTACATAATCTCACCAAATACCTTTTCTAAAAGCTGATTAAGTCTGTCTGTCTGATCGTTAATGGGGAATACGCTAGCGATGACTGAGCAACAGTACTAGAAATAAAGCCCCTCAAGATTCCCTGCTCTTTGAATAGCAGTAGTCAGTTGTCCTCTGTGCACCCCAAAATTTAAGTGTGAGTCCTGATTGGGGGAATGAGTCCAGAGAAAGTGCTGCCCATTTCCTACACTCTTCCTTTCCCAAGTATAACTACTGATCTCCAAGACATTTTCTACACTTTCTACACTTAGCCTAAAGCCCTTCTTTATGTCCCATCTTGATGTCTTAGTCTTCTCTTGATGGCACTCCACCATGTTGTGCTACCTCAGGTTTCCAGCTTAATCTCAAACTGTGCCTTAGCCCTCAGCCAAACTGGCGTTCTTATCACATACTCTTATACTTCTGTCTTTACTCATTCTGTTCCCTGTCCCTGGAGTACCCTTCTTCTGATCTGTGTCTGGTGAAATATCCGTTCTTCAAGACCCGGCTTAATAGTGATCTCCATTGTGAAGAAGCCTTCATGGATTCCTCCAGTCGGACTTTCCTCTCTGGACCTTGCATTGACTTTGCCTGGCCCTCTCTTCGCACATGTGTCCTTGTGTTATATTTGCTATTACACTTTTTATGTATGCCTTACCTTATCCCTACCAGACTGTGACATCTTTGAGGCTAAAAACTGAATCTTATTCATCTCTGTCTCTCTGAAGAGCCTAGCAAAAGGCATTACACACTGTAGGTGCTTGGGGAATGTTTCCTCAATTGAATTTCCAAGGTCATCTCCAGAGGCTTTTTTGACACCAACCTTGTCCCTATCCCTATACCTAGCAAAGGACCCACACATTTCCTAAGGAACATATAGCCTGACAGGAGGCATAGGTGATGGCCACATGAGAGAAAAATTGATCTACGGTAAAAGATGCTGTAGGAGATCTGAGGCTGTCACTTCTCTGTACAAATTCTTCAATGGGCAGCAGAAACCTTGTATCATCTGTCTTCATCTCCCACCCTCAACTCTCCCTAGCATAGTGAGTTGAATTGACATGATCTTTCACACCATCAATTTGATTACCCTTCTAATCGGTGTTCTTCAACCTGTCCTACAGAGGCAGCTAGGTGGCTCAGTGGATAGAGTACTGGGCACAGAGTCAGGAAGATTTGAGTTTAAATCCAGCCTCAGACACTTACTAGATGGGTGATCTTGGGCATGTCATTTAACCTCTGTTTTCCTTAATCCACTAGAGAAGCAAAAGGCAAACTGCTTCAGTATCTTTGCCAAGAAAAACCTCATGGACAGTATATGATACACAGAGTCACAAAGAGTTGGACACAACCAAATAACTCAACAATGACAATTTATACCTTCACCTCATATCAGCCATCCATCAGCAAAGATGGAATGAAGGCAAGATAACTGGAGCTTTATCCCAGCCTCCAAAATTTACAGGGTACTATCAAACCTTCACTGGGGATAAAACAATTGAGAATGGCATTTAGTTGGTGAAGTGACTAGATAACATGGTTTCTTCCCCTGACTGCCTTGTAGCATAGGTTAATTTTTCTTCCCCCCGCCCCTTCAGAGCAACTTAGCTGTGTCTCAGGGTCTTATCCCTACTCATTTGTTTTTTGTTTTGTTTTTAAATTTGTTTTAAAATTAGTTTTTAGAATTTGTTTTAAAAAGTTGATTTGAGAAAAATGATTATGTTTCTTCCTTGTGAAGTCTGTCCCAGGTGCAAAAATGCTACTTACCAGTAGCACAGCTGCATCTTGGACCTCACAATCACCTCAAATTGTACCATCCCAAAGACTCTGACCTCTAAGGTTCCCCCTCCCACTGCTATCATCTGTGCTTCAGCCTTTCCTCCTCTTGAGCTATCTTGCATCTCCTTTGTAACTGGCAATCCCTCTAGCTTCTCTCTTTTCTCCCACTCTGGCTTCATTTTCTCCCCTACCCACTTTGAACCCCAGGCTCTCAGCCATTTTAATTGTTCATTCAACACCATTTTAGATTTCCTCTTCCCCTTGACATCGCAGCATTTCCAAACCTGCTAATAATACTCGACTTTAGGTTATCCCAATGATTCAATTTCTTCCCTTCCGCTCCCATTCTGTTGAGCATTTCTGGAGAAAATAATCAAATCCTGCTGGTTGGATCCACTACAAATTCATGCTATCTAAACTCAGATGGGCCCTCATGCTGCTCGGCAACCCTTTTATTCATCTCTTATTGACTTTTTAATCACATTCCTCACAGCAACTGCTTCAAGCATTTCTTCTCTTCTAAAGCCCCTCCCCCCTTTCTTCCATAGTCTTAGAAGATGACTTCATCTCCTATTTTACTGACCTCAAGGCCATCTGATGTGAATTCCCTTAACCGCCCTTCTCCACATCTCTAAACTTGAGTCTTTTCCCATCTTTTCTTCCTTTCCCCTGGACTCTGAGAATAAGGTGGCTGTCCATCTAGCCAAGACTAGCTTCCTCACTTGTGCCTTTGGTGTCACAACTTCCATTTTCAGGCAGAATGGACAGCTTTATAGATGACAAAAATACACGCCTGTTTTAAAATGATTAAAAGAATGACGGATTAGTATTTGTGCATTAAAAAAAAAATTCCTCTGCTGTGGAGAGAGTATTATAGTGAAACATGGGCTGGGTAGTCTTTCCAACACTCTGTCGCTTAATAGCTAGGTGACCCTGGGTGGTCAGTTAACTTATCTGAACCCTGGTTTCCTTATCTGCAATATGGAAATAATAAAGAAGCATAGTAGTACTAGTAGTACTATTACAGAATTGGGAAGGCAGTAGGCTTTAATAAATGCTTGATTCCATCTCTCCATCTCTCTCTATTTCTCTGTCTCTGTCTCTGTCTCTCTGTCTCTCTGTCTCTCTCTGTCTCTGTCTCTGTCTCTGTCTCTGTCTCTCTCTCTCTCTCTCTCCCTCCCTCCCTCTCTCTCTCTCTCTCCTTTATCATTCCTCTCAGTCTACAGAACTGTTTAGGTCTCTTAATCCTAAAAATTAACTTTCTAAGCTCCTTCTATAACTCAACTAATTGTCATCTCCCTGACTTTTTGTTCCACGATTTTCTAGAAAGAAATCCTACTTGCTGCCTTCCTTTCTTCTCCAGATCATACCTCAATACCTTACAACCTGTTTTTTTTTTTAAATTTCCACGGACATCACAAATCTTAAAACTTCTTTCTTGAAGTTCATCAATGACCCCTTAATTTCCAAATCCAGTAGCCTTATCTCCGCCTTCATCCTCTTTGACTTGTCTGTAGAATATGACAATTGGATTCAGTCCTACTTTCAGGATGCTGTCTCTTCCCTTTGTTTCAGTAACACTGTTCTTTCTCCATTTTCTATCTCCTTATCTTGGGTTCATAGATTTAGAGCTGGAAGGGTACTCTACAGTGATACAACCCAACCCTTCCACTTCACTGATAATAAAATAGAAGAGAATGGAGGTAGTGACTTGCCCCAGGTCAAATAGGTAATAAGCATCAGGGGTGGGATTTCAGCATGTGAGCTGTGACTCCTGAGCCAATGGCCCTTCCACCGTACCATACTGTATCCCCCTCCTCCCTCTTCCACCCCTAGTGCTGTGTCCTTAGCCTTCTTCTGTTCTCTCTCTTTGCTCTCTCCCTAGGCAAACTTATTCTGTAGACCTCTATACAGATGACTCCCATATCTATATTTCTAGCCCTTTCTTTTTAGCTCTAGACCCACATCTTCAGGTATCTGCTGGACATTTCCAAATGGAAAACCCACCAACATTTCAAACTCAATACGTCCCAAAATGAACTCATCTTCTTCCCCTAAAAGTCTGCCTCTTTTCTTCACTTCTGTGTTTCTACTCAGGGAACCTCACAGTTAATCAGGTTAAAAATTTGAGTCATCTTTAGCTATTCTCTCCCCCTCATTCTCTCTGCCTCCCTGTAATTCTTCTGGTCAATTCTACTTCCCCAGTATCTCTACCATCTATTTTCTCCCATCTATTCTTACCATCACTGCCCTTTTTCAGGACATTATTATCACTCACCTGGTCTATTTCCAGTTTCCCCACCTCCACCTTCTCCCCCTCTTATCCATCCTACGCAGCATTGCCTGAATAATGTTCCTTGTTCCCAGATCTAATCATGTTACTCCTCTGCTCAAAGTCCCTGCCCCTCCAATGTCTCCCCCTTATCTACCAAATAAAATATTATCTTCAGAGTCTGGCATTGATGGCTTTCTACCAAATGGCCCCAACTCACCTTTCTTGCCACACATCTGCTCAAAGCAGACTACTCCCTCTATTCATTATTCCACATTTCCCCACCTCTGAGTTTGTTTATGTGTGGTCCCACCTCCACTTATTGAAACCGTACACATCCTTCCAAGCTCAGTTCAAATGCTACCTCCTATAGGAAGAATTTCCCAGTTGCCCCACCAGAAATGCTCTTGGTCCTCAGACAGGAATCTGTAGCTCTCTATTCCACTTTGCCATGCTTTGTTTCACATTATAATTACCTGGTATGTGCTGTGGACCTCCCCCCTCCCATCTCCTACTAATACAAGGCAATGGAAGGGGAGGGAGGTATAGAAATAAAACATGCTCTCCAATAAGTAAACACAAAGAATAGACAAAGTAGTAGAAAGTAATTTTAAGAAGGAGAGCATGCTAAGAACTAGAGAGATCAGGAAAGGTCTCCAGTAGGTGATACCTGAGCTGGGCACTGTAGAAAGATAGGGATTCTTTGAGGAAGAAGTGAGGAGGAAAAGCATTCCAGATGTGGCCAATGACTTGTACAAAGTCATGGAGGATGATGATGGAACACCATGTCAGGGGAACAGCATCAGCAGGGTGCAATTAGTAAGTAGTTCCACCAGCGTAGAAACCATGTCTTCTGGATCTTTGTCTGTGATTATTCTGCTTGACTCATAGAGGTAGTTAATTTTTGTTAAATAGTCCATGTAATCAATCTCTTCACCTCTCATTTATTCCATTCACCACTGCCAGTTTCATTTTCTGTGATGCACGCCTCAGGTCACTCTTCTAGTCAAAAGCTTGCCATGCCTCCATATTGTCTAATTTAAGCCCAAGACTGGCCTTCTGGACTCTTCACAATCTGACCCCAACCTGCATTTACAGACTTACCTTATGCTATTTCCAGGCTCATATTCTATGCTTTGGTTAAACTGATTTATTCATTTGTTTCAATGCTTTCCTATGTTTTTTTTGAGAGACAGTTTACTGCAGTGTAAAAAATCCTGGAGTTGTTTGTAATCAGGAAAGACCTTTAAATTCTGTCATTGACTCTTACTGGCTGTGTGACCATGGGCAGGGGAATTTAACCCCTCAGAGTCTCAGTTTCATCATCTGTAAAATGGAGATAACTGTAGCACACACCTCACAGAGTTGTTGTCAGGATCGAAGGAGATAATGCCTGTAAAGCACTTTGAAAGTCTTAAAGTGTTTGATAAATGTCATCATCATCCCCAATTCCATCTCTTTACCCCCACCATTCCCTATACCTGGAGTGCTACATTAGTACCTTCCCCAACCCCTCTTGTCTTCAGCAGCCAGTTCAAATGCTGACTGTTCTATGACTTCCTTATCTCCTCAGATGGAAATTATCTTTCCTTCCTTTGGATGCTCAATAATGTCTCTCAATATTAAGTACTTTGCTAACATGGAAAAGCTATATGGATGTGAATTATTATTATTATTATTATCATAATCAGCAATATTTTCAGCATCAATTTTTCCCCTTTTCCTAGGTCCAAATGTCCCTTCTGGTCACCTGTCAACCAGCCTCCATGTCTCTAATCTGTGCCATCCTAAAGCATTGTCTTATGCAAAAACTCCATTATGCCTCTTCTTCATCATTATACCCTCATCCCTATTCACCTCAGCCTATTCCCCGTTTGATTCCTGTCTTCTATTCACTCTTATGTTAATTGTTGTTTAGTTGTTTTCAGTCATGTTTAACTCTTTGTGATCCCATTTGAGATTTTCTTGGCAAAGATACTTGAATGGTTTGCCATTTCCTTCTCCAGTTCATTTTACAGATGAAGAAACTGAGATAAACAGGTTAAGTGGCTTGCCAAAGGTCACATGGCTAGTAAGTGTCTGGGACTGGATTTGAACTCAGGTCTTCCTGACTCCAGGCTCTCAGCATTCAGCACTGCACCACCTAACTGTCTCCCATTCCTTCCTATAGACACTTTGAAACCGCCATTCTATCATTAATAAACTACCCTCCAGCAGCATAGTTTCCCTACTAAAATATCTTCAGTGGCTCCCTATTACCTAGTAAATATAAACTTCTGATCCTCCCCACAAGCTGACAGTTGGCTGCCTTTCCAGCATTTTCTCGTTCTATTCCCAATCACATATTCTACATTTCAGCCAAATGGCAGTATTCTTCATGTTAGGTTCTCATCCTCTCCTCTTGTCTCCATTCTTGAGTGGAATGCCCCTCTTGCCCTTCACCTTCAATTGCGACAATCCAACTAAGACATTCCTTCATTCAAGACCCAATAGAGGTTCCACCCCTTCCACAAGGACTTTCCTGACTTATTTCCCCCTTTCCACGTCTGAGAGGCATTGCTGTCTCCTGAGATTTCCTAGAGCACATGACTTGGATTTCTCCTTAGAAATTGGTATCTTCTCCTTTGTATTATAGCCTTTATGTACATGGGTCTTCTTCCATTGGATTCCAAGTCCTTTGACAGTAGGGTCTGTGTGCCATCTATCTAAGTCTCCCCAGGGCCTGGCACATAGAAGATGCTTAATAAAAGTTCATTGAATTAAAGAGCACAATTAAAATGTAAATATCTTACCTGGGAGGGGAAAGACATTAACTCAACATCTGGGTGTGTGCATGGGGGGTTTGAGGCAGGGAAACTGGTGATAGAAGAACTGATTCTCCATCAACCAGCAGGCATCCATTTGTATTGGAAATCTCTTCTTTCCTTTGCCTCTGGCTAAGATCTGACTGAAGATGTATGATAGGGGGACAGAGCAGCTGAATAGGAAAGACAGGAAGTTTCTCTAGTGATCTACCATGGGACCTTGGTGGGGCCAATCACCTGAAATCAGGATATTGTTCCATGTGCCTCCTAGCTGTGCTCACTCTTCTTTTCCTTGGATTTATTCCCTGAGCAGTGTCCTTGCCTTTCATCTGAGCGCAGAAAAGAAGAGAACAGGACAGGACAAGATAGGACAGGACAGAACAGAATAGGATAGAAGCTTCTGATTTCCAAGATGAGATGCCACTATTCCAACATATGCTGTGTTTTCACCAGCATCTTAATTGGTTTTATCATTGGTTTTATACGAGGTGACTAATAAATAACTATAATGACACTAATACAGCCTGCATTTATCATCCTGGGCCTGGGAGGCCCTGGGGGAGAGTCCTCAACGATATGATTGGCAGCCTAACTTGGTGAGGAAGGGAATGAGAGAAGGAGGAAAGGAGGGAGCCCCTAGCTCGGGTGGAGGCAAGGGAGAGAGGATGGGCACCTCTGTTATTCACAGCCTACCTGGTTTCTTGCTGAATTCTGTAGGAGCATGGGGACTGGTTCCTCCTTTCAATCTTACCCCTGCACCCATCAGGAAAAGGCTTTCACCATCCTTTCTGTGGGATCCACAGGGCTCTGCTTGGCTTCACAGAGAGGGAGATACAGAACTCCAAGGCGGAGTTGAATGGCAATACAAATAAATGGGCAGCAAAAGCAGTGGCTAGGAAATGTTTTTTCTGCCCCAACTCAGATGAAGCCCTTGGCACACAAAACTATACCCCAAGGCCCCAGAGCCTTCTGACCTAGAGTTCCATGACCCAGAGCCAACTAGAATGACCCCCCTGCCCCAGAGTTCACAGAAATACTGCATGCAATCAGCTACCCATGACTACTCTTTGACATAGTAGTGCTCTGTGAATATAGACAGGAAGCATGTAACCTTCTTGGTCACTTTTGTAAGAACTAAGGACGTGCCTCCATAAGCCATAAAATGCCAAGGCTCTAGGCCCTGTGAGGCCTTGGTGAAGGGAAGGAAGGAGCAAGCGAATCTCATCTGTCCTTGCAACATGCCTCTACATGGGCCTGGGACTCCTCCATTTGGGAGCCTGGTTATCTGAGAAGAAAGGAGGCTTAGGTTCCAAGCCCCAAAGGCCACACCCTCTCCCTCCTTCTGCTTGCCCACCATTGCCCCTTCTGGGGCTGGCTGACGTCCTGCTGCAGAGAGATGGTGCTGGGAGCTCCCATTCTCCTTCTTTCTCTGTAATTGGCATCCCCTGTCAATTACTGGCAGGAAAGTATACCTACAGCATTGTGAAAACCTTGCGCTACCTTCCATTAAGGCTTTTCTCAACTTGATAAAGGAAATCTGACAGCCTAATTCCCATTAGGAAAAGAAATGCTTCTCCCCATTCAAGGACTAGACCATGAAGATACCTTCCCAGAAATGAGGACAGACCTGCACAAGCCAGCCAGCCAGTCAATAAGCATTTATTAAGCACCTACTGTTGTCGGGCACTGCACTAAGCTCTAGGGATACCAAAAAAAAAAAAAAAGAGAAAAGCAAAAGACAGGCCTTACCTTGAAGGAGCTCACAATCTGATGGGGGAGACAGAAAGCAAACAAATATGTACACACAAGCTATATGCAGGTTAAGAAGGGAATAATCAAAAGAAAGAAGCCGGTAGAATTAAAAGGGCTTGGAGAAGGTTTCCTGCAGCAGATGGGATTTTAGTTGGAACTTAAAGAAAAACCCAAACAAAGGCCAGACTTAAACACTAAACCACTTTTAGCAAGAATTAAACCACTCTGCATTTGTCTAGAGTCAGACAGATGGAGAGATGACAGAATGATTCACCTCAGTTCCCAGTAGGGCATTTGTTTGCCTGTGTGCTAAATTCTGGCAGGGTCTAGTAGAAAGAAGATGTGTTTGGAGTTAAGAGATCTGAATTTAGTCCCATCTCTGTTACTGAACTTCTGTGCGAGCCTTGCTACTAAGCCTCTCCGAGTCTCAATTTCCCCATCCATAAAACAGAATAATTTGTCTTTACTTTCTTTTTATTTTACAGGTAGTATTTGTATGAAAGGGAAAATACGTTGTTGTTTTTTTTTTGTCAGTGAAAAGAAGGCTGGATTTAGCCTGAGAAGACCTAGGTTGTATCCCAGATCCGCCATTCACTGCCTTAGTGACCTTGGAGAGGTAAATTCACTTCTAGTCTGGAGTTTCCTCAACTGTAAAGTAGGAGAGGTGTGGAGTAAGGTGATCTCTAAGGTCATTTACGGATGTAAAAGTCTGATTTATGACTCTGCGAGTGAATAAGAAGAAAGATCTAAGTGCAATATTCAGAGCCAGATGGAACCTTAGAGTTATCTAGTCCAACCTCATAATAAATAACAGCTGGCATTTACCTGATGCTTTAAGGTTTACAAAACACTTTATATAAGGTTATATAAAGATGTGAAAAGCACAACTGGATGATGTAGGTGTTATTATTAGAACATGAAACTAATAAATAAAGGTTAGGTCTAGAGTAGAGGTTCTTAACCTTCTTTGTGTCACGGACCCCTTCTATAGGAGCCCAGGGACTTCTCTGAATAATGTTCTCTAAATGAACAAAATAAAATACATAGGATTGTAAACAAACTCAATTATACTGAAATGTAGTTATCACATTTTTTTGTTTAAAATTCATGGACCCAGGCTGAGAAGGCCTGCTCTAGAACCTTGTCCCTCTGATACCAACTCCTGCCACACAAACTCCAGTCACCTACGGGTGGTTGTATCTCTTCTCTCTTCTGAGGTTAATCCCATCTTTGATGTGTTTGCTCTCCTTCCCTTTTGTGTTCTTCTCTAGTCCCTTGCTTTAGCAGTCATCCATTCTCTCTCCTTCAGACATCTTGAGACTCTTCCTTCTTATGCAGAGATCTATTTCATTTCTCTGTCCAAAATGGCTCCCTGTTGCCTTCTCAGTAAAGTCTAAACTCCATAGCCTGGCATTCAAAACCCTCTAAAATCCAATGCCATCTGTAAGGTTAATGGGGAATAAGATCTTCCCCACTCATCAATAGGCCTCATGTAGAGCTCATTAAGGGAAACTTGCTTTCTTGTAGGAAGGCTTACCCACCTTTTGATGATTTCTAATTAGGCATTGAGTCAGGAGGGTTTTGATTCTGAGCCTATTAGCTGAAAGAGTATATATTCTGAGAGGTGAGCTTTTGCTTTGGGGGTTTGCTTACAAGAAGGATCTTGTGATTCCCTGGTCCAGATTCTGAGTAGCTGTGTGTTCAGAGCTCCCCTCTTGCTCAGAGGTAAAGTCTCTCTCAATACAGTGGTGAATGTAAAGTATACACAGCAGTCTTGCTTTGATTCGGGCAGTAGAGCCCTGTCTGGTGGTCTTTATTTCTCTTCTCTGTTTTTTTTTTTCTGTTTAAAGAGGATTGTTGACCCGTAGAACAGCTGTCTTTCCTCGTAAAGCAGATAAAAGAACCTGCACTAGCAGCCATCCTGGGTATGCCAGTGTGGTTGCCATTACACCATCCTGCTCTTCCGGCCTTATCTCATACTACATCCTTCCAAATACTTCATACTCAAGTTGAAATAAAGTGGTCCTCCAGCTTCCCTGCTTCTGTCTTAGCTCATAGTCTTCTCTATGCCTAGAATAACCTCTTCCTACCCTCTGTAAGAAACTATCTACTTTGTATATAGTAGAACAAATCCTTCATGTGTAGCCAAGAGAACTGTGTTCAAATCACCCGTCTGTACAGATGAAGCAGGTAGATGGCACAGTGGAGAGACTGCTGGGTGTGGAGTCAGGAAGACCCAAGTTCAAATCTCACCTTAGACACTCACTAGCTGTGTAACCCTGGGCAAATCTGTTTCAGTTTCTTCAACTGTATAGCTGAGATAATAATAGCACCTATTTTTCAGGGTTGTTGTGAGGATCAAGTGAGATATTAATAACAATACTTAGCACAGTGCCTGGCTCATAGTAGGCACTATATAAATGTTTATTCCCTCCCCCTCCATCTAGCCAAGTGGCCCTAGGTAAGTCACTTAACCTGAATGCCTCAATTTCTTCACCCATAAAATGGGGATCATAATAGCACCTATCTCCCAGGGTCGTTCTGAGGATCAAATGAGATATTTGTAAAACACAGCGCACATAGTAGATACTTAAATAAATTCTTGTTCCTTTCCCTGTAGCTTTATTAATCAGTCAGTCAACTAATATTTAGCTGAACCTTGGCCTTACTACTGGAAATACAAAGAGAAGTGAAATAGACCACGCCCTCAAGAAACTCACATTTTAATGGAAAGACAACATTTAAGTGGAATTACAGAACATGTACAAAATTAATACCAATGGGACCATGAGTAACCACAATCTCTACTGGGACCTCATAGGGGGACCACATCATCTCTGGGCCTCAATTTCTTCATCTTCAAAACAAAGGACTTGGAAAAGGTGATCTGGAAGGTCTCCAGAAAGTTGAAATCCTCTGACCCTAAATTCTTATCCATCCTTTAAAACTGGACTCAAATGCCAAGCTTCCTCTCCAAATCCTTTCCTGAGCCCCTCAGTCAGTAATAATGTTTTCCTGGATCTCACAAAGCACTTTTTAGTCCTTTTGTGCCCTTATCACCAATTATTGTAAATTGTAGTCATATGTGTCTTATCCCCCAGTGGACTGACTGCAGCTCCGTGGTGGCAGACACCTTTTCTTATCTCCATTTTGTACCTTCTCTAGGCTTAGCACAATGCTTTATACACAGTACATACTTTTAAAATGTTGACTAGCGCAGTGGAAGCGCAGCTGGTTTTGAAGTGAGAGAATCCAGGATTGAATCTCAGCTCCATGCAACCTTGGGCAAATCGCTTAACTTCCTTGGGTCTCAGGTTCTTTCATTGTAAAATAACAGAGTTGGACCCAAGTCCCTTCTAGTTCTAAATCTATATTCTATGAACTAAACTGAATCCAGGTAACTCCACTCTGGTTCAATGTCCTGTAATCTTGGAGGGAAAGCCAGGCATGGGGCATGGAAGATGTGGAGAGGCTCTCTGGAGCTCACATCTCTATGACACTCCTGTGGCACAATTACTGGATGAGAGAAGTCCCAAAAGTTTGAACCTATTTTATTAGTTTAGGGAACTCCTGGTAAGGAAATTCCTTCTACCAGGTAGCTAGCTGGCATTAGATCTAGAGTCAGAAAGACTGGAGTCCAAGTCCAATGTTGGACACCTACTAGTTATGTTATGCTGGACAAGTCATTTAGTGACACTGCCTCAGTTTCCTCATCTGTAAAATGGGGATGCTAGCACCTACCCCATAGGGTTCTTGGGAGGATCAAATGAGTTAACATATGTAAAGTGGTTTTTTTAAGCCTTAAAGCCCTACACAAACAACAATGACAACAATAAGTATCACCACCACCACTGATATGCAACTTATAATGAATCAATCAACTGAGCCAATAGTCATTGATTAAGCACCTGCTATCTGCCAGATGCAGAGGACACAAAGACAAAAAGGAAATAGTTTCTTCCCTCAAGGAACTTAGGCTCTGTTGGAAGAGAGTATAAGAGAGTTTCCTAGGAGTACTGAGAGGTTAAAGCAACTTGTCCAAGGTTTTCATGACTCTGAGGTCAGTGTTCCACCCATCATGACATATTGCATTTATTAATATCCTAATTTCACAGATGAGAGAAAAATAAGTCCATCAGGATTTACTGAGTGCCCACTATGAGCTAGGAAATGTACTAAGTTCTGGAGCTACCAAAAAAAAGGCAAAAGACAGTCTTTGCCTTCAAGGAGCTCAAAATCTAATGGCATAAACATGCATACACACACACACACATGAAAATATATATATATATATATATATATATATACATACATACATATGCGTATACAATATATATTCATACATATATATTCACACATACATAAAGAAACACAAACAAGCTATATACAGAATAAATAAGAAATAATGAACAGAAGGAAGATATTGGAATTAAAGGCTTCCTGTAACAAGTGGGAGTTTAGTTGGGACTTGAAGAAAGCCAGGGGAACCAGTAGGCGGAAATGAGAAAGGAGAGCATTCCAGGCAAGGGGAACAGCCAGAGAAAAGGCCTGGAGTCAGGAGCTGGAGTTATCTGTTTATGGGACAACAGGGACAATGTCACTGGATTGAAGAGTAAGGTATAAGAAGAATGGAAAGGTACAAGGGTGTCAAGTTATGAAGAAGACTTTTTTATCTGAGCCTGGAGACAATAAGGAGCCACTGGAGTTTATTGAGTAGGAGGATGGAATAATCCAACCTACACTTTAGGAAAATAACTTTAGTGGCTAAATAGAGGGTGGATTGGAGTGGGGAGAGACTTGAGGCAGGCAGACCCACCAACAAGCTATTGCAATAGTCCAGACATGAAGTGATTAGGGCCTGCACCAAAATGGTAGCAGTGCCAGAGGAGAGAGAGAAGGGGGCATACTTGAGAGATGCTACAATGGTGAAAGTGACAGGCCTTGCAATAGACTGAATGGGGTGGGGTGAGAGATAGTGAGGAGTCAAGATCAGTTTGAGATGTCTGAAAGGCAGCTGGAAATGCAACACTGGAGGTTAGCAGAGAAATTAGGGTAGGACAGAGAGACTTGAGAATTGTCAGCAGAAGGATGGTAATTAAATCCATGGGAACTAATGAGATGTAGTATAGAGTGAGAAGGTAAGAGGGCCCAGGACCCTGAGGGGCACCCACAGTTAGAGGTGATGATCTGGAAGATACATCCATAAAAGGAGACAGAAGAGAGGTCACACGAGCAGGAGGAGCAGCAGGAGAGAGTGGTGTCCTGAGAACTTAGAGACAAGAGCGAATCAAAGAGGAGAAAGTACTCAACAGTGTCAAAGGCTACAGAGAGGTCAAGGAGAATGATGTCTGAGAAAAGGCCATTGGATTTGGCCACTAAGAGATCATTAGTAACTTTGTATGTTCAGAGAAATTAAAAGATTTGTCCAAACTGGTGTGTGTACCAGGCTGAAATCTGACTGTGAGCTCAGGGTTCTTGGCTATTACATAATCTAGAAAGGAGAAAGCCTTGAGAGGCAGCACGACAGAAAGAGGATTTTATTTGGAGTGCCTCAGTTTTTTAATCTGTGAAACGAGAAGCTTGGCCTAGATCAGGGGTTCTTCAACTTGTGTCTATGAATATTAAACACACACACATACATATATACATACACACATAGATACACATAGATAACAATTTCAACAGAATTGGTTTATTTCGTTATTCTATATATTTTATTTGATTCATTAAAAACATTATTTTGAAAAGAGATCCATAGGTATCAGCAGACCACTGAAAGAGGGCAATGGCTCAAAAGCTATTAGGAAGCCCTGGCCTCTCTGGTCCTTTCTGCTTAAAATTATTGGATGCTACATGTATCTTCATAGTGACAAATAAGACTATGATCCTATAGGGATACTTAGTCTCATCTTTTCCATCCAGGAGAATATCCCATTTGGGGTAACATCCCATTTCCTTTGGAATTCCCAGTGATGGAGGTGGGGGTGGGGGGTAATCTGCAGGCAGCTAGAGCTCCAAGCAGGCCTCTCATTTTAAGGATGACGGTTTGTTGCTGTGCATTTGAACAACTGTAACCCAGCACGTTTCCTTCCTAGTTTAGCTAGCGACTCACACAAGATTGATTTGCTAATATTAAAGGTAAGGAAGAAAAAATATACAAGCCTGAAGCTGTAATATAGGAGGGAAATTAGTGGAGCATCCTCGTTCTGGAGCCAACTCAGTTACATCTGTAAGCAGCCATCTCTGGATAGTCTAAGATTACAGAAGCTTTGACTTAGGGACCCTGGAGAGCTACCCGGAGGAACAGGAAGGGTCAGACTAGCAAGCCCATTTTCTAGGATGATTAATCCCTGGGAGAGAGTTGAAATTATAGGGAGAGGGTGTCAGAAGATCAGGTAGGTATAACGTCGAGGAGTGAAACTTGGTCCACAGGTTTTGTCTCTGCCAATTAGAATGTAAGCTCCTTGAAGACAGAGGTTATATCTCTTTTGTATTTATGCCCCCAATGTCTGACACATAGAAATCACTTAATAATTTTTTTCATTCCCTCATTCATACAAGAGGAGTGAATCCATAAAAATGCTGGCCTTCTTGATAAAAACCAAGTAGGTTTTCCCAGGAAGCCTATGCCTGATGACTGCCATTTTATAGCTAGAGCTTCATTCCTTTGACTTCCTAATAATAGCTCACATTAAGGTTTGCAAAGCACTTTAGGGAGGCTAGGTGGCACAGTGGACAGAGCTCTGAGTCTGGAGTCAGGAAGACCCTAATTCGGATCCAGCCTCAGACACTTACTAAGTGTGTGACTCTGGGAAAGTCATTTAACCCTGTTTGCACCTCAATTTCCTTGTCTGTAAAATGAACTAGACAAGAATATGGACTCAGGGTGCAGAATGAGACATTTTTAGATATGGGCAATGTGAAAATCTGTTTTGCTTGACTATGAATATTACAAGGGTTTTACTTTATTTTCCTTTAAATTGTAGGTGGAAGGGAGAACAAATAAATGCTTGTTAATTAAAAAATAAAATGAAAAAAAATTAATATAAGCTTCTTTAGGGCAAGAAATTTTTTTTTATTTTTCTTTGTGTCCTCAATGCTTAGCACAAGCCCTGAGACATCATAAATATTTTAAAAATGTTTGTTGATTGATTTTTTTTTGTAAATGACATCATAGAAGAGGGTTCGGGAAGCTGGGCGGGAAAGGCGATTAGGGCCATCTTGCAGACAAAGTTTGTCAACTTCACAGCCCAAGCTACAGCATACCCCTAGCACTAATGGAAAACCAGGTCACACAGCTGGATCAGCCTCCCAATCTGGCATCTCTGGCTTCTAAGCAGGGTACACATAGTTGGTGCCATCTTCCAAGCTGGCATGTAGACCTCACAATCTGGGAGCACAGCTGGAGCAGCACTCCCAAGCTGGCATCTGCAGCTCCAAATGTGGAGACTTCACTTTTAGAATTGTATGGGACCAGAACAGAACTTCCTTCTAAAAATACAAAACCCAAACTGTCAAGTCAGGTTTGGATTCTTAGAGCCAATCTGAAAAAGATTCAATTCCATCTGCCGTGTAGCATCTTGAGTACAAAGCGCTTGTCCCCTGTGGAAAAGTCTACACTCCCTTCTTGGAAGGGGCCCTTGGACATCTATTGGACCTCATCTTGAAGTGGGTCTCCAAATGGCCCTGTTTCTCATCACTGTAAATCTGTAGTATTTCTAGGATGGCAGACACCAAGGGAGGTTGTTGTGCCCATCTCTGCCCAAGCAGGACTGCTTCCAGAGGGATCCTGTCATGTACCAGAGCCAAAGGCAGAAGGCCACTGGAGCTGGGCTGTCCAAGAGCTGGCCACCATGTTTTCTCTGATCCTCCTCCTGGTGGAGAGTAAACAGCCCTGGTTTTCTAGTCAGAAGGCCTGAGTTTGATTCCTGGTTCTGCTATTTATCGCCTGTGTGACCAAAAGCAAGTCAACTGACCTCTCTGGGCCTTAGTTTACTCATGCATAAAATGAAAAGGCTGCATTGATAACTTGAAAGTCCCTTCCAGCTTGAAATCTATAATCCTGTGGGTCCTCAGCTTTGACCTGTACCCCACCCTCATATGAACTTCCTAATAGCGACCTATCCAAGGTCACACTATTCCCTTTAACTTATGGAGAGCTATGGATGAAATATTAGTTGCATCTTATTAAGGGCTGAAGATAGAGAAAAAGAACAAACCTTCTGGAGCTGAGATGTGCTGGATCCATTTCAAGAGTCCATGAAAGGAAGAGAGAACCCTAAAGTCAGCAAGGCATACCTTTCTTGATGCATGTATGTGCTGCCAAAGCAAACATTTAGAAATGAAGAAGGAAGAAGTGGAAGAGGGTGGTGGTGGAGGAGTCTCTGATTTAAAGGATAACTGCATTGTGTGATGTTGGACAAGTCCCTCACCTCCCTGGGCCTCAGCTTTCCTATCTGTAAAATGAGGAGGTTGGATTACATGGCCCTTTCTAGTTCTAGTTTTGTGACCTGACGATCTCCTGCTTATGGGGCCAAGATCTGGTGTTCCTGAGTTGTAGTTCATTGTCCAAAGCATTTTGGGTGACATGCTCTGCTTTTACCCTACACCTACACTTTAATTCTAGATGTAGGTGAGGTCTCAGAAGACAGACAAGCATGAAAGAACCCAAGCATGAGTGTCTATAGAACCAATCAGCAGCATAAGCCTTAAGTTCTGGGAGACTGGCCCACTCCAAAGCCACTTCCTACCCAGTCCTGGGTGCACAAACCTGAGGATTTCCAAAGGGAATCCCCTTTCTTGAAAACATGCAGGACACATGCAGGAGGCCCTCTCTCAGTCTCAGTTTTCTCATCTGTAAAATGGAAAGGTTGAATTACCTGCCTTTGAAGGCCTCTTCCAGCCCTGAATCACTGATCCTACTCAGAATACCACCAGATCAGAGTTCAATGGAAGAACAGCTAAGGGGCTAGGCTCAAAATGGGGTGAAGTGAGACATTCTCAGTCACATATTTTCCATCGAGAGCTTGTCTGCTATGCCAATGCTCAGAAAAAAATGCCCTGAGAAAACTCTCCCAATAAACCCAGTGAAAACTGAAGCCAGTCCAGGTTCAGTAAATGGTTGAGCACAGTCTGAGGGAAAGATACTGACTGACCACAGCTTTGCACCTGAGGACCTCAGTTCAAATCAGCTTTAACTATTGCTATCTCTATGTCCAATTTGTTTAATCCCCCTGGGTCTCATTTTCATTATTTATAACATGTGTGGGGCAGCTAGATGGTGCAGTGAATAGCGTGCCAGGCCTGGAGTCAGGAAGAATCATTTTCCTGAGTTCAAATCTGGCCTCAGACACTTATTGACTGCGTGACCCTAGGCAAGTCACTTCACACTGTTTGCCTCCCTTTCCTCATCTGTAAGAGGAGCTGGAGAAGGAAACGGCAAACCTCGCCAGTATCTCTGCCAAGAAAACCCCAAATGGGGTCATGGAGAGCCGGACACGGCTGAAAAACAAGTGAACAACAAGAAAACGTGTGGTTGCACTCAGTAGTCCCCAATGTCCTTTCCAGGTCTAGATCTACGACCTCCTGAGATCGTACCAGAAGTAGGCAGGAATAGACCGCACGTGTGCTTTCAGCCTAGGTGCCTGCCTTCTCACTCTGAAGATCCCTTTGCTCCCATAGGCCCACCCCTACCATCATTAATTTCCTTCTTTAATTTCCATTTTGAGGAAGTGTTCAGGTCATCCACCCTTCACGCCTTTCTTGGTCCCCCTCCTGAAACTCCAGACTTCACCATCATGTCCCTAGATGGCTACTTTCTCCTCCCTCTCTCTCTTTTCAGCTCCTTCTTCTATGGTTTTGTCCAATTAGAAGATAAGCCTCCTGAGGGAAGAGATTGTCTTTCTTTTCGTTAGGTAGTGAGGTAGCAATTTCCCTGAATGTCCCAGTGGCACCTCCAACTAAACAAAGCTGACCTTCTCTGTCTACCTATCACTTTTCCCATTTGTTGGTGGCACAGCTAACTTTTAACTCATTCATGTTAAAATTGTCGATTGTCATTGAATCCTACCTCCCTCCTTCTCCCTTTGGCCAATCAATTGCCAAGTTCAGATCCTTCTACCTCCACAGTCTTTCTCACATATAATATTATTCCCCTATTCATGGGCCAACATCATCTTTCATTTGAGTTATTATAATCAACTCCTATTTGGTCTTCTAGTTTTCTATCTCTCTTCTCTCCAATCTACCTTTCGTTCAAATACACTGTGATTTTGCAAGCATGAGAAATGCCTGTTATGGAGCTCCCTTCACCAACATAGGTTACAATGCCTCTCCAACCTAGCAGATAAGCCCTAGAGAGTTTTCTGCTATAAAGATGTTAAGAGATGTGTCCTGTTGTCATACAGTTAGAAGGTGTTAAAGGCACATTTGAATCCAGGCCTTCCTAATGCCAAGTCCACTGTTCTATTATGTATTTATCTACTTTTCACACTGCTGTAAAATCATCTTCCTTATTCAGAAGTCTCATCGTATCATTCCCCTAAATTTCCAGTGGCTCTCCATTACTTGATGGATACAATATCAATTGCTCCTGCATGCATTCAAGGCCGTCCATGGTCTGGGCCAAACTCTACTATTTGCCTGCACATATTTAATGTTCTAAAGCTAAAGTGGCTTCCTCACTATTTTCTGATCTTGTTCTGCCATTTCCTGTGTCTATTCAGCCCTTAGATACACAATCTCTTATATTTGGAACAGACTCGCTGGACCTGCTCAATCCTTCCCTCCCTTCAAGACTAAGTTCTTCAATAAAGAAGGCCTTGAATGGATTCCTCTCTTCCCAGCTTCCATCTGATCTCTCCTATGTATTCTTTCTCATTCAATTCTGTCTTATTATGTACAGGTTTCACTCCGTTCCTCCCCCTACCCCCAGTAAACTGAAGGCAGTATCATGTTCATCCTTGCATCCTTTTATCTAGCATAGTGTTCTGCACACAGTAGGCTCTTAATAATTACTGAATGGATTCAATTGAACCATGCCAAAGTTGATCTGGTCCGGGTTCTCATGTTTGGCTGTGCTAATGTTTGTTTCTCAGTTTCCTTCCAGAATGCTGTTGCCCTTCACCTGTCATTATAATAGTTACTAATCAGATTAACCACTTGCCTCCACCTACCTGGTATGCTGGCAATCGGTTCAACCAAGTGCCCTTGAAGAGTTTGGCCTTTGTTTCCTTGATTAGATTGGGAATCCTTGGTGACCTCCTTGCCTCAGGGGAGGGCCTAGTTTACATGGGTTTGAGTGACACGTTTGGGACATCAGAGGCTTTTAGACCACATGGGTTTAAGTCGCCTCTTTGTGATGGTTTTAGGTCACGTGGGTGAGTTGCCTGTGTGACTCCCCCTTGACCCTGAAAAAGATATAAAACCAGGGGTTGGCTTTCTCTTTTTCAGAGCTCTGACCCACAGCTGTGGTGGCGTGCATGACTCTGGGCCAGCCCTTGTTATGAGCTCCCCGGCTGAACTTAGATGTTGGTAACTATGAATTGCATGTGGCTTCTCTGTCAATGTTTGTAATTTGTTTATATTTGCTCTAAAGTTCAGTGTGCTGGCTTTTTCCCCTGAACTAAGTGAATGGTATTTGTTTGCTGAATTAAAGTAAGCTTGTCAACCCCTTAACATTGCTTTCCTTAGTAAAGCAGATCAAAAGAACATGAGCTTGCATCGTTCTGTGAGCTGGTTGTTGTTGATTTTACACCCCCCATAGCAGCTGCTAGCTGGATTGTTGAAACACCTGGCTCTGATGGACCTGAGGTGGAAGACTTTCTATTTGCTCTTCTTCTTTAGGATTGTCTTCTTGTTATTCTCATCTTCTCAAAATCACAAATATATATGTATATACATATATATATATACACATACACATATATACATATACATACACACATATGCACACACGCACACAGACACACACACACACATACATTCCCTTCTCTCCACTCATTGTCACCACATTGGTGAGGGATCTTATCACTTTGTGCACGTACTACTGAGATAATCCTCCGCTTGGCCTCCTTACCTTCTGTCTCTGCCTACTCCAATCCATCTCTACGCAGGTGCCAGTGGTTTTCTTAAAGCACAAGTATGACTGTATCCACCCTCCTACTCAATGAATTCTGACGACTTCCTATTAACTCTAAGATCAAATATATAATTCTCTGTTTAGCGATTAAAGTCTCTTCCTCCCTTCTCAGCGTTCTTACCCCTTACTCCTCATTCTGTATTCTACCATCCGGCTCCACTGGCTTCTCCTTGCAAACAACATTCCATCTCCTGACTTCATGTCTTTTCACCAGCTTTCTGCCTGTGTCAGTAAGGCAATAATAGCAATGTAGATGATAATTGTCAAAATGCCTTATGTAGTTCTGTACTGCAAAGTATACGAGACTCTCCCCATGGAAGTTAGAAGAAGTAAACCATTTATTCAGACACCAGAGAACCAGATCCCAAAAGCTGTTTATCCAGTCTATCAAAGCAGCAAAACCTTCCACACGCAATATCACAATCCGGACACTCGCCATCCCAAAACCTCTCCCATCCCCTGCTGGGGTCTTCCCCAAAAACAAACTCACAGTACGCCTAAGTCAGACTGTTCATGATGATGGCCATTAGCAGCGATAACTGCTTTCTCTCTCTCTCTCTCTCTCTCTCTCTCTCTCTCTCTCTCTCTCTCAGCATTTCCTATGACACAACTTCATTTTCCTGTTAGGAAGCTCCTCCTACAACACGTGACTTAGGCTTTTCCTGTGACATAAGCAGGTCACATGGCCTATTAATGGGTGGGAAAGATCTTCAAATCTAAATTGCTGTTACACCCCCATATCTGGAATGTGCTCCTTCTTCAATTCTACCTTCTGGCTTCCCTGGACTCCTTCAAGAGTCAGCTTAAATCTCGCTTTTTGCAAGGAACCTTTCCTGGTCTCTCCCACTGCTAATGCCTTCCCTCTGAAGCTACCTTCCAACTACACTGCATAAATCCTATATGTACATAGTGATATGCATAGTCTCCTTCACCAACACATGAGCTTCTAGAGGCAGGGGCTGTTGTCTTTGTCTTTCTTTGTAAATGCTGGCTGAGTGACTCAGAATCAGGATAGCTGGAGATACCGGTTATATCACCATCGAGCTCAGCACCAATACAGTCAAAATCATTGGTCTTCTGGGGACATAATTTCATTCTTTACACTGAGTGCGTAAGCCACTGGGTCGGTGTGTACACCCCACTCTGTCCTTTCTGTCAGCTGCGCTGTAAGGCAGACCTTAACACAAGAGGCTACCAGTTACAGGAAGGAAAAGGATGTCTCTGTAGAATGGGTCACCAATGCCTTTCAGTAGAAAGATAGGAAGTTGACACAGTGAATGTAATTGCAGGATTTCACTGAAATTAACAAATGATTATTTTTCACTGAAGAAGAATGAAAGAAAACCCGATTTATCAATTTGTTGACTGTTCTTCTCCATGCAGAAAGCAGCCAGATGTCTAAGCTAAGTTGTGACACAATAATAGCAATGATAATAATAATAATAGATGACATTTATACAAGTGCCTTAAGGCTTACAAAGTGCTTTACACATATTATCTCATTTGCTCCCATTGACACACAGAATTAAAATGTTTGATAATGAGTAGACACAGCTGGAGTGACAAGGGTCACTTCTGCTAATGAAGGGTGTCCCTGTGGGAAGGGAATGAATGTCTCCCATGTGAATATGTCAAGCAGAACGGGAATTTCATCTACTGGAACAGTGGATGGCATGTTAAGATGGTCTTTGGATGGGGGGCGTTGCTTGGGTTTGGGACCTCCTGAACAGGGCAAACCAGAGCAGGTTAGAGTGCACCTTGCAGGGTCAGAACACACTGTACTGGTAACAAGAAATCTGAGGAGTCTGAGGCCCATTCCCCTCTCTTAGAGGGCAGGGAAGTGATGCAGTGGGTAGAGCACTGGGTTTGGAATCAGCAAGACTCATCTTTCTGAGTTCAAATCTGCCCTCAGACACTTATTAGCTGTGTGACCCTGGGCAGGTCATTTAACCCTTTTTGCCTCAGTTTCCTCATCTGTAAAAGGAGCTGGAGAAGGAAATAGCAAACCATTCCTGTAACTTTGCCAAGAAAACCCCAAATGGGGTCACGAAGAGTTGGAAATGACTGAACAACAGTAACTGAACTCTTCCTTATCTATTATCCTCTCTCACCACGCTCCCCTATGACCTCTTCACTGGGGTCCAGCTGAGCTTCCAAGTTTTTACTTATTCATAGAATCTCAGAAGTTCAAGGGATCTTAGAAGCCATGTAATCAAACTCATAGCTAACTAAAATTTTCTCCACAACCTGCTAAATGGGTAATGCTGTTGATGACTGATTACTTCCAGTGAATGGGAACCCCTTCTACTTTGAGATAGCTCTAAATAGTAAAAAGTTATTCTTAGCATTAAAATTAAATCTGCCCCTTTCCACCCTCCCTCTATTACACCTAGTTCTACCCTCTGGGTTCAAGCAGAATAAATATAACCTGTCTTCCATGTGGCAGCCTTTAATTAAAAATCGCTAAGTCACTTTTCCTCCAGGATAAACATTTCCGGTTTAACCTGAGGATTCTTTCCATGTAATGGACTCCAGTCCTCTCAACCTCCTGGTTTCTGTCTTCTGGCTACCCTAGGTGCTTTTCTTAAATAGAGGATCTGGGAGGAGTTCTCCTCCCCCCCCCCCTCTCTCTTTCTCTCTCTCCATATATATATACATATATATGTATATATATACATATATATATATATATATATATATGCTTCATGACACATGGCCAATGTGTTGTGCATGTAGGGGTGGGGTGGGGGTAGAAGGGGGAAGAGAGATTTGAGACAGGGCCATAGGAATGGGAAGCTGGTTGTAAACTCAGAAAACAGTCTCAGAGAAGGAAACTGAATATTTGAGAAGGGAAATGACTTTTTCAAGATGACACGATGGTGAACTTACACATGAATACAATCTCTTCTTGATTTGCCAATGCAAAGTTATAGCCACTAAGTCTTGAAAAGAACTAATGTACTTATTCCAGATAATTCTTATCTACTCATTAAAGCAGGGCTCATGGAGTCTCTCTGAGGAGACACTTTGTTGGCTAAATATGACATAAATCATATTCATATTCAATACCCCTGGCCTTAAAAACTACAACAAAAATTTTAATAATGTATAAAATTATTTATTCATTAAAATAGGTCAGAGGCTAATCATAATAAGTAAAAAAATGTGAATTACTTTAATATATGCAGTTTAATAGGCAGCTGGTGCTACAGTACATAGAATGCTGGACCTAGAGTCAGATGACCTGAATAAAATGTGGGAATTGAGTAAACCACACTGATTTCATCTTGTGGCTCAATTCTGGAGCTAACTTAGTTCCCTTTCTGTTCAATTATGGGTTGAGTCCAATTTCTATCTTGTGAGAAAATTTTATTGAATTATGGGAATTGGGAGAAAACGGTATTTCATTGTTTGAACCTAGCCCTGTATGTCTGGGAAGCTAGATCATTTCTACCTGCTGCTTAGAGACCCTTAACTAAAGGTTCTTAACTAGGTTATACTCACCAGAAACATGGTCAGATCCAAAGATTGATGCAAGGAGTTTTCTCACAATTATACATCACAAGCAACCCATATGTCTTATCTGAAAACTGGCCCCTCACTGGTCAATCAGTTATTATTTCCATGTTCCCTTTCACTGAAAACAGGTGCTTAGGGGGAGTGGGATGCCTCTTTTTCTGATTTCAGAGAATTACACCTGTTTCCTCTCCCCCTCCCAACTTGGAAAGTCCCTAATCTTTCCTTTGATTAGAAATCAGATTACCTAATTTTGTATTCTGGTTAATTGTTTTCTCTTAATTAATTGGTCTTATTTGATTAGTTATTTTTAATTCATAAAAATCTGTCTCACCCTGTATCCAGGGTCTTTGGACTGTGTGGGGAGTCCACAGACTAGTTCATTATGCCTGTCTTACTAATCAATCATATCGCTTGGGTCATTCCTCACTTACTATTAATTATATGCTAAGCAAATATAGCTTTATATACTTACTAGCTGTGTGACTTTGAGAAATTCACTTAACCTCTGTCTGTCTCAGTTTCCTCAACTATAAAATAGGCATAATAACAGCACCTAGCTCCCAGGGTTGTTGTGAGAACAAAAAGAAATGATATTTATAAAAAGCAGTTAGTACAATGTCTGGCACATAGTAGGCACTACATAAATACTTATTCTTTTCCCTTCCCCTTTCCATTTTTTGAGAGGGTACCACGGTATGGTGAATAAAGTGATGGACTAGCAATTGAGACATCTAAGTTCTTTGCTCAGTTCAACCACTGTTTAGTTGTGTGACCTTAAATAAATCCCTTTCTTTCTCTGGCCCTTGGTTTTCTCCACAAATAAATAAAGTTGATGGGAACTAGTGAATCCCTAAGTTCCCTCCAGCTCTGACTTTCTTTAACTCTATAATTTGATTCTATTTCAACTATACTTAATCTCACAACTTAGACTAGCAAAATATTGATGAATTGAAGGCTAGTACCTTCAATAAAACAGGCACTGCCCATGAATAAATGAGAATGTGTTTGCATGTTATCAGCTCTGTTCGAATTTTACATACCTTATATTGTGTAGCAATGCCTAGGGAATCAGATGAAGTATCCATGGTACTGATGCCTCCAATCTGTTCCTAGGCGCTCACTTAAATGAAAAAGTCATCATTCACAAAAGAAGCACAACACAAAACCTGATGTGCAGATTTGCTAATTATATTTCCCTGTGTAGGCTTGAGCCAGTGGCATAAGTCTTAGCAGTGAAATCCAGGAGACAGGCATCTGACAGTGAGTAGACATAGCTACACTATGAGAACCCACAGTGAACATTGGCCCTGAGTTGCTTTTCATGGTGGAGTTGCAAATTCCCTTTTAAGTAGTATCACTCATTGTAGAGCCTGTTATAGATTCTTCAATCCCTAGTTCCCCAGGCAATAGATGCACTCAAGCCAGAGATGAGACTTCATTTTACATACAGAGTGAACAAAAGCATCTATTCATTCCCTTGCCTGCACTGACACCAGCCCACGTAAACACCCACACAGACTCCACACACAAAAACCTTGCATCTCCTTGGTGCTAAAAGAGGCTTCTTCTATTGCACACAGCTGTTTTCCCATACCCACCATTAACGCGAGAATAGAATATGTTGGTCCTAAGAGATTTCCAGTAATCATGCATTCATTGATTCATTCCACAAATATTTATTAAGGGCCTACTATGTGAAAAAGCCATCTCATTTACCCCTCTTCTTCTGGGTAACTATTCTCTATTTTACAGGAGAATATCGTGAGAAAAGGGGCTTCTGAAGCAGCTACAGGGATAGAAGGTGATATTGGGAAGAATATTTGATCTAAGTTGTGAACTCCAGAAGCAAGTTGCCAGGGAATGATGAAGTACCTTCTTCTCTGGAAAAGAAGGACAGGAGAAAAGAAAGAAAGAAGACAATCCTCTGTCTCAGATGATATGGTGGCAAGGACATTATGAAGGTCTATTTTGTTACAGTGATGACACCATGGCATAACATCAATTTTTGATTATTTCTAGATAGGGGAAGGAGCAAAATTATTGTGTCTGAGCAAATCAGCCAGCTCTCTCTCTCTCTTTCTATGTGTGTGTGTGTGTGTGTGTGTGTGTGTGTGTGTGTGTGTGTGTGTATCTGTGTGGAGGGCACACATGAATGCGTGATATGCATAGCCACCCATTCTCTAAAGCCTAGCTTAAAAATCACCTCATCTATGAAGTTTCCCTTGACTACTGCAGCCTTTACTGATCTCTGATCTCTGGCATCTTATAGCAATTGCAGCCTATGGAATCGATAAGGTACTCAAATACCTATGGCTTTGTGACATTACTTGCCATGCTATTTAACATTTTAGAAATATGTGTCCTGTCTTCTCAAGTGAACACTGGGTTCTTCTGAGTCAAAGTCCATGTTTTATAGTTCTTTGTGTCTCTGATATCACCTATCACTGATATGCATATAGTAGTCATTTTATAAAAATAAAAACAGCAACAGCAAAAACAACCCCCCTCCCCCAACAACTTGCTGAATGAGTTAGCATCAGTTTAGGGGAAAGTAGTGACTTATAGCTGGGTTCTAAGTCCTCCCTTCTTCTCTGGTCTGTCTAGAGTGGAACTTGAGAGTAGTGTGAATTGCCCTCTGCTGGCTACAAGGAGCATGAGAGGACTTGAGAGGAATTTTCTCACTCTAACTCAAATAACAGAGAAATAGACCAGGTTGAATGATTGTCAGGGCAAAAACAGACCTGATCTAAGGTATTTGCTGGCTGACTGGGTGCAACTTTGGATCTGATTCACAAAAGAGCTGAAATAGCTCTGAACTGTGGTCTATCTCATAAAAGAGCTCCGATCTCTGCCTTGTGTGGAAGAGGCCATATACAAACTAAAGTTTAGTGGAGAACAAGCAGAGGAAAGAGGGCCTATCAAATGACATTAGCAGTTTAGACCTTGGCAAAGAAAGCAGCTTAGTAAATGAAGACATCAGACCTGTAGATGACATTAGCAATTCTATAAGTAAGCTGTAAGGAGCAGCTTGAGAGGCAGAAAAAAAATGCTCTAGTTTTCATGCAGCCCTTGTAATGTAAGCTCTTTGGGCTACGCACATTCC
Source organism: Phalanger gymnotis (assembly GCA_028646595.1). Classification (NCBI taxonomy): domain Eukaryota; kingdom Metazoa; phylum Chordata; class Mammalia; order Diprotodontia; family Phalangeridae; genus Phalanger; species Phalanger gymnotis. Next base: position 750,579,255 of record CM053622.1, read on the forward strand.
CTTTCCCTAGTGTATGCTCTGGCTATACATATTCTCTGTATGTATTTCCTTTCCTATGATCATTCTATGCATGTATTTCCTCTTCTGTTGGTGGCATCAGAATATATGGGAGAGGGGTCCCCTGTGGTATTTTGGGGGGAGAGGAGGGAGAAGAGAACATTTCTTGTTAACTACTTTGCTATTCCATTTTGATTAAATGCCTTTTGACTTTAATTGATGCGTCCTCTAGTCTGGTTTGATAAAAGAAAAACAGTAGTAGAAGCATTTGAACTATAATTTCAAATAGATGCTACTCCAAACCTGGTGTGCTTTGAACATGGTATAGCTCCAGGTTCCAAAATTTGAGTGGAATATATTATGTACACACACACACGCACGCACTCATGCGTCATCAGATATTTATAGAGACAATGTAATATAGAGCAGAAGCATTGTCCAACTTGCTGCCTGCTGGCCTTAGAAAGAAGCAGCCTGCAAAACTCCCAAGTCCCCAAACTAGATTAAAATGTTATAGAGAAAGCTTTAATAAAATAAATAAATATACGATACAATATAGATAATGGTCATTTGTGGTTTTCTAAGTCACTATGTGGCTTGCAGGGAGCCCTTTCAATTTGAGTTTGCCACCACCGATGGAAAGGATAAAGCATCAAACTAGAAGTCACAAGATATGGGTCTTAGTTCTGGTGCTCAATGTTTACTGTCTATGCTACCGTAGGGAAATAACTTGAACCTCTGTGAGCCTCAGTTTCCATATCTGTAAAAACAGGATAATAGTATTGGCCCAACCACCTCACGACATTGTTGAGACAGTCCAACGTAAGACATCAGTGGTTCATCTTATCTGTCATCTCATCAATATGCATTCCCCCTTGGTGAAGATCGCAACCCATCCGCATCTGTTATGCTGTGACTTTTGCTCCCGTCAATGCCTCTGTAGGGAATTCACTTTTCCCACTGTGCAGATACTAATGCAACACTCAGGCCATCCAGGAGTCATCCCTTGTTCTTGATACGTGCCCAGCTCACATTCTTTATCGGTCATTTAGAATAAAATCACTCTGAAAATGAAAAAGGGCTCTACAAATGACCATCACCACCAGGACTCATTTCAAAGCATTGTTTTAGGTACTAAAAGGCAGAGGAAGAAGTAGATCATGTTCAACACCAGAGAGAACACCAGCAGCAGCTAGGTAGTACGGTGGCTAAAGAGCTGGACTTGGAATCAGGAAGGCATGAGTTCAAATCCTGCCTCAAATATTCCCTGGCTGTGTGACCCTAGGCAAATCACTTCAACTGCCTCATTTTCATCATCTATAAAATGCATATAACAATAGCAACTAGCCCCCAAGGGTATTACGAGGATCAAATGTGATCACATCTGTAAAGCTCTTTACACGTCTTAAAGTGCTGTGTTTTTGTTCGGTTTATTCATTTTCAGATGTGTCCGACTCTTCATGATCCCATTTGGGGCTTTCTTGGCAGAAATACTGGAGCGGTTTGCCATTTCCTTTTCCAGCTCTTTTTACAGATGAGGAAATTGAGGCAAACAGGGTTAAGTGACTTGCCCAGGGTCACATAGCTAATAAGTGTCTGAGGCCACATTTGAACTCAGGAAGATGAGACTTCCTGACTCCAGGCCCAGTTCTTTATCTATCAACTGTGCCACCTAAAGTGCTGCATACATACTATTAATAATGATAATGACATTATTATTATTAGACATCAGGAGACCTGGATTTCAATTCTGTCTAGTTTTGGGACCTAGGGTAAGTCATTCCCACTTTCTGGTTCTCAATTTTCTCATCTATAAAAAAAGGCATTAGCCAACATTATAAAATATCTCTTCCAGTTTTTATATTCCATGATTACAAAAGGTAAACATATGGTGCCGACCCTCAAGGGACTTATATACATTTGTAACATATACATATATGTATGTATACATATACATGTATATGGGGGTTGGTAAACAGATGGCTGGACATGTAGATGCACATATTGGAAGGAAAGAGAAAATCTTCCTGGTGCATCTTGGCAAGTTTCCAGAGGGTATAAGTCAACCTAGAAATGTTGAACTAGGTTTCTCCTAGGCTTGAGGCTATTATTTTATTTTATTTTTATTCTTAAGTAGAGGACAAATGTCTTTAAAATAAAAGACTCTCTGTTGGGTGAAAGGGTACTCACAGATTTTCCATCTTTTATTAACCAGGGGAAAAATGAAAACCACAATTCTACCTAGCTAAGAGAGTTACTTATATTCAGAAATATAGAAATACCACTGCAATTCTTCACTGTGTGGCCACCTTTGAAAAGGTCTGGTCTCTTCCCACTGGCTGCTCTGAATCACTAATGCCATTCTGGGGAAAGAAGAAAAGGGAAAGAATCCAAAATTTGCCACTATTTAAGAATTCAGTCTCGTGGACAAGGAATTCATTTACTCTAATGGTAGTCCAGAGGATGGCTAAGCCTGCAGCTGAGGAACAACACGGGCCACTGCACTTAGATCCATTCAGGCAGACAGAGCCCATGCCCACAGGGTGTGTAAAGGGGATTGACATCTGCCTTGTTTGAATGTAGCAGGAAGAGTTAATGGGTGAAAAATCGCCCAGTTTCCATGATAATCACAGTAGACATTCTTTATAGTGCTTTGCAATCACAACATGGGTTACATGTAAATTTCTGGGTGCCAGATTTCAAGAAGAACATAGTTGTGCTTGAGAGTGTCCACAGAAAGGTAACCATGCCAAATGAAAACAATGGAGAGTATATCATATAGGAATCGGAAGAAGGAAGAAGAAGCCTAGAGAAGGCCCAGAGAAAAGCCAAGACTGGCACAGGGGAGGGCAGAATTATGCCCATGAGAGCTGACTTCAAGCCAAGGGCTGATGGGCAAAAGTATTAGCCTTGCTGTATTTGGCCTCCAAAGGCAGACTTAGGAAAAATGGGGGTAAGTTACAGAGAGGTAGATTTCAATTCAATGTAAGGAAAAACTTCCTTAAAGCTAGAACTGGTAGTGGGTTCTCCATCACTCTAAATCTTCAAAGAGAAGCTAAATGACCATGCATCAGAGGTAGTATAGAAAAGCTTCTCCTTTAGGCATGGGTTGTGCCAAAGTCATAAATTTAGAACTGGGATATGTCATCTCACTTCCCCCCCTTACCCCGAGCAATTTAACATATGAGGACACTGAGAACCAGAGAAATTATATGAGGTAATAAAGTGCACCCCTCTCATTTTATCCAGAAGGAAAGTGAAATTTAGATACGAAGTCATTTGCCCAAAGGAGCTAATAGTCATTAAGAGAGTTGGTACAAGAATTAAGGTCTCCTGACTCCAAAGCTAGTATTCTGCCTATAGTGAAAATGCACTAAGATCCTTCCTGGACTCTGCCTGTGTCTACATGTGGAACTTCTTCAGCTAATTCTCACATCCCCATGCTTGCCTTCCAATCTGATCTCTGAGATATCTTGTTTTCCTCTCATCCACTCCAGTTCACAGGATTTTACTGGGCTTCAATAGTTTGTCTACCTCAGACTATAAGCTCTCTAATGGGAGGCAGAGACTATTGGAGAGGCTTGCTTAGTCCAGTAGCTAGCCACCACATACCTGAACTTAATTAATTTGGCTTTCCTGATGTTGAGGATTCTGAGAGCGGGTGTTCTAGTTTCACATGGAAACCTTCACCTCCTTGGAAGAAGTTCCTGTACACTTCTAATATATGTTTTTTTCCCATATGAAAAATGGGGGTGTGTAGGCTCCAAGATGAGAAGAGCAATAACGACCTGTAGTGTAGGACAAATGGTTAGAGCTCTGGCTCTCTATGACCCAGATGTTCCCAATGGCTGCCTGTCACAGATGGCCAATACATACACAGACCCACACAACTAACCCAACAGAGTAGCCCCAGGTTTTCTTTTCAAGTCATCGACTCCGGTCACATATGTCATCTCCTCAACACTCTTGTGGTCACTATTCCAGTCTTGACTCTGTTTATGTCACATCTGGACTCTTGAAATGGTTCCCTAACAAGGCTCATTGATTACCATTTCTTCTTCCTAATCTTTCCTTGGCAGGCTATGTGATTATCCTCTCCCTGTCTCTCTCCTTCTACCTTCTACCTCTCCCATTCCTTCTCCTCTCCAAAGGAAGGTAAATTTTGATGGCCAGATTAACTTGGGGTTTACTGGCTAGATCTCTCTCTCTCTCTCTCTCTCTCTCTCTCTCTCTCTCTCTCTCTCTCTCTCTCTCTCTCTCTTTCTCTTACAAAACCTGAACCCAGTTCACTCTGAAGCTCATAGATTGGACCACAATAGGTCCCTGCCCGAGCTCCACTCACTGGCTGTATTTTGGGCCTTCCTGGCTTAGAGTGAATGTCAATGATAACTGTTTCTCTTTGGAACAGCAACCCTGAGGGTCTTCTCCTCCCAGCTTGATTTTTTTTCCTTTTTTTTCTAATTAAAGGGGCCATCTCTTGACTCACTTCTTAAAGAGGCCTATTCACTGAATGGGTGTTACCTCACTCTGAGTACATGAAAAGGCCTTAAACTAAAAGGGCTGGGGTCTCCCAGTACATCCTGGGTCATCTCCAGTCAACCTGATGAATATCTGGTCACTGGATCCAGATGGCTCTGGAGGAAAAAGTAAGGCTGGTGACCTTGCCCAGCCCTCCCTCACTCAAATCCAAGTCAACTGCAAGTCATGTCATAATTTCCCTGATGCCATGGTCCTCTTCGAAAACGAAGGACAAACACAACCAAAACAATATGATTATCCCAAGTAATCATCCTAAGACATAGGTCTAACCATGTGCTTTTCCTAACAAAAACCATCAGTGACTTCCTACTTTTTATAGGATGAAATACCAATTTCTGGCTATGGCATTCAATTCTTCCACAACCTGGGTACAAACTTATTTTTTTAGCTTTATCTTTGATTGTTCTTTAAATATTCTATATTCCTACCTAAATCTAGGAAAGGTAGCATGTGTAGAGCTCTGAATTTGGAGTTCAGAGGAAGTAAGGGTTCAAATTTTGCCTTAGACACTGACTAGCTATATGGTCCTAGGAAGATCTGGGTTCCAGTCCTTCCTTAGACACTAATTAGCTGTATGGCTTAAGTTGTTTATCTTCTCTGGGCCTCAGTTTTCTCAGCTATAAAATGATGAAGTTGGACTAGATGACTCTAAGGTTCCTTTTAGCTATAAATCTATGTTCCTGTGACAATTCCTCAACTTGGTCTTGTCCTTTCCCGTCCCTGTGTCTATATGCTCACTCTTTCCCCCAGGTCTGGACTGTATTACCAAGCCACTTCTTGATGAGACTCTTTCTTTCCTTCGAGGCCCTTTTTAAGTAGGGGGAGAAGTGTGAACTTGGCCTTGAAGCCTTCCCTGATTTCCCCATCTGAAAAGTGTATCTCTGTTTCCTCAAATCTCTGCCAGACATACACTTTGGCAACTGTCTTATTTCCCCTTGTTAACACAGTTATTTGGGAATATGTTGTTTCTCTTGCTTTAGACTGTAAGTTTCTAGAGGACACAGCTTATATTGTTTCTATCTTAGTGTCCCTAGCATCAAGCCTGGTGCTTCACACATAATGGAAAGGGAATGGGAAAACATCTATTAAGGGCTTACATTGTGCCAGGCACTTAGCACAGTGATGGTAGTACAAAAAATAAGTCATTCCCTGCTTTCAAAGAGTTACCATTTTAATAAGAGGAGACATAAAGGAGAATGGTGGCCAGGGAGAAATGTTCTGGTAGCATAATTTTGACTACTGTTCTCAGATCTACTGTAGGAAAAGGGGAAAGGGGACTTGCAACATAGTAGATCTGGACCAAACTACACATGGTAAATGCTTACTGTTCAGAAGCCTGGGATCCCAGGGTTCTGGGTTAGAGGTAGAACCTAGAGATCAGGAATGTAACAGCATGAAGACAGCTGGAGGGTAGCAAGGTGGGTCTGGATACAGGTTGCACTAAATAAATATTGATTAAATTGAACAAAATTTGCACCCAGAGGCAGCACTTCCATTGCAGCAGCCTGGGGCTTTCCAAACAGAACCAAGTCCACAGGAACATCTATACCTGTCTGAAATCTGGAGCTCTCCTCACAAGGAGATGGCATTCAGCACAGTGTCCTCTTACCTGTTGGATGTGTGTGTGTACCTATGTATATATACATACATATACATATACACATGCACATATACACATACATGTATGTGTGTATGCATATGTATATGCCTATATATGCATATCCATATCCATATCCATATCCATATCCATATCCATATCCATATCCATATACATATACATATAGTCAGATCCTTCACTGATACAGCCGGCTATAAGACGGTTTGGAATCCTTGTCGCTGGTCCTTGTAAGCTTGAGAGGCCTTGACATCATTTGGATCTACTCCCAAATACTGTTAAATCACTACTGAGGCCTCTTATACAGATGGACCCCTGTCATATTCATCTCTCTGCTCACCCGTATGGTTATACATTTTAATGCAGATATGGTCTCTTCCATAAGCCAGGACCGTGGTGTCTTCCATGCTGTCCTTGGCATAAAAAGGCTCACCTACCATCTGTGGGGCATAACTTTGGAGATGTCTTTTCAGTAGTGGTGATGGATTGGCACTCACCTGCCCGTGATCTGTCACAAACCCTCCCTGGCGACTGGTCACAAATTCCTGGAGACAAACAGGACAGGCAGCACTTATACAGGCCTCATAGGTGTCTATTTTGAGCCAGATGGCAACTTAGAGGTCATTTAGTCCAACTCTTGCATTTCATAGTTGAAGAAACTGAAGATTTGAGAAATTAAATGTGAATAATATGTGCCAGGCACTTCACTAAGTGCTTTACAAATATTACCTCGTTCAATTCTCACAACAACCCTGAGAAAGAGAGAACATGGGAAATATACTAGGATTTGAACTCAGGTCCTGTGACTCTGAGGTCAGTGGTCTTTCTTCCACATAATGCTGCCTCCAGGCACTATTGTGTTATGGCTATTGAGCTCAGTAGATACAAGTCCTAGAGAACTAGCACTTCAAAAAAGTTGTCACCTTGGAATGGCTTTGCTGTTTGTCCCTCTAGGAGGAGGGAGAGGAAATCAACAGCTAGCTAAGGAATTTGGAGCCACCCCTATCTCCACACAGTGAGGGATGCATCAACCTCTGTTCTACTCCGTGCAGCACTCAGCATTAATCCAATTTGAAGAACTGTGGAACAAACTGAAATCTAATGAAAGGTACACAGGGCCTAGAAAAAAATTAATTAGAAAAATCACTTAGTAGCAGAGGAGAAGAGTCTGCATATGGCAGCCCAAAGCTCACTGTGAAAGCTCAGACATTGGGTAGGCTGCTGACTCAGCCTTCATTGGCAAGGCCACATTGCGTAGATATCCCTCTCTGGGTCACCATACACAATGCAAAACTTCTCTTTGACCAGCCCTTCTTCCCATAGGTTGAAAAGGCGGCCCCTCTTTCCTAGTAACCCGCCTCCCCCTACTTATTCAAGGTGCCTTCTATTCCCCATTGATGTCTGCTACTTGGAAGGTCATCTCAGGAAATGTACTGGATTCTCAAATGTCCTCTTCCCTAATCTTTCCAGGTCTTTCACCCCATCTTCCCTTCCTCCTGGACATATACCATACATCCAGACAGTAAGGATCCAAGAGCAGGAAAGTCAGTTCATTTCGTTCTTTGCCTTCCACCAGAACTCACTTATTCTATGGAACAGCTGAACCTGGGTTCTAGTAAACAGAATTCTAGGTGGTTTGCCAAGGACAGAATTGGCCACAAGACCAGCTTACACAAGGATCTGATGAAGGTACTATGGTCATTGTGCCCAGAGAGAGAAAACTTAGGGAGAAAACCCCAAACATCTTCAAGTATCTGAAGGGTTACAGTGTAGCAGACATTCAGCTTGTTTTGCCTGACTGCAAAGGACAGAACTGAGAACAATGAGTGGAATTTATAGGGTAGCAATCTCTTGGCTTGGCCATAGGTAATACTGATAATTGGAGCTGTCCAAAAGGAGAATGGGTACTTTTTTAAGATAGTGAGTTCCCTGTCATTGGAAGTATTTTAATAGAAGGCTGAATGAATATTTGTTGGGACTATCACAAATAAGATTCTTGTTACAGATAGGAATGATATCTAAAAGTTCCTTTTGGTGTTAAGATTCTAGGCTTCTATGATTCTGGACAGTAGCTTTATATGTCATGGACATTGGAGGTTGGTTGTTTCCTATTTTTAGCAACTGTGAAGGGGCTGCCCAGATCCTTCTGCCTTTTCTTTGTGCCATCAAGATTAGTGCCATCTATGGTTCACTTGAGAAATTAGTCCTATAGTCTTGACTTCGTCCTGCTTCTCTGAGTCACACTCAGAGTCTTAGCAACTAACCACTTAGGTAAAATGGCTTTAGAAGCTTTTCTCTTTGGAAAAGGAAGTAGCCTGGGGTACTCAAAAGATGGTGGCATGTTTGCTGGGAATTTGCAAATAAGCCCTTGGGATGGGCCTGACAGGCTTCCACCCCCTGCAATGCACAAGGCTGGTTCTGAACAATTCTGAGCTGAATCATTCTGAGATGGCTCTGATATGAAAATCACCAGGCAGGAAATTTAGTGAGATTTGCTTCAGATAAAGGAATCCTTCAAAAGATGATGAAATTTTTAATGATGAAAATTTTAATTACTCTCCTCTGAAAGAGGCTGACACCAGAGTGCTCATTAGCTGAGAAGTGGCTCCCTCCTCTGAAAGTTAGCGGAGGCTAATTTCATTGTACTTCCAGGGGAAGGGGGGAGAGGAGGCTCTGAGACAATCTAGTCTCTGAACATCACACAGGTAGGAAAGCAAAAGCTCATTAATTCAACATCAATTCGTCCAAAAGCAACACTGCATTTGCTCTTGGGGCCATTCAGCCTGCCAGTCATCAGAACTCATTTGCTTGAGAGTAATCCAAGCTCTGACACCAATGAGCTCTGTGACCTTTGGCAAAACTACTTCGCCCATCTCAGTTTCTCTAACTATAAAATGGGGTTAATTGTATTTGACCTTCCCTACATCACAGAGGTGTGTAAGTATAGAACTGTAGAATCAGAGGGCTGGAAAAGACCTTAATTATCAACTATTCTAGACCTACCTACTACATTTTACAAAGGGAGAAACTGAGGGTCAGAAAGACAAGACTCTAGGCCATATAGTCACTTAGTGACTGTTTCAAGGTTGCTTTCCTAACCCTCAGGACCATGTGGCTTCCTTGACACCACTATCTTTCTGAGATCATGTGTAAAGTTATTTACAACAAAGGAAATACACATACACACAAATATATATACTATGTCCATCTATGAGTTAAGCTGTGAATCAACAAATTATCACTAAATACTTTCTGTGAACTAGAGAATGAATGAGATACAAAGATGGATAGAACACAGTCCATTCAAATAAGTAGAGATTTATTGGACACCTACTATGTGCAAGGTACTGCCATAGATAGTAAAGAATTAAAATGATAAAGACAATGCCGTTCTTGTCCTCAAAAATCTTATGAAGGAGTTATAATATCACTGGTGAGAAAAGATAAACATGAGAAGGATCATTAATCTTCCAAAATGGCAGATGAGGGCCTAATGCATGGCAACCACCCAGGAGTACAGAGAAGGGAGCTTCTGTGTGGGTTTTAGTCATTAGGACAAATGTTAGAGAAGAGAGGCGATGTTCTGGTGATGAAGAGTGGAGAGGATTTGTTGCATAGGGAGACAAAGAGGATAGCATGGGAGGTGGAGACAAGAGCATGACCAAAGCTATAGCCAAGAAAAGAACAGGCCTACTTTCTAGTATGTAAGAAGTAAAGGAACCCACACTGCCATCCTGTCCTACTGCCTTAGTGTGATGTGGAGGTGACCCTGGGCACCGGAGCACGTGCTCTGGCAGGCCCTCACAAACTGGCATGGCTTCAAGTATGGGCCCAATGATGGACTCCATGTCTATCACCCAAGGACCAGCCTAGCTAAATTCAGAGATGCCCTGAGAAAAAGAAAGCTTGGGCAAGAGGAAGGGGGTGATAGCTATTTTCTAGAGTTTAAAAGGCTGCCATGGGAAAGAGGGAGTTGACTTGGTTCCAGAAAATAGAATTAAAAGCAGTTTTTAGCAGGTGGAAGACAGGAAATTTAGGCTGACGTAAGTAAAGACTTCCTAACAACAAAAGCTGTTCCAAAGTACAATGGCCTACCTCGTGTGTTAGTAGGCTTCTATTCATTGGCAGGAGAAGTAAAGTGGGGTGTGGGGAGGCGAGAGTCTTCAAGCAAGGCTGGATGGCCATTTATCAGGTCTGTTGTAGACAATTTGTTGTCTAGGCATGGGTTGGATAGAATGGATCATAGATTTGGAGCTGGAAGAGACTTTAGAGGTCATAAAATCCATCTCCCCCTCATTTTACAGATGAGGAAACTGAGACCCCAAGAGATGAAATAACCTGTCTGAGGTTACACAACTATCAAGGATTTAAGGATGGATTTGAACCTTGGTCTTCTTGATTCCAAGTACAGTGTTCTCTCTACTATCCAATTCTGACTCTCAGGTCCCTTCCAACTTATTTTGTGACTCTGGCTGGAAGGTAATGAATTTTTCAGCCATGGAAGCTCTTGAAAATATCAAACGTGCATCAGAATATTTTTAACATGCATAGGTAAAATACATAATTGATATCATACTACTTGCCTTCTCAATGGGTCAGGGAGAGACTGGAGGGAGGGACAAAATTTGGAACTCGAAATTTTAAAAAATGAATGTTATGAATGAATGAACAAAGAGAGAAGGAAAGAAAGGAAGAAAGGAAGGAAGGGAGAAGGAAAGAAAGGAAAAAAAGAAAGAAGGAAAGAAAGAAAGAGAAAAAGAAAAATATGCATAGGTGAAGGGGGTACTACCATTAATGAAGTCATGGATACCTGAAGTGATAGAATAAATAGAAAAAATAAGACTACATGAAATTGTTTCCATCCCCTTGTCCCCTACCTTCTGGTGGGCTCCAAAGTCTTGGGCTTACAGATACTGGTTCCCTGTAGTGCTACAGGGGCTTCTGTGAAGCTCACTGGTCACTTGTCAGTAGGGAGGAAGTATTCAGGTAAGACTGAAAACAAGGCAAGGTTTTCATCTTTCTCTGTGCCTCCTGGGCCCCCTATTGACAAGCAGCCGGAATCCTCTATAACATGGAAAAGGGCTTGTTAAGTACCTTCCTTTCCTACAGTTAAAATGAAATAACGATACAGTAAATCCCCAATTATTCAAACTAATGAAGGAAAGTGGCAGACCAGCTGATCAAAAAAAAAGTGGATAATCCAAAAACAATATTAGTTTGGGAGGATGGGACTCCTTGAATCTAGAAATAATTTCTGCGTCTAGCAGAGAGATGTTGTATTTGCCTTAGAATGAAAATTAGATTCGAACTGAACACTTAAGTCATATACTCCCTGACAATTAGGATGTGCAAGAGGCAGACTGTCTTGTGATTAAGTGGAAATCACAGGGACTGGCTTTGGAGCTGAGGATGTGGGTTCAAGCCCCACTTCTGACACTTAGGACCTATGCAATCTTGTATAAAGTCCTTAACCTCTCTGGGCTTCAGTTTCCTAACCTATAAAAAGAGCAGGTTAGATCTGATGAACCCTGAGGTCCCTTCCAACTATCAATCTATGATTCTCATTATCACTGTTACAGATGGACTGTAATCAAAAGTTTCTTGCAGCACATGCAAAATTGGCTTGGGGTGGTCTGTATTAGGAAGGAAGTATTTGAAGATTTTCATGTGTTGTTTGACTTGTTTCAAAGAGGCGGTTGACATTTATTGCTCATAGGACACATTTCTATTTGTTTTTGCCAAATACTAGACTGACAGATCAGGAGGATATTCTAGGTCTCCTCTGCCTGGGATTCAGCAGACCATTCCTGACCTCCTTATGGGCAACAGAGAGAGATGCAGGCTGGATGAAAGTACATCTCTGTGAATTCCAAACTGGTTGAATGGCTGAACTCTAAGAGGACTCCTTATGGACTAAAGTTGCTTTAGAGGGTAGCCTCCAGTGGAGTGCTGCTACAGGGATCGATGCCATTCAATGCTGGTTTTTTTTTTATTAAAGACTAAGCTGAAGATGTAGATAGCATGCTCATCAAAGCTGGCCATGACATAAACTGAGGAAAGATAGCTACCACACACAGGGACAGAGACTAAACTCAAAAAGATCATAATATGTTAGAACAGTGGTCTGAATCGAATAAGATAAAAAATATTAGGGATAAGTATAGAGTCTCATACTTGAGATTTAAGAACCAAATGCACAATTACAGATTGAGGAGGCACGGCCATTTAGCAAGGTTTTTTTTTTTAAGTCTGGGTTTTTGGTGGGCTAAAAACTCAATAGAGGTCAAATATGGCAGCCCCCACCCCAAAAGCTATCATCATCTTGGGTTGCATTAATAAAAGAATAATATCCAGATCAAAGGAAGAGATAATCCTAGTGTCTTCTCCCCTGGCCAGAGCAGTTCTAGAGTATAGTATTGTATTTAGTTCTAAACACTGTACTCAAGGAAGGGCATCAGTGAGCTGGGATGCATCCAGAGGAAGTCCATATGGAAAATACAGTATACACAAACACACATCTATTCATACATACACACATACAAGGGCATCTAGGTGGTACAGTAGATAGGACACAGAGCCAGGGGTAAGGAAGACCTGAGTTCATATCCAGGCTCAGACACTTACTAGCTGCGTGACCCTGGGCAAGTCACTTCACACTGTTTGCCTCAATTTCCTCATTTATAAAATGAGCTGGAGAAGGAATGGCAAATCATTCTAGTATCTTTGCCAAGAAAACCCCAAATGGGGTTACAAAGGGTTGGACATGACTGAAACAATTAAACAACACACAATATACATATACATATGTATGTATACATCCATATGCACACTATGTGTTTAAAATATACTATATATGTATGTGAATATGTATAGGTATATGTATGTGTGTGTGTATCTCAAGCTTGAGAACCCAGAAAAGCGCTTTACCATGGAAACGTGGCAAAAGTCAATTTTAATCTCATCTCTGGAGGCACTTGAACTTGGAAGTCATTCAATTCAGAAACATTCATTAGGCTCATACTATGTTCAAGGTGCTTGGAATACTGAAAGAAAAATTCCAGTCCCTTCCCTCAAGAAGCTCACATTCTATAGGAGAGGACACAATGCGGACATAAGCATTTGCATATCTTCCTGGTCATTCCTTACCCTGCCTTCTCTATCCTGAGCATCACATCCATTGCCTCCACCTCCTCCACACTCATACCTGGGACTCTACCCCTGGGCTCCATCCCCATCTAGCTTCCCTTTATATACTATCTTTCCCCATTCAAATATAAACACCTTGAGGGAAGGGACCATCTTTCTTCCTCATATTTTATCTTGACTTAACTCAGTAACTGGCACATAGCAAGCACTTAATAAATGATTTATATCTATGATCTATCCATCTATCTATCTATTTGTGTGTATATCTGTCTACCATATCTATCTATCTATCTATCTGTCTGTCTCTCTGTCTCTCTCTCTCTCCCTCTTTGTCTCTCTGTCTACCTATGTAAGTAAATTAGAAATATTACAAAGTAATTTTAAGAAGGAAAGGGTGCTAATAACTAGGATATAGTTATACATGCTTCTCTGCCTGGGAAGAACTCCTGCATTGCATCTGGGAATGGACACAGGAACCCCGGCAGAGCTCCTGAGTGCAGGGGACCTGGCCTTTTTTTAGAGGCACTGAATACTCCCCAGGGTCTGTGCTGTCCAACTGCAGCCCTCAAAGGCGTCTGCATTAAAACTAGGCAGCAGGCAGAAGTCAGCCATAGAGGAAGGAAAGCTACTTGGGAAGAAAAAAAAGCCACATTTAACAAGACAAAGAAAAGCAGCCCCGGTGAGAGGTGTGATCCATTATCGTTGCAGAAACAATTGTGTGTCCAAAAGCCTGAGGAAGCCCTGCAATTAGCAGGGGCTAACAACCTGCCAGGGATAAGCAGCCTGTTCTCCGTAGTGGGAGTGCATTCCTGAGTTTGGGGGAAGGGGTGGGGGGAAAGAGAAGCTGAGCAGAGGCCTTAGGTCCGGAATGGAAGGTCAAACGTGAAGGAAGAAGCATTTCCAGCTCACCCAGGAGAAGGACACTGCAGCCGTACAGAAGCAAAGAGGACAGAGAGGAGGGAAGAGCTGGTTTCTGCCTTGGGGAACACCACCAAGAGTGGTGCAGCACAACAGGGAGAAGATTCACAACCCTATCAAAGGAGCATTGGGTAAAGGTGAATGGTGAGCCTGTAAGAAAGAAGACTAAAAGGGGACACAATCCATTCTTGACATGACAGGAGAGCTATCTTATGGAAGAGATCACACCTGTTGTGTGTGGCCCTGAGGTCAGAATCAGGAACTGGGAGAGTGGTTGCAGAGTCAGAGTTAGCCTTAATGTCAGAAGAGGTTCTCTAAAAATTCGAGTTGTCCCAAAGCACAAGGAGGGGGTGGTGTGGGAATGGTGCTGGAAGGGACATCAGAAGGCATTAGCCCAACTTTAACCTGGCTAGGAATCCCTTCTCTAATTCCCTACAACTGATTATCCAGCATCTTGCTGAATATTTTTAGATTCAGGGAATGCACTGCCTCTTAGTCTACCTAGGAGTCAAAGATAAGGCACATGAAGAATTAGAAGACCAGCACAAGAAGTTCCTGAGGGGGCCAAATGTGTCATTTGCTAGTTGAGTGACCTTGAACCAGTCCCTTCTCCTCTTTGGGTCTCAGTTTTCTTTTATGTAAAAGGAGAAGGGCAGGACTAAATGCTATTCAAGCTTTCTTCCACTTCTTAATGTGTGATCTGTGATTAGGAGTAATGATACTACGGAGACTAGTTCTGTAAGTGTACAGTGTAGGGAGAGATTCCTGTGGGCTGTAGATGGGAGGGGATGGAATAGGAGTAACTTTCTGGAGGAGGTGAATTCGAAATTATGCCATGAACTATGGGTAGGATTTCTGAAGAAGTGGGCTAAGTGACAGGCTCAGTCTATCCCCAGCTACCTCTTACTTTGTGTCTAAGAACTGGATATGGAAACAGTGTGAAGTGGAAGCAGGATTCTGAGAGGCTTCCTGACAGAGAAGAGAAAGTCAGCCTTGGAGCCAGAAAGACCTGTATTCAAATCCACCCTGGAAGCCTTAGAGACTATACAATTAATAACAGTTGGCATTTGCGGAGTGCTTTAAGGTATGCAAAGTGTTTCACATATATTATCTTTTAAGAACAAAGAATCAGAGGAAGGAGGTTATCTAATAACACTCCTTTTTTTTTTTAAACAAAGGAGACAATTTAGGTCCTCACAACTCCAGGGTAGGTGCTATTATTATCCTCCATTTTACTGATAAGGTTAAGTGACTGGCCAGGTTTACACAGCTAGTAAGTGTCTGAGATGGGATTCAAACAACGGCTTTCCTCACTCCAAGTTCAAGGTTTTATCTACTACGTACTACGACTAATAATTTTTACCACTACTATTTCTAGTCCTCATTACTCCCCAAATTGCACCTGTGACTCTCTGGACTTTCTCTATCATGCCATAGAAACCTCTTCACCTTTGGAAGCTCAATCTTCTCCTGGATTCCACACACTGAAAGTACTTTCTGCCCCCTCTGACTCTCCCTCTGGTTGGCTGCTTCCTCCCAAAGCCTCCATTTTAAGTAGAATGAACAGGCCCTCTATGTCTTTATTCCTCTCCAGGCTTCTCTCTGAACTCTCTGGTCTTTCTTGGATACCTTCATTTCTTTTTCTCACCCCTCTCCTAGTCCACAACCACATCCTCCTTTTCATCGTCCTTTTATGCATTATTTTCTCTCATTAGATTGTAAACTCATTGAGGACAGGCATGTGTCTTTGATTGAGCCTTACTAGGTGCAAAGCCCCAGGTCCAAACCCCTATCTACAAGGTGCTAAGCCTATGTGGGTGTGAAGCCCTCAGAATCCTAAGGGGAGCTGCTAAGACCAGAGCAAGGCCAGGCTGATACTATAAACAATTTGGGAGATCAAGGAATACTTTACCTATCAGATTAATGGAAAAGAAAAGAATTCATGACACAACAAGAGATAGAGAGCATTACAAAATGCAAAGTGGATAATTTTGATGATGTTAAATTGAAATGTTTTTGTATAAAAAAGCCAATGCAACAAAGATTAGGAGGGAAGCAGAAAACTGGGAGA
>CM053622.1:750596040-750688546 GCA_028646595.1 Phalanger gymnotis
AAGTTGTGGTAATGGAATACTATTGTGCTATAAGAAATGGGGATGATAAGGACTTCATAACAACCTGGAAAAACCTACATGATATAATGCTGAGTGAGCAGAGCAGAACCAGGAGAACATTATACACAACCACAGATACATGGATTCTTTGAGGACTAACCCCGATAGACTTTGCTCTTCAGCAACATAAGGTGCAAAGGCAACTCCAAAGGACTTATGATGTCTGTCTGTCTACATCTACGTCTACATCTACATCTACATCTACATCTACGCTGTCTACATCCAGAGAAAGAACTATGAAGTATGAATGCAGATTGAGACACACTTTATACTCGCCTTTTTTTTCCCTTTTTTTTCCCTCTCATTTTTGTTTTTGGGGGTTTTTTTTGGTTCTGTTTCTTCTTTCTCATGATTCATTCTATTGGTTGTGATTCTTTTTTTACTACTTGACTTATTGTAAATAAGTTCAATGTGAAGTTATATGTATAAGATATATCGGATTCCATGCCGTCTTGGGTGGGTGGGAATCTGGAACTCAAAATTATGTAGAACTGAGTGTTGTAAACTAAAAAGAAAAAAAAAAAGAAAAGAAATGGCAAAAAAAAAAGACCAGAGCCAATAGTAGGAGCCTAATTTCTGGTCGCTTAGGTATCCAAAGACTATAAAAAGAAAGAACAGAGCTATTTGTTTGGGGCTCTTACTATCAGAGGAGCGTTGATGTAGAGACTCTGGGCAGCTGTAGTTAAGAGCCCTCCAGCTTGTGAGCCCAGATATTGATGCCTTCTTGGTAACTATGAATTGTATTTGGTCTGTTTATAATGTATCTTTGTAATTTGTTTGTATTTGCTCTGAAGTTCAGGGTGCTGGCTTTTTCCCCTGAACTAAGTGAATGATATTTGTATGTTGGATTGAAATAAGATTGTTAACCTCTTAACATTGCTTTCCTTAGTAAAGCAGATCAAAAGAAACTGTGCTGGCAGTGCTCTTGTTGTTAGGCTTGTGTTGGTTTTTCACCCCCCACAGCAGCTGCTAGTTGAATTGTTGAAACACTACCATATAGTGTTGTTGTTAAGTAATTTGTTGTTGTTAAGTCGCGATGATTCTCAGTGACCCCATTTGGAATTTTCTTGGCAGAGATACTGGGGTAGTTTGCCATTTCCTTCTCCAGCTCATTTTTACAGATGAGAAATTGAGGCAAACAGGTTTAAGTGACTTACCCAGGGTCACACAGCTAGTAAAAAGTACCTGAGGCTGGACTTGCACTCATGAAGATGAGTCTTTCTGGTTCTAAGCCCAATCTGCTACACCCTGGCACATAATAGGCACTTAATAAATGTTTATTGATTAATTTGATAGTTTTCTTCAAGACTCAGGTCAATTACCACCTTCTACAGTACATGAAGCCTATCTTGACCTCCCCACCCCCAACCAACCAGTGCATTATCCCCCAAATTACCTTGTATTTATCTTGTGTGTGCCTATATACGTAAAAGTCTTCTCTTCAATAGAATTCATGCTTCTTGAAGGCAGGAGCTGTTTTAGTTTAATCTTTATATCACTGGAGCCTAACCTGTGACAGGCACTTAAGCGCTTGTTTATGGCTGACTGATTAACCGATGAGTGGAGGGATGTGCTAGAGATAGTCCAAAGGATGGAGCCAGGTGCCTGAGATCTATTCTCTATAGTCTTCCCTTTTGGCAGGGGGTAAATGGGGCAGACAATGCCTGTAGAGCAGATCCCAAGCCCAAGGTATTCATCTGTCATTGAAGCTTCTTGGGAAATGCTGCCTGGTGAACAGGTGGCCACATGAGTTGGAAGGAATAGCACCGGCATAATTCCTTGCCCTAGGCACAACAGTTAATACAGAAGACAGCAAAGGGACAGGCCTGGCTAGCGTGGGCAGTTAACAGAGGGGCCTAGGAGTAGACGGTCTAGGTGGGCCTCCCATTAAAGTATGGCTGGGGGAGCCGTCATTAATTATTTTATTAGTGATTATGATAAGATACTTTTCCAGCCGTCCAGGGGCTGAGCTAAGTGGTGAAATACTTAAACTATCTACTTAAGGAGACAAACCATACTGGGGAAAAGATAACTAAGACCAGAGGCAGTCAATGATAAGTACCAAGTACTAATAGTAAGGGCAGTAGGAGAGAAGTAGAAAGGAATAAGAAGGTCATATGCGCATGTTCCTGGGAGGCTTCATGGGGGGTGGGGGTAGGGAAGAATGGGACTCGAGCTTGACCTTGAAGAGTGGGAGAGATTTCAACAGGAAATGGGGTGCAAGGGGGAGGGGAGAAGGGAAGATTGGGGGAAGGTCTTGAATAAAACCTCAGGTGAGGGAACAGATATGGCATGCTGAGAGCAGTTTGGAGGTAGACATGGTTGTTTTGAGGTATTCCTGGGGGGCTGGCTAAAGTGTGGGGTTCAAATGAAGGACAGGGAGGAGACAGGCCCAGTTGATGTGGTGAGTTTACATAGGAATCAGGAAAGAAACAAGGCTGGCTGATCCAAGGAGATGGGGGCAGAAAGGTGGTTATTTCCCTTATAGCCTCTGGGTTTTCCCAAAGAGTCACTGTCATGCTTCCCTGGGTGTGGTGGTACCCTGATGACCCAGCTTGTTCTGGGTACGAAGTTGAGAGGGAAGGGTCAACTATGGAGATCAGAAAAAGTCAGCCAGGCTCACACCCCTTAGGGCTTTATCAGCCAAAGCACCTGAAATATTAGAAGTTAAATATAGATCAAAGCAGATAATTGTGAAATAATGAGCCTTGGGAGCCAAGAGGATAAATTAAGAGGTGATCACCTGACCTGAGAGGTGCTCACCTGAATGCCGAGAGGAGTCAAGAGATGGAGAGCATATTTGCAGAGCAAGAGTGAATCTCTTCATTTTTGCTACAACCAAACATGGATGACATATCCAGACAAATTATCTCTAGGACAGATCCTTTCCTCTCTCTGGGCCTCAGTTTCCACATCTATCAAATGGGAGAGTTGGGCTAGATGATCTCTAATGATGATCCTATGATTCCCTAGGACTCTGGTTCTTTCCACTGAATCCCTGAAGTCCTGGAGGATGCTGACTCTGGGCCTGATGAGCAAGTGGTGATGACTTAGCACTCAGATGAGTAAATCTCTGCATGTGATGCTGGGTGGATTGGTGGAGGAGCATGCGTCCCCAGGCCTCTTGGGAAATGAAAGATAGTCCTGCCCTCAGGGAGCTCAGACTGGAATCAAAGAGGCAAATCATTTTTCACAAATAGAACTTTCTGTCAGATCTGACAGAAAGAAGCCTTGATATTTAAATATTTAAATTTTTATTTAAATCAGGTTTTGGCACTAAGCAGGAAAGTAACACAGAGAACTCAAAACGTGAAGAAGATACACTAAGGGTAAACTGAGGAATGGATCCTTAAAATGAGACAGGCCACAAGAAGTTAGTGAAGAGTTCATGATATGGACAACAGATTTAGAGCTGGGAGGGACTTAGTCCAGGGGCTCTTAATGGGGGGTCTGAGAATTTGTTTTTAAAAATATTTTGATGACTATATTTCAATGCCATTGTTTCCTTTTTACTCTTGTATTTTATTTTACGCATTTAAAAACATTGTTCTCAGAAGGGATCCATAGGTTTCGCCAGACTGTCAAAGGAGGCCATAGCGCACACACACACACACACACACGCACACACATACACACACAAAAGAGCCAAGAATTCCCAATCGAGTCCAATCACCTTATTTTCTAGATAAGTAAACTGAGTCTCAGAGAAGTTAAGTGATGCCACACCGTAAGTGGCAGAGCCAGGAATGAAATCCACATCTTCTGACTGTGCTGTTCTCCCCACGACATCACACTGAAGTGCTTGTAATTTCTTAAAATAAGCACTGTTCTCCTAGGCATAATTGTTTCTTTTTAATCAGGCACTCAGCATTTGCGTCTCAAATTCTCCAAGGCTCTAATCAAAGGAGAGGTCAGCTACTCCCTGGGAGCCTAAGAGACAGACACACTGGAAATTTGAGACCCTGAGGCCACTAGGGGGAGCATTTGGCTCTTGGAAGAGGTGACTAAATGGTACCTGAGTTTGAATCCGGACCAAGGGTGAGGCGAGAGCCATGACTAACTCTTTTATGTCCCCTAGAGCCCGCATGGGGAAAGGGGGCACCCTTGGTGCCTGCCTCTTAATCATAAGCTTATTCACAGAATCCCTGAGCCCCAGAGTGGAAAAGAGCCTCTGAGGCTCAGACACGGCTCTACCCATACCCAAACAAAAATCTCCCCCACAATATTCCCCTGAAGTGGGCATACTCTCTTTGCTTAAGGACCTCCAGCAAGAGTGGAGGAATGGTCTCCAGAGGTGACTGCTCATGTCCCGGGGGACTGTCTCAACCTCCTACAAATGGAACTCCCTCCTTGGACACCCAGTAGGTTCTTGACTTGCGTTCATTGGCTGGATGGGCGGCTGTCATAGTGAGTAGAGAGAATGCTGGTTTTGGAGTCAGTGGACCTGGGTTCAAATCTTAGCCCAGCTAATCTTTGGTCTGGGTGCTTTAACCTCTCTGGGACTCAGTTTACTCTATTGGTAAAATGAGGACTAGATGATTCACTTCTTGCTCTAAATCTTTGGATTTTTTGAATGGATGGGCAGTCAGATGGCTACGAAATGTTAAGATGAACTTCTCCCTAAGAAAAACTTACATTTACATAGTGCTTTAAGGTTTGCCAAATGCTTTCCATATATTACATCTTATAACTACCCTGAGAAGTAGGGGCTACTAGCCCCATTTTACAGATAAGCAAACTGAGGCAGACAGGTGAAACAATTTATGTAGGGTCATATAGCTAAGTAAGTTTCTGAGGCAAGATTTAAACTCAGGTCGTCCAGAGTCATCTGTCATGGCACCTAGCAGCCTTAATGCATAATAGCAGCAAAGAAACCTTTGAGAACTGGGGAAACTGAGGAAGGAGCATGGATGGAGGAATAGTTTGGGCAGCCCCACTGGCTGGATTGGTCTTCCTACTTCTTATTTATCCCATCAAGGCCTTCTGAAGGCTCAGAAAAATGCCCAGGACGTATGATGGAATTTTAACTCCCACAAAGGTAATACTCCTATATTAAGTAGCTACTGTGTACAGAGTCCTGTGCAAGGACCTGTGGGACATGCAAAACCATATAAAAACGTGGCCTCCGCCCTGGCCAAACTCACAGTGTTTCCTGCGTCCATGCAGCAAGGGGACGTGTTACATATACAGATAATGATTGATAATATGAGATAGTACGGAATGCAGTGAGGGTCATACAGAGGCTAGAACGGACTTCAGAGGTCATCTAGTCCCACTTTTTCTCTTACAGATGAGGCAACTGAGGCCCAGAGAGAAGAAATAGCTGTCAATCAAGGAGCATTTATCTACTGTATTCCAGGCAGTGTGCGAAGTGATGGGGACGCAGAGAAAGATAAATAATAATGAGACTCTCATAGTAATTAGCAGGACGAGGATTTGAACCCAGGTCTCCCAGCTCTAAATCTCCAACACTTTCCATTATACCATACTGCTTTTCTCCCTTCCTATCAGAGGGAGAAAGGATTTATAGCTGGGAGTGAGGAGCGGGAAGGTTTCATAAAAGGGGTGGCATTTGTGAAGAAGCAGTAATATTTCATCCTTGCAGAGACTGGTGGCCTGGCAGGAGGAGCAGGTCACTCTGGGCCTAGGGAATGCCTAGAGCAAAGATATAAAGGCCAAGAAAGGGTATTTACATCATCTCCATTGATTCTCTCTCTCTCAAAGACGCATTAAAAAATCCCAATTCATAATGAGCTGTTTGGAGGTATTATTGAAGCTGTGATAGGAAATTCATGCTGATTTCCCACTTACTGGGAAGTGTTACCTGATTTGTCCAAATGCCACATCTCTACGTATTAATTTGCTCCACCACAATGCTGATTACAATGAATGTTCTGTGGCTCTTAAGATGGCACCACCCAGCATCCCACAGGCCAGCTAGGCAGGAGTTTAACATTGGCCCCTGGGCAAAGACAACAAACAGACATCTGCTGCTCTCTTGCTGGGAAGCCAAAGCCACAGTGAGGGTGGGGGTCCTTGCTTGGAGCAGCCTGAACCGGGTGAATTCATGGCTTCTTTCTCAAATAACTTCTATTAGCCCAATTTTGAGATGTTTGCATAATGATGGGAAGTTCAGCAATGATGAACCTATCTGAAGTACCAGAGGAGTCAGCCAGCCTTTCCAATTACAGGGAGAAACAAGGCCATGGGGCAGGGAGACCTGCTAACAGAAAGGAGTCCTGGGACAGTTCAATTGTACTAAATATCTACTGGGGCTGAGAGAGAGATAACACTAAATAGGACTTAGGCTCAGTCTTTATCCAGTTCACCATCTAGTAGGTAGATAAGGCAGGTAAACAAATAAGTATAATGCAATTGAGAATAATTGCTTTCAGAGGAATACAAGCTCAGGGCTGGGAGAGATCAAGGGAGGGAGAAGCCCATTGCAGCTGAGGTAAGCAGTGAAGGCTTCCCAGGGAGGGCAGCACCTGAGCTTGGCCTTGCAGCATGGTGATGGTTTCAATGCTGGAGAGTCAAAACAGAGATTTATGGCTGGAAGGAATAAAAAGCATCTAGTCCAACCCTTTCGCTTAGATACCTGGGCAAACCAAAACTCAGAGAGATTAAGTGTTGTGCTTAAAGTCCCACAGGTAGCAAGTCATCGAGCAAGGCTTCAAAGGCAGTCCATCCACTGGTTCCAAATACAGTGGTTCTTCCCATCCAACAGGCTAGCTCTGGGAAAATGCTGAGATGAGGCATCCTGCCCTGCTGAAACTCATTTATTTGATTCCTCTCATGTCAGTCCTCTTGTGTCCCGGCTCTCAAAGCACGTGCCTGTGTACACACTGCACGTGTGTCCATTTTGGGGCAGAGGCCAGCCTGGCTATGTGAATTCAATTCAATGCTCATGGATTAGGCGCTTACTCTAATGCCACTATTGTTGAAGAAACAGACCAAAGTGGATCAGTCCTTGCCCTCACGAAGCTTATAGCCTAATGGGGATATAAGTAAATTGGATACAGATAATTAAATAAAAAAAATACAAAGTAAATTGAGGGCGGGAAGAGTAACAATAACAGAAGGGAATCAGGAAAGATTTTGTATAGGAAATTACCCGTCATGAGCCTTGAAAAGGAGGTGGTGTGTTGACTGGAATATAGAGTGCATGAGGGGAGGAATGTGTGCTCAGCCGGAAAGACAGTCCAGAAGCAGATTCTAAAGGGCAAGAGAAGAGTTTCTATTTCATTCTATAAAGGAGTTGTATTTTACTCACTGGCAACTGGGCGCCATTGACGTTTCTTGAGCAGAGTAGTGTCGTGACCAGATCTATGTTACTTACTAATCTACCCTGGGAAAACTGTTAATTCTTTAAATCATTTTCCCAGTCACATGGACAACATTCGTTTTTCTTTTGTCCTCTCCTCCTAGAATCCAAAGAGGGACATTTTGACAAACTTAGCCAGACCATGTAACAGAACATGGATTCTCAATTTGGGGTCTGTGAACTTATTTTTTAATAACATTTTAATATAATTGGTTTCCTTTGTATTTTATTTTATGCATTAAAAACATTATTCCGAGGTCTCAGGAGAGGTCCAAAAGTTTTGCTAGAGTGACCAAGGGATCTCTGACACACAAACTGCTAAGAACCCCTGGATGAGTGGGAAGCTAATAGACTTGATAGGGATTCAAACCTAGACTTGTGGCTCCTCAGTACATTCAAGGGGCTATTATGTGTAATCAGAAAGCCAATCATTCAACACATATGCTGATCACATACTGTTTGTAAGGCCCTAGGCAATGTGCTATGGCTGGAGGCAAAGAGGTACTAGTGTAGCTCTTTGAGGTATTCCTCTTCTGAGGAAAGCCCTGATCCTGATGGAGTTGGGAGCTGAGTTGCTGAAATAAGACATCCTGTTGATACTCTGGTTGGGGATTGACTGTGCAATTTGGAACTGAAATTGCCACTGGAACTTTACAGCACCGATATCTCATGTCCTACCTCCTCAGGCACCTAGTCAGAGAAGGTGAGAGTAAAGGGCACCTACCTGGTGGATAAATCTCTGGATGGAGATGGTCTATTTGTAAAATTGCACAAGAATAAGGCTCAAGTCTAATAGGAAACCCTCTTAGAGATTATGAAACATACCTCCCTCATCTTGGATACACCTGGATCTCCTGGGTTGGTTGGTTTTGCTTAACTGAATTTTGTTATTCTACTGGACAGGTCTCATGGTCTCCAATTTGACTGTGAGCTCCTTGAGAGCAAAGATTATCTTTTCTCTTCTTTGTATTCCCAGAGCTTAGTACCATGCCTGACACATACTAGGCGCTTAGTAAATTTTTGTTGACTGACTAGGGGAGGGATGATAAGAGAAGCAAAATATTGGAAAAATAACCTGGCATTTTTAAAAAGGCACTATTAATAGTTCTGTAAAATGTTTATAAAGGAAAGCAACCTCATAATTGAAAGACAGAAGCAGAGAGATTCAGAGCATTCCAGCTCCTTAAAAATGGTAGATGAGAGGCAGGCTCACTCTTCTCAGGCCAATCCTTGATGCCTCAGGGGAGGGTCACCCTCTTAGAATCAGAGAGCCACAGATGTAGAGTGGGAAGGATCTTCAGGTGCCATCTGGTCCAAGTCTCTCATTTACAGATGAGAAAACTGAGATGTAGAGAGAAGCGACCTATCCAAAGCACATGTTTATTGCTGTTCAGTCATTTTTCAGTCATGTCTGATTCTCCGTGACCCCATTTAGGGCTTTCTTGGCAAAAATATATTGGAGTATTTTACCATTTCCTCCAGCTTATTTTATAGATGAGGAAACTGAGGCAACTGAGTTAAGTGACTTGCTCAGGGTCACACAGATAGTAAGTGTCTGAGGCCAGGAAAATGAGTCTTCCTGACTCCAGACCCAATGCTCTATCCACTGTGCCACCTAGCTGCCCCATACATAGGGGCTAAGCAGCAGAAGGGAGATTTGAACTCAGGTTCTGTGACTCCAGAGCCACTGCTTTTGCTATAACATCATACTGCCTTCCTTTGCCCTTGGACTGTCCTCAGTTCTGGCCACAGCTAAACTATGATTCTTTTCTTCACCTTGTGGATTCTCTCTTGCTCTAGTGTCTCTGAAATTCCCTCCTGTTCTGGTGTTCTCTGGTGACCTCTCTTCTGTGCTGTCTTTTCTTTAGTTAATACTTGGTTACTTGATTAAAAGGGCTCAGTTTAGGGCAAGGTAACGGAGGTCCTATAACCTGCCTGTCTCATTCAGGAATCATAGAATCAGTCTTTGGCCCCATAATGCCATTTGCTTTCTCTGTAAGTCATATATTGCCCAGAAGCCTCAGGTTTCCTGGAATTTCTATTAAAAAAAAACAACCTGAACCTCAGCTATTTGGTCATACTCAAGAAGAATCATAAAACTGGCCATACTCCTTGACCTTGTAATCCCACCATTGGGAATTTAGACTAAGAGAATAATTTTAAAGGACTATTTGTTCAAAGATATTTATGACTGTACGATAGGTCATAGCAAAAAAATGGAACACTGACTAAACACACTTTGCAGCTGGGAAATAACAGAGTGGGGAAGAAGTGTGCAGAGCAGAAAGAGCACTGCACCTGGAGTCAGAAGACCTGAATTCTAAACTCAGCTCTGCTATGAAATATCTGTGTGATCATGGGCAAGACTCTTCCTCTTGTTGGACCTAAATTGTTCTTGTGTCATTTCAGTCTTGTCTAACTCTCAGAGACCCCATTCAGGATTTTCTTGGCAAAGATACTGGAGCGATTTGCCCATTCACTTTGCCAGCTCATTTTGCAGATGAGGAAACTGAGGCAAACAGGGGCAAGTGATTTGCCTAGGGTCACACAAGCAGCAAGTGCCTGAGGCTGGATTTGAACTCAGGAAGATGAATCTTTCTGATTCCAAGACCAGTACTCTATGCCTTGTGCCACCTATCTGCCTTCTGTAAAATACAATGATTATACTTCAAACTAGATGACCCCCTGAAGTCCTATAATTCTGGGCTACATGACCAGGAGTCAAGTTTCTTTAAGGAGGAAGGAAACAAGCATTTATCAAGCACCTACTATGTGCTAAGCACTGTACCAAGAATTTTACAAATATCTCATTTGATCTTCACAACAACCCTGGTAGGTAGGTGCTATCATCACACCCATTTTATTGTTGAAGAAACTGATTCAGATAGGAGGTAAAGTGACTTACCCAGGGTCACCTAGCTAGTAAGTGTCTAAGGTTAAATTTGAACTCGGGTCTTTCTGACTCCAGGCCCAATACTCTGTCTATGGTACCACTTAGTTCCCTTTAGAAGACAAGGGGAGGTGTAATAAGGAAAAGGCCAGCAATTCTACCCTCTTCTTCCTCTGACTCACTCCCAGCTTTGGATCTGCTGACTTCCATCTTGGTTCTTTTCTTGTCTGCATGCTGGCTGACTTGTTCCTTTCCTGTGAGCCTGTGTTACTGTCTTGGTAACTGAATGTTCCCTTCTACTTTTAGTACTCTGGCATCCTGGCTCCCTCCTCTGGCAATAGATTCCCCTGTCACCTCACAGTGCCTGGCCTTGACAAATAGTGGCCCATCGAAGCCACAGAGGTTGCGGCACCAAGAAGAAATGGCAGCTGTCAACAATACACGTATGAAATATGGAACAATCTATGCAAAATAACCCAAAACAAAAGAAATAAAAAGCAGAACTAAGCAGATTGGATAGGAATTGGCTACAAATAAATCTGAGAGGAAGTCTACAATACTGGAATTAGGAGAGACTTGGATCTAACTCTTGACTCTGACACATACTTTATTTCTCTCTAGTCTGCACTCTCCGCTCTGCTGACTTTCTCTGCCATGCCATAGAAACTTTCACCCTGGAAGTTCATTCCATCTCTGACTTCTCACATTGGAAGTCCCCTGCTCCTCCCACCCCACCTCTGACTGGGTGCTTCTTCTAGAACCTCCATTTGAAGGAAAAGTGTGGGTCAATCATGTCTTCATTCCTCTCCAGATACCTTCTCAGCTTCCTTTTCTGTGTTGTTATTCCCCATTAAAACATAGGCTCCTTGAGGGCAAGGACTGCCTTTCTGTTTGTATTTATATTCCCAGCATTTATCATAGTGCCTAGCACATAGTAAGCTTGTTGCCTTGACTAGCTGTGTGACTATGGGCAAGTGACAACTTCTCCGAGCTTCAGTTTTCTCACTTTCTTACCAAATCTCTCTTATCCTTCAAGGTTCAGCTGCTATACCACCTTCCTGAAGCCCTCCTTGACTGCCACTCTCTCTATTCTACCCCAAGTTCAACACATCCTCTCTTTCTTCACAGTTTCTTAGAGCACTCTGTCGGCATCTCTCCTTTGCTCCCACCTCAGTCTTCATGTATTATATGCGTCTGGATAGTGTCACTTCTATCCCAGTAGAATATAAGCTCCAGGAGGGCAGATACTAGGTTATTTTTCATCTTTAGATCTTCATCATTTAGCACAGGGGTTTGTACTTTATTCATTTACTCAGCCACTTATTTATCTATTAATTTATCTATTCATTCATTCATTTTTATTGTGAATCCATTGTGGTAAGGAACTCCTAGTGAGGAAGATCCCTTTACTGATGCAGATCAGTCATTCTGCAACCCTGCAAGTACTGAGACATTAAAGGACTTGACAAGGGAAACAGTCAGTACGTGCCAGAGACAAGATTTGAACTCAAGTCTTCCAAACTTCAAGGTCAGCTCTCTAGCTATCATACCATGCTGCCTCGCATGTGTTAAGGATTTATTAAAGATTTTCTGAATCAAACTGAAGCATAGATATTTGGGTATCTATGGATATCTATGGATTTGGATATCTAATGGATAGAATTTTAAAAGGTAGAGATTGTACTGGGTTGGGAAAGAGAGGTGTTAAGACAGGAGAATAATGTGACTCAAGGCACAGCAGCGGGAAATAAAAGAAGTCATGTTAAAAAGGTAATGAGTAGTTGGGTCTGGTGTGGATCATAGATCATAGATTTAGAGCTAGAAAAGCTCTTAGTGGCCATGCAATCCAACCTTCTCATTTTACAGTTCAAGAAACTGAGACTCCGAGTTTCGGGGATTTGCCCAATGTTGCACATGTAGTAAGCATGGAGGATTTGAATTTTGGTCCCCTGCCTGAAAATCCAGCTATTTTTTGCCAAAGGTGGGAAGTGGGAGGCAGCTCCCAGCATCGTGCCCTACACAGAGAGTCTGAATATAGGTTTAAGGATGATTGATTATAATGATATGATTATTTTATTATGAAGATGATGATGATGCCTCCGTTGGTGTTAACTGAGCTAGTGGCAATGGGAAAGACAGGTAGGCTAATGGAGAGGGGAAGAGTGTTAGGGAAGTTTCCTAGATTTCTGTCTTTTTCCCTTTCCAGCTCTGGAAAGGGACTTGTCAATCCAGGAATCTGACCATCAACTTTGAAACTAAGCATTGCTGTCTGTCTAACGGAGCTGTAAGGAGGGTAGGGCTGGAGTAGGGAGATCAGGGCTTGAAATTTAGCAGATGCCCACAGAACTTACATCCCCATCAGCAGGTGGGAACAAGTGAGGTTAGCATCTAGTTAGCAATAATTAGTTAAAATAGGAAGCTATCAAATGGAGTACTTCCCTGGGGAATGGGAACCTTTGCATCATATCTTCAAATTGTTCCAGGGTCTCTCTTCTTGTGATCAGAGGGCAGAGGAGTCTTCCTATAACTGAGTTTGTTTTAAAAAGAAGATTTTATATAGCTTCCACAGCTGTTTGCTCCAGGCACATTCTGGAGTGCTTGCCCTAGGGCAAGATGACTCAACCCTCCTCCCCAGCTGCAGGAGGCTAAAACCTCCCAGAAAGGAGTTGCCAATATCCCCTGATCTACCTGTAACCCAAGGATCTCCTATCACACCAGGATTTCATGAAGATTTCCTGCCTTTCTTGGCTGTAGCCTTGAGAGGACCTGAGGAGTGATGAGGAGGCACTCCTATTTAATATATATATATATATATATATACATGTATATATATGTATATAAATATTCAATTAATCCTTTAAAACAAAGCTGTCACTTCTCATCACCTATAAGAAAGAGGTACATTAGCCATGTCTTACAATTCATGCTATAGTTTGTGCCTGCAATCCCCCACTTCTCTACTGAGGTTAGGAAAGCCTACACTTTGTTCCCAGTCTTCTTAAGTCACATTAGCCACTACATTAGTCAGTTCTGTTGTCTTTCGGTGTGGTTTTGCTTTAGTAATGAAGCTATTGTGCAGATAGTTCTTATGGTTCTGTTTACTTCCTTTTGTATCAGTTCATGCAAATCCTCCCAAGTTTCTCTAAATTCCTTGTCCTTGCCATTTCTCATGGTGCAATAATTTTCCACCACATTTATACACTACAAATTTATCCATCCATTCACTAATCAACAAGCACTTAACTTTGCTTCCAATTCTTTGCTACCATAAAAAGTGCTGAAGAGCTGGTGCTTTCCACCTGATTTTACTTTTGCTCTAAAATAGATACCTGGCAACTTGACTGCATTTCCCTAAACATCAGATGAGGAGAGGGAAAAGAATAAGGTTCCCTATGAAAGCAGAAACTCACAGAATCAGGTTTTACAGGTAGATGTCAGATGTCCTGGTAAGTGAGTTCAGACTCCAGAACTGGAGAAGGGATTAAAAACCTAGAGACCTGCCCTCACCTTCCAGCCCTTTCCTTTAGCCCGGCCCGTCTACTACTACTGGTTCTATCAACACTAATGAAGCCATTGACCATCATCACCACCACTGCCATCATCATCATCATCATCATGCTTACCACCACCACCACCATCATCATCCCTAAGCTTATATCAGACTCTGGGTAGGTCATTGTGCTGAGAGCTGAGCTTCTTCTTGTCTACTCTCTGCCCCCACCTCTAGCACCAAGATTGGTTTGCTTATTGCCCCTCAAATAGGCTTTTAATTCTCTACAATCAGGATCAGAGTAAGGCTGTATATTACCTTTTTCTCCTATACAAGGTAACATTGCGTATGTGTAGAGGGTAGAGGAAAGGTGTGCTGATTAGGGAATGTGGGGCCTGAATAGGTAACCAAGGCTAGTGGGGGATAGGAGGTGGATAAGGAAGCCATATAGTCAGTCTCCTCTAATTAGGATGTAAGCTCCTTGAGAATAAAGACTTTCTCACTTTTTTCCACTTATGTCCTAAGGGCTTAGCACTGTGTTTGGGCCACAGTAAATACTTAATAAATATTTTTCTTTCTTTTTCTGAAATCAGTTCTGAATAAGCCAGCAGCAGACTGGGATGGTAAACGTAACCTTGGGTTGTGGCAGGGAGCAAACCTGCCCTGTAAGCTATTCATAATATATCAGAGAGGGAAAGGCACTCAGAGGGAGCTCCTAACCCAAACCCCTAATTACATAGATGGGGAATCTGAGGCCTACAGAAAACAAAAGTGACTTGCTCAAGATCACCCAGAGTCAAGATTAGAGTTCCTCTTAATAAACTGTTATTTCTAATGTTGGAGAATTATAGCCACCACCTAACAGAGAGGTGATGTATATGCAGAATGAGACACACATGTTGAACATGACCAACATGGGAATTTGTTTTGCTTAACTAGGCATATTTGTTACTTCTTTTCTTTATCTAGTGGGGTAGGGGGAGGTGGGAAAGAGAAAAATAAATGCTTGATAGTTGAAAAAATGACTTTAAAAATCTGTAATTTGATTAGAGAAATACAAATTAAAATAATTCTGAGGTACTACTTCACACCTACCAGAGTGGCTAACAGGACAGAAAAGGACAATGATAAATGCTGGTGGGTATATGGAAAGATAGGTACACTAATACCCTGTTGGTAGAGTTGTGAACTGGTCCAACCATTCTAGAGAACAATTAGAAATTATGCTCAAAGGGCTAAAATATTATGACCCAGCAATACTTCTAATAGATCTGTATCCCAAAGAGATCAAGGAAAATGGGACAGACCTAGTCATACAAAAATATTTATAGCAGCTCTTTTTGTGATGTCAAAGAACTGGAAATTGAGGTGATGTCCATCAATTGGGGAATGGCTGAATAAGTTGTGGTATATGATTGCGATGAAATCCTATTGTGCTGTAAGAAATGATGAGCAAGATGGTTTCGGAAAAACTCAGGAAGACTTATATGAACTTATTAGAACTGATGCAAAGTGAAGTGAACAGAACCAGGAGAACATTGCGCACAGTAACTGCAATATGATAAGGATGATCAACTATGAAAGACTTAGCTATTCTGATCAAGACAATGATCCAAGACAGTTCTAAAGGACCCGTGATGAAAAGTGCTATCCACCTCCAGAGAGAGAACTGATGAACTCTGAGTGTAGGGTGAAGCATACTTTTCTTTTTCTACTTTGTTTTTCTTGGGGTTTTTTGTGCATTTTCTTTTGCAACATGGCTAAAATGGAAATGTTTTGCATGACTTCACATGTACAATTGCTAGCATATTGCTTGCTTTCTCAAGGACTAAGGGAGGGGAGGGAGAAGAGAAGAAAATTTGGAACTCAAAATTTTAAAATATGAATGTTAAGGGTTTTTTTTTACATGCAATTGGGGCATGTTTAATGAAATAGATATATATTTTTAAAAACTTGCAATTTATAGCCTACTAAAAAATGGATCCTAAAATGTATATATTAGTGCAGTTCCTTGAAGAGAATGTAGTCAGGGAGGTCTGTGCTCTGTGCCTGGGGCCTTCCCCACCTTAGCTTTCTTTGGCCACTCGAGACTGAAGAAGCAAAAACCCATAAGAAAGAGCCCCAAACCTCCCTCCTGATCCTCATTTGCTATTTCCAAACAACCTACATTCTATTGAAGGAAGGGTTCTAGAGCAGATCATTCTTACTCACAGTTGCCCTTCACCTACCAACCAACTCTGACCTATTATTCCACTGTGGTCAAGGACCCCTTTTGTTTCTCATTGGGAACTTGCAAGTCAATGCCCCAGTGACTCTGAGTGACAAGTGAGTCAGGAAAGGAATGTGTCTCTCCAGTGGGGCTGGTATAGGCTGGCTGCTCCCAGCTTAGTCAGATGAGGCAGGTGAATGAATGCCAGCCTCTCAATCTGAAGGATGTGGAGCTATTCTAGAGATGCCAGGTGCTGAGCTAGGATCTGATTTCTCCTTGGCCTTGGATTCATTCACTACCATGAGAGATATGGTGCTCCTTCAAATCCAGCTCCATGTACTACATTGCTTTGATCCCTCCTCCCTCTTGCCATCTTCCTCCCCCCCATCTAGTCATCTCAATTGAAACTGACCCAACAAATACTTATTAAGCACCTATTGTGCGCACAGCTTCATTCTAGTACCTATACATTTCCTCATACCCAGATTGGCCTCCCCATTGTTGCCCACACAGACTGCTCACCCGTGTCTCCACCTGAATC
Organism: Phalanger gymnotis; assembly: GCA_028646595.1. Lineage (NCBI taxonomy): Eukaryota > Metazoa > Chordata > Mammalia > Diprotodontia > Phalangeridae > Phalanger > Phalanger gymnotis. Next base: position 750,612,555 of record CM053622.1, read on the forward strand.
ACTCACCTCAGCTAAATCCAGTCCTGCTTCCCTGTCTCTCTGATTCCTACCTGTGAAGGAATCAGGCCTAATTTCAAGCAGAATATAATGTCCACCTTGGACATTACCCCAGGTTTATTTGCTTATAGCTGGTGCATAACAGTGGAGGGAGTTTGGATCTTAGAGTATTTACATCTTTCAACCACATTTGAGAAAAGATGGCCTTGATGTCAGGGGAAGAACACTGGACTTGAAGTCTGAGTTCCTTGGTTTTCTTATCTGTAAGACCTGTCCTGCTTACCTCAAAGGGTAATTGGGGTGTTTCCCGATTACTTTTATCATTCGTGCTATACTCTCTGATACTGTCTCCCATCTACTCTGTACTTATCTTGTTATTTAGGTGTGGTATCCCCATTAAAACATGATGACCAAGGCAAGTACTGTTTCTGGCAGTCCTTGGTACATATTAAGTGCTTAATAAATGCTTTTTGAGTGATTAATAATTCATCAAATGTGATATTGTACAGTCAGTATTTGCTATGTATAAGCTACTCTGCCAGGCCTTATTGGAAATAGTAGATTTCAGGTGGAGAGAACCTTCTAGCCTATGTAGCCCATCCCTCTTATTTTCCAGATAAACTGAGAGGTTTAGTGACTTGCCTAAATTCACTTAGGTAGTCAGTGGCAGGGCTAGGATTCAAACCCTAGAGGCCTTCAATTCCAGACCTAGTATATTTCCCACTATACCAGGCTGTCTACCATGACAAATACGTCACAGAATCATAGGACTTCCAAGTGGGAAGAAACCTCAGTGGCCATGTAGTCCAAGACACTTCTGTCCAAGAATCTTCTCTATAACCATACCTAATACATGCTTATCTAGATTTTGTTTGAAGACCTCCAGTCATGAGGAAATTACTACCAGGACAGCCCATTCTGTATTTGGACAGTTTTAATTAACAGTTTTTCCCCTCCTACATTCATTTGAAATTTGCCTCTGCAACTCCTAACCATTGCTCCTAATTCTGTCCTCTAGGGCTAAGCAGAGCAAGTCAAATCCTTTTTCCACATATCAGCTCTTCAAATGAACCTTGAAGGGCCTTTCCAGCTCTAAATCTATGATCCTGTGTTCCTAAATATTTGAAGACAGCTATCCTATCCATCCCTCCCACCCCTTACTCCAAGTCTTCCTTTATCTAGAATAAATTCTCCAGTCTTCTTACCCACTCAGTGCCCTTTGTCTATGGGGCATTTCCGTGCCAGGTACTGTGTTGGAATTGGGATGTAAAGACAAAGGATGAAATAATCCCCACTCACAAACAGCCTACATTCTAATAGGGAAGTCAAAGACAGAATAAATCTGAATAAAGACAAAACAATTAAATGCAAGGTATTTAAGGAAAGGGGAAGAGAACTAGCAGTTGGGGAGATCAGGAAAGTTAAGTCTAGAATGTGATGCTTAAGTTGCATTTTGAAGGAAGAGGAGGCAGAGGTGAAAATGGCATGAGGGACAGCCAGCGTAAAGAGACAGAGATGGAAAACAGAGTGCCATGTGTGCAGAACAGAAGGAAGGCCAATTTGGTTGGGTTGCAGAGTGTGGAATGGAGAGTTATGTCTCATGAGGCTACAGAGATAGCTTGGGACTAGGTTGTGCAGGACTTTAATAAAAGATCAGCAAAGGAGTTTATTGTTGATCCTAGAGGAAATAGGGAGCCACACAAGTTTACTGAATAGGAGCATGACATGGTCAGATCTGTTCTAAAGGAAAATCACTTTAGCAGCAATGTAAAGGATAGATTGAAGCAGACAGAAGAGTATTGGAGTATGAAAAATGTGGGGCAGAGAGATCATTTAGGATGTTTTTGCAACAATCCAGGGGAGAGATGACAAGAATCTAAACTAAGATGGTAGCTGTATGACTAGAGAGAAGCTAGGTGGTACATTAGAGAGAGTTCTACACCTGGAATTAGGAAGACCTGAGTTTAAATTCAGTCTCAGATATTTATTAGCTGTGTGACCTTTGGCATCTCAATTAACCTCTGTCTACCTCAGTTTCCTCATCTGTAAAAATGAATATTATAATAGTACCTACATGCCAGGGCTATTGAGAGGATCAAATAAGATAATGATTGTAAGGTGCTTCATAAATCTTAAAACGTTGCATGAATGCTAGTTGTGATGATGATGATGATGATGATGATGATGATGATGATGATGATGGTACCATGGATGTAGAAACAGCAAACATCAAGAAACAGTCAAAGTTCTTGGGGATATTGCAAGGATGGTGGTTCTTTCAACAGAAATATGGAAGTTTAGAAGAGGGGTTGCTTTGGGGAAAGATAATAAGTTCCATGTCAAGTTTGAGATGCCTCTGGGATGTAGAATTTGAAATAGCAATTGGTAATGTGTGATTGACATTTGGGAGAGAAACTGGGGCAAGTTATATAGATTTGGGAGTCACTGGTAGAGAAATGATACTTAAATCCATGTGAACTAGTGAGGTCATGAAGGGAGAAGATAAAGGAAAACAAGAAGAGGGCCAGAGACAGAACCTTGGTACAGTGTCCACAGTTAAAGGAGTGAAGAAGGTTTTTTAAAGGTTGGGGAGACTTGGCCATGTTTGAAGACAGAAAGGAAAGAACCAGTTATTGGGAGAGGCTTAAGATTAGAGGGGAGAGACGACTGAGATTATAATCTTCTAGAGAAGGCAGAAGGGGTTAGGGTTAAGGCCACAGAAAGAACAGTAGTCCTTGGCAAGGAAAAGGGCCACTTCATCATTACAGATAGAGCAAGGAGGAGAGAGTAATGATGATGTCAAAAAGGAAAAAAATGGGAGAAGAGGGAGCTTGTGTTAAATACCCTCAATTTTCTCAATGAAATAAAAGTAGAGCTCAATCTTCTGACAGAGAATGGGGAAGGCAAGAGGTTGGAACCTTGGAAAGAGAAGAAAAGGTTTGAAAAAGCTTTCATGAGGAATGAGAGAATAAACTTGTGCCTTGCTGCAGTGAGGGCTCAGTTGATACTATAAAAATATTTTATAAAAGCAACCCACATAAATCATCAGCATTTCTATATATTACTAACAAAGTCCAACAGCAAAATATAGAAATAGAAATTCTATTTGAAGTTACTGTAGACATTATAAAATATTTGGGAGTCTACCTGCCAAAAAAAAACCCCTCAGGAACTATATCAATACAATTACAAAACACTTTTCACACAAGTAAAGTCAGATCTAAAAAACTGGAAAAATACCAGTTGCTTGTGGGTACACCAAGCTAATATAATAAAAATGACAATTCTACTTAAATTAATTTACTTATTCAGTGCCATACCAATCAAACTACAAACAAAATTATTTCATAGAGCTAGGAAAAAAATATTAACAAAATTCAACTGGAAGAACAAAAGGTCTAGAACATCAAGGGAATTAATGAAAAAAAATGCAAGGAAAGGTGGCCTAGACATACCAGATCTTAAATTGTATTATAAAGCAGCAATCATCAAAACTACTTGGTACTGGCTAAGAAATAGTGGTGGATAAATGGAATAGGTTAGGTACACAAGACAAAGTAGTGGATGACTATGGTAATCTACTGTTTGATAAACCCAAAGACTCCAGCATCTGAGATAAGAACTCACAATTTGACAAAAACTTCTGGGAAAGCTGGAAAATAGCACGGCAGAAACTAGGCATAGACCAACATCTTATACCCTATAACAAAATGAAGTCAAAATGGGTACATGATTTAGATATAGAGGCTGATACTATGAGCAATCCGGGAAAGCAAGGTATAGTTTATCTGTCAGATTTATGGAGAACAGAAGAATTTATGACCAAACAAGAGATAGAGAATATTATGAAATGCAAAATGGATAATTTTGATTACATTAATTGAAAAGTTTTTGCACAAAGCCAATGCAACCAAGATTAGGAGGGAATTTTACAACCAGTGTCTCTGAAAAAGGCCTCATTTCTAAAATATATAGAGAACTGAGTCAAATTTATATGAATACAAGTCATTCCCCAATTGATGTACAGTCAAAGGATATGAACAGACAGTTCTCAGAGGAAGAAATTAAAGCTATCTACAATCATATGAAAATGGTCTAAATCCCTATTGATTAGAGAAATGCAAATCCAAACAACTCTGAGGTACCACATCACACCTAACAGATTGGTTAACATGATAAAACAGGAAAATTTTAAATGCTGGAGAAGATGTGGGAAAATTGGAACACTAATGCATGTTGGTGGAGTTGTGAACTGATCCAACCATTCTGGAGAGCAATTTGGAACTATGTTTAAAGGGCTATAAAACTGTACATACCCTTTGACCCAGCAATATCACTTCTAGGGCTGTATACCAAAAAGATCATACAAATGAGAAAAGAACCGACATGTACAAAAATATTTATAGCTGCTCTTTTTGTGGTGGCAAAGATTTGGAAATTAAGGAGATGCCCATCAGTTGGGTAATGGCTGAATAAGCTGTGGTATATGAATGCAATTGAATAATAATATGCTATAACAAATGATGAGCAGAAAGACTTCAGAAAAACCTGGAAAGATTTATATGAACTGATGCTGAGCGAAGTGAGCAGAACCAAGAGAACACTGTACACAGTAACAGCCACGTTGTGTGATGACTAACTTTAACAGACTTTTCTTAGCAATGCAAGGATCTAAGACAGCTCTAAAAGACTCATAATGGAAAATGCTGTCCACATCCAGAAAAAGAACTATGGGGTCTGAATGCAGATCGAAGTACATTACTTGTTCTCTCTTTCTCTTTTTTGTTTGTTTCTTCTTTCTCAAAGTTTCTCCCATTGGTTCTAATTCTTCTTTATAACATGAGTAACGTGAAAATAGGTTTAATGTGAAAGTATAAGTAGAGCCTATATCCACATGCCATCTTGAGGTGGGGAAAGGGGAGAGATGGGGAGAAAATTAGGAACTCAAAATCTTATGGAAGTGAATGTTTTAAATGAAAAATAAACAAATACATTTATTTAAAAAAAAACCCTAACTTCCATAGTATAAACAAAAATAAAATCTAAGGACTCTAAAAAATTTTATAACAGCACAGTTGATTAATTTCCTTCTGTTTCATTCACCAACTTGGGAATAGAAGTGAAGGAAGCAGATAGTAGGAGTAGTTTATTGGCAAGTGATGAGCAGCAATTTGAAAGGGGGTAAGTGATTTAAGAGTAGAGGACAGTATAAAGTTAAATTGGCTTACTATGGAGTCAAGATGGGAAAGGGAAGCCAATGAAGTCAGAACAAGAGCAATGATCTGAGAAATATTTATTAGTAGAAGGATCAGAAGTCTCAGGAGGGCAAAGAACGAATTTAGGTAGTGTGAGACATAGGGAGAAATGGGGTGATAGGAGGTTATGGTTAGACAGAAAAAAGTCAGCATTTTTAATCAGGGAAATGAAACACTTCTGGGTAATGATGAGATCTGAGGCATGAACATCCAATGTTTGTCTGAAGTGGAGTGAAGTAGTAAATCATGAAATTGAAGGAGACCAAGGAACTGTGTAGTAGCTTAGGGATTTTGAGGGAGCATCAACATGGATGATGAAGTCCCCTAATATAACAGCAAGAGTAGGGAAGAAATCAGGTGCTGAATTCTTTAAGAAATGAGGAAGGATGACTTGGGGACCAGTAGAGGACAGACGCCATAAATCTGGATTGGGTGGAAAACCAGGATATTCAGCTTCAAATGAAGAGAAGTTGCTGAATTATGGTTGTAAAATGGGAAGCCCAGAAGTGGCAGTGAGGAGCAAGGAGTGTTCTGACTCCACTTCCAGGACCAATGTGTTGGGGGGTGGGGTTTAGATGAAAGTACAGAACAGCGGTGGAATGATGGTAATCTGCAATTTAACCTCCACTATACCCCTGGCTCTTGGTGTCAATAAAATATAAAGCAGTATTTTTGCATTAGTAGTCTATTTGTGGCAAATGTTCCCCAATTCCCCAAACTTTCACTATAAATGGTCCCAATTTTTTCAAGCCTATAAACTTAAATATTGACCCCTCTTTCTACTTCTCACTGCATTCTGTTTCTCCCATCCCCGGTTCTGTCTACTGGAGCTCTCCAGAGCAGCTGAACTGAAATTATGGAGGGTAGAAAGTTCTTCAGTAGAGAATGTAGATATTTTGCTCATCTGAAGTATAGTTTTGGGCAAGAAACAATCATTTATAGAATATATAGCTTTGCTTTCCAACCATTAAGTGGATGGTACTAGCTGGAGGCAAAGGCAAAATTTATTTGAACATTCCAGTTTGGGTGAAAAGTGTCCCGTCATTTCCATGGGACTTTGTATCCGTGATTAAAACACCAGTGCCTCGTCCTGAACCAAAAACTACATCTCCAGGGATTATCTCGTTTCACTGAGATGCTGTTGTTACAAATGATCAAATCGCTGGTATTCAGCCCTCAGAGTCGCTAGGAAAGGGCAGAGATGGGAGCTCGGCCATGAAGGAAAACATTCAGCTTGCTGGATAGAAGTAATGAATCAAGTCTTTATGCAAAGTCACCCAACACGAGTGATGGGAAATCTGTCCAAAGAAGAGCATGGAGAAGGCAAGGGAGAAAGGCATTGAACACAAGGATGCTCCCTTGGGGTGACCTGATAGAGAGTCTATGGGCAAAGTATAAGAAAAAGGCTAATGGTGAATATTATAGGATCTTAAATCTAGAACTGGGAAGGATGTCAGAGGGAATTTAGTACAACCTTCTTATTTTACATATGAGGAAGCGAACGCCTATGAAAGTTAAGTGACTTGTCCAAATTCACACAAGGAAGAAGCATCAAAGGTGGGTCTTATTATCCTCCCACTGAACATGTTGCATCCTCTTCAATGGTCAGTCTCAAAAAAACAAGACACCTCAAGAGGTCGTGCTGCATACATATCTTCATCATTCAAGTGTAACTCATCTAATTTGTGAATACGGGATTAATCAATCAATCATAGAATCTCAGAGCAGGAAGGAATCTCAGTGATCTCTAGTCATACTCAATTGGGATCAAGTACTTCCACTATGATGTTCTCAGTTGAGACCTTCAGCAGCTCTCAACCAGACTACTCCAGTAACCTCTTAATTGGTCTCCTTGCCTCCAAGTGTCTCCCTTGTCCAATCCATCAGTCATTTCAGTCACGTCTGACTCTTCATGACCCCATTTGGAGTTTTCTTGGCAAAGATAGTAGTTCATTTTACAGATGAGGAAACTGAGGCAAACAGGATTAAGGGACTTGTGCAGGGTCAAACAGCTAGTAAGTGTCTGAGGCTGGATTTGAACTCAGGTTTTCCTGATTCCAGACCAGACTCTCCATTGATTGCACCACCTAGCTGCCCTCTGTCAAACTGACATTCTTAAGCACAGGTCTGATCATATCACTGCCCTGCACAAAAAGCTCCAGGGGTTCTGGAACAAAGTACAAACTTCTCTGTTTGGCATTTAAAGTCCTTCACGATTTGATTCTAGACAGATTTCACATGACTTTCTTAGTGCTCTCTTAGTAGAAAACTACCCTACTTGCCATTCCCCATATACAACATTCTATTTCCCACCTCCACACCTTTCTGTAGAATGCACTCCATCCTCACTGTTACATCCTTGAATACTTAGCTGTATTTGAGGCTATGTTTAAGTATCACTTCTTGTAATAGCCCTTTACCCTAAGTATTAGTGCTTCCTCCCAAATCAATTTGTATTTACTTTTATGTACTTTTAAATTTATTTATCTGTGTGTACACTGGATCCTTCTAAAAGACTGGAATGTCCTTGAGGGTATGGATGCTTTTCATTTCTGTTTTTGTATATGCAGCATACAGCACAGTACCTGTCACATGGTAGGTACATGTTCATCAGTGAATTAAATGGAATCTTTCACTCATTCATGCAGTCTCTTCTTGAAAACCTTCAGAGAAAGGATTCACTTCCTTGGCAGGTAGGCAGGATATTTTTAATCATTAAGTTGTTTTTCCTTATTTTATTCTAAAAAACCTGGTGATATTTTTTCATTGCTGCTGTTGATTGAAATCAGGTGCTTCAGAAGAAAAAGGAAGATTTGGGGAATGAACACTGTGTTAAGGTGGTAAGAGAAGAGGATTTCAATTTGTGGGACACAGATTAAAACATAAGACTGATAGGACCTTGAGCAGTGACAGAATGTACCTAGTGTGGGCTAGTCAAAATATATTTTCCTGGAGACAAAGAATCACAAAGTCTGAATATTAATGGTAATCATTGCTATCATTTAAGTAGCACTTCTTCAAAGGTCATTTAGTCTAACCTGGACCAACACAAGGATCTTTGCTACCACATACCCAGTGGATGACCATTAACCTTTCAATTTAAGACCTTAAGTGAGAGTGAACCCATGATGCCCCAATGTAGGCAATTCCACTTTGGCCTCGCTTATATCGTTAGGATATTATACCTTTCATTCCGTCTAAGTTTGGCTCTCCAGCTTTTACTTGCTATTGCTAATTCAGTCCTATGCAGCCAAGCAGATTAAGTCTAAACTGTCTTCCATATGACAATTCTTGAAATATTTAAGGACGCCTATCATGTTCATTTATGTCTTTTCTTCTTCAGGCCGAGTATCCCTGCTTCCTTCGATTAATGACTCTAAACAAGTTAACTTTAAAGTAAAGATGGAGGTAGAAAAACTGCTCACATCAATCTGTCAAGCAAGATATCACACAGGAAGTAAAACATCAATAGACAGGACCAATGACTCAAAAGGTACGATATTCAAGAAGAGAGACAGGCATGTAATCCATGGTCTCAGATGCCTAGATGCAAATTCACAAAGCACAGGTAATAAACAAAGTAAACTAGAGAAACTAACCCAAGGAAATAAATTCAACTTCATAGGTATCACTGATACTTGGTAGGATGGGAGTCATGACTAAAACAGGACTAGAGGAAGGTTAAGTATGTTATTTTAAAAGAACAGAATCAAGTAAGGGGACAGGAGAATATAACTGTACATAAGCAAAATAAACAAACAAATACTAGTATGACGAAATCCATGAAAGGCCTTTAAGTGGGGCACAAGAGAGAAAAATAGCTGATAATATGGATCACCAAACCAGAAGGAGAATTCACATGAGCAAATGGATTACAAACTTAAGATGGAGGCATGATTATAGCAATGATGGGAAACTTCAACTATTTGGGCTTCTGATATTTTTATTTCTATGCCAAAAGTAGGAAAGGAGATTAAGGCAAATGAAGGAGTTAAGTCTCTGTTAAGAGTTAAGACACTTAAAAAGTAAAGGTAGGTGGTGTGACTGGTACCATCACTTTGAACTGAATTCCAACCAGCAAGAAAGGATTGGTTCCTGAAGTATAAATGATTGAGACCTGAGGAAGAAGGGATCAGATTATCTTAGAGTTTATGAAAAAAGAGGAAATCTGGGTATAATCCAATATAAAGCCAAGAGTTTAAGAGAGTGAATGAAAAGAGTGCAGAGAAATTATAGTTAAATTCCCATGTCTTAAAATGATATAGGTGAAGCTGGCCCAAGATTACTGGGTACCTCTCAAAAATGAAATTTTGAGTTCACAAACAAAACAGATTTTGACAAGGAATAAAAGGGAGAGCTATGTAAGGAGACCAATGTGGACACACAGGGAACTTGTTAATGAGCTTAAAATATTTTAAATACATGTATGGAAGAAGGCAAAGGCAGATAATTAAAAATGAATACAGAAGAATATCATAATCTTATAAGCTTAGGAACACTAAAAGCTCACACCTAGCTGAGGCTGCTGATAAATGCTAAAAATAATTAAAAGAATTTCTACTACATTGGAGGCAAAGGGAAATTCAAAGGAAGAATAGGACACCTGTTGGAGATATGCAGGGAATGGCCATCAAAAGGAAGAACTATACAACTATTACATTGCTTCTATTTTATCTATCAAGGAGAATGGTCTTCAGACTAGGAAGGATGCCACAAAAATGGCTGACAAGGAATTAACAGCAAAGTTAAGGGAGGATATTTTAAGAGAACACCTTCAATAAGCTCACACCACCAGGTCCAGATGAACTATTTATCACTGAAAGTACAGTGTATGTACTGAAAGAAATGGCAAGTGGACAGCTGAGCTATTGTCAGTGATTTTTGAAAATCACAGTGAACAATAGAGGTGCGACTAGAGACCAGCAATTTTTTAAAAAAGAAAAAAAGGAAGGGAGTGGAGTTTTGAAACAATAGGATAGAAAGTTTCATTTTTATTCCTGGCAAAATTCTCATGTAGATAATTAAAGGGATGGTTTGTGAGCATTTAGAAATAAAAGCAATGATGACTTGGCTTCATTCAAAATGATTCTTGCCAAACTAACCTTCCTTCCTTCCTTCCTCTCTCCCTCCCTCCTTCCTTCCTTCCTTCCTTCCTTCCTTCCTTCCTTCCTTCCTTCCTTCCTTCCTTCCTTCCTTCCTTCCTTCCTTCCTTCCAACTTATGGAAATGCTATAGAAATAGTATGCTTGCATTTTCAGCAATTTGGCAAAGTATTGCATATTTTCCCTGTAAGCAATATGAAGAGACATGGACAAACTGATAGTCAAGTTGGTTTTCCTTGTACACAACATAAAAAAAAACATGGGCAAACTGTTAGTCAAGTTGGTTCAATTTGGAGCTAGCTAAATGACAAGACCTAAACAATGGTCAGTATAAGCACAGAGAAAGTTTTGTTTTGGAGTGCCTCAAGGATCTCTCCATGGTGCTAGGTAATTGACATTTGTGATATATTTTTATCCCTCCTCATAAAAATGAAGGCTTAGAGATGTTCACCAATTTGCCCATGGGCACACAGCTAGGAAGTGTCAGAGGGGAGTTAGAATCCAGTTAGTACAGTATTCTTTTCACTCTGTCACACAACCTTCCCAAAATGTGTTGAGCCATACTTTGACTGAATGAATCTGAGCTGGATTAATGTTATCGATTCACACAGAGGACATATGTTTTTCAGTTTTCCAAGAAATACTCCATGAGTTTTACAGAAATCAAGCCTCAGTCTCAAGGCAGGCTGTCAATCTACCCTTCTTTTCAAAGTGGGATTCTTCCTTCAGACCCCAAACCTTTTTTTTTCCTGTGAAACTAGATAGCAGTTGTTCATATGGTTGTAACTCCCAAGGGATAGTTAGTTCTAGATATAACACTTCTGTTGGAGAGAGGTTCATAAGCCCAGCCTGATGGCCAGAGTCTCTCCACTCACCCATCCCCAAGGGCCCAGGATTGGCTACAGGTAGAAACACAGGCTCTTTCAGGAAATTTTATTCTTAGAGAGTGGGAGGGAGTGAGGGGGAGAGAGAGAAAGAGAGAGAGACAGAGAGAGAGAGAGAGAGAGAGAGAGAGAGAGAGAGAGAGAGACAGAGACAGAGACAGAGACAGAGAGACAGAGAGATACACACACAGAGATAGAGACAGAGACAAAGACAGAGAGACACAAAGACAGACAGAGACAGAGAACAGGAAAGAAGGGAAAAGGAGGAAGAAAAGGGGAAGGGAAAAAGGGGAAAGTAAGATGGGGAAAGGGAGAAAAAGAGAGAGGGGAAAATGGGGGGGTAAGAAAGGAGAATGGAAGAAAGGAAGAACGAAGAAGGGAAAAGGAGGAGCTATGAAAGAAAGGGAGGAAATCAAAAGGAGGACAAGAGGAGATGGAAGTGGAAATAAGGGAAAGGAGGGGACAATAAGAGTATAGAGGAAAAAAGAGAGAAGGGGAGGAAGAGAAAGAAAAGGAGAGAATGAGAGAAGAGAGAATGAGAGGAGAATGAGAAAGAGGAAGGATGGACAGTGAGCAGAGAGAAGTCAAGTGTGAAAAAGAATCATGGGGAAAAAGGGAGGCAAAGACAGACATAGATGAAGACGGAGGAGAAGGACAAAGATGAAAAGAGAGAGCCAGAAAGCAATCGAAAAAATGTGTCCTCTAACATTAACTACTAATATGATACAGAGTTCATTTTCAGAGGAGCTCCTTCTGCACACTCCATTTCCAGTCTCATTTCAATCAGTGGCCAAATGGATACTTGCAAAGTGGCCACACAGCACTGCTCCCACCAAGAATGATTTGCCTGTCCAGGCCACATGCTGGTGTGTGTGTGTGTGTGTGTGTGTGTGTGTGTGTGTGTGTGCTATGTTATGTTATATTCCAAGCTGTCTGCTTCAAAAGTCAATGAGGCACGAGGAATAAGAGGAGACAGAAGACCTGGGAGGTAAACTCCAGATGTATCTCCCAGGGTCCTCTCAGACCCTACCACTAGAGATCCTGCACCTCCTCCCTCCCATAAGCTCCTAGACATGAAACTGCTGATGTTGTATGGGACTTTTTTTAAATTGTTCTGTATTGGTGAAAAGAGGCTATACTGAACTATCTGTACTCTCTTACCCAATACCTTTGTAACCACTGGTACATTTTTTGAAATTTCTTATAGGGTCAAGGCTTACTCTAGGGAAGGATAGGTAGCTAACTTTGGGGTCACAGAGAAAGCTCAGACTGGGGCCAGGGTGGGAACTTAATCTGGGGCCAGAGAGAAGGCTCAATTTAGGCTCAGGATGGGATTAATTCTTGGGCTCCAGAGGGATAAAACCAGCAGCCTCGCCCACAGGGAAAAGAACCTGTGGATTTGTGCTGAAAGCTAGGCTATTCTTCCTCCCTCCACCCTAGCCAAAGAAACCAGATGAGTGGATAACTTTTATAAAAACCTTATAGTGATTTTCTCCTGGGATCAAAGGAGAGTTCAAAACTAAGTTTCAGCAATAAAAGGCTTGGCCCTCAGGGTTTCTCATAACCCCCAGCCCATGACTGAGTTACTCTGGAAGGCTCTCCCAAGAGGCCAGCAGTCATTAATCACAAGCCATACCATTGCCAGGTGAGCAAGAGTGCCAGGATTTTGGCCTGGGTGCATAGCTGGGTACCTGGGCAAGTCTCACTAACCAGACGTAGGAATTTCAGGGCTAGCCTGACATAGACAAGGCAGACTTAAGCCTGGTTGAGAGATGTCTGCCATCCATAATGGTGTAGGGGGAAAACCTCCAGATTTGAAGTCAGGGGACCTAGGTTTGAGTTCTGTCATTAATTTACTATGTGTCTCAGTTTCCCTAACTGCATGAGAAGAGGTTGAATTAGTTAGATGATCCCTAAGATCCTTGTTCTTTCCTGACTGCTTTTGATTCTGTGACCATTCATCCCTTTCTCTTATAAAAAACACCTTCTCTCTCATTAGTCTACCCTAGTACCTAAATTTCATGTCATTGAAGCTTAGTCCTTGTGCCTTCAGGTTTGGGAGGTATTTTTGTCCAAAATTAAAATTTCCTAAGTGTAGAGATGCCTCAATGTAGAAATTGCCCTCCAATGCAGGTGGATGGCCAGCTTGTATCTTAGAGTTTTCAGGAGTTGTAAAGGCACAGGCAGTAAAATAATTTGCCCCCAGTTCCCAGAGCTGGTATATGTGTCAGAGGCAGGACCTGAAACATTTTCCTGACTTCACTTTATCCACTAAGGGCTTGTCCAGAGTTTAAATGTAGTCTTCAAACAGCCTATTGTAATAGTAGCTTTGGCCTTTTTTAAAGAATAGGATTACTGATTAGAACAAACTGAACATAGTTAAGAATTAGTGAGGTTAGTGATTGTAGCTAGGGGGTCTATATCCTTAATCTTGTTCTACAAATTCATCTTTTAAAATACCAGACTCTGAATGAACGTGATGTTGTATGCTAGCTAATTTAATAAAGCATGCTATTCTGGATAAAAATAGGATAATGGAGAGGCAAAGCCAGTCTCCTTCTCTGGTAACCATGCCTACAAGTAAAGTACGACAGTACAATGGCAAACAAGGCCGCAGCCCTGGCACCCCTGCTCACCTGGCAGCAGCCTATGCTGCCTGTAGACAAAATACTCTGGATAGAGAAAATGAGCCTTCTGGGGAATGGAAGTACAACTGTAACATTAAAAGCCATGATATTAGCAGCCCAGGTTCATTCATGAGAGTGGGGGGATTCCTGAAGGATAAGAGAAATTTCTTAAATGAGATGGATGGGCCCCTCAACATTCACCCTACTTTCAATCTGCAAAGTCAATGATCTCACTGGCATTCTTCACCCCTTGCTGAGACGAGGGAGCATCGAGGTGTAGTTTATAGGCAGCTGCCCCCATGGTGTGATAGGAGGGCTAGTGGCCAAACAAAGGCCTCCAAATGTCCCCTTTGCCAGCCTGAAATTCTACTTGGCTCCCTTTAGCCTGGAAGGCTTTTTGTTAGATAAGAGTCCCCTATTAAAATGCAAATAGAAAATAAACCACAAGCTATTTGGGAGGAGGGGGCACTGCAAAGGAGAGAGGCGCCAGAGGCACCCAAGAGAAAAATCAATGACTTCTCAGTTTACCTCAGAAGCCTTACTAGAACTTGACTGACACTTTGCCTTGGGCAAGGGTCTCCAGGGAATCGTGTTGGGGGGATCCTCCAAAGAAATGATTTTGGAGCAGTAACCCCAGGTCAGAGGACATCCTTTGCCTCCAAAAGATTTAGTTCCCAGGATCAACCCTCCCTCTGGTGCAAAGGACCCACAGGGCAGGGAACAAGCAAAACCATGATTCTTGAGCTCTGTTGAATCTGGGCTGGAGGGCCAAGCCCTCAGGAGGCTCAGAGGAGATTTCCAAGAGGGGAAATGGCCATGGAGGAGACTGGCAACAAAAGACAGAGAAAAAGGACAAGAAAATAGGAGAGGCCAGAGTGCATGCATAGTCTCCAGAAGGCTTTCCTGGCAAGGGAGAAATGTCATAAAGAAGTAAACATGATTCTAGCTAAGGAAGGAAAGAGAAGAGAAGGAAGGAATGGGGAGATGGGAGGTGGAGAGAGAAGGGAGGAGGGAAGGAGAAAGGTGGGAGGAAATAGGAGGAATCAAGGAAAAATGATCCAAAGAGGAGGGAGAAAGAGAGAAGAGGGAGAAGGGATAAGAAGGGCTGTTAAGAGTTGTGGGGAGTTACTGACAAACTTGGGTGTCCTGCTGTCAGGAGGGATGAGAAGTCCACATTTAGGAGCATGATCTGGTCACCTCAAACCATAGGCACGTTGTCAGTATGGAGTAAAAGCTGACTCCCAGACCAGTGACTCCCCTGTAAGCCAAGATCTGTAGGGGACCAGAAACCCATTTAGGAAAACAGAAGAAAAAAAAGGTTAATTTCCTGATGAATCATATGATCCATCCCTGACATTCATCAGGACTTGGGGTGGGTAGGTGAAGATGGAAGGAGAGCTGCACACTATTGTGTGGATAAATGAGAGGCTTGTATTCCTCTTTCCTGAGAGACAGGAGCTGGGGAAGATGCAGCCCACAGATGCATGCAGTGTTAGGTGAGGTGTCCTTCACATCCCAGGGAAGGCAACATCAAACCTGACCCTGCTTTCCCACTGCTGAGAGGAGCATATTTCCCACACCGAGAAAAAAACAAAGCTCTCTTCTGCTTCCAGGACTGAGCCTTGTCAAAGGCCCTGCTTTGCTGGGGTCCCCCAAGAGCAGCCTCAGAACTGGTCTCCTGCAGGGCACAGACAATAAAGGATGTGTCAGAGTTTTCTTTAAAGCAACCCTACCTGGACATCATCTTACATTCTGTCTGCCTTCTCAGAGGATGCTCAGAGGATTCTCCAAGGGAAGGTGGCATGGAATCCCTCCTCACAGTTTCAGGTGGCACAGTCACTGCCAACAACTTTGGTAGGTGAGCTTTGATTCAGGGCCCTTGAGCTCTGGAAGCTGCATTTCTCTGGATATGGGCACTTTGGATGACCTTGGCTTGGTAGTTCTTCTCAGAGGAGTCCCACAAGGCACCCCCAAGTGGAAAGGAAGTCGTAGATAGTGGGATCAAATGGCTGCCATGCCCTATATCAGTCAGAGAGTAACTGGAAAACCATAACCCAGAGAAAATGGATCTAGCCTGAATCTCACTGAAGGCCCCTCTGCCCTGTGGCTTGGTTAGTCATGCCAGTAAGAGTCTCTTCTATTCCCTCTCATTCACTGTCCCCTAGATCAATAGTATAACAATAATCATAGCTAATATTATTTAGCATTTTAAGTTTTGCAAATCACTTGACATATTTATCTGTTCTCCTACATTTCAATTCTACACCCATTTATTTTCATCTGTCACTTATCAAGAACTGTAGTGGGCACTGGAGATCCAAAGACCAAGAAAAATGGCACAATCTCAGCTCTCAGGATGCTTATCGTCTACATGAAAGGAAATACCTCATGCACAAACAGGTAAATATAAAATATTCACATAAACAAAGCAGACATAAAGAAATTTCTAGAAAATTAATATCCAAGGAAATCAAGAGGGGTTTGTTGTAGGAAGGCACACCTGACCTGAGCCTTTAAGGGAGTTAGTGTTCCAAGAGGCAGAGGTGAAAAGATATTTTTTTTCCATTTCTTGTTCTTAAACAGACCATGGAAAGGGCCCAAGTGACGGTATGGCAAGGACAATAATTTCTTCAGGGTAAATATTCCTTTCATGGATGCAGATCATAGCCCCTCCCTCCTGAGAATCTGTTTAGTTTGTGAATTTAAAATTTCATTCCTGAGAATTTCCTACTTGCCTTGGACCAACTTGCCCTACAGAATGTTAAGTCTTGACAGCCTACCTTCCTTTTCTCTGAACTCTTTGAAATCAGCTTCTCAGAATCCCAAACATATGTCAGATTATACTCAGTTCTTCTGTCATAAAGTCTAAAATGACATGATTACTGAAAAGATCACTAAAAACTCAAGGGGACCATAATTACTAGCAACTTAGCTGATAGGCTTCAAGAGCCTATGGCTCAAAACTTCAACCCCCTGTGGCAATTGGGTACTGAAATTCTATAATGTTAGCTAGACTGGTTCTTGAGTAATAGTCATGAAGGCCATGCTTAGTTCTGAACCCAAGGTCTTTCCAGCTTGGTAGGGATCTGTCTGAGCTTATCTCTTCAGTCACAGCCTTGGAGAGCCTGAGGATAACAAAGTCACAGATTTACAGCTAGAAGTCAACTGGTCCAATCTCCTCTTTTCACAGATGAGGACTCATAACCAAAGAGAACAAATGATTTGCCCCCAAATCACACAAACTCCAAATGGCCATTGCTACGGTAACATGATAAGAAGGCATCATTGGGGGTGATATGACAAATTCCAAAGGACTCATAATGAAAAATTCACTTTCAGAGAACTGATAAAGTTCAAGTACAGAATGAAGCATATTTTTTTCACTTTATTTTCCTTGCCTTTTTTTGCAATGTGGCTAATATGGAAAAATGCTTTGCATGACTTCACATGTAGACTTGATACCATATTGTGTGCCTTCTCAATGAATGGGGGAGAGACTAAAAGGAGAAAGAAAATTTGGAACTTAAAATTTAAAAATGAATTTTAGAAAATAAACAAAAATATAGAAAGGAACAAAACATTCACTGGGGATAATAAATGTACAGATAAATGCAAATGAATTCAGAGATACAGAGAGTGCCAAAAAATTATCAATAGCCAGAGAGTCCAAGGACTGCCTAAATCTTTGGGATAGTTAGGTAGCACAGTGAACAGAGTTCTGGGCCCGGAGCCAGGAAAATTTGAGTTCATATCCAGCCTCAAATTTTTACTAGTTATATGACCTTGGTCAAGTCACTTCAACTGTGACTCTGAACATCTCATCACACATGGGCCTAGGGTAATCCATTTAAAGGAGGGAGGGAGACTCCTCTTACTCCATAAATATGAGCCCAGAGGACAGCTGGGGCTGCTGAGTCAGGGCCCTGGAAAGGGAGAGAACGATGCCAACCTCAGCATGTTGGGAAAAGCCATATTCTCCCTCCTTCCCCTAAGGCTCCTCCTCAGGGTATTTAACCCCTTCAGCCTCTTCTTATAGTTCATTTTTTACAGCTGCACACTAATACTCACTAATAGAACCCCTAAAATATGATGTTGCTTCTCTCATTAACCAGGAGGAACCTGGGGACATACTCCTTTGGTTCATTTCTAGGAAGAAAATGTGGTCAGTGTAGATATGACAGTGAGTTCTGGGTGATGGAGGAATAACTAGCCCAATTTAAATTTCATCCACCTGGGCCAAGGAAAATGACCAGGCACAATAGGTCAAGACTGGGAAGTGTGTATACTTTCACATAAGGAAGGAGTATCTCAGTCAATCTATTTGTTCTACATAGGATAATAGATCTGGAGTTGGAAGGGATCTTAGAGGCCTAGTCCAACTCCTTCATTTTATGGATGAGGAAAATGAGACCCAGGGAAGTTCAGTGACTTGCCCAAGGTTACAGAGAAGAGCATAAGAGGCAGGATTCAACCCAAGGCCCTTTGACTCCTCTTTCCCTTCTTAGATGGCATTAGGAATACCAAGGCATGGCTGTGGATCATCCTGCCTGGCTCTTGGCAATCTTCCCGATGACTTCCCAAGGGCATCTGGGGTCTTTTTGCATCTTCATAACGATATTCTTTTAAGTCCATACTTTCCCAGTGGGATACTGTTTCCTTGACCCTAAGATTCACTGCTTCCCAGAGACAAGGCTTTTGAACAGGCAGGACTCACTATCACATTCCTACAAGCTTGCACCATTGGCCAACAATCAACTTTGACACCCACCTAGTCAGCTCCCCCAGGCCAGCAGCTTGGGGATGGATAGTCTGGGTCATTCTCAGCTGATGTCTTGAGCATCTGGGAAAAGGTAAGGATACAAAGACTCCTACCTCAGAGATTTCCTTTAAGAACCTTGACTTTCATGCCTCATGTTCCTAAGAAAAAGGGGGAAGAAAATCATCCTAACATCTAACATTCTTTATTAGAATGCCTTCTTATTATGGTAGGCTAAAACCTGTGTGCTCCATTGGTATCCATGCAACAGCCAGTCGATAAACATTTATTAAGTACTTCCTATGTGCCAGGCACATTGTTTGTTAAACAAAGAAAGAAAAGGTCTGCTCTCAAGGAACTCACAGTCTAATGGGAGAAAGACAACATACAAACAACTATATACAAACAAGCTACATAAAAGATAAATTGGAGATAATTAGCAAAGGGAAGGAACTAAAATTAAGGATGCCTGGAAAAGGTTTCCCATAGAAAGTCAAGAGAGCCAGAAGAACAATGGTGGCACAGATGGTGTCCAATTACTTGCATCAGCCAAGAAGACCACAGTCAGTGAAGGAAGACCGGCTGCAGCCACTGTGTTAGAGTTCCTTTGACCTAGGGGCAACCCCAGCCTCCCCATCCCCCTGCCCTGGGCACCTATCAAGCCATAGCTTACCATTACTGGGTAGGAGAGAGAGAGGCAGACTCCTGAGGGAGAAGAAACCTACCTTCATAGTTGGCGTGAAAGCCTTGGGCACTGACGGCATAGTCACTCACAAGCCACAGAGAGAGGACGACACCTGTGCTGACGATGGGGGCAGGAAGCTGGAAACCTGTTAACCTGGAAGGCAGGGGAAAAGAGACAAAACAGTGAAAATGAATTTTTAAGAAAATGTTTAATCTCCTTACTCTTCTAAGTCAGTGTTTTGTCCCTCTGATTAGTTTCACTTAAATTAATTTGTTGTAATCCTATTCCCACTGGCCCCCTTCCCTCTCTCATTTCCCTCCTCTATTGCCCCCTCCCTCCACTTGTCAACCCTTTCCCTAGTTTGGGGGTTTAATTTCAATGATTGATTTCTTTTTTCCCTTGTATCTATCTATTTCTTCCCCTATTTTCCCTTCTTTTTCTCCTTTCAGGTAAGTGGTTAGTTCAGAATCCAGTCCAGCACCTTCCAATTTGTTTGTTTTGAAAATGATTGTTTTCTAAACACCAGCTCAATCACCAAGGACCTGAATGCCTGCATGAGCACTGGTTAGAGAGGCTGGAGAGGAGATTTCTGTGTGAGACAGGAAACTGATCTCTGAGACCCTTTGGGCTCTAAATTCCTGGAACAGTGCGATATAAGTGATCCAAGCAAACTCCTTGTGGGACCTTAGAGGCCAGAGAGTAAAGTGTGGTTGAGGTCAACTGGGTTGGGTAGCAACTGGCTTTATGGATAGAATGGTGGAAGCCAGCCAAGAAGTCTTGGATTCAAATCCCACCTTAGGTACTTCTTAGTTGCGTGACCCTGGACAAGTCACTTGGCTTTATTGGGCCTTACTTTTTTCATCAACATCTGTAAAATGGAGATTATAATACCTGTAGCAGCTACTTCATAGGATTTTTCTGAGGATCAGATCTGATAACATATGTAAAGCCCTTCCAAACCTAGATGGCCACATACATATCAGGTGTTATTATTCGGTCTGAATCTGTGATCTTATCCATGTAGAGAGCTCCATGGGAAGAGAGCTCTCTCCACCAAAGCAGAAGGGGAACTTGGAAATTTAGAGAGTGACCTGGGACACTGAGAGGTAAAATGAAAAGTTTGGGTCACAAGCCAGTTATGTATCAGAGAAGGAACTTGACCCAATGTCTTTTGGTTGACAGTCTACCTACTATGGCACTCCACAATGTGTCTGCATAAAAAATTATTATTGGGCAAGAAGGATGACATGGAAGAAGTAGGATTTGATGGGGCCTGACCACCTCAGGCTGCAGGAGCAGAGTCAGCATGCACCAAGATTGGCAGGAGCAGAGTCTTCTCCCACTTCCATTTGTCTTGACTTCCCAGCCTGCCATCTGGTTTTCTACCTCAGGATGCCTTATCTGAAGGTCTCTGCTTGGTGGCCTCCCCTTTGCAGCTTAGATTCCCAGGGGAAAAGCTATGAGCTGCTACAAGAATTTCACTGGCACCCTTGCAGGCATCTCTTAGCTCAGAGTCCAACGGTGGTGCTCTCCATCCCCTAGTCCCCCACCCCCCACCCCTGTCAGCATTGTCATCATTGGTCCAGATTCCACTGCCCCTTTGGCACCCTCTGATGGCATCTACAGAGAGTGCAGCTCTGAAGCCTGGTTTAACTCCATGAACACCAGGGCTCTGCTCAAGCATTTAAGTCCCAGGACCAACTACAGAGTCTGGATGATTGAGCATTTCTCTTAGGGAACCTTATTAAAGATGCTTCCTAGTTGTGTGACCCTGAGCAAGTGACTTAAACTCTGTCTGCCTCAGTTTTCTCATTTTCAAAATGGGGATAATAGCAGCTATTTCATAGGCTTATTGTGAGAATCAAAAAGATAATACATGTAAAGCTATTTACAAACCTTAAAGCACTATATAAATGCTGGCTTATTTATTAACAAGAACAACACGGACGATGATGATGATGATGATGATGACGACAATGACTATGATGATGATGATGAAGACAGAACCATAAGGCTAGGGTTGGTAGGGCAGGAAGCGGAAGCTGAAAATGCTTCCTCCTTCCTCAAATTTTCCTAGAGTACATTTCCATAGCTGAAAGCTGCCTCATTAACTTCGGGTTTACTGGCTAGATTTCCTTCTCAAAGACCAAGCCTTAAACCCAGTCCGCTCTAGAGCTCATAGATTAGACAACAGCTCCCTGCCCTCCTAGTACAGAGTGAATGTAAATACTAAATAGTAACTGTTTCTCTTTTGGCTAGGAACCCTGAGGCTCTTCCCCTCCCAGTTTTTAATTTTTTTTTTTTATTAAAGGGGCCATCCCTTGATTAACTTATTAAAGAGGCTATTCACTGAATGGGTGTTACCTCACTCAAAGCGAGAACCTGAAAAGTCCTGAAAGGGCTAGGGTCTCCCATTGCATCCTGGGCCATCTCCAGTTGTCCTGATGAATATTTGGCCACTGGACCCAGATGGCTATGGAAGAGAAAGTGAGGCTGGTGACATTGCACAGCCCTCCCTCACTCAAATCAAAGTCAAGTGCAAGTCATGTCATCATTTCCCTGATGTCGTGGTCCTCTTCCAAAATGGACAAACACAACAACACAACATTGTCCGGAAATTTCTTCTAGATTAATCACATTCTATCTTGTATCCCAGTTGTTTGCCTCTATGCCCATCCCTTAGGTATTAGTGGGCAGGTGCAGGAAAGGTTTTTGGGAGACAAGGAAAATAATATAGATACAATAAACTATCAAGATGTATGTTCCAGATAATTTGATTCAACATCTATTAAATGCCTACTGTGTGTAGAATATTCTGCTAGGCTCTGGAGAGACAGAAACAGATGAAGAGGTAGAAGGAATGTTGCATTTGTTAGAGAGTGACCTGGGACACTGAGAGGTAAAATGAAAAGCTTGGGTCACATAGCCAGTTATGTGTCAGAGAAGGAACTTGACCCAATGTCTTCTGGTTGACAGTCTATCTACTATGGCACTCCACAATGTATCTGCATAAAAAATTATTATTAGTCAAGAAGGATGACATGGAAGAGGTGGGATTTGATGTTGAAATTAGAGTCATAGGACCTGAGTTAGAATCTTGACTTTGACACTTGGGGCTCTATGACTTCAAGCAAGTCACTTAACTTCTACGGATCTCAGTTTTGTCTTCTGTAAAATGAGGAAGTTGCACGTAATGACCTTTATAATTCTAAACCTATGATATTATTCAGTAAAATATAATCCCTATCATTTGGATCTTATCTAGCAGGGAGATTCAACACACACACACACACACACACACACACACACACACACACACACAATCCTAATCCAAAATTACACTAAAAGAACATGAGAAAAATGCAGCAAACTATGTGAAATATGAGGAAGGAAAAATCATTTCTTGCTTGAAAGCCACAGGCAATTCACAGGGAGGGCATAACATTTGAGTGGAGTCTTGAGGAATGATAAGATTTCAACAGATGGAAATGTGAGGAAATTAGAAGGGTTAGGGGTCATCAGAGAGGCCAGAGGTGAGTATAGGGAACCCTATGGGGGTGAGCGACACCAAATCTTCGAGGAGCAAGCTAATGACCTTCTCAGTCAGAAGTGGGCTTCATAGAACCAGAGAATCTCAGAATTAGAAGAGACCTCAGAAGTCTTTAGTCCAAGCCAAGTATGCAGAAATCTACACTGTAATATCTTTGACAACTAGTCATCCAGCCTTCACTTGCAGACTTCCAATAACGAATACACCACCATCTCCCAAGATAGCCACCACTGGACAAATCTAATGGTTAGGATTTTTTTAATGTTTCATCAAACTGAAATCTGGCTCTGAAACTTCTACTCATCACACCTAATTCTGTCTTTTAGAGGCAATCAGAACAAATCTATTTTCCACATGATAGATTCAAGATATGTTCTTTTTTCTCCAGTGGTGGAAATGCACTGACGTATCCTCATTCTCTCGCCTAGCTTCCCTTGTGGCCAAGGGGGCTTTCAAAGGACAGCTGCCTCTGGACAGGGTGAAATATCCATCTGGCATTATGGTAACTAAGTCTAGAACTGTGGACTCCTGAACATTTTTATTGATTGTGCTCCCCTATACCCCTCTAAACAATAAATTAAACTTGGGAGGACCATTACAATAGTAGCATTACCAAAGAAGTTGACCACCTATGTCCCTATACTAAAATGAGAGCAGAACAAAAGGGAATGGAAGTACATTATAATAGGAAGGAATGAAGTTGGATATGAAAAGGAACTTTTGGGTGGTAAATATCATTTAACCCCAGACAGGCAACCAAGCCAGGACATGGAGTCTCCTCCTTTCCTGTAGAGATCTTAAAGTTCTCTAACAATCCACCTGTCACAACCTGCTTCAGGACAGCATGAGGGCTTGCATGACCTACCAAATGCCCTCCTACCCCTTAACATATATGACTACAGAGGTCCTTCTTTAGAGTAGGACCAAAGCCTCGGTGTGATGCTGGATCATGCTCAGTGATACTGCCTTGCAGTTAAGTGACTGCTAAGATGGCAGACTGCTTCCCTAGTGAAATATTGGTTTTATTACAAAAGTTGGTTCTGCGATATTTCAACTGGCATTAAAGATTCTAAGGCCCTAATTCCTTGATACCACATTGACACAAGCTGTGAATGGCTAATGTACATTGTCAGCAAACAATTACAGTTTAGAACTCACAATATATTGCATTGCAATTACAGAGACAATTTACATAGGGATTTTCACCGAGCTCATATTTAGCAATACCCTGGCACTTTCAGTGTGCTAGAAATAAATCTAGGCAGTGTGTTCTTCCTGCATGAGAAAGGACCTGTTCAAACTCACCAGCCATTGGGAGTCTCAGCAGGAGGAAGGTGGTGCATACTGGGATCTTTCTTCACCACCTAAGAAAGTATCATTGTTAGGTAAACCTCAAGAAAAGAATTATTGGTGGAAATTGCTAAAACTGCATGCCAAGAACTACAAATGCAAACTTTTAGATCTTGCCATCCTTTAACACATTGGAAGAAGGAACACTCAGCTTGATAATGAATGGAGATGCTCTAGACTTGAAAATCTTATTAGAGAAATATGGCAACTTTATCTTGGGCATGGGGTGTGAGGGCTGGAAATAGCCTTAGATTTGCTGTTAGTTATGCTTTTCTGTCAACTGTAAAACACAGAAGGAAATGGCCTTTTATAAAATTCTGATGTTCACAATATATTTTAAGTCACATTCTTCTTCATCTTTAATCAGTTTTATTTTCAGTTCCACTCTCCCTGACTATCTTTGCTTTTCCCCTTGGCAGAGTGACCTGGGAGCTTTGGGTATTGTTTATTATTGGGTGCTGTGTGTGGGAGTTAGTTGATAGCTTGTTAATGACTAACAGCCTGTGGGTTGGCAGGTAAGACGTGGTAAGCTAAGTATATATGAAAGCAGCATTTTTCTGAAACTGCCATGACCCAGAGGTAGTTGTTTTGGACAAAGAAATATGCAGTTTCAAGATGGAAGACAGAAAGAATTGATTTTTTTGCTATCTAGGAGGGATGGACACCAGAGGTGCTGTTCCCATGATCTGAAGGGTATGAACTCTCTACATCAAAGATAGCTTGGCAGTCTAATATAATAGGTTGAATATAATAAAATAAAATTTAATAGGGACAAATGTAAAGTCTTGCTTTTGGGTAAAAATAAAACCAATGGCCCAAGTATGAGATTGTCATGGCTACACAACAGTTTGCATGAAAAAGACCTACGAGTATTAATAAATAGTAAGCTCAATATGAATAGTGTAACATAGCTATTAATAAAAGATGAGATCTTGTGCTGTATTAACACAGAGATAGTGTTCAGAACAAGAGAAGTGATGAACGCATTAAAATGAAACATAGACAGACCACATCTGCATTATACTGTCCAGCCCTGGCCACTGCAATCCTGGTGAATACCATGTTCAGTTCTGAGCAGTGATAAATAAATAAGCATTTATTAAGAGCCTTCTATGTGCCAGGCACTGTGCTGCTATATTTTAGCATGCACATTGAGCAAGTGGAATAATCTCAAAGGATGACAGCCAGGATAGTGACAGAGAATCATGCCATATAAAGACTGGCTAAAGGAACTAGGGATATTTAACTTACAAAAGAGGAGACTGCAGTGGCGGGTGGGTGGGTAGAAGGAAGTATATATAACAGTTGTCTTAAGTATTTAGTGAACTACCACATGACATAGGAATTAGACTTAGATTTTCTTATCCTTAG
Source organism: Phalanger gymnotis (assembly GCA_028646595.1). NCBI lineage: Eukaryota > Metazoa > Chordata > Mammalia > Diprotodontia > Phalangeridae > Phalanger > Phalanger gymnotis. Next base: position 750,638,131 of record CM053622.1, read on the forward strand.
AGGGAAGAATTAGTAGAAATAGATGGAAGTTGCCTAAAGACCAGTAAAAGAAAAGAATATGTAAAGAAAAACTTCCCAATAATTAGAATGATCAGAAAATGAAATATGCTGCCTTGAGCAACAGTGATTCCTTATCAGTGGTACCCTTCAAGCAGTGGTTAGGTGGTGACTTGTCAGTTACTGTAGAGAGGATTCCTGCTTGAACTAGATGCCTTCTGAGGACCCTTCCAACTCTGGGATTTTTGTGAGTCTGAAGAAAGGGGGAAATTGAGAAAGAAATTTTTAAAAAGAGTTCAAGGGATTGAAGAGGAATCTAAGCTTATATCAGTAATTTGGTGAAGAGAATGTGACAGTAAAGAGGAAGAAGAGGAAAACTTGACCCACAATTTTGGAACAGGCATGAGGTCTGGTCATGGATGATGAATGGAGCTCCTCCAGTGCAGCGCTAGCACAATCTGTCCTCCGCAAAACACTACATGCATGCACAAAGGACTTGTGGGCACTACCACTACTCCCAAATACTCACTTTTCTTTGTAGTTTAATAATTATATAATAAGCTTAATGACTGTTAACAAAAATTAATAAATAAGTGCACAGAATAAGAAGCAAAATCTTACATAAAACTCAGCAATTAACTAACAAAGCGAATTATCGAACAACCAACAAAACATGATTTTGTTCTGAGTTCCCTTCCAAGTCTGTCTGAGGTTCTGCTTACTACCCTTGTCCCTTCTCCCTGTCTTTCTGCCTCTCCAACTTCCTCTGTCTTGATCATGCTCTCTTCCCTTCTTATCTATCTCTTGCTTCATCTTTTCTCCCTTCTCTTATCTCTCCTCTCATTCTTTCCTCCCTTCTCACTTACTCACTCTCTCCTTCCTTTTCTTCTTCCTCCTCCTCCTTCTCCTCTGTCTCAGTGTCTTCCTTTTTGCTCTTTTGCCTCTCTCTCACCTTCTCTCTACCTCTTCCCCTTTTTATTCTATCATTTCCCTTTCTTCCTCTCTCCTCCTCTCTTTTCCTCTTTTTTCTTTTCTCTTCTTTTCCCTTCTTCCTTTCTCCCTTCCTTGCTCCCTCACTCATACTTTCATTTTTTTTCTTTCTCTTTCTTGTTTTATATAGTTACAGTCAGTGTGTAAATGGTTCTGGTCCTACTGACTTTGCTTTGCAACCCTTCATGTAAATCTTCCCATATTTCCTTGTAAACTTCATAGTCATTCTTTTTATGGCACCATAATATTTCATTATGTTAATATGCCAAAATGCATTCAGCCATGCTCCAATTGTGGGAAACATGTTATGTCCTCTTTTTCTAACACAAATGGAGGATCAATGAATATTTCTGTACAAGGAGGCCATTTGTTATCCTCAGTGATGTTTTTAGGATAAATTCATAGCAAAGGAGTTGGTGGGTCCAAAGGTAAAACGTCTTTTTTGGCCTCCTTTTGCACGTCACCATACTATAGTAATTACATCTCTAGAATACTTGGGAGTTTGCAAAGCACTTCCTTCATTCACAACAGCACTGTGGGGAAAGGCATACAAATGGTATTTTTCCCATTTGACAGATTAGGAAAGTAAGAATGAGAAGAGTAAAGTGACTTGCAGCCAATTATTCAGTCAATAAGGAGCAGAAACAGGGTTCAATTCTGTATTTCTGATGATGCCTGGCTTTCCTTCCATGACACTGCAGCTGCCTTGTCAAGCTCACAAGGAGGCAGAGAGCAGTCTTGTCATTGTTCCCAGATAGAAAAGGGGCTGAGTGGAGATTTCTGACATTCTATTGAAGGGTATGGAAGAAGCCTGTGTAGCGCTGACATGGCCACTCAGAAGGCATTCGTCACACCAAGACATGATGGATGGTAATCAATCTCAGTTCTGCTTATTCACATGAAAACCAATGACAAAAGCTGGCCAAGCTTGGATGGCACCACTAGTATTTCAGGCTTTACATTCCTGAAACTTAAGGATTTGGGGGTATAGGTGTTCTTTTCACTTCTCCTTCTAGTTGAAGGTCATGCCTTTGGAAGAGAAAAGAAAGACATGGGTGAAGGGAGCAATGGGCTCTTGAAAGTATCAAAAGAAAGATTTTTTGGACTGCAGCATAGGAGGCTCAAATTGTGGGATCCAGTCCTCATATGGATGGAAAGCAGTTTTGGGGGGAAAAAAGTGATATATGTATGTGTATGTGTCTGTATGTACAGAAACCTGACAATCTCTTGAGGTTATTTTAAACTTAATTTTGAGGTGGGCAAGAGAAAAAAATGTCCCAAGAAAATGGTAATACCAGAAGGCAGCATGGTCCTAGTAGACAGAGCACTAGCTCTAAAGTGAGAAGTTCTGGGTTCATTTCTCCAAATCTGATGCTTGTTTTTGTGACCTTGGGCAACTCATTTAAGCCTCCTATGCCTCAGTTTCCTCCAATCTAAAATGAGGAACTTGAACAAATAACTTCTGAGACCCCTACTATGATTTGCTGATCCTACAATGAAGAATAGAATGTAATCTGCTTGAGGGCAGGTTTCATTTTTCTGTTTCTATCCCCAGTGACTAGTATAGGGCTTGGTACATTTGTTTTCTGTCCAGTTATTAGACTTACAATTTTGTTGGGGTCCAGTGTGACAATATCATGTAATGGCTTAGACAGGTGACCTGTTGATAAGGTATAATCCTAGAGAGTTGCCAGAGGCACTCATATGTCAGGTGAGTTAGCCCTGGCCACATAGCCAGAATGTGTCAGAGGCAGGGCTCAAACCAGGTCTGCCTGACTCCAAGGCCAGCCTGGTAACCTCTATGACATCTACTTCTTGTCCTGCATAGAATAGGTACACTTAAGAAATACATGCTGAGTTGAATTATATTAACAACAAATTTAACATAAGAAGGTGGAGGTGGTATTGTCCATGCTGTGAAAAATGGGGGATATAATGCCTCTGGGAGATGCTGGACAGCAGGGAATGGGAGCACTTCTTTCCTGAAAGAGATCACAGAGTGGGCATAGAGAGAAGCTCTAGTACCACTTGCCTGGCCTATTGAAATAGCCTCCTACCTCTCCATTTCTGCTCTCTTGCTTGTTCTGCTCCAATTCATCTTTCAATCTGTTGCTAGAATAACCTTTCCTATCTATAGATCTGAACATGACATGGCTCTGCTCAAAAAGCTTTCTCTTGGGAATACCTGGATACTTTCTTTAGATCCTTGAATGAACTACAGCCCCACTGTGAGTAGAGCTCAGACCATGGGTGGTAGATTTCAAGACCGAGGAGGCAGATTTTAGCCTTAATACAACAAGTTTCTAGCAACTTGAAAGGAACTGGTCAACAATGAAATAATAAGCTTCCTTACACAGTAAGGAGCTCATTGTCACTCGAAGTGATCAAGCCAAGGCTGTCAGGGGTGGCCAACCATCCATCAGGAGAAGGGGTTCTATTGGTGACGATTGAAGGGCATGACCTCTAAGGTCTCTTAAAACTCTTTAGAGTTTGATCTGTTTGGGGGTACATGCTCCTTGGGGGATACTAAGTAAACTGGCCAATTGAGCAACCTCTTTCCACCTCGGCACTTCCACTCTGCAACTTCAATGATATTTTGGGATGTGTTAATGCTTTTTCTTCCCTATGGCAAGACAGGAAAAAACTCAGGATCTCTATTATTAACCTAGTTTCTCAGAGAGAAAGAGCTAATTAAATAGTTCCTTAGGTTATGGATTATATTTTATACTTCAGAGCAAGTTTAACCTCCCACAGATCTTTGTAATCTACTACCTGCTTACATTTGCACAGCCATATAGCCCACAAAAATGGGATAGAATCTCCATTTCATAGAGGAAGAAACTGAGACCCAAAGAGGTTCAGTGACTTAACCCAGGTCACAAAAGAGCCATTATTGGCATATTTGAGGTGAAAATTCAGGATTCCCATTTCCTAGGACCCTCCAGACCATGCTGCTTTAAATATGCAAAGATGTGGGCAATTACTGGCGGTACCTGTCAGCATAGTCAGCCATCTGGGATCAAGTTTCCCCCACCGCCAACCCCAATCTCTCAGTGCTCTCTGGAGCTATTATTCCCTTGGCCTATTTATAGACTTCCTGTGTCCTCCCACCCACAGCCTCCCAAATATTGTCATAAGTACCTACTGTTTCTTGGCAGTTTTGTAGGATAAACTTGCTGGTCTCTGGGGACAGATATCAAGATTACATTCTGAGTCACTCAAATTGATTTAATGATTGATTAAGTGAGTCATCCAGTCCCAAAATATATTAATTATTACATCCCTGCTATATATACAGCACAGCACAGGGTACTATGGGGATTACATAAAAGCAAGTCTTCTAATTTTTTTAGGATACAGCATACTGAATAAACTGAAATATGCGTGAAAAGTGAAACAATAGCCTAAGAGAGTGGAAGAAACCTGTATTTGGGGCCAGGAGAGTTGAATTCTAATCTTGGCTCTGCCACTACCCAATTTCATGATCTAGTCTAAGATCCGGGGCTCTAGAGCCTCTTCATATACAAAAGACGAGAGGCTGAGGTGGTTGGACTTGATTATATTATTTCAGGTTCATGGAATTTTGATCTGGAAAGTATGATTTAGCCCAGCATCCTCATTTCCCAAAGGCATAAGTTGAATGAGACCCATTAGAAGGAAACTATTTGCCTAAGGTCATGCTAAGTTCTTTTTAACTCCAACATGCCATGATTATGTTTCTTATGCTAGGCAATATATGAGAAAATGCTAAATGAGAGGAGTAGAAAATGATAATTATATGATATCAGAAGGTGGAGAAGGTGTTGGGCTATAGTAGGGAGTGAAGGCCTTGTGGGGGAGATGGTAATTCAGTTGTACCTTGAATGATCATAAAATATGGGTGAGAGGGCATGGGGATGAGGACCAGTGCAAATGGGTAGTAATGTAAGCAAAACTGTGGAGGCATAGATAGATACTGTCAGTTCTGGGGAAAGTGAGGAGAACACTCCAGTGGCTGGAAAGTTTGTGTAGGCAACAAAGGGGAGAAAGAGCTGAAAGAGGGTCAAAAAAACTGAGGACACAAATAACATGAATTTATTCAACACTTTAAAGTCTGCAAATCATTTTTCTATACGGCAGGTGATTTAATTATAATTTCCTATATGGTAGATGACTCAATTATAATATACTATACCTGTATGGTGATTTAATTATATATTACACCCTGCATGGTAGGTGATTCAATTCCAATATATTATACTCTGTATGGTAAATGATTCAATTATATATTATACCCTATATAGTAGATGATTCAATTATAATTCTCCAAATTTCACAGATGAGGAAATTGAGGCAGTTCTTAAGGCAGGATTTGAACCCTTGTCTCCCAGCTCCACCCCTAGTGCTCTCCTTTAAATGATGCCCTTCCTGTGGATGCCTTAGTCGAAGGTAAAGCTAAAAGATTATGATCTTTAGTCTTTGGGGGAAATTAGGCATTGCAGATTCTTAAGTATCCTAGTATTGTTTTGTAAAGCTCAGTTTGTGCATAGTAGATTGAATAGGAGTGTGGCAGGAGAGTACCACAACAGTAAGGAAACCACTGGAACATTGTAGGTATGAAGAAATGAGAGCAGAGATTAAGGGAATAATTTTGGTAATGGTAAAGGAGGTCACATGTGAATGATAAACAAGGTCATGTATGTAGCATGTATTTTGAAGGAAGAATCAACTGGACTTAGGTATTTGAACAAGGGAGAAAGCAGAGTTTGAGGAGACAGAGTTTTCAAGTTTGGAAAACAGGGTAAATGACTCTACCATTGGGGAAAAAAAAAACAAGGACAGTTAGAGGAGGTGGTTCTGGGAAAAGTCAATGAGTTTTGTGAAGGCAATGGTGGGACAACCAAGAAGTACTCATTGGTAGATGGCTGTACATACAAAACTCAGACAAGCTCAGAACTAGAGATATGGCCCCGGGAATCACCACATAGAGATAATGGCTGAAGCTGAGAGAGTAGATGAGATCAGTGGGGAGAGAGGGTGTAGAGAAAGAAAAGCGGGAAGATAAAGACTGAACTTTAAGGAATATTCATGAGCAGAATAAGGAAAAGGAATTGGAAAAGGGCAGGACTGGTTAGAAAGGCAAACATTGAGACAGGTGAGTGCAGTGTCACAAAAGGAGATTTCAAGAAGAATTAAATAGACTCAAGCCCCTTCGTCAGGACTGAATCCAACCCAGAATATACTCAAAAGGCTGGGGCACGTGACTACTGGACCACTGTGGGTAATCTCTGAAGAGTTTGGAGAGGTTCTTTGGAACTAGATAGGCAAATATTCTGATTTTTTTTTTGAAAGAAAGAAAAAATAGACACATCAAATTACAGGTCGGTGAGCTTGGCATTCAATGCCTGGGAAAATGCTAGAAGATATTATTAAACAGATGACTGTGGCCACATAGAAAAGGAAGAGGTAATCATTATCAGCCAGCATGGGTTCATTAAGATCAAGTCATGCCAGATTAACCCAATTTCATTTTTGAAAGGGTTACTAGACTGGCAGATCAGGGGATTTCAATAAGGCATTGAACAAAGCCCCTCATGATATCCCCATGGAAAAGATAGGGTAATGAGGGCTAGATGATATTATAATTAGGTGGATTTGGAACTGGTTGAATGATCAGACCCAAAGAATGGTGACTAATTAATTGATGTTAGCCTGAGTGTCTCAGGGTCCTATTCTGTTAAACATTTTTATCAATGACTTGGCTAAAGGCATGCTTATCAAATGTTGCAGCTGACACAAAGCCGGTTGGGTTAACTCATTCAATGGATGACAGACTTGGCTCTGAGAGGCATCCGTAATGAATGAATGGTGGATTTGGAATCAGAAAACCTGCTCCTTAGAAGATGCGTAACTTTGGACAATTCGCTTTGCTCTCTTAGGGCCTGTTTCCTCCTTTATAAAACTGAGGTAGGCTACAATAGCTGATATTTCTGTAGGGCTTTAGGGTCTGCAAAGCCCTTTCCTATATTGTCTCACCTGAGCCTTCAACCATCCTGTAAGGTAAGTGTCATTATAATTATTCCCATTCTACAGATAATCGTTATGAGGCATACACAATGTATACCTTGGAAAAACACTGCAAATGAATAATGATGGGTCCAAAATGGAGCATGAGGAGGAGAGCAGGATGGATTACCTTTGGGATACTGCAAAGTTTCTTTAAAGATCCCAAATTGGTTCCTGAGACAAAGGTCCATCCTTTTAACATCAATATTTGTCTAGCAAATTCAATTCAATTCAACAAGTATTGATCAAGTAAGTACCTATTGGGTGCAAGTCATTGTGCTACTTGATGGGAATTTTACAAAACAGCTTCTGCCAATAACAGGCATATATTTTATGCGGGAGTAGGTGGGGAAGATTACATGCACACATATCTCTAAAGCATATACAAAACAATACAGAGCGGTATCAGGCAGGTGAGAGAGAACTACTAGCTGGGAGAGTCCATTAAGTCTGGTGTAGAAGGCGGTACCTCATCCATATCTTGAAGGAAGTGAGGGGTTTCAAGAGGTGGAAGTAAAGAGGGGGTGCATTCTAGACAAGAGAACTGCTTATGCAAATGTAAAGAGATGGGAGATGGATTGTTATGAACAGCATTAGCTAATAGATCAGTTTGATTGGAACAATATGTGAAGGAATATAATATGAAATAACCCTGGAAAGTTAAGTGAGAGTCAGATTATGAGGGGCCTTAAATCCTTGGTTGAGAAGATAGTTGGGAGCCATTGAAGATTTTTGTGTCAGGGGTAGCATGGACAGATTTTTGTTTCAGTACTATCAATTTAGTGCCTGTGTGGAAGATGGATTGAAGAGGGGAGAGCTTGGAATTGGGGAGACCAATTAAGAGGCTATTGCAACAGCTCAGGATAGAAGTAATGAGGGCCTGAACACTAGTAGAGGCTGTGTGAGTAAAGAAAAGGGGATAGCTGTTAATGTTATGTAGAGAGAATCAATGAAACTTGGCAACTGACTGTATGTGTGATGGGTGGTGGGGTGGTGGTGGTGGTGGGGAAAGAGAATGAGGAGTGGAGAATGACTCTGAGACTGTGAACCTGAGAAGGATGGTGGTGTCCTTAATGGTACTGGAAAAGTTTAGAAGAGGTAAGAACTTGGAAGAGTATGAGTTCTCTTGAGGGTATATTGAATTTGAGATTTCTATGGGACATCCAAAGGGAAGCTGGTAATGCAAAGAGGGCTTGAAGTTTAGAAGAGAGATCTGGGGTGGTTAAGGATTATTGATGGGTATTTGTTTTGGAGAGCATTGTATATGATTTTACTAGAGTTTAGCTTTCTTGAACATTATAGTTTCAGAAGACTAGAATTGAAAAGACACCCAAATGGCAAAGGACAGGAACATGCCAGGGCAAATAAGGGGTTAAAAAGGAGAGAAGTAAAGGATATTACCAAAGAAATATACCAGAGAAAAAAAAAAGAGGGACTGATTGTGTGGCAAGAGTAAGGGAAGACTGATGGATTGCCTACGGATTCCATTCATATTTTCAAAATGACAAGAGAAAAGATGAAATATTTCTTACTTTTTTTGAGGCAATTAGAGTTAAGGGACTTGTCCAAGGTCACACAGCTAATAGGTGTCTGAGGCTAGATTTGAACTGAGATCCTCCTGACTCCAGAATCAGAGCTTTAACTATTTTCCCACCTAGCTGTCCCTAAAAGGGCAGATGAAATCTAAAGTACCAATAGCCATTTTTTTAAAAGCTCCAAATTACTAACGATTAGATGAACACAAATTAAAGAAAATCTGAGGTACCAACTCACACCCATCAGATTGGCAAAAATGACAAAAAAGGAAAATGATAATTGCTGGAGGGGCTATGGGAAAACCAGTACATTAATGCACTGTTGGTGGAGCCATGAACTAGTCCAATCATTCTGAAAAGCAACTTGGAATTATTCCCCCAAAGTTATTCAGTTGTGCATATTCTTTGACCCAGCAATATTACTACTTGGTCTATACCCTAAAGAGATTTTTAAAAAGAGGGAAAAAAGAAACATATGTAAAAATATTTATAGCACAATTTAAAATATTATTTTAAATATAGCATTTAAAATATATACTTAAAGCTGGAAACTAAAGGTGTGCCCATTGACTAGAGAATGGTTGAACATTTCTCCTTTTCTCTTTATATTCTGAATACAGTAATAGTTGAAAAAATTATGACACATGAATGTTTTAGAATACTATTTTGCTAAAAGAAATTATAAAAGGGATGGTTTCAGAAAAGACTTGTATGAATTAATGTGGAGTGAAGTGAAGTAGGGGAACAATTTATACAATAACAATAACATTATGAGACGAACAACTTTGAAAAACATGCAGAACTCTAATCAATACAATGAGTAACCACAATCCCAGAGGACTCGTGATGAAACATGATACTCATATCCCAGTAGAGAGGTGATAGACTCAACTGAGAACATATTTTTCGGAGACTGCCAATGTGGGAATTTTTTTGCTTGACTATGGTTATTTGTTACAAGGATTTTGTTCTTCTTGTGTTTTTTTCCCTCAAAGAGTAGTGGAGGTAGGAGGGAGAAAATAGATTTTTATTAATTGAAATAGATTAGATGAAAAATTTTTAAATGCCAAGAAGAAGCTGGAAGGCTTCCAACACATTAGGTGGGCTCCCTTTGAGAAACTCTCAGTTTATACCAATAAGAGTTACACGAGATGAGTAGATATGGGTGGGTTATAAGCATTGTCATAGGTGGAAATACTCACATTAAAGAGATCATATATTCCCTGGACTATTTGAGAATTTACAGAGCCTCAGGAATCGATGCTTGGAGAAGTTGTGACTTACCCAGAATCATATAGCTGGTGCCCAAGGTCTATGTGAACCAGGTTCACCTGATTCCAAGTCTAAGCACATACTCCACTCCACTATGCTTTTCCTAATGCTAATTAATCCTTGCCCTGCCTTCTACTTAGACTGTTGTAAGGATCAAATGACAGGTTATATGTAAAACACTTTATAAATTGTAAAATGCTACATAAATGTAACTGGAATTTTGACTTTTGCAGTAAAAGTATATGTTACCTTTACTGAAAGTTGGCAGGAACTTATAGTGGGAGACAGCTGTGAACTTTTCACATCAGTGACCTGAGGCAGCACTTAAGGGGCAGGAGTTGGGACACACATTTCCTCAGAGACCCTAACTCCCAAGGAGGACCTTCCTTTTATTTGGGCTCATGCCCTTTGTACCTGGGATGTAAACGCATAGATTTTAGAAAAGGTATCATCTTATTTCCCTTATTCATATGAATAATATTTGCAAAACAGGATCCAGCAAGCTGAACCATCTACACTGCTAAGACAGAGAGTCACACACCTGGGGAGGTGAGCTTCGAGCCACAGAGATCATGGTAAAAGATCCCAGGTAGCCAGTATATCAGGAACTGGAGAGGAGGGAGTAGAGCAATCAAGGGATACAAGGAGACCAAACTGGAGGCTTCAAGGAGTAGGTGGTAAGAATGCAGAGGCATATAGTGTTGACCTTGCACTCAAAAAGTTTTGATAGTCGAAAGAAGGAGGCATAAGTTGGTAGCTAGAGGGCAGTAGGGTCAAGGAAAGTTCCTCCGCACTACAGTAGCTGATGTGAACGTGAACATGAAAGAAAGCCAATAGAAAGGAAGCTGCTAGAGATGCTAGAGACACTATTTCTAGACACGAATTCCATACTCACAGTGCCTATGATATCATAAGTTAGACCAGAAAGGGACTGAAGAAACCATTCACTCCAACTTATTAATTTTACAAATAATAAAACTGAGGCCCAAGAAGGCTAGGTGACTTGACAGAGATCACACAGATAATGGGCTATAGGAGGGATTTGAATACAGGTCCTGATTGTAGTCCCAGTCCAATGTGACTAAGATTCACGTTGGCCAGTCTTACTCCCTTTTCCCCCTTGACCCCCCACATCTCATCATTCATCCTCAGATATTCCAGATGGAGGAGACAGCTACACATGACATGATACCACTGCCTTTCAGGCTAGGAGCCCACATCATCACTGTTTAGCACCAGAGCAGAGGGACTAATGTTAGAAACTAGCACTGTAAACTTGAAATGAGCCTCCTGAGTTCTCTGAGACTCAGCTTCTTCATCTGTAAAATGGGGGGAAAATACTGTATACCTCACAGGATTGCCACAAGAAAAAACAGTTGTGCCAATTTGGTATAACGCTTGATTTGTAGTCAGGTGGTCCAAGTTGGAATCTAGGTTCTGATATTGCTGATGTCTCATTTGATTGTGAGTTTCTTGAGGGCAGTGTCTGTCTTTTGCCTCTTCTTGCATCCCCAACCCCTACCACAGTGTCTGGAACATACTGGTACTTAACAAATACTTATTAACCTACTGACATCTCACACATAGCTGAGTGAACTTGGGTAAATTATTTAATCTGAGATTCAGTTTTTCTCCCTTGCAAAATGAGAAGATTTTATTCTGGTTGTATAAACTGTAAATAGGTAGGGGAGAGAGACTATATCTATGGTTTGCTTGATATAGGGAACTCCTGAACGAATGAATTCCCTCTACCATCACCTTCTTGTATTGGTAATTAAGGTAGGACTTTTTTTTACTGTTTTAGAATGCTAAATTAACTAAGTGTCTTTGAGTCTAACTAGGTGCTAAACTCCAGGCCCATGCCCTTTTACTAGTTAGGTGTGAGGCCCCAGGCTGGTTAGCAAACTAGTTTGCTGGTTTGAGAGAGGCTGAAAGCCCCCAGAGCCCTAAGGGGAATTGCTAAGACCAGAGCCAATAGTATGCACTAAGTTCTGGTCGTTCAGATGAAGCTCTAGTTACCGTATAAAAAGAGAGAACAGAGTTGTTTGCTTGGGGCTCTCACTCCTGGAGGAGTGTTGATGTGGAGGCTCTGGGCAGCCACTCTAAGAGTCTCCTGGCTTGTGAACCCAGATATTGATGCTTTCCTGGTAACTATGAATTGCTATCTGGTCTGTTTGTATTGTGTATGTGTGTAATTTGTTTGTATTTGCTCTGAAGTTCAGGTTGCTGACTTTCCCCCCCCCCATACCTGGCTTAACATAATCTAAATAGCCATGGATCCTGGAACACTTCTCTGCAACTTAATCTTAGAGGGGCCTTGAGCATGAGAGGTTGAAGGACATGCCCAGAGTCACATAGCCTAGATGGGTCAGAGGCAGGACTCAAACTCAGGTCCATCTGGTTCCAATGCCACATTTCTTTAGACTATGGCACCATGCTGCCAAAGATGTAAACTATTGTTATTATTATTTGTCAATTGGTCAGCCAATTAGCATTTATTAAGTGCTTACTATGTGCCAGGCTCTGTGCCAAGGTCTGAGGATACAAAAGAAAAGCAAAAACAGGGTCCCTGCATTCAGGGAGCTCACATTGTAATGGAGGAGAGAACATGTAAATAGCTACATAAAAGATATCTATGTCTATATATCTGTATATATAGAGATCTTTTTATCATATCTGTATTGTTTATTTCACAACAACCTTAAGACGCTAGCAGTTTTGTTCTTCCCATGTTATAGATAGGTAAATGGAGGCTCTGGGAAGTTAATTAATTAAAGGAGCTAATAAATTTTTATTGAGTTGAATTGAATAGTTGCATAGTCACAATTATTTGGGTGATTCTCATAATTGAAAAATAATAGCTCCTAGAGGAAAAAAATCGAAAAAGTAGGTTAAAATAATAATAATAGCTAATATTTATATAGCACTTACTACATCTCAGGTACTTCGCTAAGGAAATATTATCATCTCGTTTGATCCTCACAACACCCCTGAAAGGTAAGTGCTAGCATTATCTCCATTTTATAGATGAAGAAACTGAGGCAAATAGAAGCTAAATAACTTGCCCAACCTCACACAGCTAGTAAGTGTCTGAGGCTGGATTTGAAATCATATTTTTCTACTCCAGGTCCGGTGTTGTATTTACTGAACCAGCCAGCTGCTCTATCCACCTATACTCTCCACATTCAGCAACCAATAGTCAATCCCTCATTTTTTTTCTGTGGTTTAGAGTTCTCACTATTCTCCTGCCTTCAATGCAACCTCTTACTAACAAGTTTAGAGAGCCTCCTCTTGTCCTCACCCAGCTGGGCTGAGCTGCAGTACGGTCAATGTAACTCAGAAGGCCTCTACAGCAAGTCAATAGAGAGAGCCCTCTGTGAACACCTGTCAATAGCAAATTGCTGCTTGGGGCCCCCAAAGACAGTCCTTCTTATTATTTATGATAATAATGCAGAGTAATTGGAAATTAATGGCCACATCCAGACGGGGAAACCCACAGAAGGCTCTCGGCTCCTGTTTGTCTTTCTAACTGTAGACACACAAAACTTGGCTCATAACTGGAGACCCCAATGGTACCTCCTGAGAGAAGAAACCCACACCTGGTGCAGTTTTTCTGATGGCCTCTGGGGACACCTGGATGCCTACAATACAGCAAGGTATGATAAATTGCTAGATCCAAGTGTTCCTACTTTCTCTTTCTCTTTCAAATCTTAATCAACCTTCAAAGCCCAAGTAAAGCCCTCCATGCTCCATGAATCCCTCCTTCACCCACCTCACCCCTAGCCCATAATGATCTTTCCCTCTCCTGAGTTCTAGGATTAGAGGCCAGGGGTCTTTCCTCTGTATTACACTGGTTCCTACTAAGCAGTTCTTGCCATCTTAAGGCCTAGAGGATTTCAGGGTTATCAGAGATGGACCTGGAGAACATATTGCTGACACATCTCCCTTTCCTGAACTGTTAATTATGCTACCATTAGTAACAACCCCACTCCTAAAGCCTAGAAATCTCACTTCCTACTTTGGGATAAGGGGCTGAAAGCTCAAATATAAATACAAATGCTCTCTGGGAGAAGCTCCTTAATGAAAGCACCCCTGCCTAAGTAGCCTAAATGAGTTTCTGGGATGGACCTGCCATATTGGTAACTGATAAGTGTATTTGCATGGAAATACAAGGAAAACGAAGGGATAGGAAGAGAAATATAGGGAAGACATAAGGAGAGGATAGAGCACACTGGTGGAGCAGAATGGGGAGCAGACTCCAGACCTAGGAAGAGAAAGGAAAAAAAGCACTGAGGATGGGAGGGGGGAGCCATGGAGACCAAGTTCACCTACTTCTCTTGCATCAAAGTTTGGTTCGGGAAAGACTATCCTTTACAGCTCTTATGACCATTCTCAAAGACATTTTCTGTATTTTTACCTAGCCAGGCCAAGCAGTATTATGGGGAGCACTTCCTTACCCTACAGAAAATGAGGCCCATAGAGGCATAGCCTACAGGATTGTTGTCAGAGTTATCCACCCAGGGGGCTGGAAGTGAGAGAGGAAAAACCACTACCAAACATTGCTTTGTTTACCAGACAAATGTCTTACTCATGTCACAGGGTCAAAGGGATAAACATAGTGCACAAGACTGGGATGAGAAGAAAATGTGACCTCCATAGAAGTACTCGCAGCAGCAAGACATCATTACAGCACAACACCAATGAGGCTAACCCTAGATGCCTTACAGGGTGGCCCACGCTCTTTAAGGGCCCCTAATCATCCCCGACATCGGCTGTAAATAGGTTCCCATTTCACAGCTGTAAGATGAAAGGGTTGGACCTCTGAGGTGTCTTCCAAATCCGGATCTATGATCCAATCATCTTCCACTCACAGGAGGTCTGTGTGCCTAGCTTCCTTTCCACTGGGTAAGTTTTATATGCTTTTAAAAATTCCATAGTCATTTCCTGATGTATTATGCCTTTCACCCTCAACATCAATGCACCTTGCCTTGTAACACAGAAAGGCAATTAAGTAAAATCAATCCACCTTTGGCATCTACACCCAAGGCCCTCACTTCTTTACGCATTCAATTTTTTGTTTCATCATCTGTTCTCTTAGATAAAAATAAATTATTTTTATAACTAGTTAGAATTTGGCTGCCTTTCAATGTTATTTTTGCTGTTGGTATTACAATCATTCTTGGTTTTGCTTATTTTACAATATCAGTTGTAAAAATTTTCTGACACTTTTCTAAATATTCCACATTTGTCATTTCTTACAAGTAACAGTACTGTATTACATTTTTATACCATAGTTCGTTTATCTATTTCCCACTTAACTGGCACCACTTTGTTTCCAGTTTTGTTTTGCAACTCTGAATAGTAGTTCTATGAATTATATTTTGGGAAATAAGGAATATTTCTTACGGTCTTTGAATTCCTTCAGGAATATGTCCAGTATGATAATAATTAGGTCAAAGAGTATACACAGTTTAGTAATTTTTACAATATTATTCCAAATTGTTTGGTTGGACCAATTTACAGCTCCAACAATAGTGCATTATTGTGCCTGTCTTCCTGTGCCCCTCCAACATTGATTATTTCTGTCATTTAATATCTTTAGTTAATAATTCTTTTGAAAACTCTCTTTTAATATATGTTGCCCACCTATAGCTTTGAGCAGAAAGAGCTTCCTCATCCTATTTTCCATTGAGATCTCTGTGGAGACAGAGTCTATCATTTCTGATGTTTAGAAAAGCTAAATTCCATGCTATGATGGTCTTAGTTAAATGTGTGAGGGAAAGCTTCAGAGGGAACATTTGGGGAGAGGGCTGGTTTCAGTTTATGGTTTCCTAATATATTGATAGGCTTCCTTAACCACATTCCCACATCCCATTTGTCCCTCTGGTGCTCGTACTTCTACCTAAATTCTCTCTTTAGATACTAATTTTTTTCTGCTATTTTGGACAAAAGAGAAATATGGGCTAAATGACAGTAAGAAGGTGGGTATGTTATAGTAGAAGTTCTTTTCTTGTATGGATTGTACTAGATGGTCACTGAGGTCCTTTCCAACTCTCAAATTCTGTGATTCTGACCCAGCAGAACAACTGAACCCAAAAATGGAGCAATTAATAGATAAATGATAACTTGGTGACCAGTAGTAGCACCTTTAGGTATCTGTCCTTGGTCCTGAAAAGTTCAATATGAAGGCATCCATCTAAGCAAATTTTCAATTGACAGGAAGGTAAGAGAGATAGCCAATAGGTTGGGTAATGATCAGGATATGAACAGATCTTGGCGGGAAGAGCTTATGGGCTGAATCTAATAAGATAAAGAAAAATAATAATAAGTGTAAAGTCATGTGGATTAAAAAAAAATCAGTTCCCCAAAGTCACAGAGGTAGAGAGCAGTTTATGTAAAATAGATCTGGAGCATTTAAAGGGCTGATAGTTCAATGAGTCATGTGACATGACAGCCAAAAATCCAATGGAATCTTTAACTTTAAAGACTTGTCAGTTCACTTATGTGAATGTACCCTCCATCAATGCAGATTGAAAATCCCTACACAGCTCAATCTATGGTCTCTGGAAGTTGTGGCCAAAGAATTCATCACCCTGTGGCCAATCTGGTGGAGACGTTCTCCAAATTTAGCTAGGCTGGTTATCAGACAACAGACATCAATAGATCAATGCTTGGAGCATTTCCAAGTTTAGTAGGAATTGCCAGGGCCTGTTCTCTGCAAGTATAGCCTTTGAGAGTCTAAGGTCTTCTCTATACTATTATAACACAATAGAGCAAAATATTAATGGAGGAATGGGATTATAGAGTGCATTTATAGAGGCAGCTTGTCCCAAACAAGACTCCCACTGTACTTGAGCCTGAGAATATTTAAATAAAGACATTGACAACCTAGAGTGTGGTCAGAGGAGGGTGATCAGCACAATAAGGGAATTAGAAACAGCCTTATGAGAAAGAGTGAAAGGAACTATGGGTACTTACCCCGAAGAAAAGAAGACTTGGTCTAGAGTGGTGAGAAGTATCATAAGTAGTCTTCACATATTTGAAGGGTTGTCATAGTAAGAGAGATTAGATTTGTTTGCCTTGGCCCCAGAGGGGAGAACTACAAGTCACAGGAGGAAGTTACCAAAGGAAAGATTTGGGCCTGCTGTCAAGAAAAAACTCCCTAACAATTAAGAGCCATCTTAATCTGGAACCAGCTCTGTTAGGAGGAAGTTCCCCATTGCTGGAGGCCTCCAAGCAGAAGCTGGAAAACTTGCTAGCACTGTTACAGAAGAAATTCCTGCTGAAATCCAGGTTAGACTAGATGGCTTCTGACATGTTCCAGTTCCCGAATTCTGATTCTATAAAAATCATTGTTAATACCCACACTAGGCATTATAGTTTACAAAATATTTTCTCAACAACAACTATGTGAATTAGGTATATTGAACCAGACTTCTAGGTCAAGGGATGCTGATTAATGAGGCAACTATTATTCTTACTCGTTAACAATTTACATTTTGATCTTACATCTGATTGTGGCTTTTGGATGAGATAAGACTTCCCAATCTGCCCCAAAGATTCCTCCCTTGGGCTCAGATTTCCCTCCAAACACCATTCAGTAACTGCCCTTACTCCAAATGGAGGCCTTGATGACTTACTTGGGGTCCCTTTTGTGGTCTGTGAAGTAGACCATGCTTCTCATCTATCTACCCTGGATGCCTTACCCTCTGCCCTGTAGCTGTCCCCCTCTCCCTACCTGCAACAACACATTCTGGAATAACCTTCATGGCCCACACATGAGGAGGGAATACACTCAGTTCCTGAACTCTATCCAAGGACTATTCTACCTTGATTGGAATGTATATGCAAATCCAGCTATCTCAATACATCTAGCTAGCCCCAGATCATGTTTCACACCCGCGCAGCCCAGACATGGGGTACATAGTACCTCCCTCCTGCTTTCCAACTCTTGTGCTAGGAAGAGTAATAAAAATTAATCCCACCATAGCTTCTATAAGGAACATGATGACTGATTACCTTAGGGCTTTATTCATAGCCACCACTGTCAAATATATGTCCTCTTCCTTCAGTTAGAGTGTAAGCTCCTTGAGGACAAGGACTGTCTCACTTTTGAATTTGCACCCCTAGCACTAAGCTAGTGAGTGCCTGGCATATTGAAGGATCTGTTTTTCTCCATTCATTCATCTCTTCACTCCACACCTAGCTGCTTATCACAGTATACAGGGAGTTGTCTAAGGCAAAGTCCCTAAACTGTTGTCCTCAATGGGGATTTCCGAGTGATCTCTGAGCTCACAGACACAGCCTGCAGGCAACATTAGCTTGGCAGTGAATTATCTCTAATGGTCTTGTTTTCTACAGAATTGTTCTCTTAAGTCCCTGTCACATTATATGCAAGTGCGCACACACACACACACACACACACACACACACATATTTAAGATAGAATTTTCCTCACCTGCTAAAAAGCATTTGATCTGCTAATGGAAAGGAGTTGGAGGAGTAGGAAGGAGGCCATAGGAGGAGATTTTTTAAAGGGGAAGAGGACAGAAGAACAAAAGCCAGGAGATCGAGATGAGCAGGACTTATTTGTAGATGAGGGTGCCTGCTGAAAAGCAGAGGAGATTGGAGCTCCTGGTGCTTCTTACTCACTAATAGAGGCAGTGGTGGCTTCATAGAGAGAATGCTGAACTCAGAATCATGAAGACCTGGATTCAGATCCCACCTATACTGCTTCCTTGTTGTGTGACCATGAACTTAGGATCTCTGAGTTTCAGTTTCTTCAACTGTAAAATGGGGACTGGAAAGCCTGGAGTGTGACCTATTCTCTCTTATGGGAGAACATGGATGACAGCCTCAGGATGGGCTGCAACATACGTTACTGAAGGAGATAACTGTGAGGATGAGATTACAGAATTACTTGTAAATTAGAACACTGACTTCACAGAGTTATTGTGAGGCTCCAACATTACAAACTGTAAACTTCTGTGCACATGTCAATTATTATTACTAGCTGCCTCATAGGCAACCTGATCCTCAGTTTATTCATCTATCTGTAGTTGGTAATAATATGCTGTGTATCTCATATATGGCTGTAAGAGAAATGCCTTTTAAACCTAAAAGCACTATAGGAGTGTGAGTCATTATTATAGAGAGAAGTGGGGCTCTCAAAATCACCCTTTCAGACATAAGCCCAGCAACATTAGTATAGGGTCTGTTCTTATCAATGACAGCCAATGCCAGGAACCTGGCTTCTTTACAGAAGCTCCCCTGATCCCCACAGATGCCAGCGGAGCAGCAAGGGGCCTCCACCAGGGACCCACACTTTTTTGGAGAATAAGCATGATGTAGGGGAAAGGCCATTGCCCTGGCAGTCAGAAGACCTGGGTTCAGGTCCTCCTTTTGCCACTTATTAGCCACATGAAATTGAACAAATCATTTCTGTTCTATAAGCCTTGTTTCTCCTGTATAAAGTGAAGTCATCGGACATCAGAGGTATTAAACTTGCCCAGGGCCTGAACCAGATTAAAAGTAACTGGGAAATGTTTAACAAAATATATAAAAGTACAAGATAACAAGAATAACATTAATTTGTGTTTATAAAAGTCATATTTAGCCTCTGGGGATTCATTTCTGTTTGAGTTTGACACTGTGCAGCTAGACAGGATTCCTTCTAGCTCTGACATTCTCTGGCTCTTCAGGACCAGTCCCTGAAATGAAATACCCGAGGGATAAACACACATACACACACACACACACACACACACACACACACACACACATACACACATTCTAGGTATTATTAATTCCTGGACACAAAAGAGAATCCCCCGGGTGATGATTCCTACACAAATTCCCTCTATGATCACTCATCGACTGTGTGATCTTCTGCATGGGACTCGCCTCTCTGAGCCTCACTTTCTTCAGTTATTTGGCTCACTACACAGAACTCTGGACTTAAAAATCAAGAAAATCCGAGTTTGAATCCTCCCTTTGATACAAGCTACGTGACCCTGGGCAAGGATCTCGATCTCTCTCAGCCTTGCCTCTGTTAAATGAGGGATATTGGATTTGACCGATGCTAAGGTCCCTAAATCTATGATCTGTGAAATAAGCAGGGTGGGGTTAGACTGTAAGACTCTGAGGTTTCCTCAAGCTCCCCTACTCCTTCCTGGTGTCTCCTGCCCGGCAGTATGCTGGTAAGCAGGTCATTTTTGAAATTCAATCTGAGTTACTAACATTTTATCCATCATTTTCTTAAGACTAGACAATCAACAAAGAAATAAGCCCTGATTTGTGACATTTGCCAATTTCTGGGGTGTAAATGCTCACAACGAAAATTTAACAATGGTTTTCATGAGGAGCAGGTTCCAGCAAAGCCTTGATCCCACCTCAAATAATCATGCGTGTACTTATCAATTTAAGTGTTCAATTTAATCAATTTAAATGTTAAATCCAGTGAGAAAAATACAAACTCTTAGAAGGCAGAGACTATTTTTTTTGTTTTAATATCTCTAGAGCTTAACATAGTGTACAGCAAATAACAGGTGTTTAATGAATTCCCTTTGGATGGGAATGGAATCAGTATTTATTAAGTGCCTGTTATGTACCAGGCACCACTCTAAGGATATTACAGTTATCTCATTTGATCCTCACAACAACCCTCAGAGGTAGGTCCTATTATTATCCTAATTTTTTAACAGATGAGAAAACTGAGGAAGATAGAGTTAAGTGGCTTGCTCAGGGTCTCACAGCTAGTAAGTGCTAAGGCTGGATTAGAACTCAGGTCTTCTCGACTCTAGGCCCAGTGCTCCACCCACTGTACTAGCTAGCTGTCTTCTGTGCTGGATTATATCTGGACATAAGCCTGATCCCCAAAATGTAGATCTCAGTATGGTTTGGTGAAAAAAAAATTGACTCTGAAGTCAGAGGACTTGGGTTCAAATATCACTTCTGATACTCACTACCTGTGTCATCTTAGGAAAGTCTCTTTACTCCCCCTTGGTCTCAGTTTCCTCATCTGGAGAATGGGGGAGTTGAGCTTGATGGTCTCTGAGTCTGTTCCTACTCTAGGATTCTGTTATATACTCCATAAGAGGCCCTTCGATTTTTCACAATTTTCCAACTGTTCATACCTAAAGAGGTTCCTCTTGATTAATGTAAATAATCGAGTATTGGTTATGAAACCAGATTGCCTCTGCCCCTTCCCTGATGTATGGCCAGAGACCCTGCCTGCCTCCTCCCAGAAGGAGAAAGCCTTTAAGGTCCACAGCTTCCTGCAGCCTTTCGATCCAGTGTCCTAGGCCTTCTACTAGATTATTCAAGATTTTATTTATGCCAATCCATCTATACATCGAAAACATTCATTAAGTACCTACTATGTGCCAGGCACTGGTCCAGGCCCAAGGAGATTCAAAGATAAGAATGAAGCAGTTTAGTTCCTAAGTCTTAAAACATCTGAGTCGCCTTTCAACCGTGGGGGAGCATTGGTGGCAGTAGTCAGCTAAATTATTGGATCCTCAAGCCACATGAATCTTTGAGCCCCATGTGATGTTTGTTCTCTACAGACATACCAGAGATAAGGAAGCATCTGAGAGACCCCCATGATCCTGGAGATAAAAGTTAACCAAGTGAGGGAAGAAGACAGGAAGCTGCAAAGGGAGGAGAGGAGGGGGAGAGAGAGCAGAGAGCAGCATCAAGTAACTCAACCCCAAACTAATTAAGAGATTCAACAAGAATGGGGGGAAAGAGCCACAGATCTCACCACTTTCCCTGTCTCGTCAACTGCCATTTCTTTGGGAGCATAGAGCACCTTCTCTGCTTTTCTAAATCTTCCCCTTCCTTCCAAGCCCAACTCAAATTCCAGCATTCTGTAGTTTAAAGAGTGCTGTATTTTAAGTCAAAAGGCCTGGGTCTAAATCCCAGCTCCTTGCTACTCATTGCCTATGTGACCTTAGCAAACCACTTCTCCCTCTCTAGGTCTCAGTTTCCTCATCTGTAAAATGAAAGTGAGGGGCGGAGCCAAAATGGTGGACAAAAGGTAGGTCCTCAGCTGAACTCTCCCCCAAACCCCTCCAAATAACTTTAAATAATGCCTCAAAACAAATTCTGGAGCAGTAGAACCCACAAAATGATGGGGTATAACAATTTTCCAGCCCAAGACAACTTAAAAGTTCAGCAGGATAGATCTATTGCACCTGAGTGAGAGTAGTGCCCAGACTGCCCCAGCAAACCAGCAGTAAGCCTGGGGGCCAACTTAATCAGTGTCAGCCGTGGTAGTTTCCAGACCATTTAGCCTGCAGATGGTAAGGAGGTCAGACAACAGGTCAGAAGGAGATTACAGGGGTCCCTTTGTTGGCACTAGGGGCAGGACTCTGTTAAATCAAAGTGTTGGAGGAGATAATATCTAAGGTTTTTTTCTCCACATGGTCCTAAGATTCCAAGTCAATTCCCTCCCCTTATCACTCTACTCCATAATGGCATCTGTCTGAACCCTATATAGTAAATCTACTGCTCCATGAACATCATGTATTCTGAAGCCTAATACCAATGGCTTTGGATTATTCATGGTTTTGATTATCCATGATGAGGCTCCTACACACTCCATTAGTGCAAATAATTAAGAGTTGTTTATAACAGTGAATCACCAATATGGTTACTGTCTTGACACTTGTATATCACTCAGTCTTGTTGCTTATATCTGTATTTGCCTACACCCATTCTATGACTGAACACTAAGGTGTAAAGGATTGATAACTTCTTAAAGAAAACCCGTCTGACAGGCATCTCGCTTTAACAGGAACCAAAACCTCAAATTGAAGGATGGATCCAGTCCTAGTGTCAAAATTTCAGAAATTAGCTTCTAACGAGTGAGGGAAGATTTGAGGAGAGGCTCAGTGCCTTAATAGTACCTTGTAGACACTTGCCTATTCAAGGTGAACCTTGTAGGGTAGTTTAACATTGGAGCTGCAATCCACAGGTTAAGGATATAAGCTTCTGGACATATCCTCAAGGCTAGCTGTATTTCATGGGGGGTGAGTAGGTCTGGCCTTTTCATGATCCATGCTCCTGAAACTCCTACTCTTACTTTCCAATTTGGCCTCCTACTCTCACATTTTCTTCCCATTCCCACTTTAGGGTCAATGACTACATTTGATCCTTGCTTCTGACTACAATGAATGAATGGATGACTTGGAGGCTGTGGATAAGAAATGCTCAAAGAACCACCCTTTAATTCCCTGAGAGAAACACATTCTAGAATCTACATCTATTTGGCTAACTGATGACAGGATTGGGGTAGGAGGAGAGAAGGAAGAAGTTCAAGGTACAATATGTGGTCCTGGGCCTCAGTTGTGGTCAGCTATGACCCCATGGCTGTTCTGTCTGGGAGGGAGGAAAGGAGGAAGGAAGGAAGGAAAGAAGGAAGGAAGAAAGGAAAAGGAAAAAGAGAAAGAAAGAAAAAGAAGGAAGAAGAGAAGAGAAAGAAAGGCACTTATTAAGTGTTTCCTATGCGGCAGGCACTGGGGGATATAAGCTGAAAAGTGAACAGTTTCTGCTCTAAAAGAGCCTCTCATTCTAATTGGTGGAGATAATAAATAATAATAATACTAATAATAATAATAGCTAACATTTATATAGTCCTACTATGTGCCAAGAACTGTTCTAAGTGCTTTGCAATTATTACCTTATTTGATCCTGACAACATCCTTGGAAGCAGATACCATCAATACCCCCACTTTACAGATGAGGATATTGAGACAGAGGTTAAGTGACTTGTCTAGGGTTACAAGCTAGTTAAGTGCCTGAGGCAGGATTTGAACTCAGTTCTACAGTCATATGTCAGCCTTCTCCACAAGAACCCCACATAAGTGTAGAATCAGGGAAGCGGTGAGCTGAAAGTGACTTTATGTAGCCAGTATTAGACGAAATAACTGAGGAAACAAGGTTTGAGCTTTTGAGTATTTCAACTTATTAAGCAATGCATGGCAATTGCCCAAGAAATCAGGGCCAGTAGCCTTCCTCAGCTTAAAAATGGACCCTCAATACAGGGAGAGACAGATTTTTATACATTAAAAAGTTAATCAAATAAGGCCAATTAATTAAAAGGAAACAATTACCTAGGGTAAAACATTAGCTAATCCAATTTTAACGGGAGGAAAGATTAAGGACTTTCCAAGTTGGGAGGGGGAAAGTGAACAGGTGCAATTCCCTGAACTCAGAAAAGGAGGCATCCCACTCCCCACAAGCATCTATAAATGGTGAAAGGAACATGAAAACAATAACTGATTTATAGGTATGGGATCATTTGGGTTGCTTGAGACATATATTTGTGAGAAAACTCATTGCATCAATCTTTGGATCTGAATTTCTGGTCAGCATAAGCTAGGTCTTTAGCTAAGGGTATCTAAGCAACAGGCGGAGGTGGTCCAGCTTCCCAGTCACACGGGGCTAGGTTCAAACAATGCAATAAAGTTTTCTCCTAATTCCCATAATTGAATAAAGTTTTCTCACAGGACAGAAATCAGATTAGACATATCACTGAATAGAAAGGGAACTGAGCGAGCTCCAGAATTGAGTCACAAGATAAAATCAGTGTGGTTCACTCAAATCCCACAATTAACCACTTGCTGCCCTAATCCCCTCAATCTCCTCACTTAGAAATCACCTAGTCTGACTCTTTCCCTGACGGATGACTCCCCCCCACACTCTACATCACCCCCAAATTGTCATTCATACTCTTTTTGAATACTTCCAGAAATGAAGAACTCACTATCTCCCAAAGCAATCTCAAACTGATGTCAGCAGCAGCATCTTCAAATAGAAAGTGTGTACATAAATATTAGAGAAAGACAGAAATTCAAGTCAAAGATGAGGCTGTTGTCTGTAAATGGACAACACATTAGTAATTTATGGTTTTTATTCAATGCTCCACATTAGGGACTCTTAGCACAGGAAAAGGGCTTGGGTGTAGGAGGAGAACAAAAGGATAAGCACAAACACAATTTATCATTTTGCCAATCTTGGTAAACAGCCTTTTGCTATGCTAGCACCATTAAATAAATAAGCCATTAGTTTGAGAATAGATGTGCCAACACATGCATGATCTATTAATTTGAATATCACAGATGAATATTAGTCATGAGTCATACACCCTTACCCCAAAACAGAGACCCTCCAACCTGCATGGGGACACACCCATATAGATACAAAGATAGCAACACACAAATACACACTGCCACAAAGATACATAGCCATAAAGAAATTCATACATGAAGAACACCCACTAAACACGTGCCCAAACACAAACACAATCACATATAGACACAAAAACACAACCACACAAAGATGCACACACACACACACACACACATATATATATATATATACATACATAGCTATGCAAAGACTCACAAAGACATAACCACACGGACACAGAACCACACTCACATACACTTAGACATAAATATAATAGCTTAACTGCACAAGCACAAACATAGAGTCACAACCAAAGCTACATGAAGATATTTCCCTCCCCCCACCCCCAACACAAACACACTCTGTCTTTCTCTGCTTGGCCCCCTAAGGTACTTCACTAAAGCTTATACCTTTGGGAAATAAGGTCAACATCGCCCTGACTACTCCTGTCATTGGTCTCCTGAGATGCTTCCTCCTTCAAACATTTCCTCTTAGCTTGATACCATCAGTGATCAGAGAAAAAGCTAGAAAGAGCTCAGGCTGAAGGAAGCATGCTTAGCTTCCAGTGTAATTGCATCTTTTTTCTGTGTGAGGCCAAAGTTCTTCCAATATATTCCTCCTGAAAGGCTGCACGCTCCCAGATTATGTGGCTCCAGGCAAGAGACAACATCCTGGGCACACTGATGTGGAACAAAGCTGCCTGGGCAGCTCTGACGTGCAGGAATGATGCTGAGACACCTTCTTCCTGACAGTTTTGGCTTTCAAAAGCCCTCTCTGAGTGAGGAAAGGAAGGCTGTACAAATGGAAGCCATGTGTTAATTTGCTTGTGTATACTAGAAACACACCTGGGGTCCACACAGTCTCCACTATCCACTGGGGATCCACTGGGGAGCTTCTGATGAAACAAGCCACTTCACTCCTAGGCAGGTGCCCCTTCCTAACACATGGTAAAACATCTCTTCTTGGAGCCCAGCAGCTGTAGGCAGCCACTCTGCAAAGTGCCAGATTCTCATTGGGCATGGTTTGCTCATACTTTATTGCCATTAGGAGTCCCCCTACCCTCATTAGAAGAAATGTTAAAAAAATGAACATTGACTGATCATATTTTTCAGTCTTTCAATGTTATGGCACTTCCAACATCAACCACTAGGCTTTGCTCTTAGCTGACACACAAATGATTGTTGAATTACCAAAATGAAAAGGGGAACTTAGAATCACTTAGGACTATAACTATTCTCCAACCAGTAATGGCAACACAGATGGAAATGGGCTTTGATTGAAGCATGAGGAACGCAAGTTAGACCTGAGGGAGAATTTTCCAATCAGAGTTCACATGTACATACTGTTTCACAGTTTACAAAGCAAATTACATGTTAGAAACAAAAAGACAGAGCATTTATTAAAAACTATATGCCAGTCAACTGTGCTGATCTCATTTAATCCTTACCACTGTATGATATAAGTAGAGAAGTTATTAATATCCCCACTTGACACACAAACTGGGACACAGAGAGGGGAGATAATTCACTAAAGGTTTCACGAGTTGTATACAGCGAAGTCAGTATGTGAATCTAGTTTTCCTAATTCTAGGTCCATGTCTTTCCCTTAATACCAAACTGCTCTCAAGCTATAAGCATTATTGGATCACAAGATATGTTTGGTAATTATGAGAATTCCCTGATTCTTCAACTGTACATACCCCTATTCTATCTACTGTGTCTATTTGTTCTCATCTATTAGTTCTGGCTTGCCCACACTTTAAGGCCAACCTTGATACTGGGCTGGGTATCCTTGCCTTAGAGGAATTTGTCTGAGCAGCATAACAACAGATAATGTCACAAAATCTCCTTAGAGTGGAGAATGTCAGAGCTGGAGGAGGCCTTAGAACAGAAAATGTCAGATACAGAAGGAACCTTGGAAAACAGAACATCAGAGTTGGGAGAGTCTTTAGACCATAGAATGTTAGAGCTTGAAGAGGCTTTAGAGAGCATCATGTCACATTAAAAAGAATACTTACTAAGTTTGGAATCAGAAGACCTGGGCTTGAATTCTGGACCAGCTCCTTATTATCTGAGTGGCCTGGGGCAAATGACTTGTCCTCTATGGATCTTAGTTTCCTCTTCTCCAAAACAAGAGGGTTGGATTCTCATATCCTTTCTAGCTCTAGATTCTAGGATTTCTCCAATACTACTGCATTATCTAATCTGTTCTTTTGAATAAATTGTTCTTAAACAGCCTTCCATAGCCACTCTGGCATTTTAGCCATACATAGGTAATGGAGCATCCTACATTTAAAAATCTACAGCATCCATCCTCTGATGGCTACTTTATAAGAAAATATCGGTTACTAAAAAAGGTTATTCAGTTCATTTAGATTTCAAAGAAGAGAAGAGGAGGATGTTTTGACCAATCCCATCAACTCTTGGTTGGGGAATGGTCAGCAGGTCCAATAGTTCTATGGGGTGATGAAATTTTTTGTCATAATTTCAAATGACAATGTCACACAAGTGCTCTCTATCCTGCTCCCCACCCTCCTACTTTTAACTAGGACGCTGCCTCAGAGACATTTGAAAAAGTATGTTCAAAATGAGACAGCATCCCTCAACCTAGAGCCTCACCTTAATCTTTCACTGACTTCATTTGAATCCACGTAGCTAAGCCAACTTCTCTACACTGTGCTTCCCAAGTTACAACAAGAAGGATAAATTCACTCCCTTCCTTGCATTAGGTCAGAGTTATATAAAAATGGGCTATCCAAAGAACCTTGAGCTCTTCCATGGGGAGAAGCTTGAAGTTAGCTGATATATCCATCCCCTCTGCCTTTGAGGAAAGGAAGCATACAGATTGATCTCACAGACTTATGGGGTTGAGGCCACTCAGATAGCCTTTGGTTGTCTGTCCTAGGATCCACCCTACTCAGTGTCACTTCTTCCAAATGTCAGGCTTATGTCTGGCACACTGTTCTGTAATCCCATTTCCTTGCATTTGGTATTCAGCATTTCAAGGATTGAGTTGAATACAATAAGATAAAATTGAATAGGGATGAATGTAAGTCTTACACTTCGGTTTAAAAAAAATCAAATTTGCAAGTATGAAATGGAGAGACATGGCTAGGCAGCAGCTTGTCTAAAAAGATCTGGGGACTTTTAGTGTATTATAGGAGTGTGGATTTATAGAAGGAAAGAACCTTTAAGGACATCTAATCCAAATTACAAGGTCAACATGAGTCAATGGTGTGATATGGGAGCCAAAAAAGGCTAATGTGATCTTGGGCTGTGTTGAGAGGTATAACTACAAGAAACAATGAGCTAATCGCCCCCACAGTACTCTGTTTTGGTCAGAGCATATCTCCTGGCCCACAGTTTGGGAAGGATAGTAATATTTTGGAGAGTATATAGAGGATGGTGTAATATTAACCGAATGTGAACATCTTCCCTGTCCATTAATAGCCCTATGTTACCACATGTCTTCAATCACAGATGTTTTGCTGCTTTGAACTCTGGCCCAGTTGTGATATATCCAGAGTCACATAGCATCCACTGGGGTAGGAACTTGCCTAAGGAAGAGCTTGCTTAGGGGGAAGCTTGATTGTAGGAAGAGTTTCACACCTTTTGGTACTAAGCTAATTAGGCACTGAGTTGAGGGTTGTGGTGCTTTCTGGCTCTGAACCTATTAGCCAAAAGAGTGTGTGTGTGTGGGGGGGGGGGTTTGCTCACAAGAAGGACCTTTTGATTCCTTGGATGGGACTCTGAGAGTCATTTGTTAAGAGACCCATGACTACTCAGATGTTGGTGTGTCCCTGATCTGTTGGTATGTACAGGTGGTTGTATTACTTTGTCCAGACAGTTGGAGCCCTCTCTGTTGAATCTCTGTGCTAATCTCCCTGCTTGTATTTTCTACTTATCTGTAATTAAAGTAAAATTGTTGACCCCTTTAAAAGTTGCCTTTCCTTTAGAAAAGCAGATCAAAGAACCTGTGCTGGCAGGACATCCTGGGTGTGCCAGGGTGCTTGCTGTTACGGATGGGTAACCAGGGTAGCGGAAGACCTCAGTCTCGTGAATTATGAATATCAGTTGAAGGATCTGGCAATATTGAGCCTGGAGAAGAGAAGACTAAGTGGGGACATGAAAATGTCATCAAGCATTTGAAGGGATATCATGTAGATGGAGCAGTGGTCTTGTTCTGTTAATCCCAGAGGACAGAACCAGCTGTTGTATCATGGAAAGAGCACTGAATTTTGAGTTGAAGGTTGAGGTTTCAAATTCTGGTGCTTCCATTTATGGCTGTTGTGTCTTTGGAAGTCATTTAATCTCACTGGCCTTTGGTTTTCTCAGATGGAAAATGAGGCTGGTTGGACCTGATCACCTCGAAAGTACTTTCCAGCTCTAAGTCTATGATCCTTAAGTTGCAAGGAGTTAATTCTAGGTTTGATGTCAGGAGAAACTTCCCACTAACTAGAGCTGTCCAACCTGTGAGAGCTGAGTGGGCTACCTCAGAAGATATCAGAGTCCTTTTTCAGGGGGCCTCCAAGTGGAAGCCAGATAACTATCTGTTAGCTATGCTGTAATAGGAATTCCTCTTCAAGGATGACCTAGACTAGATGGCCACGGAGGCCCCTTCAAATCTGATATTCTGTGAGTCTGTGATTTCATCAGTTTGAGTACTGCCTCTATACACATAGATTGCATATAACTGCTTTATGACTTAGTAGGTGGTCTTCTACAATTTCTATGGCCCCCAAATGTGCTAAATGGGTTTCCTAGTCCCAAACTGGTGAGAAGCTTCTGGGAATTTAGCTGAGCTACTCTTTGTATGACAGACATAGGGTAGGTAACCATGTCAGTACTTGGTCCTGCACAGAGAGGGGAAATCGGCCAGCATTTTTTTTAAAAGGGCTTAAAGTTTGTGAAGGGGGAAAGAGAGAAGAGGCATGGTAAGCTACTTTTGAAACGAGAGATTCCTTTACCTAAAAGAGCAGCATTGGTTCATTATTTTTCCCAGAGTCCTCTCACATTCATATCTACCTTTCTTACTGCTGTTCATTTCTCTGACTTCATTCAGGACACATTCCATGAGTTAGTTCTTTTTTGTGGCTTTATTTTTTTAATAAAACGTGCAATTACCACAAGAATTTGTCTTAGTTTGACATTTCTGCTATTGGCAGGATAATAATTGATACCTTTAAACAGCCTCATTATTCAGCAAAGAAAATGAGGTTTGTGTAAACGGAGGACAATTTGCCATGTGGCCTATCTAGGGATGATTGAAAGGTCACCACTATCTCTGAGGCATGACTGGTGAGTTCCTTAGATAACTTCTCATCAGTCCATCCATCCTACATCCCTCTGGGAAAATGGAATTCTATTGGGCAAGAAAACTCCTAATGAAGGCTGAGTCTTAATGACACACGTAAACTGTCAGCCCTTTATTTGAGGCAGCCTACTGCGCTCTCTTTTATCCTCATTTCTCTTCTATTGAACGAAAGGACACATCTCATTTTACACAACACCTGTGTTTCTGAAAAGCTGATGTTGGGTTGGGTGGGGTGTGCCATAGAATACACCCCCACCTTGTCATTCAACAACTAGTCTCAGATATGACCTATCCTATAATTCCTATCCTGACCTCGCTCAGTTTCTTATTTCATTGGTCCTACTCCATTGAGTTGTTTTTCTCCTTGGTTTCTCCCTTACAGCACCCTTGACTCAGCCTTTGATAATTAATTGGATTTGTTGGTTTGACCCTTGAACCCCAGGCTTGCTCAAGCCTCCCACTCAGGAGCTATAAAAAGCCAGCCCATCTAGAGTTTGGGTACTAAACTCAGTGGTCTGTACTGCTTCACCAGCTGGCCTGCACTAATGGATTACAGGCAAAATCACCCTTCTCACATTTGGCTGCTCTTTGTTAGTTTGGCTAGCTTAATTCCTCATATCCTGCTGCACCAGCCCATTTCTGATGCCTCAATTCAATACATTTCAAATGAATAAATATTTATTAAGTACCTACCATGTACAATGTGAGAGGCAACCTGGCAGAGTGGACCAAGGCTGACCTGAGGAAGGTGAGGCCACCAACAACTGGGGGGAGTAGGTATCAGAGAAGGCCTCAGGAGGAGGTGGCTACTGAGCTGGGTCTGGAAGGCAGAAGAGGATTCTGAAAGGAGCAAATGAGGATGGAGTGCATTCCAAGCTTGGAAAATGTACTGGTGAATCCCTCCTGGGAATCCTATTCTTTCCTCAAGAAGAATCTTTCTGCGAATGAACACTCACCCCCCTAATTTATCTTCTGTGTAAATCCAGATTTTTCTATAATGAGTTTTCTTAAAGCTGTCCACTGCTGAGACAGCCATTTCCCCTGAGGGGACTGCTGGGGGAGAGGGAGGAGGGAGGGGAGGATTGGTTCAGCTGACTCTCATTTAGGGGAAGCTGGAACCCAGTGGGACAGGAAAGCACTCATGCACCTGACAGACACTAACAGAGGAGGATTGTTTCATGATCAGTTTAAGGGAGACTTTCCTGGCGCCCTCCAGCATCTGAAAACTCAGACTGCCTATGGTCCATCTCCCCTGGCCTATTCTTCCCCTAGTGATCCTCTCCACTGGGCCCTGCTTTCCAGTCTCAGCCCCATCCCTAACTGCACCCCTCCCCATATCAGGGCCCTTCTGACCACACCCTTTCCCTGATCGATGCCTCATAGGCTTCTCCCCCAACTTGTTCCCTGATGGACCCTTGGTTCTATCCCAGGCAGACCCTCTCTGCCTCCTATGTTGAATCACATAAACAGGTACTCTCTGCATGAGAGACCAGGTACCTTTGGAGCCCATGAGGCTTCATCTTATCAGGGCAGGGCCAAGTGAAGAGGGTAATTTATATTTATAGCATTTTCAGGTTGGTAAACAGCTTTAAATATGTCAACTCATTTGATCTACATGATAACCCTGAGGAAACTGAGGCGAAGAGAGGTTAAATGATCTGCCCATGGTCACACAGCTAGAAAGTGTCTGCAGCTATATTGGAATTCTGGTCATCCTAACTCCAGACCCATCCCTCCATTCACAGCACCACCTAGCAGCCCTCGGAGGACTTAGCACAAAGACCAACTCTTCTTCAGGTACCCTCTATTATATCTCCCTCCATTTTCTCCAATAGATTGCCCCCACCATCATTCATCCTTTCCCAGCCCCACTCAGTGTCTTGCAGTCATCAATCTCCCTAACTACTGGCTCCTTTCCTGCAGCCTACAAACAAACCCAAGTCCTGTCCGTCTTGGAAAAAAAAACCCAAACAACAATGACAACAAAAAACAAAAGACTCTACCACAACCTCAGGCTATTGTCACATGCCTTTCCTTCCTTTCACACACAAATGCCTCGAAAAAGCTGTCCATATCCATTGTCTCCACTGTCTGGGGTGTGCTGGAGTCAGTTCATACTGATCAGTGTGAGTATGTATTTTGTTGTTGTTCAGGCTTTTCAATCATGCCTGAATCTGCATGACCCCATTTGGGGTTTTCTTGGCAAAGATAATGGAGTGGTTTGCCATTTCTTTCTCCAGCTCATTTTACAGGTGAGGAAAATAAGGCAAACAGGGTTAAGTGACTTGCCCAGAGTCACATAGCTAGTAAGTGTCTGAGGCTGGATTTGAACTCGGGGAGATGAGCCTTCCTGATGTCAGAACTGGCACTCTATCCACTGAACCTCCTAGCTGCACCTTGGAATCAACAAATGCTAGTCATCAGGGCGGCTAGGTAGTACAGTGGATAGGGCACTGGGGCCTGGAGTCAGGAGGACTTGAGTTTAAATCTGGCCTCAAATACTAGCTTAACCTTGTTTGCCTCACTTCCCACCCCACATGCTTAAAGATACAGTGCCTGGAACAGGCTAAGCACTCAGTAAATGCTTATTGAATATTGACCGATACACCTGGGCTGCATCACTTAACCTCTCTGTTCTCTGAGGCAACTCGCAGAACAGTTTTCCATTTGCCTTGGTAGAGGGAAGATCCTCACCTGGGATTTCCCAATGCAAATGAAATCAGGGACCTGGGCAAAATTTTTATATTGCTTTAAGGTTGCAAGGCATATCATATAATATTAGCTTATTTGATCCTCACTGCAACCCCATGGGTTAGGTAAGGCAGGGATTATTATCCCCATTTTATAGATGAGTCAACTGAAACTCATTTTACTTTTAGTCCAACCATTAGTCAATGTCTGAGCTGAGGCTTGCACAGAAACCTTTGGACTCAAAATCTGGCTCTCCCGCCTGCACCACACATGCACAGATGCCACAGATAGAAGGCAGAGCCCTAGTTTAGAGGACAGTCATCAAAAGGGGGTAAATCTTTACTGCAAAATCTGTAGCAATTCTGGATCTCAGGGTGAGCAGCTGAAAGGGCACCCTTAAATTAGCTTGCTGAAAGAAGTTAATTGTGGGGAGATTTCCAGGAAGAAACTTTGCACTTCAGGGTACAAGGCCTCAAGAGCCAGGGGAAGCTAAGAGACACTGAACCATGGTGAGGAAACAGACACCTTAGACACCAGCCCCTGTAGGTAGATACCTTCAGACATAACAAGACTAGTCCCGGGGAGGCTACTACTAGGAGAGATAGCAGAACCAGACTGGACTGGGGGTGGAACTCACCTAGAGAGCTGGTATTTGGGGGAGTAAATGCACCATCTGGTAGCTTCCTGTTTTAATTATTCTTGCAAACTAGGTGCTAAACTCAGTCATTCCTATGCATTGAAGGAGAATAAGTATAGTTACAACTTTCTAAATTTCAACACTCTGGGGCAAAACCCTGTTTGCACCACCCTAGTTATCACTCTGGATCCTCCTGAGAAGGTCTTTTATGAAGAGGAGGATCATGCCCAGCATAAGGATGTTCCTGTTGCCTAGGATTGTGGGAAGGGAAGAGCAGGAAGTACCCTACCTACTCCCTTCCTAAGTGTGGATTCTCTACCACACAGACCAAGAAGACTGAGAACAACTGATTAAAATCAAGCTTTCTCACACAGCCTCCTCCAGGTTGCTTGTCCCAGTTCTTCTCAGACCAATCTTTTCTGACTTCCTCTTCTACCATGGACAGCAGCCTCTCTCCTTCGGGGCTTACATAAGCTCACACAGATCAGAGAAACTTCTAAGAGTAGTCAAGTTGCCAGAATCTCAGGACTATACAGAGGGCAGCTAGGTGGCACAATGGATAGAGTACTGGGCCCTGAGTCAGGAGAACCTGAGCTCAAATTTGGCCTCAGACAACTTACAGTTGACACTGCCCAAGTTACTTAACTCTATTTGTCTCAGTTTACTTATCTATAAAATGAGCTGGAGAAGGAAATGGCAAACCACTATAGTATTTTTGCCAAGAAAAATCCAAATGGGGTCACAAATAATTGGGCATGATTGAACAACGACAACAAGACTACACAAAAAGAGAAGGAAAGGACCACGAGCATCCTGTTTCCTCAATACTTAGCACAGTGCCTGGCACATAATAAATGATTTATGAATATTTATTGACTGACTGTCTCTGCCCCTAACTGCTTATGTGAGCTAGAGGCAGCTTTCCCCCAGCTCTCCAGTTTCAGATTCCTCATGTGTAAAATCAGGGGGTGGGATTATACCAGGGCTTCATAATCTTTTTGTTCTTCTTGTTATTTTGGTGCCATGAACTTCTTGGGCAGTCCGATGGAGTCTATAGACCTCTTCTCCGTATGCTCTTTAGAAACATGAAATTCAATATATAGGATTACAAAGGAAAGAAATTATACATGCATACATGCATATATGTATATATTATATATGTATATATACACATGTATACATATATGTTGTATATGTATCTATATACATATGTATACATACATATGTATCATATAAAGTCCCATGGACCCCAGGTTAAGAACCTTTGGACTAGACATTTTCTGAGGCACATTTCAGCTCTAAATCTTACAACTCTAACATGCTTGGGGGTTGGGAACCACCAGTGGACCAAACAGATTGCCAGAAAAACTTCTCTCTTTTCCGAGTCTTGATTATTTGTCTGGCTGATTGATCTGTGTAGACATAATGCATGGGTGGGTGAGAGAGAAGATCTATATTTGAGGCTGCCCCTACCTCTCCCTGAACCTCACTGGCTTTGTTGGGTACTTGGTTGTGAGAAGGTAACATGGCTTATGCTGTCTACCCAAGAATGAAGAGAGAGAGGGAGGGAGAAAGAGAGAAAGGAGGGAAGGAGGAAAGGAAAGAAGGGAAGGAGAGAAGAAGAAAGGAGGGCATGATGAAAGGAAGGGAGGGAGGGAGAAAGGAAGAAAGGAAAGAAGAAAAAAGGAAGGGAGAAAGAGAAGAAAGCAGGAAGGAAGGAAGGGAGGGAGAAAAGGACAGAGGGAAAGAAGGGAGAGAAAAGGAGGGAAAGAGGGAAGGGAGGAAGGAAGGACTGAAGGGAAGAAGGAGGGAAGGGAAGAAAGGAGGGAAAGAGTGAAGGAAAGGAGAGAATAAAGGAGGAACAGAGGAAGGGGGGAAGGAAAGAAGGAAGAAATAGGGAGGGGGAGGGAGGTAGGAAGGATTTATTAACCTACTATGTGCCAAAAATTGTGTTAAGTGTTTTACAAATATTATCCCATTTGATCCTTACAACAATCCTGGAAGGTAGATGATAATAATAATGATGATGACAATAGCTAATATTTATATAGAGCATACTACATGCCATGAACTGTGCAATTTATTTTGCCCTTCTTTATTATTTAATTTGGTCACCACCACCACCATCATTATCATCATCATCAACACCATTATCATCATCACTAACACTTATTCAGCCCTTACTATGTGCCAGGCACTATACAAAGGGCCTTACAATTATTGTCTCATTTGAGCCTCACAATAACTCTGGGAGGTAGGTACTATTATTACCCCCATTTTACAGATAAAAACAGAAGTAAACAGAGGTGATTTGAAGTGATTTTTCCCAGGGTCACACAACTAGTAAATGTCTGAGGTCATATTTGAACTCAGGTCTGCCTACTCCAGCCCTGGCACTCTATCCACTACATCACACAGCTGCCCCAGTGTAACTATTTACTTTGTATGTATTTTGAATCAACTTAACTGTATTTATATTTTGTTTTCTGATAGAGTTTAAGCCCCTTGAGGTCAGGGACTATCTCATTTTCATCTTTGTATCCCTAGTGCTATGACTGAAACTTAGGAGATTTTATTTATTTATTTTTTTGGCAGGGCAATTGGGGTTAAGTGACTTGCCCAAGGTCACACGGGTAGTACATGTGTCAAGTGTCTGAGGCTGGATTTGAACTCAGGTCCTCCTGACTCCAGGGCCGGTGCTCTACTCACTGTGCCACCTAGCTGCCCCCAAACTTAGGAGATTTTAAACTAATTGCTGAATGAATGAATGAATGAATGAATGTCTCAGACATGAAGTAGAGGAGAACTCCATCATTTAGGTACAGGGGATAGAGTGCTGAATCTGGATTCAGGAAGAACTGAGTTCAAATCTAGCTTCAGCCTTGGACACTTACTAGCTGTGTGACCCTGGGCAAGTCACTTAACCTCTTTTGCCTCAGGTCCCTCAACTGTAAAATGGAGACTATAATAGGACCTACCTCACAGGGTTGTTGTGAAGATCAAATGAGATGATATTTCTTAAGTGCTTTACAAATGCTATCATCATCATCATCATCATCATTATTGTTATTATTAATGGAAAACTCCCCCAGGCTGACCCTATCCCCTGCCCCACTCTCCCACCCCCAGTCACACAGGATGGCATATCCAAACCTCCCTGCAGATTCAATGTTGAGAACATTTCCTAAGTACACAGGCAGGTATTGAGTTTCCCTTCACTTTAAGTCTGAAGAGAGGCTGGATCACCCCTCATCCAGAATTTTGTAGCTGAGATTACTTTTCTATTGTGGTTTAGACTAGATCAGGGGCCCACAAACTATATAGCTGGTGGGCCAAATCTGGCCATGGTCATAGCTCAGGAGCTATAAAACAAACAGGCAGCAAGACATAGTTTGCTGACCTCTGGACTAGACAATCACTGAGGTATCGTATAATTCTGGGATGCTGGAATACTGGGGCAGCCCTGATCTGGGCCAGTTCCTAAGGCCCAGGGGCTGTTTTGTCACATTTTTGAAGAGGGGAGGATAGCCTGATCCACGAGTCCTGAAGGTCATGTTGGTTGGAGGCCAACAAAGACCACACTCACAGTAGAGAGACAGCATGGTAAGGATTCAGCAGGTCTTTCTGGTGCCTAAGTCACATGGGTGGGCAGGTGTTGGGCATCTTGACATGCTCAGCTCTGAGGTGGCACCTTGGCTACTCTGCTGTAGCCTTGTCAGATCAGATCCCACATGTCTGCTAGACTACTTCCAGACTCAGCCCCCACAGCTGCCATGGAGTGGACAAGGCACCTGTGATTCAGCCAACTTGAAAGCATGGTTCTGATGCCCTTGGCTCAGACATCCTTCTAGAGCATCTGCAATGGGTATCTCTCCAGGTTCTGCTTGAATGGTTCCAATAGTGGTAAACTCACTGCCACTCTACAAAGCCATTTCCATTTTACACAGTTTTAATTATTAGAAAGTTCTTTTTTCCTTGAGTACTCTTCCTCCTCATAACTGCCACCCATTTATCTGTTATCTTTGTACTAAGGCTGAGCCCTCTTGCTCATGACAGCTTTCAAATATCTAAAGACAATATCATGTTCCCTTTTGCTCGCTACCTGTGTGGCATAAGGGTCACTTACCCTTTCTGGGCCTCAGTTTCTCATCTGTAAAATGAGGAGGTTAGAATAAATAGCCTCTGAGGTCCCTTCCATGTGTAAATCTATGATCTTATGGTCCCTATGTCTTCTCTTTTCCAAGGTAAGCACTCCCAGTTCATAGGATCATAGGATTTAAAGTTTAAAGAGAGAAAGTGACCTGTGCAAGGTCACACAGGTAGCAGAGTTGAGACTTAGTCATTCAAGTAGCATTTATTAAGCACCTACTATGTGCCATATACTCACTAGGCTAAGCACTTGAGGATGCAAAGAAAAGCAAAAACATGGTCCCTGCTATCAAGAAATACATGTTTTAATGACACAAGTTCAGACCCTCTGACTCCTAATATATTTCCTGACAGAATTCTATGAGTCTCTCTTTCTAGCTGCCTACTCTGCTCTACTGGCTATTAACCCTTGGCTTCTACCACCTTGCAGAAGGATAGTGAACATCTTAAAAACAGAATCTCAACTAATGGGAATCACTGGGCTCCTGCTGGAATGAGAAATGTGACCCTGAAGCAAGAAATTCATTTCCCAAATATCTCTAAGCCATAGAGTCTAAGACCATTGAGCTCTGCTGGGTGAGCTGACCTTATCTTGCCTGGATGCAAAGCTCCATCTCACTTAGTAACCAGCTCCCAACCATGATGTCCTTCCATCCTTCCCATTTCCCCTTCATGTGTTATCTTCTCCCATTAGAATAAAAGCTCCTTGAGGACAGGAGCTATCTTGCTTGTTTGTAGTTGCATCCCCAACATTTGGCATAGTGTCTGACACATAGTAAATGCTTAAAAATGCTCGGTCTATTTATCCTATCTATCTATCTATCTATCTATCTATCTATCTATCTATCTATCTATCTATCTATCTATCTACATATCTACCTATCTATCATCTATCTATCATCTATCTATGTCTATCTATTTCTCATATCGTATCTATCATCTATTTATCATCTATCTATTTCTCATATCTAGCTATATATATCTGTATATATATATGTATATATATACAGATATATATATATATATATATATATAATCTATATCATCTATCTGTAAACAAGTGATCATGGTTTCTCTTTTCATTATCAAACAGACCTTTGAGGAAAACTCTCCATTCTTTCACGACAACAACAGGATGGTGTTCTTGCTGCCTTCACATATAAGTCTTCATCTCCTATCTCCCTTCTTTTGCACTAACTGTCTCCATGCCTAGAATGCTCCCCTGTCCCACATTCAGCCCTTAGAATCCCTGCCTTCCTTTCAGACAAGCACCATCTCCTGCCTGAGGCCCTTTCAGCTCTCTTCCTGCTCCTCCCCCAAGCTGCTAGTACCTTCCCCTGCCTACACTAAGGTTATCTTCCATCTACTTATACTTCCATCTATGAACGTATCTTGTATTACCAATTTATTTATATATTATCTCCCCCATTAGATTGTAAACTCCCTGAGGGCAGGAACTATTTGTGACTTTTTCTGTAGGTGCCTGACACATAGTCAATATTTGCTAAATGTTTATGAATTGATTTGATTGATTAGTTGAAAACTGCCTTGGGTTCCCCTAAATATCTTGGCTGTCATGTCCAGTTCTGGAGCCACATTTTGAGTGGACCACTGACAAGCCAGGGAGTGTCCAGAGTGAGGCAACCAGGATGATAAAATGACTGGAAACCAAACCTCATGAAAACTGAGGAAGGTAATTAGAGAGTTTAGCCTGGAGAAGAGAATCCCTGGAAAGGTTAGGAGAAAGGAGGGAGCAATGAGGAGTACACATGATAGCCATCTTCAAGTGTCTCAGAGTCACTGTGCAGAACCAGGCTTAGATTTGCTCTGCTCGGCCCTTGGCCTCAGAACTAGAAGCACCAAAGGGAAAATTACAGAGATTTGGACCTAATATAACAACGAGTGGAAGACAGTGGGGTATAGTGAAGAGAAATCAGGAAGACCTAGATTTAATCCCTGCCATTAACACATACTGCTTGAATAACTTTGGACAAGTCACTTAATTTCTCAGTGTCTCCAGAGAATTTTCTAAGAGTATAAATTTCAGATGAGGTGCTGCTCAGCAATGATGAAAGGAATATCCTCATCCAGAAATCCCTGTGTCAGAGATGTCAACACTCCCTAGTAGACCCCTAAACCAGATTAAAATACAATTGGGAAATATTTAACAAAATAAATGAAAATACAATAGAATATAGATAATGTTAATATGTGGTTTTCTAAGAAAATATACAGTCCACAGGGATCCTTATGTATGTTTTGGTGGCCCCATTTCAATATGAGTTTAATTCTCATTCTCTCTCTCTCTCTCTCTCTCTCTCTCTCTCTCTCTCTCTCTCTCTGTCTCTCTCCCTCTTTCCCTCCCTTTCTTTGTCTCCATCTCTCTCCCTTTCTGTCTCTCTGTTTCTTTGTCTTTTTCCCTCTCATTCTCTCTCTCCCCCTTCTCTGTCTCTCTGTCTCTCTGTCTCTGTCTCTCTCCCCTTCCCTCTCTCCCTTCCTTTGTTGCCATCTCTCTCTCTTTCCCTGTCTCTTTGTCTCTTTTTCCCTCCCATTCTGTCTCTCCCCCTTCTCTGTCTCTCTCTGTCTCTCTCTCCCTTTTCCTCTCTCTCCCTCTCTCCCTTTCCCTCTCTCTCCCTCCCTCCTTCCCTTTCTCTGTCTCTGTCTCTCTTCCCTTCCTTCCCACTGTCTCTGTCTGTCTGTCTGTCTCCCCCCCCCCCACA
The DNA here is from genome assembly GCA_028646595.1 of Phalanger gymnotis. Taxonomy (NCBI): domain Eukaryota; kingdom Metazoa; phylum Chordata; class Mammalia; order Diprotodontia; family Phalangeridae; genus Phalanger; species Phalanger gymnotis. Next base: position 750,678,675 of record CM053622.1, read on the forward strand.
TACACACGTGCTAAGCTTGAGAGGCAGCAAAATGTAAACTAGGTTGAGGAAGACCTGACTTTAAGTTATGCCTCTGAAAATAATACCTGACATTTGCTAGCTTTGTGACCCTGGGCAAGTCACTTAACCACTGTTTGCCTCAGTGTCCCTATCTGTAAATGAGGATAATAATAGCTCCAACTTCCCAGCATCGCTGTGAGGATCAAATAAGGTAATATTTGTGAAGGGCTTTCCAAAACATGATATAAATGCCAATGATTATTATTACTAATAATTATATATTATATGACCCTGGGCAGTTAACCTAACTGGTTCTCTAAGACTATTGAGCTGCCAGTCTTCATTGGTAGAGGAACCTGGGGTATTTGAGTAGATGGCTACATGGGGAAATTCCCCGCATCAGTGAAATCATAAGTCTGGACCAAATACCCAAATACATACACAGAGCTTTACATCTTTATTTGTGTCTGGGCCTCACAATAGAAATTGATATGGATGAGCTGTAACCTGTAAGTAGCCCAAAGGGCACAGTTGTACTCTTAGTCCTTGCTTTGGTATTCCTGCCCATACTCAGCAGCCACAGACAGCCTCCCCCTTCTTCTCTCCCTTGCAGTCCAATCCTCCTCCCAGCCCTCCCACTCCTCCCTCCTCTTCAACCCAACCCAATTCTAGACATGTGATTTCGTTCTAGTTCCACGAGTGATCCTTGGCAGAAGGACCCATCTGACACATAATAATAGCTTTATGGATTGTATGAATGTCTGTAAAGCACTCTATCTGTATTAACTCATCGCGTCTTTATGACTTCACAACTGCTCTGTGATGTAGCTTAGCAAGTCTACGAATAAAATCAACAAATATTTATTAAGCACCTACTATGTGCCAAGTGGGGCAGTTGGTTGGCACAATGGATAGAACACTAGGCTTAGAATCAGGAAATTCAAATCCAGCCTCAGATACTTACTAGTGTGTGATCCCAGGCAAGTTACTTAACCCTGTTTGCCTCAATTTCCTCATCTGTAAAATGAGCTGGTGAAGGAAATGGTGAACCACTCAAGTATCTGGGCCACGAAAACCCTAAATGGGGTCACAAAGTTTAGACATGACTGAAACAATTCAACAACGACAACAAATGTACCAGGCACTGTGTTAAGAGCTGGGACTACAAAGAGAGGTAAAAACAGTTCCTGCCCTCAAAGAGTTCACGATCTAATAATTTTATGGATAGATAAGCCGAGCCTGAGAAAGCATTACTTGAACAGTCACCTTGCTAGTAAGTTTCTGAAACAGGATCCAACTCAGAACCAGCTGACCCCAAATCCCTATGTCACCTAGCTGCCGCGACATACCCAATCAGGCCAATCAGCTCCTATGTCTTATGAAAGTTATTTAGTGCCTTCAATCTAGTGTCCTGGTCCAGCCTCCCACCTCCACCCAGAAAAATAAAGATAAAAAAGCCTTTCTCAAGTCAGTTCAACTTAACAAGTGTTGGTCACTCAATGCCAAGCACTGTGCTAGGCACAGGGGACACAGAGACCAAAGAGAAATTACTCCCTTTCCCCAGAGGTCTGGGCCCAAAGCCAAGCTACCCTTGGCCCAATCCCTGAGCCTTCTTAGTCCATCACTACATGCGCCAACTCCATATTTTCCACTACAAAATTGCTTGCTGGCCCAGCTGCTGACACTATCTTCCTTTCTAACAATCCGTGGAATCACTCACTGTTGCCTGCCTTGTCTTCACTATACCACCTGTTTTCTTCAAAGGACTGCAGTGCTCATAAACACACCCCCTTTGGGCTTCTGCTTACGAACTCTCTCGGCCATAAATAACCCATGAGGAGGCCATATAACCTCAGGGGCTGCTTGTTGGGTCCCACACAATGACTGCAATAGAGAAAACCCTGGCCTGTGCTGCAGCAGGAATTCAGAGCACTAACCAGTGCCTTGGTTGTTATCGCTGACCTGAAGGATTTTTAAATTTTGAAAGCAGCTTTTGCAAAGAAAGCACCGGGTTGGGCACCCTGACCTCACTGGGTAGGGAGAGGAAGTAGGAGGGAAGCGAGAGTTTTCTCGACTTTCCTGGCCCATCCAATGGGCGGAGATGGGGGACAGATGGCTGTTTGGGGCCGACCTCTTAGTGATAGAAGGCACCCCACATGGTCCAGGCAAGTCTGCAGGTTTCTGTATCCCTCTTCCAGATGTCCCGGTGTTCAGGGGCCTCTGTGTGTGTGGAGTTGGGAAGATGGGCAGTGACTGTGAGAATGTTTAATTAGATGAGCTAAGAATTCCCTCTCAGTTCTAAGATTCTATGACTGATTCTTCAGCTTTGTTTTCAAGGCTTTTGATAATGTAGCCCCAGCAACACTATCCACCCTTCTCTTCCCTGGCTCTGGAATTCTTTGTTCCAAACAAATTAGTCACTTCTTTAGTCTCTGCCATACACCAACTTTATTCCTGCCTCAGGGACTTTGCTTAGGCTGTGTCCCCTACTTGGCATATCCTCCCTTCAGTTTATGGAAAGCCTACCCTTCTTTCAAGCTCATGGTCTACTTCTTCAAGAAGCCTTCCTTGACCACACCCTAGTCCACAGTCTCTACAACCCACCACACCCTCCTCCCCCAAGCTTATTTAAACTCTCCTAAGGCCTTGATAGTCTGAACCACAGAGTTAAGGAAGTTGGGGATGGGAGCTGCGAGAATATTTATTTCAAGTGGCTTCTCAAAGTCCAGGGGGTTGGGAAATGGTACTAGACACAGTCCTGTGTAAGAGGTAGCATTGGAATATTGGTGTTTATGACCTGGGACAGGAATGAGCCCAGAGGAAATGCTAGGAAGAGGATGCTTATTTTCAGTGTCTTTGTTGCATCTCTATTACTTGCTCAGCCTTGTTGTGTGGATCACTGGGAACCCAGAAAGCGGGTGAGACAGGACCCCATGCCCTCACAGAGCTACAAGTCATATTGTGGGAGATAGACTCCTACACAATAAATCATGAAGGGACAGCTGGGAACTCAGCTGTGTGGTACACAGAAGGCCCTGAGAGAGTTTGGAAAAGGTGATGGTGGTGAGATGTATGATAGTAGCCTGGAGTGGGGTCAGAAAAGGGTTCTTGGGGCATCTAGGTGGCTCAGTGAGTAGAGCACCGGCCCTGGGGTCAGGAGGACCTGAGTTCAAATCTGGCCTCAGACACTTGAAACACTTACTAGCTGTGTGACCTTGGGCAAGTCACTTAACCCCAACTGCTCTGCCTTACCCCCTCAAAAAAGGCTTCTTGAAGAGGTCAAACATATGCTTGAAGGAGAGGTAGGGTTTTCATAAACAGAGTAGAGGATATGCCAAGGAGGGGGCAGAGGCTGAGTAAAGTCCTAGAGGCAGGAATGTGTGGCAGAGACATGGGACTGGTTCAAATGGAGCAAAGAGTTCCAAAGTCAGAAAAAAGAACAGTGGAGATAAAGTCCTTCAAATGCTGATCTTCTGGTCCCTAACGCTACTCTCACAGTAAAACATCAGTGAAGTAGACCATGTACTATTATACCCATTTTACAGCTGAGAAAACAAGTTCAGAGAGAAGCTAACGAAAAGTACTGTCATGAAAAAAGCAAGCCACAACCTACCACCCCCTGCTTTATATGGAGAATTAGAGCAAGGAATCTTTGTCTTTTCATATCCTTGAAGAGTCAAATGGGCAGACCCTGCAGAGCTATATATAGTGAGAAGGCAGTGGGGGGTTATGGGAAGAGCATTTGGGTGTTTGATGTTGGAGGACCTGGGTTCAACTCCCATTTCTCCCATTGTGAACCGGATTGGAACTGGCCTCTAACCTATGGGTGGCTGAAGCCACACAAAGCAGGCCAGAGACAGGAGAGTCAGGACACAAATAGAAGTTTAATTAATTTCAGAGTGAGGAAAATGACATTTGGAGATAGAAGCCCTCCTCTTCCCCCGCACAAACAAAGGAGGTCTTAACATGCTGGGGCAAGGCAGTGCTTTATATACATAAGAAGGCTGTACTATGACACAATCATTCTTAGCTGTTCCCGTGGCAGATTCATTGGTGGACAATGCAGGCATTCCTGGGTCCTGTGCGAACAGTTCTTAAGTCGATTGTCTCAAGTCTTGGGGGTCATGATTACTCTTCAGGGCACAGAACCAGAGTTCTGTGACGGGAACAGGAATACAAGGAACAGGGACTGTGAGCACGTCAGAGACGTGGTGGATGCTGCTGCTCAGGTCCCTGAGAAATAGGAGGAGTGAACAACTGGCACTGGTCAAAGCAATACACTTTGCCAGGGGGTGAGATCATTCAGAGCGCAAAGGATTCTTGTTATGCCAAGCTCAGGGCACAGCCTGCACCCTGGGCCTTACCTCTGGGAAACTAGGTGAATCCAAAATATTTTGACACCTCTCACTGTATGACCTTGATCAAGTCAATTTCACTCTTGTAGGCCTTTTTTATGTCTGTAGGAGGAGGACATTTAACCATGTAGTCTCTCCGGCTTTTCCAACTGACCTCCACGAGAAGTCACTGATGTCCACATCACCATGTGGGCACCCTCCTGGCTGCACCAGACTCCATACAGAGCTTCTTCCACAGCCATCAACAACACAAAGGAGATAATAGCTATTATGCCTCCCAGAGGAAACCGCCTTTCATTGGCTCTCATGCAGACCTGGAGAAATTATACCCAAGATCCCTGCTTGTCAGCATGGGGTAGTGTTTGTGTTATTGGTTCAGGCAGGGAGATTCCTGGGCCAAGCTTCCTCAGCCTGGGGACTCCTGCTTTAGAGGATGATAATATAGATTCTGAACAGAGAAATTACAATCATTTCACTAATTTATGTCTAGACTCTAATTGACTGCTTTCTCTAGCATCTCCCCATGGTGGGGGGCGGTAGGAAGACGACAGTTCAGGGAGGAGGCAGCCATTTTCAGTGCCTGTTTGGGCTGGGTTGTAATTAGAGTGAGCTCCCCACACCCCAACTTCATCTCCCACAGGTCATTAAGGACAGATCTTTCCAAATAGAGTTGAACAGTGGTTTCCTGAGATTTGGGCTACAGAGAAGGAGCCAACTCTAGGCAAAAGAGGTAAGCTATGGAAGTTTATTTTAGTTCTCTGTTCTTCTGAGCTGCAGAAGGAAATGGAAAACCACTCCAGTATCTTTGCCAAGAAAATCCCAAATGGGGTCATGAAGAGTCAGACACAATCGAATAGCAACAACTTCTTCCATTCTTCCTTTTACAGAATGTTTAAATAAAGGGGAGGTGTGAGCCCTGGAAGCAATGAGTCCTGGATAGGTGAAGAAGAGTTTGGAGAAGGGACTGGGGAAGGAAGAAGAAGGGGAGCCAAGGAAAGCCCTGAGCATCTAGGACATACCGGGTGATGGAATAGATAGATAACTGCACTTGGAGTCAGAAAGATCCAAATTCGAATCCTAACTCAGACACTTACTGGCTGTGTGACCCTGGGCAAATCACCATGTCACTTTCAGTTTCATCATCTGTAAGATGAGAAAAATGAACACTAAGTTCTCTTCCAGCTCTAAAGATATTATTGCTATGATACTGGGGCAGAGCTATAACCAGGGTATCTCTGTACCGGGACACTGGCATCTGGGGGTGGGGAATGGAATTCCTTAATGAAGTAGTCCTTGGACCTTCCGTCCCATTCCTCATTGGGACGGTGCCACTTTAAGGGTCCTATCCTTTTCCCAGTGCTGCCTTCCCCTACTGCTATACTCTCTGCATACCCTCTTCTCTCTCCCCCTGTCTCTATCTCCTCCCAGTGGCTGAGGATGGATTCTACAGAGGACAGGTTAATACCCCATCTCTTGGTATGACTGCAACCAACTGGGAAAGGCTATCCTTTCTACCATCCCTCCTGCTCCCCTAATATATTTGCTACAGGTACCAGAATGGCTAGTTATAGCTCTAGTTGTCAGGAGGAGATATGAAGGAGGGAGCTTCTGAAGACAGACTTTGTCCATTTCAGAATTTTTACAAGACTTTCTCCTGCTCTTACCTATCCTGCATCTTTAATCAGATGTTTCAGGGACCTTCCCTCTCCATCCGCCCCTCCTCAGGCAGCCAGTTCAGAGAAAACAGTAATGCCCCCAAAGATCTCATTCATTCCCTGATCAATGAGCCTTCAGGAAAGGAGAGGGAAAAAAGAAAGTGGTGCTGGCATACTGATGAGATTCAGGTGGAGGCGATGTCTGCTGCAGAATTTGCACCTGTGGTACTGACATAATGAGGGAAAATCCATTAATGCCTAAGAAATATACTCCCCCACATCCCTATAGCTGTGAAACTACATTTGTGAGAAAAACAAACTTGAGGTCTGCTCCAAAGCAAAAGAAGAAAGAAAAAATTACATGTCTGGGTTCACAAATTGCCTAATGTCTATAATTGGAGGGAAGGAACAGACTCTTAAGGGAAATAAATGTATTAAAGCATCAATAGGATAGCAGCTGGACCCACTGGAGTAAGTAGAAAGGGGAGCTCAGTCATTTCACCCAGAGATTAGTGAAGAAACACATGGGCCAGAATGATGGTGCATTGTAATTAACAATGATGATGATGATGATGATGATGATGATGATGATGATAAACAGTGCATCGTGCATTTAGCCCCTTCCCCCAATATCTTATAATAATAATAATAGTAATACTATATTGGAGGCAGCTAAGTGACTGAGTGGATAGAGTGCCGGGCCTGGACTCAGGAAGATCTGAATTCAAATCCAGCTTCAGACTTAATCTAATGGAGAAGAAAATGACAAACCATTCCAGTATCTTTGCCAAGAAAACCCCATGGATAGCATTTGTGAGATATTGTCCACAGAGTCATGAAGAGTTGGACACAATCGAGCAACAACAAGACGAAATGATAGCATTTATATAACATTTTAAGTTTTGCTAAGTCGTTTATATATGGTATCTCACTTGAGCAGGAAGGGAGGTAGGCAACAAGCATTTATATAGCCCTGGTCTGCTTTAGGTAGAACATATACAGTGGCTATAAACTATAGGCACTAAGCACTTTACAAATATCTGATCCTCACAACAACCCTGTGAATCAGGTGCTATTACTCATTTTACAGCTGAGGAAACTGAGGCAAGCAGAGGTTAATTGACTTGCCCAGGGTCACACAGCTAGTAAATGCTAGATGTGATCCCTTTTGTTCTTTCGATTCATTTGCTCTTTGGAGCATCAGGCAGGCAATAGTTTATGACAGACCTCTGGGTTTTAGTGGACCCCAAGTTCTGTATGTGTTGAGAACACGACAAGACCAAAATAAGTAGAAGTAAGAGGGCCATCAGGATGATGAGAATTGAGGAGATGTTGTATAAAGACTGAATGATTTTGGTGTGTTTCAATTATAGAAGAAAAGACTTGGAGAAGACATGAGAGTTGTCTTTGAAGGACGATCATATGGGAAAAGGATCGGACTTGCTCTCTTGGCCTTAGCGGACAGAACTGCTGGCAACATGTAGATGCCATCGGGAGGCAGATTTTGCCTCAGTCAAAAAAGGAAGAACTTTCCTAACCATTAGAGCTCTCTACAGGGTGTTCCTGAAGTCTGGAGAGATAGGCAAGAATGCATATTTTCAAGAAATGAAATGAATGAAATTTTCAACAACATTTTATTTAATTGGAATATTAACAAATAACATCTTCTATATGATTTCCATCATTTGTGATTTAGAAGTATTGATGCACTTTGCAAGATTCACATGAACTTGATGCAATAATTCCACATTGCCGGCAATTTTCCTATGTGTCTAGAATTTAGGGACATGCCGTACAAGAGGTATGGACTGCTTCTAGAGAGAGTGAGTTCCCTGTCACTAGAAATATTTAAGCAGAAGTTGAATGACCATTTGTCTGAGATATTGTAGAAGGGGTTCCTACTCAGGTGTTTGGTTAGATTAGATGTCCTCTGAGGTCCATAACAGCTCTGAGATTTTACAATCCTAGGATTCAGGAAGAGTTTCAGTGTCTATATGAGGAAAGCAGTTTCTGATTTGCAGGTTGAGTCTCCCAGTCCTGGTTTTCACTCCAAAGACCTTTTAATTTACTCCCTCTATGACTGATAGGCCACATTCTGTGCTCAGAAGTCTCCCTCAAGCCTGAAGTCTAGACTTTTTGATTGAAGGAACTATTAACCTGACATTGGCTGAGGTGTCACAAAAATTACACAACCAGCCTACTTTAACTTGTCCCTCTGGCTTCAGCAAAAAATAACGCGAAACATCAGGAGGGCATAGTGCTTCTATCGGTGAAGAGCCAGAGAGATCATCAAGCCCAATGCCCATATTTGAAAGATGGGGTGGTGGGTGGAGCCAAGATGGCAGCTGGAAAGCAGGGATTTGCTTAAGCTCCTCCGCAGGTCCCTCCAAACACCCATAAAAATGGCTCTGAACAAATTGTAGAGCTGCAGAACCCACGAAATAGCAAAGGGAAGCAAGGCTCCAGCCCAGGAAAACCTGAATGGTCACTGGGAAGGGTCTATTGCATGGAGCTGGGAGTGGAGCAGAGCATAGCCCAGTGTGGGCCCAGCCAGGAACAACCAGACCAGGAGCCTGGCAGAACAGGCATAGCACCCTGAATCAGTGACCTGCGGCAGTTACCAGACTTCTGGACCCACAAACACCCAACACAACAGAGAAGGTTAGTAGGAAAAGCTTCTGGGACAGAGTGAAAGGAGTTCGCGGTCGGCCACCACCATGGGAGATGGTGGAGGTGGAGCAGCTCTGAGGCTGCTTCCAGAGCTTCAGCTGCAGTTACCTCTGGCCCCAGGACCACCTGGTGGGGGGAATTAAGTGGCAGATTACAGCGGGAGTGCAAAGCCTGCTTTGCCCTGCTTGGGTCTGGGCCGCAATCCTGGTTGGCAGTTCTTGGGGGAGAAGGAGCGCTGGTGTGGCAGAGCTTGTTGTGTAGAAGTAGCTCTGAAAATAGCAGCATAGTCTCTCAACCTTGGGACAAAGTACTCTCTACTCTTCAAGCAGTCATACCCCAACAAAAAACTCAAGGGTCAAGTAGTTGGCTGGGAATATGGCCAGGCAGCGAAAATGGACTCAGAATCAGAGTCAGACTCTGGAATCATTTTTTGATGACAAAGAACACCAAAACATATAGCCAGAAGAAGTCAACAAAGTCAAAGAGCTTACATCAAAAGCCTCCAAGAAAAATATGAATTGGTCTCAGGCCATGGAAGAGCTCAAAAAGGATTTGGAAAAGCAAGTAAGAGAAGTAGAGGAAAAATTGAGAAGAGAAATGAGAGTGATATGAGAAAACCATGAAAAACAAGTCAATGACTTGCTAAAGGAGACCCAAAAAATACTGAAGAAAATAACACCTTAAAAAAAGGCTAACTCAAATGGCAAAAGAGCTCCAAAAAGCCAATGAGGAGAAGAATGCCTTGAAAGGCAGAATTAGCCAAATGGAAAAGGAGGTCCAAAAACCACTGAAGAAAAGACTACCTTAAAAATTATATTGGAGCAAGTGAAAGCTAGTGCCTTTATGAGAAATCAAGATATTATAAAGCAGAACCAAAGAAATGAAAAAATGGAAGACAATGTGAAATATCTCATTGGGAAAACCACTGACCTGGAAAATAGATCCAGGAGAGATAATTTAAAAATTATTGGACTATCTGAAAGCCATGATCAAAAAAAGAGCCTAGATATCATCTTTCAAGAAATTATCAAGGAGAACTGCCCTAATATTCTAGAGCCAGAGGGTAAAATAGAAATTGAAAGAATCTACCAATCGCCTCCTGAAAAAGATCCCAAAAAGAAAACTCCTAGGAATATTGTTGCCAAATTCCAGAGCTCCCAGATCAAGGAGAAAATACTTCAAGCAGCCATAA
>CM053622.1:750689046-750755901 GCA_028646595.1 Phalanger gymnotis
GAGCCAGAGGGTAAAATAGAAATTGAAAGAATCTACCAATCGCCTCCTGAAAAAGATCCCAAAAAGAAAACTCCTAGGAATATTGTTGCCAAATTCCAGAGCTCCCAGATCAAGGAGAAAATACTTCAAGCAGCCATAAAGAAACAGTTTGAGTATTGTGGAAACACAATCAGGATAACCCAAGATCTAGCAGCTTCTACATTAAGACATCAAAGGGCTTGGAATATGATATTCTGGAGGTCAATGGAGCTAGGATTAAAACCAAGAATCACCTACCCAGCAAAACTGGGTATCATGCTCCAAGGCAAAATATGGATTTTCAATAAAATAGAGGACATTCAAGCTTTCTCAGTGAAAAGACCACAGATGAATAGAAAATTTGACTTTCAAACACAAGAATCAATAGAAGCATGACAAGGTGAACAAGAGAGAAATCATAAGGGACTTACTAAAGTTGAACTGTTTTGTTTACATTGCTACATGGAAAGATGATGTGTATAATTCATGAGACCTCAGTATTAGGGTAGCTAAAGGGAATATATATATAGATATATCTATAGATATATATACATATATATCTATATGTATATATATCTATAGATATATCTATATGTGAAAAGATGATATCAAAAGAATAAAATCAAATCAAGGGATGAGATAGGAATATATTGCGAGAAGGAGAAAGGGAAAGATAGAATGGGGTAAATTATCTCACATAAAAGTGGCAAGAAAAAGCAGTTCATTGGAAGGGAAGAGGGGGCAGATGAGGGGGAATGAGTGAATCTTGCTCTCTTCGGATTTGACTTGAGGAGAGAATAACATACACACTCACTTGGGTATTTTACCCTCCAGAAAAGCAGGAGGAAGGAGATAAAAAAGGGGGGGATGATAGAAGGGAGGGCAGATGGGGGAGGAGGTAATCAAAAGCAAACACTTTTGAAAAGGGACAGGGTCAATGGAGAAAATTGAATAAAGGGGGACAGGACAGAAGGGTGCAAAATATAGTTAGTCTTTCACAACATGAGTATTGTGGAAGGGTTTTACATAATGATACACATGTGGCCTATGTTGAATTGCTTGCCTTCTTAGGGAGGGTGGGTGGGGAGGGAAGAAGGGAGAGAATTTGGAACTCAAAGTTTTAAAAGCAGATGTTCAAAAAAAAGTTTTTTTTTGCATGCAACTGGGAAATAAGATATGCAGATAATGGGGCATAGAAATTTATCTTGCCCTACAAGTAAGTAAGGGAAAAGGGAATAGGGGGAGTGGGGTGACAGAAGGGAGGGCTGACTGGGGAATGGGGCCATCAGAATATGTGCCATCTTGGAGTGTGGGGGAAGGTAGAAATGGGGAGAAAATTCGTAATTCAAAATCTTGTGGAAATCAATGCTGAAAACTAAAATATTAAATAAATAAAAAAGAAAGATGGGGAAACTGAAGCCCAGAAATAGAAGGGAACTCAATGAAAGTCCCATGATGAACTGGCCTTGGAGTTAGGAAGACATGGGTTCCATTCTTGCCCCTAACACATATGGGTGGGTTGTATGATTCTGGGTAAATCACTTAACCATTCAGTGTCCCAGGAAACATTCTAAGACTGTAAAATTCAGAGCAGTTGGAGATCTGTGTTGGTAAAGAAGTCCTCATTTGGAGTTCTCTAGACTGGTAAAATCATTAGGTCCATGCCACTCCCCTCTTCTCCTCCCTGCCCCTCAAAAAGGGCCATAGACTTAGATCTGGAGGGATTCTTGGAGGGCTTCTAGCCCAACCTTCTCATTTTACAGACCCAGAGAGGTTATGCTACTTGCTTAAGATCTCACAGGGGAAACTAGTTCCCTCTCCCTCTCCCACATTGTGGCACCTTCCAAGGAAAGGTACCCAAGCATTAGAGGATGTCCAGTGGTTTCTAGTGCTGCCTTTAATAGGCCTCTCCCAGGCTCCTGGGACTCCCATCTCCAGACTAAATGTTGTCAGTTAATTTCCATCAGCCTGAGGGCTCAGCCCAAGGGGCACAGAGATAAGGGACCTGAGGCAGCAGATTCAACATGCAATCCAGGAGTGCCGGGTCAGCATGTTCCCAAAGTAAATGAATCACATAGCAGTCTGTAATTCCAACAGAGAGGACAGTTTCTTGACTATCAAAAGAATAAAAATAATGACCTTGCTAGGAACAGACCACCCTGGTCACTGGGGGCCAAGTGACCCACCAGAGCAACCAGGCAAGGGGCTGTTTGAGGCCACTAAGACCAATCAGACTAAGGAATATGAGAGAATGAAGAAGTGCTTTTAATTTTGTGCTCCTGCCTCAACTCTACCTCCTGGATTCCCCAGCCCTCTTCAAGACTCAACCCACCTCATTGAGGAGACTCCTGCTCCCTACCCCCTCCTCATGTCTCCTCCCCTCACCCCACTGATAGTGCCATCCCTTCTAAAGAGTGCCTTTCCATCTACTCTGTACATATCTTGTAGGTACAGACTTGTTGATGTGTTGTTTCCGCAATTAGAAGGTGAGTTCCTCGATTGCAGGGACCTTGCTTTTGCATTTCTTCGAATCCCCAGTGTTTTGCACAGCAGGAAACACTTAAATTCTTGAGGACTGGCTATTGATTGACTGACTGTTCAGAGGGGAAAGACTTAAACTAATCCTTCCCATTCCTCACCTGCCCTTTTGCTTTAGCATTGGGAAATAATGGAGGGAAATATCGAGTGGGTGGGTGTGCACACATGCCTGAGAGTGTTTGCATAAGAGAGAGATGGGGGAGGGAAGGAGAAAGAGAGAAATTAAGAGGGAGGAGAGAGAAAGAAAGGGAGGAGAGGGAAAGGGAGAGAGAGAGAAAAGGGAGAGGGAAGAGGGAGAAGGAGAGGGAGAGAGAGAGAAAAGAAAGAGAGAGGAAAGTGAGAGGGAGAAGGAGAGGAAGAAGGAGAGAGAGAGGAAGAGAGAGAGTTTGAGGAAGAGGGAGAAGGAGAGAGAGAAAGGGAGGAGAGGGAAAGGAAGAGAGAGAGGAAAAGGAGAGGGAAGAGAGGGGGAGGGAAGGAGGAGAGAGAGAGAGAGAGAGAGAGAGAGAGAGAGAGAGAGAGAGAGAGAGAGATGGGTGGAGGGGGTGGAGACAAAAACAAAAGGAAGCAGGGAGGGTTATGCAGGGCACTGGAAATGCGGGGGAATTGTAGGAGAGGAATAATTGAGGGAATTAGAAAGGAAGAAAAATGGGGGACTGAAGTAGGAGAATCTGGAGAGGGGTGTTTGAGAGTAAGACGATGATAAAGGAGGTTGAGAAAGAGAAGATTAAGAGGAGTGCATTGGGAAGGCAAGGATGATTTGAGAAAAAGGAGGACTAGATGGTGGAAAATGGGGAAAGGGAAGCTGGGAGAGATTGAGAGGGAGAATTGGAAGGAGGAGTGCTGCAAAGACAGGGAGGAGAAAGTGGAAGGAGAGGATGGGGGGTGGGGGTGGTGCTGAGCTTTGCATCCAGGTTCCAAAGTCACATAAATGCCTGATGTCACCACCCTATGACTCTGGTAAGAATCCATTCAACTCATTTTTGTCATGATGTTCCCCAAAGGGCAAGGGCTTAGAGCCAAGTGATTGCATGGCTACTCCTGCATTTACTCCAACAGTCAGTCAATACATTGGTCAATAAACAATTACTAATTTGCATTATTGTGAATTTGGGGGTAATTTCAGTGTGGCCCTTTATGGGTCACACAGCCGCTAGCTACTAGCCACTGAGAAGGGAGTCAGACAAAGGCGTCCAGAGATAACTTAATTTGCAAAAGACCAAGGGGTTTTTGTGGTTTGCAAGCTTAATGAGTCCAGTGTAATGTGGCCCCCGGAAAAAAAATGCACTTTTAAGATATGTTAAGAAAAACATAGTATCCAAAATAAGAGAGATAATAAGACCCATTGTACTCTATCCCAGGGAAATCATATCTGGAGTACCCTGTTCATCTGTCACCACCACACCTTAGAAAGGACATTGAGGAAGTGGAGAATATCAAATGAAAGAAAGAAGTATTTATTAAGCACTTGCCAAGTACCAAGCGCTGTGCTAAGTACACACTGTGGGTAGAAATGCAAAAAGTAGACAGTCACTTCCATTAAGAAGCTTGCAGGGGGAGGCAAACATAAGGAAGTAGTAACCAGAGCAGCTAGGTGGCACCATAGTGCACAGAGCACCAGACATGGAGTAAGGAAGACTCATCTTCATAAATTCAAATCTGGCCTCAGACAGTAGCTGTGTGACTCTGGGCAAGTCACTTAACCCTGTTTGCCTCAGTTTCCTCATCTGTAAAATGAGCTGGAGAAGGAAATAACAAACCATTCCAATATCTTTGCCAAGAAAACCCAAAATGGGGTCAGGAAGAGTCAGACATGACTGAAAAATGACTGAACAACCAGGAAAGGATGTTCTAGTGTGGGAAGTCACAAGGTTGATAAGTGGAACAATGGGGCAATCAATTCAAGAATCAAAGTAGTGTGGCTACTTGAGTAAGAGGTGGAAAGGAGAGGGGAGAGGGGAGACAGGGAAGGAAATGACCAGGGAGAAGAAAGAGGTCTGGGGCTGGGTGATATAGGACAGTATAGCTGGAGAGGGCAGCAAAAATCATCAGAGAATGAGGATAGGAAATGATCAGGTGGAAAAGAGTGACCAGGATGGAAAAGGGACTAAAAACCATTTCATATAAGGCTTGGTTAAAGGACCTGGGATGTTTAACCTGAAAAAGAGAACTTTAGGGTCAGGGGGATGTAGAAGGCACAAGAATGTGAGAACTGCCTTCAAGCATTTGTGGAAGATGAACTGGATTTAGTTTATCTGGTTTCAGAAGGTGGAGTTCAAAACAACAGGTGGATACTGCAGGAAGTCAGATTTCAACTTGATGTCAGGAAAAGTTCCAAACAGTTAGAGTTATCCAAAAATGGAATAAGCTGCTTTGAGAGATAATGAGTCATCCAGCAGAAGGTAGATAGCTGACCAATCATCCTTAGCAAGGCTGCTAAGGGAAGATTGATATGGGGGTTGGATTAGATGCTCTCTGAAACCCCTTTCAGCTCTGAAATTCCAAGAGGGAGAGAAATGTTGAGGTACAAAGAAGTGGAGTTGAAAGCATTCATGTTGGAGGACTTTGATCTCAGTAAAGTGGGAGGAGAGTTCAGCTCCTGGGTTGGCAGGCTGGAAGAATTAGAGGCTCAAGGAGTAAAGGTTGGGAACAAGTAGCCACAGTGGGGAATGTAATAGGTAGTCATCAACGTATCTGCAAAGCAGCAGATAGGGCCCAGCTGAAGCTAAAGAAGAAAATTTGGGACAAATCTAGGCAGTATTATTCGGTGCTTGGTGGAGGCCAGAAGAGAGGAAACAGCTGATAACAGAACTGCCCAGCACTGGGAATTGTCAAAGTAAACACAGTGAAGGTCGATAGTCTTCCCTTCACCTAACCTCATTCTTTATGTGTTAACTCCATTAATTTTCCTAAAACACTACTTCCAGTGTGTCCCATCCCTGCTTAAAAATCTTATATGGTTCCTCATTGCCCATAGAACAAAGACCAACCTACCGATAAGTGCATTCAAGGCCCATCGTAACCTAATTCGACACTACCCTTCCTTGGATATCGTTATCATAATCACTATTATAAATAAACTTCTACTGAATGCTTACTAGGTTTGGAATGAGCAGCTTGCTCTAACCAAGGTGAGTTATTCATTTCCCTTAAAGTATCTCCCAACTGTCCTACCATGATGCTTTGGCTCATGCTTCATGGCCCTTCATGATAAGGATGGGAAAACAGGCCCTGGTCACATGATGGAGGATTTGAGTGTCAGGCCTGGACAGTCATCTCAATTCCATAGGAAATTGGGAGCCATCGAAAGCTTTGAGTAAGGGAATGATATGATCAGTGTTGATTAATTAGTTGAATGATGTTTTTCTGGACCAACCACTAGCACAAGTACTGCCATTACAGTTTGGTGAAGGTGAGATTCGATCTTTTCTTACACAGGATAATCTCAATAGACCTCAGAAGGAATCTGACTCCCTCAAAGGTGGGCCACAAGAAGGGACTTGCCTTTACTTGGCTCCACTCTGGAGATTTCTTTTCTTATTTGGATCAGAGAGGGCCTTGATGAAGTCCTGGGGCTCTTGGCTTCTCCCACTTTCTTTCCCCTTGTATTTTATAAGAATCTAATTTTAGACTCTCCCGAAGCCCTGTTTTTTCATCTTACCAATTGATTTTTTTGTGGAAATGGAGTAACAGAAGTGCCATTTATCTGTGTAATAAAAAGAAATGAAGCCAACTGTGGCCTGGGCTCCTAGTTAGGAACCCTGGTATGGGAATGACAGCCCTCACTTCCCCTGTTCCTCAAGTCAACCTGAGGAATCTATTCTTGTAATGGAACCAGGCATAAAAAAGAAGCTTGTCCTGTTTTTAGGGGAAATGAGAGCTATGATATATTTTATAGCAGAACATCTCCAAGCCCTCTGGTTTGAAGAGTCTTTGAGAGGTCAATTGACTCAACTCTTGGCTTTCATTAAGATCTGAGGAATCAGGCCAGATACTTCCCTCCCTTGGTGATTGTTTCCAACCTCTCTCTCTCTCTCTCTCTCTCTCTCTCTCTCTCTCTCTCTCTCTCTCTCCCCCCCCCCCCAGGTTTCCTTGAGGGAAAGACATGAGGATAGTGGCTGTGGAAGTCTTTAGAACAAAAGGCAGGTTTGGTTCCTTTGACAGATCCTGATGCCACCCACTTCCTGACTTTGGCAGGAAAATGATCTTCACAAGGCTGGTGTGTGGGCTGGGGAACCATCCATGTCAGCCTCCCCCTGACCTCTCAGGAGATCGCAAGAGACAACAGAGGGGCAACTGGCTACTTTCGCATGAGGAAGCTTTTGGGAGAGAGACTACCCTTTATGAGGCTCCAACTTTTCTCCTTATTGATTTCTGCACTGCTCCCCACCAATGTATTTTATGGTCCAGCCAAGCTGGCCAACTTGATGCTTCCTGTACATTAACGTTTCATCTCCCACGTTTACAACTTGGCACAAACTGTGCCCCATGGCAGAGCCAAGATGGTGCCTGGAAAGCAGGGACTAGCATGAGCTCCCCGCCAAGTCCCTCCAAAAACCTATAAAAAATGGCTCTGAACCAATTCTAGAACTGCAGAACCCACAAAATAGCATAGGGAAGCAAGGCTCTAGCCAAGGACAGCCTGGATAGTCTCTGGGTAGGGTCTATCCTGCATGGAACTGGGAGTGGAGGGGAGTGGAGCTGAGCGGAGCAGAGCCCAGCATGGGCAGCATGGATTGACCAGACCAGGAGCCGGGCAGAGTGTGCCCTAGCGCCCTGAATCAGTGAGCTGCAGCAGTTACCAGACTTCTCAACCCACAAACACCAAGGACAACAGAGTAGGTTAGTGGGAGAAACTGCTGGGGACTGGGATAGAGTTTGTGGTTCAGCCACTGTCCTGGGGGCAGCGAAGGTGGGGCAGCTTTAGAACTACAGCTGCAGTTGCTTCTGGCCCCAGGCCCACCTGGTGGGAGGAATTAAGTGGTGGATCAGAGCAGGAGTGAAGAGCCTGCTGAAGATCTAAGTCCAGTCCTGGTTGGAGGTTCTTGGGAAAGGAGGGGTGCTGGTGTGGCAGAACTGGTGCATCCTCCCAGGCTTGGAACATAGAATTCTTTAGTCTACAAGCAGTCATACCCCGCTGAAAAACTCAAGGGTCAAGTGAGTTGGCTCAAACATGGCCAGGCAGTGAAAACACACCCAGATTCAGTCTCAGACTCTGGAATCTTTCTTTGGTGACAAAGAAGACCAAAACATACAGCCAGAAGAAGTCACCAAAGTCGAAGAGCCTACAACAAACTGTGCCCCATACCTGAAATGAATTTTCTCCTTGCCTGTGCCTCTTAGAGTACTTGGCTTCCATCAAAGCTCAGCTGAAGTGCCACCTTTATCACTAAATCTTTCCTCCCAGTTGTTAGTGACACTGCCCTCCCCCACCCCTGCCCCCAGGAATTACTTTGTACTTACTTTTATATGTTTTCTATAAACTTATCTGTGTATCTGTTGTTTCCTACCAGTAGAATATTAACTTTGAAGGCAGGCAGTATTCTGTTTTTGTCTTTGTGTACTAAATATGGGGGCAGCTAGGTGGTTCAGTGGATAGGAGGGCTGGGCCCAGAGACAAGAAGTCCTGAGTTCAAATCTAGCTTCAGACACTTACTAGCTGTGTGACCCTAGGCAAGGCACTTAACCTCTGTTTACTTTAATCTGCTGGAGAAGAAAATAGCAAACCACTCCAGTATCTTTGCCAAGAAAAGCCCAAGGACAGTGTTGGCATGCTATGGTCCATGAAGTCACAAAAAGTCAGACACAACTGAACAACAACATACTAAATACAGTGCCTGGCACAATGTCTTGTATACAGTAGGGGCTTAATAAATGCATGTAGAATTAATTGAAGCAGTTGGAATTCATTTACTTCCTACCATCTCATTCATCTTTTTCTTTCCCCTTCTGACTTCCCTAGATCACAGAATCACAGGGCGAGGGAGCTTAAGAGGTCCTTAGAGATCACTGAGCACTGAAGATGTGTCATGGGACCCTGAGTTGTAAGGAATGTTTGAAATCATTTTCTCCACCTCCTTCATTTTGCAAATAAGGACACTGGAGTCCCAGAGGGCAGTGATTTTCCCAAGATTGCACACTTGCTGATGGTAGTTCTGTGACTAGAACCCAGATCTTCCGATTCCTAGTCCAGCAATCTTTCTACTGCTAGGAGGACAGAGTGGAGACATATAGGGAATGAGGTAGAAGCTGGCCAAAGGTTTTCCTTGGTGACCATAGCCACTAGGCTATCTCTGCTGTGGCCCTAAGGGGTATCCAAGAGGAAGACTCAGGACAAATCACTTGCCCTCCAACTCTTTCTTCCCTTTTCCTCTGAATTTCAATGTGTGAGCAGTAATTCTGCTGAGAATGTGTGAAATCAATGAGGCCAAAATTTATGCATCTGTTTACATAATTGGCACGGTCTGGGCCATTGTCAAACAGCCCCAGGGAGTTGAACAAGAGCTCATGCAAGAAACATTCATTAAAACCCATCCCAAGGAATCTCCCCTTTTCTTTCCTTTAGTAAAGCACTAGAAAACATGGGGCTAATTCTTCCACAACACAGCAGGGCTGAAAGAACTGGGGATATTTAGCCTGGAGAAGAGGAGACTTTGGGGGGCCATAATACCTGTTTTCAAATGCGTGAATGGCCAGTATTTAGCAGAGAGATTACACTTGTTCTACTTGTCCCCGGAAGACAGAATTAGAACCAATGGGTGGAGATTACTGGGATGCAGATTTGGGCTCAATGTGAGGAAGAACCGCTTGATAGTTGGAGCTGTCCAACAAGGGGCTAGGACGCTACAGGAAGTGGTAAGTTTCTCATCACTGGAGGTGGTTTGACCAACAGTCAAAAGGGTTGTAAAGGGGATGGATGTCTCCTCAGGAAGAAAACTGCACTACATGACCCTAGAAAGCCCATCCAGCTCTAAGTTTCTAAGACACTATGATGGGAAGAAAAGAAAAACCTCTTACCTGAATATTCTCATCTCTAAATTATTTCTCAGGTACTTTTCCATTATTTCGCACTTTACACTTTCCTTCCTTCCTTCCTTCCTTCCTTCCTTCCTTCCTTCCTTCCTTCCTTCCTTCCTTCCTTCCTTCCTTCCTTCTTTCCTTCCTACTTTCTTCCTTCTATCTCTATCCATCCACCCCCCTCCCTCCACGCAACCTCGTTTCTGACTGGTATAGAAACTTTAAAACCTGCTCCATTTTCCAAATTGGGCTAATTTGGCCCACCTTCAGCAGCTTGATGACCTCCCTGCTCCTGGGGGATTATGATATTAGTGCTAGACTTAATGCAGACAGTTGACAAGTTTTGGCCCTACTGAAGCTCAGAAATCCTAAACTCAAATAATTCACCAGGCTTGATCTCTTTTAGCAGGGATTTTATGCATGTGCCACCACATCTCTTTCAATAGCACACCCTCTGCCTTGGAATTTCTTGTCTCTTAGTAGACTCACCCATCTCCCTTCTAACACTTTCTAGATCAATGGATCTCACCTGTGATCCACAGATCACAAAGGTCACCAAAGTAATCCAGTCCAACACCAAACCAAAGTATTAATCTGCTCTACAGTCTTCCTTATTGGTTGAATGCTCTCTGTTAGATGACTCAATGCCTCCCAAAGCAGTCTACTCTCCTTTGGTCTAAAAAAATAAGTTATGAAGACTTTAGGCATAGACAGAGAAAATAACAATGTCATTTAAGGGAAAGCTTCTCCAACAACCCTTACCCCACCTGCTGCTGGATGTGTGAAATCTCTTCAATAGGGATGAAGCCTCTAATTCTACAAGGAGGGATAAGGTTCAAATGCAAATGCTAAGAAGAAAAGGGGACCCCATAGCATAAAATCAACTGAAGGTATAAATAATAGGGCTAGAATCCTGTCCTAAGAAAGAGCACAAGGTGGGAGGGAAACCAAAAGGGATACTTAAGGCAAAGATGAACTTCACCTCCTTTAGAGCATTGGCCAAGCCTTGTTCTCACAATGATGACTGCAGTTGCTTTATTCTAAAGCAATTTGGAGATATACCCCAACATCAAATACACCAAGCACACACACACACACACACACACACACACAGCATACATTAAAAGAATGTAACCACAAAAAGAAGTTATTTCCAAGACCAAAACTCTAGGGAGTGGGCATGGATATTTTCTATGGAATTCATAGATGAACAATGCTGAAAAAAATGTCTCCCAAACGTCAAGGGAACGCACTTGTGCCTTTCAATTGCCCCATGCTTCTTCATGCCCTGGACACCAGATACAGAACAAGTTGATCACCATAAGCAAGTTTAGCTCTAACTTCCAACATCCTTTGGTTTGTTTCTTTTTAAGGACCTATTAACTGTTACCATTCCATCAGAAGTTCATAATGTCAAGTCAAAATCCTTAAAGCTATGAGAAACCTGAGAAGGCATCTAGTCCTGCCCATATCTGAACAAGAAAGAATTCACTCCACAAAATATTCAACAAATGTCTTTTCAACCCATCCTCAAAGAACTTCAATGTGGAGTAACTCACTACCTCCTGAAGCAGACTAGCCTACTTTTAGATGGCTCTGATTGTTAAGAAATTTTTCTTTACATGAAGTCTATATTTAGTGCTTTTTAAGACTCCCCTGATCCCACTTCGCTATCTACTATTATTCAGAATTCTGTCCAAAGGGGCTATGAGGACTGTGTCTAATCTCTCTTCCAAATAAGAGCCCATCAAATATTCAAAGACAGGCATCTTGTCTTTCCTTAGTCTTCTCTTCTCTAGGCTAAATGTCTCTTGTTCTTTCAACTGATCATCATAAGAGATGATCTCTGATCTTCTAACCAGTTTGATTTCCCTTCTCTGGATACTCTCTAGCCTGTCAATGTCCTTCTCAAAATGTGATGCCCTGAATCGAACACAATACTGTTCAGATGTGATCTGAACAAGACATGGTACAGAAGGACTATCACTTCCCTCTTTCTAGAAACCATATCTTTCTAAATATAGCCTAAAACCTAAACATCCTAAGATCTTTTTTCAGATGAACTGTAGTCTAGCCACATCTTCCCCAACTTATAACTATGAAGTTGATTATTTGAACCCATGTCAAACTTTACATTTATCTCTAGTAAATTTCATCATGCCTTTCCTCTGGTTCACTGCAGAATTTTCACACTCTGCATTGTCCTATGGTATTCACCCTTTAGTTGATTTATTGAATCATACAATTCCAGACTTGAAAAAGACCTCAGTGACATCATACTCTAACTTGAATAAAAATCTCTGTCACAGAGTGTGCCAGTAAGGCAAAATGGGCTTAGTTTAACGGGTGCCCTTGAGGAGTTTGGCTTTTGTTTACAGTGAAAGTACTTTCACCTGTTAAATGCTAAGCCCCAGGTCCAAAGCCCTATCAGGTGTGAAACCTGTGTGGGCCATAGATTAATGACTTAAGATGGGCCAACTCAGGAACCAATGGTCTCTGGACTCTGGTCTCTGGTCGTTGAGACTGGGCTTGAGAACGCCAGAGGCTTGGCTACGAGGAGAGGCGAGAAACTACAGCTGAAAAAATCCGAAGCAGAGCCGACCCCTGTGTGGACCCAGGAGTTGGGGCAAGGACTTGAGGCCAGTGAATATGATTTCTGCCATCTTATTTTTCTGTGGCCTCCTGGCTACTCTTGTGAGGCGGGCCTACTGGGCCTGGAGGCTTGTGTTCACAATACTGGAATGGGGAGGTTGGTTCACTAATTTGTTGCTCTGGGCCCTGAATAAATTTTTTGATGCCTTCTGCTTAGGGAATTCTATATACTCAATGATTTCGAGCCATTCAAATATATATATGTTGCTTTGTGAGATCATAAATTTGGCCTTCCTACTACACAGAATCCCCAGTTTGTAGTCATCCAGCTCTTTTTTGAATAGATTGTGTTTGAGAATGTACCAACCAGTCCAATTCCACTTTGAGACAGTTCTTTTTTATGTCTAGTCAAAATTCACCTCTTTATAAATTTCACTCACTGCTATCTGCTATATGCTCTTGGGGTTCAAGGAAAAGAATTCTAATCCCATTTCCCCGTGAGAGTCATTCAAATATTTAAAGACTTAGATATTTTTGGCTCTCCTGGAAAATAACCATTAATTAAAATGTGCTATGTGTATGTTTTCTTACACTCATACCTATATTATTCACATAATGTGGTTATTAAACTCATACAATCATCACAGGTTCAGAGACTTAGCATTGGGAAGGATCTTTGAAGTCTTTTATTCTAACTCCCTCATTTTATGGATGAGGAAACTGAGAGTCATAAAGGGAAAACTACTTGCCTAAGGTCACACAGCTATTAAAGGAGGAAAGTCATGATTAGGTGCCATAGTACATAGAGCAATGGGTCTGGAGTCAGGAAGACTCATCTTTCTCAGTCCAAATCTGGCCTCAGACACTTACTAGCTGTGTGACCCTGGGCAAGTTATTTTACCCTGTTTGCCTCAGTTTCCTCATCTGTAAAATGAGCTGGAGAAGGAAATGGCAAACTGCTCCGGTATCTTTGCCAAGAAAACCCCAAATAGGGTCATGAAGAGTCAGACATGATTGAAAACAACTGAACATGATTAGAACTCAGGTCTATTGACTCCAAACCTAGTGCTGTTCTCTTGTACCACCCTGCCTCCCAAACTCATTGAGCTGCAAAATGTCAGAGTTGAAAGAAACCTTAGAGGTCAACCAATTCAAGCCACTCATTTTATAGAGAAGGACATTGAAGCCCAGGTCACCCAGGAAATCAGTGTAGGAGCTGGGCTCTTTCCACTACAACTTGTCAACTCTTGTTCCTATTATCATGAACCCAGAACTTCATTCTCCATCTAAGAGTAGCCTGTTTTAAACACATACTTACATTGACCTATAGTTTCTTTTGTGTGTGTGTGTGTGTGTGTGTGTGTGTGTGTGTATGTATGGAGGAGGGAGGCTGAGAGTGGGGTGTGAACACTGCCAGTGTTTCACCAAATGGTGAAAAAGGCCCTTGGCAGCTTAGGCTGTGATTATATGATTATGAACATCTCTTTCTCTCCCCAAAGAGAGAATCACAACCTCTCCATTGAGGATTCTGAGTACTATTTTCTTTTTTATTTCTATGAACAGTGTCATTTACTACCAAGCTCAATGATTATGTTCAATACATCATAAATCTTCATTCTTGGAAACAGGAATGAATTCAAGTTGCTTTGGGAGGGATGAGGAACATCACGTTGGCCTTCTCATTATAGCCTTGGTGGCGACTGGTTGGGAATTCAGAAATCACATCCAGGGGCAGAGCCAGACCATGGAAGAGGAGCACTAGCTGATCCATCCCACTTACGCTGGCCAAGATAGCCATCAACCTGCGATTGATAGCTCACCAGGGTGGCTTTCTAACATTATTCTGCTCTGTTGTATAGGGTTCCTCTCAATGATTCACGGCCCTCATGGTGATTAGGAGAAAAAATTGAGAAATATGTGTTTACTCAACTTCTGTGCTTGATAGAAAGCGAAACACACACCATTAACTATAAAAGTAGGATTAAGACAACAGAGTGTTATTTGCGAGTGATAAACGGCAGTGGCACCAACATAAATATGTATAGACGGCATAAATCTGGGTGGCAAATGAGTAGTTCTGCTGCTATTAAAGTTCTGTTCATAAATATTTGACTGGTGTGGGAGGATCCTCACTTTCACACGATTCATCTCTATGGCACTGGCCTCCGCAATAATGGGCTAAGTACATCTGTGTGCAAGAAACAAAGAGAAAGGACAAGAGGCCAGAACGGGCAACCTGGTTTGTGATAAACGGAAGCAACAGAGATTCTGGAGCCTCATCTGTCAGCGGCTAATCCACAGGTGACTAACCCAGACTGTAGCTAAACAATGTCCGGTGATCGTACAGTCCAAGCTGGGACCAGAGGCAAGCTGGGTTTGGAGAACTTGTGAAACTAAAGGTTACATTCGGCCCAGATCTAGACAAGTGAGAGATGTCAGAAGTTGGTCCATCTCTTGTATCACTCCAACCCCAAATGAGGCTGAGTTGACAATAATGTGGTGAGTCAGAACTAGCTGTGAGCTTCTGCCAAAAATATACTCCCCACCCCTACCCAGGAGGTCATGAATTTTCAGATGTTAAGACTGGATGGCTTAAACAGCTAATTACTTAACCTTCTGCATTGGTCCCTCCTTTGCCTGGGAAACTGGAGTTCTGGTGTGACTGGAGGCAGAAGATGTGATTTATTACTCTTTATCTAGGTTAGATTGTCTCCATAATTGATTCTTGGTGGAATCATTTCTGCTTCATTTTTCTCACCTATAACATGGAGACAGCTATGTCCACCTATTGGTGGGGCCATTTCACAGGTGGCCAATGGGACTTCAATGCTGTTTTATAAGTGCTGATAAATCTTTCTTTTCCCCTCAGCTGTCAACATTTCCCGGGAGACTTGAGGGATATGTCAATGTGGGGTAGTCAAAAGGAGTACAGATCTGGTTTCGAACCAGTTCCTTATGTTCTTTGTGATTTTAGGCAAACCACTTAGCCTGAACCTTAGTTTCTTTACCTGTCAAATGAGAGGTAACCCCGGATATTCTCCAAGGTCCTTTCTAGCTCTAAATTTTGTGTGAATTATCAAGCAAAACAGGATGAGATGCAAGGAAATTCCCATTTTAAAAGGAATAGATTCTTCAGACTCTTCCTTCTCTCTCTCCTTTCATGTCATCCTGTTACCATGTCCTTCTGGGTGATTCCATCTTTTCTGTATTGCTCACATTTCCCCCTTCTTTCTATTTCCTCTGCCTCTATCTTGTTACAGGCTTTCATTACCACTCACATGAACGAGAAGGCGATAGCCTCCTAGCGTATCTTCTCTTTCCTCAAGCAGAGTGGATAAAGTTCTGGCCTCAGAATCAAGAAGACCGAGGTTCAAATCCTCCCTCTGATAACTAACTAGTTGTCTGACCTTTCTAAGTCTCAGCTTTCTCATCTGTAAAATGAGGGCTTAGCACTAGATGACATCTATGATTCCTTCCAGTTCCAATTCTAGGATCCTTTCTGATCTACCTTTCAAACTACTGTCAGAATAATACTACTAATGTGGCCATCTAATGATGTCACTTCTCTTGTGAAAAAAAATCCATGGCTTCCTATTGCATCCCAAGAAAAGTTGAAACCCCTTGCCCAACATTAAAAATTCCCCACAATCTGGTGCCATCGTAGTTTACCAGCCTTAGCCCATGCTATTCCTCACACTGCATTTTCCATCCCAACTGGACTGAACTGTAACTTGGATCCTTCGATTTTCCTATCTCTGTTCAACTCTTCAGCTGTTCAGCCCTTTTATATCACTTAAATGCCAACTGAAACATCTCCTCCTTCCAATCTTGCATGTTCCCTGAACCCCTACCATGTGCCTAGAATGCCCTCATTCCCCCTCTTCAACCACTGAATTCCTAGCAATTAAAGACCAACTAAAATGCCTCCTCCTTCAAGACTTACCTGATCCCTGCTTCCCATTCATAAATATCTTCTCTCTCAGGATTTGGACAATGCTTTGCACCTCTCTAATATAGTCACGGGGTGGGGAGTTGTGTTGTACTAGAGAAGGAGGTGACCTTGGCACTAGGATGACCTGGTTTCATGTTTGGACTCTGATACATATTGGCTACGTGACTCTGGGCAAGTCATTCAACATTTTAATGCTCAATCAAGTGTCTCAGGCTCTAAGTTGCAGAGAAGGCTCTGACTGGCATTGGTAAAAGGGGTTTCTACCCTGGAGGTTCTCTAAAATCCTAGGTCGGACCTCTAAACATTTAAAATGTAGTACTGTATAGTATGATTACCAGTGTTTGTAATTTATTCCCCAGGAGTCATATTTAACATCCAGTGAGATTATTGTACCTGATACCCCCACAAGCCTCTCCTGCCTTGCCCTGAGCCTGGCCTGCACAGCTTGGGTTCAGCTCCATTCAATAAAGGCCACGTTCAAAGCTCTGTATTCTCCACTGGGAACACAAAGATAGATATGATGCAGCACACGCTCCTAAAGAGTTTGTGTTCTTGTGGAGGAAAAGACATTTACACAAATAATTCTGGTGCAAAAGAGAGGGAGATAAGTGTAAAGGAAGGTGCTTTGAGACCTCTGAGGAGAGAGCAATTATGCTGCTTTTATACTCAGGACCATGGGATCAATCACCAAGAATTTTTTAAGCACTTACTATATGCCGGGCACTGTGCTGGGCATGGGGATGCAAAGATAGAAATGAAATAGTCCCTAGCCTTGGTGAACTTACATTCTTCCTGGGAGACAGCATGTATACAGATTTTGTTGTCGTTGTTCAGTCATTTCGGTTATGTCCAACTCTTTGTGACTCCATTTAGGGTTTTCTTGGCAAAGATACTGGAATGGTTTGCCATTTTCTTCTCCAGCTCATTTTTGAGGAAACTGAGGCAAACAGGGTTAAGGGACTTGCCCAGGGTCACACAGCTAGTAAGTGTCTGAGGCTGGATTTGAATGCAGAAAGATGAATCTTCAGTCCCAGCACTCTATCCACTATGTCCCCTAGCTGCCCCATGTGCATAGATAAGTATCAACAAAATAAATATGAGGGGCAGCTAGGTAGCACAATGGATAGAGCCTTGGGCCTGGAGTCAGGAAGATCTGAGTTTCAATTCTGCCTTACACATTTACTAACTGTGTGACTCTGGGCAAGTCACTAAAAGTCTGTCTCAGTTTCCTCACCTGAAAAAATGGAGATCATAACAGCATCTCTCTGGGGTTGTTGTGAGGAACAAATGAAATAATATTTGTAAAGTCCTCAGCATAGCATTAAGCACATATAAGGTGCTTAATAAATGTGTTTTTCCTTATTATACCATTCTG
Source organism: Phalanger gymnotis (assembly GCA_028646595.1). NCBI lineage: Eukaryota > Metazoa > Chordata > Mammalia > Diprotodontia > Phalangeridae > Phalanger > Phalanger gymnotis. Next base: position 750,706,536 of record CM053622.1, read on the forward strand.
CCTCTCCATTTTAACTACATGAAAAGTATTTGAATAAGATAAAGCAGGAGGATCGTCAATGCTAGGAACAGGTGCTCGTATTTGACTCCATTGGCAATTAGGAGCCATAGAAGGTTCTGGAGTAGAGGAGTGACATGGTCTTTGTACATTAGGAAAATTATTCAGACAACAGAAGAAGGATGGATTGCAGATGGCAGCACTACTCTTACCCTTTGTAAGTCCTCCATTCCCATTGAGTGTTGGGTAGGTAGGGCCATCACTGGTCCTAAGGCTTTGGCTCCTTAGCACGTACCCTTCCCTTTCTCCCTTTACCATTGCTGGGCCCAGAAGGATGAAGCTCCTGCCCTTGACCCTCTCTGGGCTGGATTTGGAGGCCTTCTCACCCCAGAACCTGCTTCCTTTTGCAGAGCCCCTGTTTGTATTTGAAAGAACTTAAATTGAAGAACCTAGCGTCAATTTACTACTTGTGAAATCTCAAAGCCTTCACTTAGCCTCTCTGGACCTTGGTTTCCTCATCTACAAAATGAGGGGATTGGATGAGATGATCTTCCAGCTCTAGACTGATAAGCCTATGCTTTCATAGCTGACTCCGACAAAATAACAGCTCAGCCTTCCCAAGCCATCAAGCAACCCCAAATCGGTGTCCCATCAACCGTATGATTGTAGACACCAGGATTCTCATTGCTAGTTCTATGACCAAAGTAGGACCTCAGACGCTAGGCCTAACTAGGCTATATTCAGGGCATCTTCTCTCTGTACTTCATTCCTCCCTATCTTGGGATGACTTCAGTCAGGTTTCTAAGGATCCAATCACCAGTCGTTTACCAAACCCCCAACTGGATATTGTTTCTGGCTCCCCATCTTCTCTTGGAAAATAAGCTGACACTAACCTCTATCATCAAAGCACTCTAGCTGAGTGGTGGGGTAGGGAGAGTCAACTGACACTTCAGTAGAACATAATCTCTTTGGAGGCAGGGACTGTTTTATTTCTGTACTTGTATCCCCATCACCTAGATCAGGGTCAAGACCATAAGGGAGGCTTAATAAATGCTCATTGACTGATTCTCCCCTTTGTGTTGCTGTGGAGATCAGGAGTCACTGGCAGCAGAGGTAGAAGTTCCCTTCCCTTATTGCTATTCCCAATTCATTAGTCTCCTGAATTCTCCTGCCCTACCTACATCTTCACTCCTTCTCAGCCATTCCAAGGGATGGCCATATCTTGGGTCTCACCACCACTCAAAACTGTATTTCTTCCATGATTCTGAATCTTCTATTTTTTTTGACAGGATTATAAGACTGGTAGATCGAGATAATGTTCTCAATATAGTTGACCTAGATTTTAGCAAAGCAATTGGCACAAATCTCTCATACTATTCTTGTAGAAAAGATAGCGAGATATAGGGCAAATGATAGGACAATTAAAAGGATTAAAAATTGTTGAACAAGCAGACCCAAAGAGTAATCATTAATGGTTTAATTTCAACTTGGAAGAGTGCCCCAGTGAGCAATCCTTGGCCTAGTGCTGTTTTTTTTCTCAATGACTTGAATAAAGGCATAGATGACACACTTGTCAGATTTGCAAATTGCACAAATCAGCGAGAGATAGTTAACATCCTGGCTGGTAGTCAGGTTCCAAAAGGATCTTGAGAGGCTAGAGCAATGAGGTAAATCAAGATGATTAAATTTAGCTAGGGAAAAATGCAAATTCTCATACTTGGGTCCAAAAATTCAACTATACAACTATAAAATGGTGCAGAAGTGACTAGATGATCGTTTATTTTAAAAAAAAAAATCTGGGACCTGGAGGGAATATAAACTTCATATGAGTCAACAATATGATACTGTAGCCAAGAAGCGAATGTAGCCTTAGGGGCAAACTGTTCAGGATGGGATAGTTGTAAATCACTGTGGACTGCTCTGGTCAGACAACAGATTAGTGTTCAGTTCTCAGCAGCACATTTTGGGAAGGGCTCCTACTTGTTTGCTTCTGAAAGCTGTTGGAGGAAGTCACATAACCCTCCTTACTGAGGCCATTCCAGTTCTGTTATCTAATCTCAACTGGTCCCTCCTGTCTGCACAGCAATCCTTTGATTCTTCTGTGATTGACTTTCTATTACACTCCCCACAGCAGCTGTTCAAAACCTTCTTTTTTTCCCAGGCTCCCCCCAGGAGCCCCATAGCAGCAGACCTTGACTCCTGCTTCACCGAGAAAACTAAGGCCATCTGCTCTGCTTTCTCACTTCTCCCCTATCCCAGACTTCCAAACATCTCTATATAATCTCCTGCTGTCTTCTCCTTTGCTACAGTTTCTGTCTGACCGAGAGATTGTCCTTCTTGGCAAGGCCAACCCCTCTACCTTGATTCCATTGTCCCCTATCTCTTCCATGAGCTTTCTCTTCCCTTTCTCTCTCTTCCCTCTCCCCTTATCCACTGGCTCTTTCCTCCATCACCTAGAAACATGCCCATTGGCTCTTTCCCATTCTGAATATGAATAACAACAAATACCTTTCATTTGACCTTTCCATAGTCTCAGGCCAGTGCTGTGGACTTCTCCTTTTCGGAGACCAGATCTCATAAATGGCATCTACAAATGAAGGTCTTTCCTCAATCCTTTCTCCTTTGCTGAATCTGTCTCTCTGTCTGTCTCCCCCCACCTCTGTCTCTCTGTTTCTCTTTCTGTCTCTCCGTCTCTGTCCTTCTCTCTGTCTCTCTCTTTGTGTCTCTCTTTCTCTGTCTCTCTTTCTCTGTCTCTGTCTGTTTCTCTCCCCCCTCCCTCCCTCCCTCCCTCTCTGTCTTTCTCTGTCTCTGTCTCTCCCTCTCTCTCTCTCTCTGTTTCTCTCTCTGTCTCTGTCTCTCTCTCTCTCTCCCCCTCCCTCCCTCCCTCCCTCCCTGTCTTTCTCTCTGTCTGTCTCCCTCTGTTTGTCTCCCTCTCTCTTTCTCTTTTTCTCTTTCTCTTCCCCCCTCTCTTTGTCTCTGTCTCTCTGTCTCTCCCCCTTTCTGTCTGTCTGTCTTTCTGTCTGTCTCTCTCTCTGTCTGTCTCTCTGTCTCTCTGTCTGTCTGTCTGTCTCTCTCTCTCTCTCCCTTCCTCTCTCTCTCATTCATTGGCTTCTATGAATTCAATTGCCATCTCTCTATAGATGCCTTCCAGACCTGTACACCTAACCCTAATCTCTCTCCTGAACTCTAGGACTGCACTGTCCACTTCATGGTGGTCTTCTTGATCTGGATGTCCTAGAGGCATCTTGAATTCAACAATTCCAAAGCAGAACTCATTATCTTCCCTTCCCAAAAAACTCTTCTGTCAAGAGCACCACCTCCTTCTGGTCACCCATCTTCACAGCACTGGAGTACTCTTTGCCTCCTTCTTCTAGTTAGAGTGCTGGGCCTGGAATCAGGAAGACCTGAGTTAATCTAACATTTGTTAGCTGCACAACCCTTGGCAATTGATTTAACCTCTGCTTGCCTCAACTGCCTTATCTGCAAAATGGAATAATAATAGCACCTACCTCATAGGATTGTTGTGAGGGTTAAATGAGATAATAATTGTGAAGTGCTTAGCACAGTGCCTGGCATACAGTGAGCAATAATAAATAAATGCTTCCTTCCTTCCCTTCCAAACATTTCACATTACTGCCCTCTGGGCACTCCATGTTCCAGCCATGATGGCCAACTTTCAGTTCCCTGAATTTGGCATTCCGTCCTGTCTCCATGTCTTCACACAGGAAGACCATCCTCCCTCCCAATTCCTGAAATGCTCTACCTCCCCACCTTTGCCTCTTAAGATTCTCAGCTTCTTTCAAGGCTCAATTCAGGTACTGCTTCCTAGGGGGAGTTCTGGTTTCACTCATCTCTCTGTGCTCCTACCCTCCCACAGTACCAGCCATCATACTTGTTTGCTTACATGTTATATTTCTTCTGCCTTCTCCTTCCACTACTCCCCCCAAATAAGAGCAAGGCCTGTTTGTTTTCACCTTTGTATACCTCAGTGATTAGCATAGTTATTTGGACATAGCAGCTGCTTAATGAATATTTGCTTAATTTAATTGATTAAAAGCCATAATAATACATTACTTTTATAGAGTACTTTGAAGTTTACAGAGCACTTTTCTCATAATAATTCTTAAGGACAAGAAGCAGTATGCTCTAGTAGCAAAGAATGCTCTCTATCTCTGTCTCCTTGTCTCTCTCGTCTCTGTCTCTCTGTGTGTCTCTGTTTCTCCCCTCCCTTCCTCCTTCCCTCCCTCTCTCTCTTATCAGAAGACCTGAGTTCAGATTCTGTTTCTGATATTTGTGTGACCTTGGACAAGTCATTTAACTTCCATGATCCTCAGAAACCACATGATGGGGTTGGATCAGACAACCAAGAGGTCCTCCTTTGGATCTAAACCTATAACCCTAGTATTCCTTTCCTCATCACCCTTATGATTTCATTGGTGCTCTTCAAGAACAAAGGATGAATGACAACGACTTTCCTCATCTTACAGACAAGGAAGTTGGAAGTCATGAATTTACTATAGTTTCATCTTCTTTAGCACCAGGATTTGAACCCGCCTTGGAATTCTAAATCCAGGACTCCTTCCACTACATCACAGCATATTGCCTCCTAACGGGAAGGCTAGCCAATAGATTACTATGATAGCTCACTCAGGTAAGAAAATGTCACAGAAAGAGAAAGAGGAGAAACCAAGGGAGAGACTACAAAGGGAAAAGGCACAGGACTTGGCCATTGGCTTGACTGGGGTGGAGGAAGGGTCAGAGAGGAGTCAAAGCTGGCTCTGAAGTTATAAGCTTCAATGAATCTGAAGAAGGTGGTACCATCAATAGAATTCGGGAAGTTAGGAGGAGGACCAAGTTTGGAGGAGCAGATGATGAGTTTGGTTTTTTTACATGAGGAGGTTGGGGTGCTAATGGGATAGTCAGGTGAAGAGGTCCTGGAAAAACCACACATAAGAGTTCCTGGATAAAGTATTAATTTGGGAGGGATCTTCAGAGGTGATAAGTGAAGCCACTGGGAAGGATAGAGATTCTCAAAGGTGGCAATCATCTGAGGGAAGAGGCAGAACCTTAGGGGACATCTTCATGAGAAGAGGTATAAGGAAGATAAGTAGTCTGTAAGAATGGAGAGAGAGCAGTCAGAGAAGTGGAAGAACCACAAGAGCTCTGTCCTGGTTGATTGTGCAATGTGCCTTGCTTGGCCCCATGACCATACCCTATTCTGGCCCCAGTCTCTGCCTCAGGTGTTTGAAGAGTTGCCTACCTCTTCCTGGAGCCCATTACTTGGAACTCCAGACTCCTCTCTGATTCTGGGAAGTAATACTTGTTTGTCATAGACCTTTCCCAGCCAACATTCTCTTCATCAAACCTACTTAGCCCAAGTCCTATTGTCTAAAAGTCTGGCTTTCTTCTAGGTAATGGCTAGCTAATATGATTAAAGGATTTGCATCATGAGTGCCAAACCATTACACATATTTTTGCATTATAAGAGACACCTACAGGAAACAATGACTTAATTCTAAAAGAATGAAACCAATATTTTAAAGTGTGTTCAGAAAAAGATAATCACAGTTGGGGGTGGGGGCGCTCCAAACCAGGTCACATGTGGACCAGTTGAAGGAATCTGAGTCTTTGAAGTGAAGGCTGGGGATGGAGTAGGGAGAAAAGGAGCTATTATATTTGTTTTTGAGCATCTGAAGAGCTATCATGTGAAAAAAGATCAGACTTGATATTGTGGACCATGAGAGAGGAGAAAGGGAATTAGGCTCACTGATCCCTGAGGACCCTTTGTGCTAAATGACCTAATAGGTCACTGGGAGACAGACTATAATTCAACATATGGAAGAATTTCCTAACAATTGTCTAAAAGGAGAATTTTAAATAAATACAACCTCGATAGGTAGTGAGCTCTCCATCACCAGAAGTGTTCAAAGAGAGCCAGCATGCTATTTATCAGGGAGTACTGTGGAGCAGATTTCTGCCTAGGCTGGGGATTGGATTAGATGCTCTCTGGGGCACTTGCTACTCTGAGATTCTATGAATGGTGAGGGAAATCATACAGATGATTGCAGAATATAACCAGCCTAAAATTAGTCATCTCCTTTATTGCTCAAAGCTATAGGAAGAAATGAAATGGTTTGCTCTATTCATTTGTCAATTATGCAGTGCTTTTGTCAATTACATAACGCCTCATCCTGCCAGAGTCTCAGAGTTCACTCTTGCCATGTGGGGATTGTAGAAGGAACTGAATTATATTTTCATTCTTTCACTGATGTAAGTGCATGGATGGTTTTCCAGTGGTGTATAAAGGTGAATAATTATAAATCAAAGGTTTGAGGAAATATAAACCACAACTAGAAAATATGAAATACCACAGTGTGCCCCAGATTCTGAGCCATCATAATTTTCATTGTATTTTGCTTTCCCTGAGCTCAGGGTAAGGAAGAAGGGCCAAGGTGGTTAAATTTTGCATACCTTTTCCAAATCCTTAAGGATAGCATTGTAGTCTGGAGAAATCTCTGGTTTTTTCCAGCACAGCCTTTTTCTAATCACGAGGCATTAGCCATTCCCCAGCTATGCCCTATTCTTCTGTCTAGCATCTCTTTCTCTCCTGCCAGGTTCCCCCTCAGAACTTATAATGTCTGGAACCTTCTCTGCCAGGAGCCTTCCAAACTTCCAAACTTCCATTTGCCTAGCTGATCAGAGACTTGGAGAGGGAAGTCAATCAGGCCAGCTTGAGAGCCTGAGTCCACTCCTCCATACAAAACATCTGAACTGCCCTGAAGCAAAGTTGGGGTGTTAGATGAGGGAGAACTAGTACAAGGATGTCCCAAGTCCTGGGAGCAGCCTCTTACAAAACCACCATGGTGTGGTATCATGCCCATATGTCTACTTGGTTTCTTGTTTTTTTTCTTCTGGAGAGCCAATTGTTAGGTATTTATCAGGACCCTTCCGAGTAAACCCTCTCCTTCTACCATGATATATGATCATCCCACTAGGGAGGGTCTGAAGCTCCCTAACTATATCAGTCAGTCAGTCAAGAAACATTTATTAAGGTCCTGTTTATGTGTCTGGCACTGTGCTAAGTGATAGGAACACAAGGGCAAAGGGGGAAATAGTCTCAGCCCTCAAGAAGATAAGCTGAATAGTGAATAGGCATTGGTCTTGAAGTCAGCAAGACCTGTATTCAAATTCTGCCTCAGACTAGCTGTGGGACCCTGGGCAAGTAGCTTAATTATTCTCAGCTACGAGGACCTCATCTGTATTAGAGGAATAACACTAGTCCCTGTCTGACCAGGGTTGGTGTGAGAATCAGCTAGGATAATACATACAACGTGCTTTGGAAATGTTAGATCTTGCCATTCTGATTAAGATGCTTAGTCTAAGGGGGGAGATGTCATGTTCAGCAATGTCCCCGGTTCAATCTTTCCTCAGGCCTTCAGAGTGTTGGTCTAAGCTCCATCGAGGGGGTTGGTAGTTTGCCCTGTAGTTGGTCATTTTGAAGGTGTCATCTGATGGCCCAGTTTGGAGGAAAGGCTGGATGCTCCTTCCCCCTGTTGTACCTCTTGAGAGCAGGGACCTTTCTTGCCTTTCTTTGTACCCACAGCAGCTAGCATGGTATCTGGCACACGGCAGACACTTAATAAATGCTTACTGACTAACTCCACCTCCATGCTCCCTTGGATGTCTCTAGGTAAATCACTGGCCTTTCCATAAACATATCAAGTTAAAGGGTCTATGTTTTGCTGACTAGACATATCTAACTGTTCTGAAAAGCCTTTTGAGTTCCAACAAGAGAACCCAGGAGAGAAGCAGAATCTTGGAGGTAGCCAGTCACAGAGATACTTCTCTGGTGGCCACTGTTCACTAGGGCCGGTCTGACCTCCAATCTGCATATCAGAGAGGCCCCTAAGGAAGGGAAGGAGTGGATAGGACAGTGGGTTTGGAGCGAGGGAAAGCCAGATTCAAATCCTGCCTCAAACACATACTAATTGTATGACCCTAGGTAAATCACTTAACTTTTCTTGCTTTAGTTTCCACATCTATAAAATGAGAGAGTTGAGGGAGTTGAAACGATAGCCTCTAAGTCCCTTTACAATTCTCAATCTATGATCCTATGATCTTCCCTTTTCAGCTTCTTTTTATGTGTTGTCTTCCCCCATTACATTGTAAACTTCTTGAGGGTAAGCACTGTCTTTTGCCTTTGTATCCCCAGTACTTAGCACGGTAGGCACTTAATAAATGTTTATTGGGTAACTGACTGACCATAATCCCATACACATACACGTAGGATTCTCAAGGTGTGCTGAGCACATCAGCACCTCTCAGCTTTCGTTTGAGCTTCTGACCTTTAGAATAAAAGAAGCCTATGGACCGTGCTTTTCCATTTATTTTCTTTAATCAACACGACTGATTACTATTTTTTCAGTCACAAATGCTCATAAATCATCCAGGACTCTTTTCTTTATTCATTGATGGTAGGTAGTGCATTAAATCTGGGCCAAACCCCGAGTTCAGGGAAAGTGCTAGGGGATGTACCAGAATGTGAACAAAATCTCTTTAAAAAAAGGGTTTTTTTGGATTTGCAGTCAACTTGCCAATCCATTTTTACGTGCAGCCAAGTTCAAATCCCAAGATGGCTTTGCTCTTCATCTATAAGTGAGGGGGTTGGACTGGGTGATCTTTCAGGTCTTTTCCAGCTCTAAATCTCTGCTCCTATGATCTCTGCCATTTAGTGCTCTTCTGGGCCACCCTTCCCACCCTCCTAGGCATTGGGGAAACTGCGTAATTCAAATGGATGTTAATTTTATCCTAAGTGGAACATTTTCAAGATCTCTGTTGGTAGGTGTGGGAATGGAGAACAAGGCAGTCTCAAGTTAGATAGAAATCACCAGCTTGCCCAATGAACTGGTCTGGGGTGGTGGTGCGGGGAACAGAGGGAAGAGAGAGAGCAGAGCAGAGGGAAGGGAGGGAGCTTTACTATCAGCACTAAGGGGTAGGGCCAATGGTAATGTTCCCCTCCAGCCCGTCAGCACACACATAGAAATGATATAACTATTAATTCCTCTGGGCTTCCCTAAAGGCCGGCTTAGATTGTCGATGCAACAAATATAAACATAAAATGAGTGTATTAAGAGCTTAGTAGGCATAAGGTTCTGTGTTGGGAGCAGGTGATACAAAGACAAGCACAAAACAGTCTCTGCTCTCAGGGGGCTTATATTCTACTGGGTGATAAAACAAATAAATAGAAAAGTGAGTTCTAGATAATTTGAGGAGGAAGAAAGCTCTAACAACTGGGGAGCAAAGGATGGAAAAAACAGGCCAGTTATAAGCCCCCCAAACCACTGATGGCATAGTGAATAGAGTGCTGGATTTGGGCTCACAAGGTGCTGAGTTCAAATCCTACCTCAGATACCTGGGCGAGTCACTTAACTTTTGTGTCATAGTTTCCTCACTGGTAAAACGAAAGGGTTGGATTCCATGGCTTCTAAGATCTGTTCTACTTCCAAATCTATTCTCAAGGCTATTCTCATGAAGGTGGAGTCCTGAGGTCCTACTCAAGTCTCAAAGCCTATAATTAGGATCATAGAGCTACAAATGAAAAAGACCTTAGAGGAAATCTGGTCTAAACTCTGCTCCCCCCATTTGATGAGAAGCATGAACTCCTTGACAGCAGGAATTATATGATTTTTTTTCTTTGTACCTTCATTCCTAGCACAGTGCTTGGTACATAATGTTGTTGTTTAGTCATTTTTCAGTTGTGTCTGACTCTCTGTGACCTCATTTGGGCTTTTCTTGGCAAAGATGCTGGAGAGGTTTGTCATTGCCTTCACCAGCTCATTTTACAGATAAGGAAACTGAGGCAAATAGTGTTAAGTGACTTACCCAGGATCACACAGCCAACAAATGTCTGAGATGGTATTTGAACTCAGGTCTTCTTGACTCCAGACCCAGCACTCTACCCACTTCACCACCTAGCTGCCCATAATAGGCACTTAATAAATGCATGTTGACACATAATAGGCACTTAATAAATGCTTGTCAATTGATTAATTAAAAGTATGTACAAAAACAAAGACACTTGAAGAGAGGAGTGTGCTGGCCTAATTGCCAACCATCTTCCCTCTCCCAACCATCACCGTTGAGGATTTTTTTCTCTTTACACCATCTGGGAAGGAAGAGGTAATGGCAAAAGAAATCATAGAGTACTCTCAGAGTTGGAAGGGACTTTAAGAGAGAAAAGAGAAGTTGTCTGGTGCAGGGATTTTTAATTGTGTGTATGTCTGTGTGCGTGTATGTGTGTGCATGTGTGTGTGTACACATGTATTCTGGACCCCTCAGGCGATCTGGCAAAGTCTCTGGACTTCATCTCAGAATAACAATTTTAAATGCATAAAATAAAATACATAAGATCACCAAGAAAACCAATTCTATTGAAAGAATTATCAAAATTTTTTTTCAATGTTATTGGACTCTAGATTAAGAACTCTTGATCTACTCCACCCCCCTCTCATTGGATGTAAGCAAAAACGACATAAGAAGCCAGAGAATGGAAGCCAAGGCTAGTGATTCTGGATTTGTTTGTTTCCCACACACATACTCACTAAAATACATCCTGATGGTCTGAAAGAACTAGGTAGGAACATTTCTCATTCTAAGTCTGCCTTCTGTAAGCCCTAGGACAACTTTGCTGGGATGCTTCCCCAGCAGAGGCAAACACTTTTGAAGTTCCCCCATCAGTGGGCTCCAGTGGATGTAGAGGAGGGTGAGATGAGAGGACAGTAGCCCTGCTGGTCCCTCTAGGGCCTCCTTGCTTTTGGAGGGAGGAGGAGCAAAAGAGGTGTTTGTATAAAGAGTCTCAGACAGGTACTGCCATCTAGACAGGAGCATAATTTAGATACCTGGCGTGTCGCTTGACCAGCTGCCAAAAACCTGGGCAATTTGAGTCATTTCAGACTCATTCTGACATCTAAGAATCCAAGGGTGACTCAGTTTTCTCTTGCCTGTTTGTACACTCTACAAACCCCCCACTTCTGTGTTCATAATTGCTCCTGGCAATCAGTGGCAGAGCCATGTAGCAAACAAAGAAAATCCCAGGTCTGAAGCTTTAATTAAATCTATCCGGTGTATCTAATTAAAGACAATCTGTACTCCCACATGTTTTAAAATAGAAGGTGCCCACTCTTTGGAGACCCAGAAATAACCTGCCAATTGCACATGTCCAGGTCTTTACCTCATAAAATAAGAGTGGAAGCATAATGGTTCAAGCATAATGTACCAACAGAAAGACTCTATTGGAGTCTGTTTATTTTTTTCTTCTCTACTACCTAAAGGGGATTCCAGCTGGGGAGAGGAAAGGATGGAGCTGAGCAAAGTTCTGAGTCTCTCAGTGCCACACCTACCCTGCTAGGCCTCTTAACATAACCAGTGCAAACAAGGACAACCTGGTTAAGGCAACCTGCCTAGCACCCATCTGCTTCTCTCACTTGCCGCCATTTTCTTCTTCTCGATTTTATTTGTATTGCTATCTTTTATTTTTATCACACCTCCGTTTCCAAATATATTTCCTTCCCTACGCCTACGCCTACCCCTAACCACTAAGCCATTCCTTATAACAAATTATTTTCAATAATTATCCAGTCTCAATAATTATCCAGTCTTTGTAAGCTATTCCCCCTTTCCCCACGTACAGAGAGGTTAAGCTCTCTATCAGTCATCTCATCTGGAAGTGAGGAGAGATGGTGACTGATGGAAAAATAGGAAATGGGAGAGGAGGAGAAGAATGTCCCCCCCCCACCCCCCATCATGGAAAGGGAGAAATCGAGAAGCTATTAAATGGGAGGTGAGAGTGTGCAGGTACTGACTTGGAGGCCATATAGGTGTTCTCTGGAATCTCAAGTACAAGAACTTGCAACCAAATCCTCTTCCCCCCACCTACCACAATGCACACTGACTTCAAAGGAACCTACTCTCCTGATGCATTGCAATGTGCTAATTAGAAACTTTTGATTTAGGTGGGGAATCAGGACTAGTTCACAGACAATTTGGATTACCCAATATCTTATTCTTTTTTTAAAAAATCAATATCTTATTCTTTTAAAAATAGGCTCTAGCATTTTCATAGAATCATAGAGCTAGAAGGGAACTTAAACAAAGTAAGGTATAACCTCAGTTTCCTCTGCATAGAATGCTTTCCCTCTTTGATTCTGCTTCCTGGATTCCCTGGCCTCCTTCAAGCCTCAGCTCAAATCCCACCTTTGGCAAGAGGCCTTTCCCAGGCTCCATTTCTGCTAAGGTCTTCCCCTTTCAGACTACCTTCCATCTACTTAGCATGTATCTTGGATGTACCTAATAATTTACATGTTATCTCTCCCAGTAGGATGTAAACTTCTTGAGGGTGGAAAACATTTTCTTTTCTTTGTATTCCAGCACAGACTTGTTAACTATCACATCCATAAAAGGAGGAGATTGGATTGGGCAACCTCCAAGTTCCCTTCCAGCTATCTCCTACCATGTAACAAGCCTGTCTAGGGCATCCCTGATTGTCTCTCCTTGAACATCTACGGTGACTGTGAGCTTACTACTTCACAAGAGACCCCATTCCATTCATGGACAAGTCAAATGATTAGAGAGTTCTTCCTTACATAGACCCCCAGATTGCCTCCTTACTACCTCAGCTTCCTGCAACATCCATTGATTTTGGGTCAGAACATTGTGGATAAGGCTCCTCTCTTCTCCTAGCAACAGGGATCATGCATCTATCCTTAAATCTTCTCTTTTCACAGTTCCTTTAACCATTCTTCATATGGCATGATTTCTGGTCCCATCACCATCTGGGCCTGGCTGTCTTCTTAGTATCCTTCCTAGAATGTGCCTCCCAGAACTGAATACAATACCCCAGATGGAGTCTAACCAGAAAAATACAATGTGTTTTATACTTGTATCTTTTTTAAAAAAATTCAATTGCCATTAAGACACATCCTATACCTTTGTGTAGTTGAGAGAAACTGTTTGGTGTAGGAGAAAGAGAAGTGGATTCCACTCAAGTGTGGAAAAATGTAAGTTCAAATCCAGCCTCCGACATTGACTAATTATTGGACTGTGGATGAGTGACAACCTCTCCTAGCCTAATTTTCACCAGCTGTCGCCCATGTCTGGAATGTCCTTCCTCCTTGCCTTGTCTACTGGCTTCTCTGGCTTCTTCCAAGCCCCAAATAAAAATCCAAACTTCTACCTGAAGCTTTTCCCAATCTGCCTTATTCCTAATACTTTCCCTTTGTTGATTACCTCCAATTTATCCTTTCCATAGCTTGTTTGTACATAGTCATTTACTTGTTGTCTCTCCCAGTAGATTGTAAGCACTCTAAGGGCAGAGACTGTTTTTTTTTCTTTCTTTGTATCGCCTGTCCTTAGCAGAGGAGCTGACAAACAGTTGGTCCTTAGCAAATGTTTATTGACTGCCTGACTGATTAATCTGTAAAATGAAGAGAATGATACTCGTAGAGAATAATACCTCCCTGGATTGTTGGGAGGATCAAATGAGACCCTATGTATGAAGCACTGTGCAAATCTTTTTACTCTCTAAATCCTAAATTGTTGCTAATTTTGGTCTGTCATCTCCAAAGTCCTTCTTCCTGAGATCTCAAAGACCATCCCATAGAAAAAAGGCTCTGGTAGTTTTACCAAATTGCAAAGCATTTGACTAAAAGTCTTGAAATATTGTCCACAGATTAACCTAGTGATCCATGGAAAGATTCATCGTTAGTGGTTTGGCCACGAGTTGATGATTGGGGGTGAGGGAATGGGACACAGCAACCACTGGAAAAAGCACAAATCTAAAATGGATCTCAATCCTAGGCAGTTGCCCTATGTTCTTGCAGTGATGGATAAGGAAGTAGAACGTGATAAGAGTCATCTTATTTTAGACCATCTGCAAATATTAAATTAACTACAGGTACTCTGAATGTGAGGTCTTTGTCCAATGACCAATGAATTGAAACACAACTGGAAGAACAACTTTCAGGTTCTTCTCAGAGAAATGATTAAAAGAACTAGCAAAGTTGATTCTGTCATGTGCCCAGTGGCAAAAGGAAACATTTCATGGGAGGCTTGGGAGAGAAAGGAAGAGATTATTCTTCCTATATTGGTTAGTCAGTCAATCGATATTTATTAAGTGGCTATTATGTGCCAAGAACTGTACCAAGAACTTTACAGACACCATTTCATTTGATATTCACAAAACACCTGGGAGGTGCTATTATGATTCTCATTTCACAGAATTTAAGAGACTTGCCCAAGGTCACGTAGCTAGGAAGTGTCTGAGACAGACAGAATTTCAGGTTTTTCTGACTTCTGAGACTGGATCTGAACTCAGGTCTTCCTGATTTCAGTCATGGTGCTTTAATCCACTGAGTCACCTACCTGCCTCTAGTTGCTCAGTCATGGCTCCTTGCAGCACTGATGGTGAGGGGTAAGTAAATAGACCACCATGAAAATAATTGCAATTTATGAGCCAACATCCATTGCAGATGATGAAGAAATACAGAAATTCTGGAACAAAACTGACAAGATCCTCCAAATTAAGTCAATATGCTCTTTGATATTTCACTGGTTTTAATATTAAAGTGGGAACAGAGAAAGCATGGAAACTTTTTTGGAAAATATGGTTTGGGATTAAGAAATGAAAGCGGCCAAGGGCTTGTAGACAACTCAAAAGCCTCATGCCTACACATCATGAATTCTTTATTCAAGAAGAGTGCAGGGAGGTGCCAGATGCAACAAATACCAAACAGAAAAAATGAACAGACAAAAAATTAACAGACAGCATGTGACCGTGGCAGTCATTTCAGAATCAGCTGTCTATGTGCAGTCAGATCATCGACTGATTAGAGCGAAGGTCACAGTAAATACCAAATTAGAGGGGGGAAAAAGGATAAAGATGAGAAGACACTGTGTTCAGTAATAGCGATTCCAATCTGAACCTATTTAAATAGCTGTCAACTCCAAATAAAAAGGGAAATAAAACAAAAGTAAAAGACATTGCCTTTATCGTCATTACTTTTCTTCCCTTTCATCTTTTTTTAGAGAAATTTAACTGATACAATAAGTCACCACGTTGAGGAAACCTAAAGAGCCCAGAAACTGCTAACCAGCCAAAATAGTAATGCCTTGGCCGAGCAGAGAAACACGGTAGCCAATGGCAATTTAGGTTCAGAGTAAAATGCCCTTAGAATAGTCACATGTAGGTATGTTAGCTCTACATAAGTAGCTCTTCTATTAAAAAGCTTTGTAGGCTTGGTTTCTTCTCAAATGCTGTTTTGTGAGGTGACAATGCCCATAGTCCATCATCATTTCCTTCTGAAATATTTTGCAAGGGAGATTTTTAAAAAATAAAATATTTAAATATTTTAAATAAATATTTTTCTTATAAATATTTAAATAAAACATTTGAAAATAAAAATATTTTTGAACCCAAGTCCTCCAACTCCAAATTCAGCACTCTTTTCATTATATGTACAGCACTACTTTTAACAACTAAGAGCCCCTATTCTTGCTTTTGTCACCCATTTAAAACCTTGATTGACAGCACTCTATGAATAAATCGGAGCAGCCAATGCCGTGTGGAATTCAAAGCTCTTCACAAGCTATCCCTCTTCTACCTTTCCAGCCTTCTTACATCTTACTCTCCATCAGGCACTGTTTGATCCAGTGACACTGGACTCCTGGCTGTTCCGTGAACAAGACACTCTACCTTTCAGCTCTGGCCACATTCTCTGGCTGTTCCCATGCCTGGAATGTTCTCCCTCCTCATCTCCACTACTGATTTCCCTGGCTTCTTGTAAGTCCTAACTAAAATCTCATCTTCTAAAGGAAGCCTTTCCTAATCCCTCTTAATTCTACTGCCTTCTTTGTTAATTCTTTCCTATTTACCCTGTGGAGGCAGTCAGTGGATAGAGGACTAGGCCTGGAGTCAGGAAGACCTGAGTTCACATTTGGCCTCAGACACTAACAAGCTGTGTGATCCTGGGCAAGTCACTTGACCTCTGTTTGCCTTAATCCACTGGAGGAGGAAATAGCAAATCACACCAGTATCTTTACCAAGAAAATCTCATGGCTAGTAAATTGGCATGCTACATTCCACAGTATCATGAGGAGTTGGACGCAACTGAACAACAAAGTTTATCCCATATGTAGCTTCTTTGTATGTTTTTATTTGTTATCTCCTTCCTTAGATCATGAGCTCCTTGAGGGTGGGGACTGTCTTTTGCCTCTTTTGTATCCCCATTGCTTAGCCCATACTAGTCACTTAATAAGTGTTTATTGGCTGACTGTAAAGAATCAGGCCCTAGTTAGAATAAAGCCCTTTGGCTAGGACTCACAGTCTCATGAATTTTGTTTTGTTGGGATGGGAGTAGGGGGTAAGTTGTGAGAGCCCTGCTTTCTGAGGGCAGTACAGTTTGCAGAAGGAACTCAGGGGCCAGGGAGAAAGTAAGCCAGACACAGGCCTCTGGGGCAGCCACCACTGTTCGAGTCTAACCTTGTTGCCTTTGGGCTTTGTAAGTGAGATTAGGGAATTCCTTACAAATTATACCAATGTCCTGGCAAGCCTCCACTAATGAGAAGGGCTGATCTCTGACAGATCTAAGTGGGATGGGCAAACTTGGCAGCACCAAGTGCTCATCAAACATATTTACTTTTCAGATGTTTGGGGTTTGATAAAATCCATAATGTCTTTGGCCTCAAGTACTTTTCCTATTAATTATTAAACCCTTGTGTATTTCAAGGGTAATTGAATCCTGTTTCTAATTAGTTTACACTTAATTCATCAAAACATTTTTAAAGGGCTGTTTGATGCCCCAATAAACCTCCTGGGCTTTTAATGATTCTTTATTTGAGGAGAAATTGGAAAGAGGAGTGTAAATGGATTGGAGCTCTCCCCTCCTTTCCCCATACCCCTCCTTCCTTTTTAGTTACTGTCTTTTCCCATACACATCCCATGAGGAGGCGAAGGAGAACAAAGTACTAACTCTATACATTCAAACTTCGGAAGCAATTGGGAACATTTGCAGCTTCCTACAAATCTCCTTCATTGTGCCCAACAACAATGAAAACATTTTTTCCCTTAATAAGGGTTTTGGCCACATATATTATTTGGATAAAGTCTTCAACTCCATACTTTATTTAGTCTGCTCATACAACACTCAACAGTATTAGCTCCTGAAGGGAAGGGCCAAGGACTGTTGAGTGAACTTAGAACACCACAGGCCACCAATTCATTGTGAAATTTAGAACGACAAGATCTGTAGAAAGTAAGCATTTTTGTACACGGGAGGAACCCCATAAATCATAGCCAGGGTAAATGGAAGGAAAGTATTCCATGGTTTTGTGGGGGAGAAGCAGATGCTACCCTGTGGAGAAAGACAGAGAACATGGAATGCTACCATCACAGGAACCACCAGAGATACCACAGTGTGGTCATGTGTTGGTAAGCAAAATGGGCCCCTTAGCACTTATTTCAACAAGTGCCCTTGAAAAGTTTGGCTTTTGTTCGTTTTGAGTAATTCAGTGTATTTCCTTGAGTCTTACTAAGTGCTAAGCCCCAGGCTCAAATCCCTATTAGGTGTAAATCCTATGTGGGTGTAGATTGGCAACTAAGGTGGGGCCCAAGGTGGGGTTAACTCAAAGGAGGGTCTAGTTTACATGTCTGGGATAGCAGAGGCTCTTAGACCACTCTTTGTGACGATTTTAGGTCACGTGGGTGAGTCGCATGTGTGACTCACTCCTGACGCTGAAAAAGATATAAAAACCAGGGGTTGGCCTCCTCTTCCTTGGAGCTCATTCCCGCAGCAGTGGTGGCGTGAGTGACTCTGGGCCAGCCCTTGTTCTGAGCTCCCGGGCTGAACCTAGATGTTCGTAACTATGAATCTGTATTGGGTCTGTCTGTTGATATTTGTACTTTGTTTGTTTGTAGTTTGCTCTGAAGTTCAGGGTGCTGGCTTTTTTCCCTGAACTAAGTGAATGACATTTGTATGCTGAATTAAAGTAAGCTTGTCAAACCCCTTCACCTTGCTTTCCTTAGTTAAGTAGATCAAAAGAATCTGTGCTGTTGGCAGCTTTCTGGGTGCTGGCTGTGGGTGGATCTTACACTCCCACAGAAGCTGCTAGCCGGATTGTGGAAACAGGTCATCATCAGATAATCTTTTGCTAATTTAAATTAGTAATTTTTGGTTACTTTTTTAGAGAGTTTCCTAGGGCCCTGAAAGATTAAGCAATTCATCCGGGCACATATTGCCAGTATGAACCTAAAGAAGGACTTGAACCTAGCTCTTCCTGATTTCCATCTAGAGTCCTTTCAATAGGGTTTTCTTGCGAGATATGGCCAAGGCTTACTCAGGAACACTGGTCCTTTCCAAAAATTAGTCCATGGTTTTGTGACTCACTGTAAGTGGGTGAATGGGAAGGCAGGAGGGTCTTCAGTCCTTCTTGGTCATGCTCTGACCCAAAGCTCATTTACCCTAGGGAGGACAGCCCAGCAACTTCTTCTGGTTTCAGCAGAGCAATGGGAACCTTTCCAGATCATTTAAAATAATAATAATGAAAACAGCTAGCTTTAAAACATTATCTCATTTCATCCTCACAACAGCCCTGTGGGGTGGAGCCTATTATTATCCACATTGTACAGATGAGGAAACTGAGACAGACAGAGGTTAAATGACTTGCCCAGAGTCACACAGTTAAGTGTGTGAGACTAGATTTGAGCTCAGGTCTTCCTGACTCTAGGCCCAGCTCTAACCACTGTGACATCTAGTTGCCTCTACTGATCAGTATGTTGGCTGTATCTCCTAGCTTTGTGTCATCTGCAAATTTGATAATGTATCATTTATGTCTGAATTCAAGTCATTGCTAAAATTGTTATATTGCACAGAGGTGTTCTTATAAGCCAACAACGAACAATTAATTTCTCCTGTTTATGGCTATTCAGCTAATTTCATATCAATGTAACAATTATTGTCTAGCCCATATAGCCCCATCTCTTCTCCAAGGAGATCATGAGAATTTGTTAAGTAACTCAATTCAATACACGTTTATTTAGCACCTATTAAGTGTCTGGCACTGTGCTAAGACCGGGGATACAAATAGAAAGAAAAATAGTCTTTGCCCCCAAGGAGTTTATAGTCTAAAGGAAGAAGAGGACACAAAAAAAGGGAGTTGGAAAGTGGGGCAGGGAGGCCCAGAGATACCAGGGAGTAGCAGGTTGGGCAGATGGTATCTTGTTCTATGGAGTTGAAACCAGACAGAACTACAGATGCATGAGCTGCAAATCTAATTTCTGCCCTCTATAAAGGAAGGCTCTGGGAGGAGTTTGGTAAAATTCAGGTAAGTCTATAGCATTTCCCTTACCTATCAATACAGTAGCTCAATCTAAAAAAGGAAATGACTCAGTATAAGATGACCTATTGTTGGTGAAACCACCTTGGCTTTTTGGGATCACTGTTTCCTTAGATGTTCATTAACCAGTCTTTGAATAATATATTTTAGAAATTTGCCAGGAATTGAAGTAAAATTCTCTGGCCTATAGGTCTTGGGCTCTATTCTCTCTCTTTTTTGAAAAATCAAGCAACATTTGCTCTTGTCTAGAATATTGGTAAACTGGAGAGCACCCACAAATTCATGCCATTGTCACTACAATAATTCTATGTTCAAGACCTGGGACCCTTCTCCCCTTTTCCATATTTTTCAGTGATCCCCAATAATGACTCAGCTATCACATGTGCCATTTCATTAAATAAAAACCCCACAAGATAGAGAAGGCATAGAAGTGTTTCCACCTTATCCCAGAACTGAGAGCCCTGATTTATGGGTCTACCATTACATTCTT
Source organism: Phalanger gymnotis (assembly GCA_028646595.1). Classification (NCBI taxonomy): domain Eukaryota; kingdom Metazoa; phylum Chordata; class Mammalia; order Diprotodontia; family Phalangeridae; genus Phalanger; species Phalanger gymnotis. The sequence continues at coordinate 750,726,409 of CM053622.1, forward strand.
CCCCCATGATGCTGACTCTTATCAGAGTTGTGAAAAGAAAGGCCTACGCCAGCTAACAAATCATAATAATTGTGATAGGGCCAACATTTACCAGATTTTCTCACTCCCCCACCCTCACAACAGGGATGAGTTTTCCCTGATTGGCCTCTGCTACCTAGATTCCTGGTTACCTAAGGGCATAAAAGTCCCACTTCACTAGAATTGGGGCTTCTCTAACTTGGTGGGCATCTGAAGACCACTTTAGTCTCCATACTCTGCTGTGCTGGCCAGATAGGTTTCTACATGGAGATAAGTATCATGATATCCTTGTCACATATTCTTGCTATGGTTGGGCTAAGAAATAAGCTTCTTTTTTGTTAACTGTTAAATGATTTATGAGTGCCTCATTTCATGCCCAAATCAAGCCTGAAGTAACCGTGCTGTGATCAAGACTTCCCCCAACAACAGCAGCAGCAGACACAACGATAACCACAACATGCAATAACTAACATGTACATAGTACTGAAGTTTAATGGCAGCTGCTTGCACGGCGGCTAGAGCACTGGGCCTGGAGTTAGGAAGCCCCGAGTTTGAATCCAGCTTCAAATATTTACCACTTCTGTGACTCTGGACATGTTACTTAACTTCTGCCTCAGTTTCTTCAAAAGTAAAGTTGGGATAATAATAGCACCTACCTTGTTATGAGGACAAAATGGGATAATATTTATTAAAAAACACATAGCACAGTGCCTGGCACACAGTAGGAACTATATAAACGCTTATTCTCTTCCATTTTGGAAAGAGCTCTATACATTATCTAATTTGATCCTCACAATAACAACATGTGGTAAGTTCTTTCCATTGTGAGTAAATGTCTCCCTGACTTCAGAAGTAAACAATTTTGACTAAAGGTAATTAATAGCATAACTGACTTAGGATTGATCAAAATTCCCATTTAACATAACTGACTGGTCGGGGAGACAAGGAGCAGTCTCATCCCAGGTCAGTGTGTCTCTTCATAAACTCCTAGATACCGTTTGTTAGAGGCAGCAGATTTGGAACAGCTTGCCTTGCTTCAACTCTGTAACCCCAAAGGCCGGGCTGAGACTAGGCCTCCAGAAGCCTGGCTTGCTCTAAGCTGAAAGGACTGGCCTACTAGGTGACCTCTGGCAGTGCTTAGACCAGTCAGGGTCAGGCTTCCACTATCAAGCTTTCCCAGTAAGTGCCCAAACCAGATGAGGTTCAGCTCCCACCATCAGTCTAATCATTTAAAGAGTCCATATGGAAGCGTCATCACCACTGAACTGTGAGAAGCGATAGAGGAGGGTCATGCTACCGGCCTGTGTCCCTGGTGGTTGAGTTTGTAATAAAGAAGCTCTGAAGGAAGCCAGAACTGGAGGTAAAAGTCCTAGTCTTGAATTATTTAAAAAAAAAACCCTCTTATGTTGGCTCTCAAAAGAACCTAAGTTGCTGTGGGTGTGCTCACAGCTGTATCCACAGGTGATTTCCTCCCAGGCCAGAGCAGCAATAGGTAGCAAAGGGAGAATCCATGTGGAGAAGATCACAGGTCCATTGAAGCATCTCTTCCTGTTGTCTCCATCCTTCTTGAAAGTAGACCTTCATGTCTGAGTATTTCAACTTTAGGTGATGCCATGGTGTTACTTCCTCAGCAAGAGAAAACCTGAGCAGACCTTCACAGAGTTCTCTCCTTCCTGCTGTGCCCTGGAACCATGGCCACAAAGAATAAGGAGTCCATGGGACAAGAAGTCGCTCTTCTTCCTTCCCATGTCCGTCTTGTTGGCCATTAATATACCAATAGCACCACTCTCAGGGGTGTCATTTTGGGGGGCGGATGGACAATGAACAAGAGAAACAGGTCTATTGTGTGTTACTTCTTCTGGCATAGCTTCCAGGAATAAAGCAGCTGCTAGTCCCCTTGGACTGTGCCCTGGAATACTGAGTGCAGTTATGGGCATTTTAAGGAGGGATATTGACAAACTAGTGGATAACCAGGATGGGAATGGCCTAGAGTCTGAAGAACCAGTAAAAAGGATATGGGGATGTTTGCCTTGATGGAGAGAAGATCAGAAATAGATACCCTCAAGCATTTGAAGAAGGGCTGTCATAGAAATAGTATGAGTGGAAATTACAAAGGGCAGATTTAGGCCCAATGTCGGGAAGAATTAGAGCTGTCCAGAAGCAGAAAGGGCTGCCTCAGTGGAATGAGGGTAGTAGTACGTTTCCCCTCATTGGAGGTCATCAGGCAAAGGCTGAAGGGTCACTAGTCAGGGGTGCCGAAGTGGAGGTTATTTCTCAGGCATGGTTTGACTTAGATGGCCACCGAGATCCTTTCCAAATCTGAAATCCTATGATTCTGTATGCTTCCCTCAGCATGCTCCCTAGGTTCTGAAGGTAAAGCTCCCCCAGCCCTCAGCTCTCACTTTGGCTCTCAAAGCAGACTTCCAGACCCCTTTCTTTATGCCTGCATCTCCATGGTCTCCGCATATTTCAGGCCCGCTCAATAAAACAATGAATCGAAAATCCCATTGGTGCAAAAACTGCCTCCCGGGCGCCCACAGACACTCTCTACCAGAAGAACAACGTGATTTCAGCTGTCTGTCAGAATGTGTACTGTAAGCAATTGAGGGGAAAAGTTGTAGTGACTCGAGTAACAGGAGTGCTAAACATCTAAATGAAAGAGTGCTTCAGTGGGCCAAACATCCTGCACTTATCACAAACACAATGTAAATTCCCAATATGCAGCCGTACCGTTTATTAGCGAACATCTCCCTGGCTTATGTTTACTCTTATTCTATTAGGGAACTTGGTTCTACATTAAATTGTACAACAATAGGATGCTTGCAATACAGGGAGAACATTTAATTATGCAAGAGAATAGATTTATGGACTCTGTTTCAGACATTCATCACCGCCTCTCTGATAATGTACATCTGGATGACTTCGGTATTGGTCACAGAACCTTAGAGAGAAAAGGAACCTCGGGGGACAACCAGTCCAAACCACAGCTGCCCTATAATGTCCTTGATGATGCATCTCATGGATGACTATCCATCTTTTATCTGAAGGCCCCCCCAACAAAAAGGAATAAACTATTTCCTAAGGCAGCCAGTTAATTCCATTTGGGGACAGATTTAATTGTTAAGAAATTTTTCCTAACCTCAAGCCAAAATCTGCTGCTTTACATCTTCCACTCTTTGCTTTTAGCATTGCTCTCTGAGGACAATCAGAAAAGATCTAATGACTGCCATTCAAATACTTGAAAATGATGATGATGGCAGTGGTGATGATGATGATGAATAGTAGAGGTAATGGCTATCATTTTCTATAGCACTTTAGGTTCACAAAGTACTTTACAAATATTACTTCACTTGATCCTCACAGCAACCCTATGAGGTAGATATTGTCATTACTCCCATTTTACAGATGAGAAAACTGAGACAGAGACTTGCTTAGGGTCACATAGATAATAAGTGTCTGAGGTTGAATTTGAACTCAGGTCTCTCCGACTCCAGGTCCAGCACTCTATCCACCTCAACACCTAGCTTGTCTCTGACCACTCTGATGTCTCCCCTAAGTCTTCTCATCTTGAGGCTAACCACACCCAGTTACTTCAGTTGATTCTTGTATGCCATGGTCTCCATTTCCCTCACAATCTTGGTCACCCTTCCATGCAGGCTCTCCAATTTACCAAGCTCCTTCCAAAAGTGTGTAAAGTGAACCCAATCCTTCCATCGTGATCTAACCAGAACAGAGTACAGTGAGACCATCATCTATCTCACCCTTGACACCAAGAGACTTCTTTCACCTGGATAATCCCCAAATTCCTACATGCTTCAGCAACTTACTGTCCTCTTCCACCTTGATTCTACTTCGAAACATCATAAGAAACAGATCCATCTCCATTGCACATTTTTTATTTCAAACAGTCAGATTTTATCATTGAAAATACTGAGAACCATAGTGTTGTTCTTTCATTCAACAAACATTATTAAGTCCCTACTGTGTGCCAGGCTCTGTGCTAGGCATGAGGGGTACAATGACAAGAACGGACGCCCCAGCCATTGAGAAGCTGTCATTCTATGCTATCAGATTCAAAAGGGGCCTCATTGAGGGTGACCTCCTCATTTCCTAGATGCAGAACAGGAAAGGATTTGCCCAAGTGGCTTATCCAGGATCAGAACTCAAGTCTCTCAGCACCCGAGTCAGAGATGTGTGCAGTGCATCTTTCTGCCTTCTTTCTGTTAGCTGCCTCCCTGAGCAGCAGGAGCTGCCGATGCATCAATACAAACAGGGTGTAGTCCTGGTAAATCTAGTCTACTGTTTTAGAAGAGGCAGATATGAACTCTTGGTAAAAAGGAATCTTTTCATCAAACCAGAATTACTGTCAGAGTTTGGGTGATATATGGTCCATATGGCAGCACATTCATTCTGTGCATGTGTTTATTGCTGTATTTTCGTTAGGAAAGCTAGGGATGTGCTAGCAGAGTTAGAGACAATGCCTGTTGGCTTGATATCATCCTTAAGTCTGAAAAAGGGACCTCTCCCTTTGAGACTATGACAGCCTCTCAGCTTGTCTCCTTGAGTCCTCTCTGGACAGCAATGAATGAATAAATAAATGAACATTTATTAGGCACTTACTGTCAGCAAGGCACTATGCTAAACTCCAAATAGAAAGGCAAGACAGTCTCTTCATTCAAGGAGTTCACATTCTAATAAAGGGAGACAATACATAGAGAAGGGTTCCATTTCAGGCAGATGGAAAGGTCAGGTGGTACTTAGGGTACAGCAGGCAAAACAGCAGGGTGAATGGTAATGCCCCATGGATCTCGGGAAACATTGGCAGTGCAAATGGTTCCAATCAATGACTGTTAGGAGAGGGGGAGTGGGGCTTTGGGGGATCTCAGGATTCTAGCTGAGTGGGAGCTGAGCAATGAGGTCAGGGGTAAGGGAGGAGAAATGATGATAACAATGAGGATGAGGACAACGCAAGATTGCCCAGAATCACAGAGTTAGAAAGTAGAGGAGCCAGAGCCAGGATTTAAACCTAGGGAAGGAAGATTAATGGAATGGAATGGACACTGGAGTAATAGAATCAATCAGGATTTGAATCTTGGCTCTGGCTTCAAGTTTCAACAAAAATCTCACCTTCTGCATGAGGTCTTTTCTGCACCTCTAACCCTCACCCACTCTTAATGCCTTTGAGATTACCTCCCACTTACACTGTATACATCTTGTATGTACAATTTTTGCATGTTGTCTTCTCCATTAGAGTATAAGCTCTTTGAGGCCAGGGACCACATTTTCACCTTTCTTTGTATTCTTAGTGTTTGCACAGTAAGTGCTTATTAAATACATGTTGTAGTCACCACTCATTACCCATTTGACCTTGGTCAAGTCATTTTAATTTTTCCAGACCTTTGTTTCTTCATTTATGAGATTAGAGGGTCAAATTAGACAAATAACTACTTGTATTTGTATGGCACTCACTCAAAGTTTTGCAAAGCACTTGGCATACGTTATCTCCTTGGGTCTTCACAATGACCCAGTAAGGTAAGTGCTATGATTACTATCATTCCAATTTTACAGATGGGGAAACTGAGGCTGAGAGGTGTTAAAAAAACTTGCCCAAGGCCATATGACTAGTATGTGTCTCAAGCCAGATTCAGAGGTGTTCCTTCCTGATTCTAAGTATAGTGATCTTTCCACTACCCTACATGGTCTGCCTTTCCAAATCTCAAAGGTTCTTTCTTGCTATAACTCTATGATACTGTGAACTCCAGGTTCAGTGATTTTCTTACAGCTGCTTCTCACTGTTGACTGATTGCCCAAAACATACAGAAATTTAAATTCCAGTCCATACCCCTGTCTCCAAGCTGTGGTTCTGACCTGATTTCTCCTTCTGTAAGAGGTTTAAGGGAAGGGAAACAGCTGATAAAGGCTACATGCCCTTCATCATTTGCTCCTGGCACAGAGGTGCTCTTCAGAAAAAAAGCAGAGAGGCTTCCAGGGCAGAGACCACACAGACACAAATTCCTGTCCAGCCTGGATTTTCTGACCTGGAACACAGAAGCTCAAATGTCTCATTTTCCTTGCTGAATGCAGTCCAGCCAGACTGAGGGGAACTAAAGGATCGGAGGCAACGATCTGTATAATTTAGGCACAAAAAGGCTGGTTTGGCAGAGTGGCTTCTACATTGCCAGTCCTTACAAATACCCAGTGCACAAAACACATGGTGAAATTAGAGGGGTACCAAAGAGACCCTAAAATCTCCCTAATAGGCCTGCCACAGTGTCTGACAATCTGCCATTAGAATCAGGGTTAAAAGAATCCATTTAGCATTGTAATGCAAATATGTTACTCATTCGCTGATGTTTAGAAGACCAGCAGAGCAGAGCCTGGGGGAATTAGCAATCAATCAATCATCATGCATTTATTAAGCACTTACTATGTGCCTGGCACTGTTCCAAGTTCTGGGAATAGAAGGGAAAAAAAAAAGCAAAAACAGCCCCTGCCCTCTCTGAGTGTTGAGGGAAAAGCTATAAGGTGAGGAAAAGCTGTAAGGGGAAGGCTGGTCTCAGCCTAATTCAGAGGACAATGTGAAGGCTCTGAGTGAAGTTCTAGGAATGAATGAATGAATGAATGAATGAAGCATTATTAACTACTTACTAGGTGCAAAGCACTGGGGATATAAAAAGAAAAATATAGATAGTCCCTGATCTCTTCTAGGAACAACCCATAGTAGGAGAAATATAAACTAAGACGAGGAAATGGGGATGGAGGATGGGACAAAACCCAGGGATTTTGCCCCATCACAATTTTGCCCTTGTTCAGCTCAATCTTGGTGGCTTAAATTCTCTGCAAGATTTCCCCGAGTTATTTTGTCATGGAATTGATTACTTGACAAACATTTATTAAGTGCTCACTATGTATGTGCCAAGGACTATGATTTTTATTGGCGATATAGAGATAAAATAGTTCCTGCCCTCAAGTTTATATTCTAAATGGGGAAAAGGCATGTGTTTATACAAATATGTGTGTGTATACATGTATGTGTGCATATATACATATATATGAGACAAATAGAAATTAAATACACTGAACTCTTTGGTGCTTGAAACGTCTTGGCAGAATTATTAATGGCAGTCACCACAAGGGCCTGAAAGAATGGAATACCCCAAGAAATAAAAAAAAACAAACAGAGAAATTTGGGAATAATACAAAGAAAAGCCTAATTCCAGATTATGAAATTTTCTTTATGTAACATAATAGTTGTTATTTATGTAATGCTTTAAGATTTGCCAAGCATATTTTTATTTGGTCTCATGACCCTGTGAATTGGATGCTACTTTCTTTATTTTGCATCTGAAGAAACTGAGGCTCAGAGAGACTTACTTGACCATAGTGGCATGGATAGTTCAAATCAGAGGCAGGATTCAAACCTAGATCCCTCCTAACTCCAAGTCTGGTACTCTGCTTATTGCATCATCTTGCCTTGGCATGAGGCAAAATACAGTGACTTTTTAGCAAGAGTACATGGCCTTGTGATGCTACAAGTCTGGAGGCTTATGCCTTAGCTCAGACCATAGCACACGAAATTCCTGAATTTAGGAGAAGGGTCAGTCAGTCAGTCAATAAATATTTATTAAGTATGCCTGCTATGTGTCAGCCACTATGCTAAAATACAAAGAAGAGTCCATCACTCCATTTTTCTTGGTCATCAATCTATGGCATTCTCAGGACATCTAGAATCTTATACAGACTCATTTATCTGGAAGAGCTTTCCCTTATTTATAAGATGGGGAAGATGTGGCTAAGCAATAGATTATATGAAAAAAGATCTGAGGAGGTTAATGGATCAAATGCAATATGGCAGCCAAGCTGACCTTAATATAAGCATAATGACAAGAAAGAAAGTGGTGATAGTCTCTTTGTCCTCTGTTCTTGTAAGACCACATTTTAAGAGTAAGGAGAAGCTGAGATCTATGGCACCCTATGGGAGTTAGTTCATGGACTAGAGTTATGGAGGATAGGTGGGGAACACTGGAGAGAACATTTACTTTGATATCACACGTACATTGGAGTGTTGCTGAACTGAATGGTAGTATCCAGACGTGGGTGAATGGGTAGGCGAGGGAACTGGAAGCCAGGACCTATAAGGAGCATTTGAAAGAACTATGCCTATTTTAACCTGGAAAAGAGGAGACAGAGGGGATACTATCACTCCTTGTAGGTATCTGAAGGGCTGTCATGTGAAGAAGGGATTATCCTTATTCTCCTTGGCTCCAAAGGGCAGAATTTGGATGAAGGGCTCTCCCTACTCTAATCTAACCTCCATGTAACTGCCAAAGAGATTTCCTAAAGTGCAAGCCTAACCATGTCACTCCTCTAAGCGATAAATCTCAACAGTTCTATACAACATCTAGGATAAAAATGAACTCCTCTGTGGAGCATTTAAAATTCTACACAACCCAGTCTCAACTTAGTATTCCAGGCTTCTTATACATTACTCCCCTCCGCACAATCTATTGCCTAGCCAAAGTGGTGTTCTTGCTGTTTCTCACCCCTTGGCATTCCATTTCCCATCCCTGATTTCAGAATGTAAGCTCCTCAGGGTCAAGAGTTGGAGGATTGTTGGGCTTTTGTCTTTGTAGCTTCTTTTGCTTGTCTTGGCATTCCCTAGTACTTGTCCTAGTCCCTGGAAAATAATAGGCACTAAATAAATGCTTGCTGAATTACAGATTATAATAAATGTTTAATAAATCCTTAATTGGTGGAAATTGTAGAGTTTGCTTCTCTGTCAGTCAAATCTTCCTAACAATTAGAGCTATCCAAGAGTAAAATGGGCTGCCTCAGAAGGTAGTGAGTTTCTCATGACTGTGTACATCAGGCGTGCACAACCACTATTTGGACATATAGAAAGGATTTCTGAAGCAGGCAATGGGTTGAACTACATGACCCCTAGGTCTCTTCCAATTCTATGATTCTAAGAATGTCAGCCATTCAGCTCTTTCACCTCTGAAGCTCTAGCCCCACCCTTATGCAACCTTTCTCTTAATCTATTCCTCCTTCCCTAGCACTTCTTGCACTCAATGTTGTAGCCAGAGACAAAGTGTTTCATTTCATTCAGCCTCCTACCTTGTCCCTTCTTTCCTCATCCTCTGGGAAAAGTCAGCCTTCTCTCTTCCTGGCCTAGGATAATTATCCCTATATTCTCCAGGATAACCTATTCACAACTTTTGTATCACCAGGGGTCAGTAGAACAGACTGGGCAAGGCAGCTGTGGAGCTCATTCAGTCCCTCACTTTACTAACAATACAAGTAAGAGACTAGAGCTTTGGAAAGATTCTGTCCTTATGGAGCAAATGCTCAAATACTTTTCTTTTATAGCAATGCTTCTGTTTAGCAAGCAGAAGAATCACTGGAGTTCCAGGAAGAAGAAGAAGGAGAAAGAAGGAAGGAGGAAGGAGAAGCTCTCTCTGTCCCACAGGCCCATTAGCTCTGACATGGAGTCAGGGGAGGAGAAGAGAGAGCAAAGAGGAGGAAAGAAGGACTGCATTTTCTCCAAGGGAGTTGGCCTGGCTTCTCCTTTCCCATTTCCAGAACTAATTTAGGCCACCTAAGAGTGCATACATTTGGATGAATGACACATTCTCATCTATCTCCTGATGTAACAGTTAGATGATAAAGCAAGTATATTTGGAAATCAGACCAAGAGGAAAAAAACCCATAAAATTGATAGCCTAGAAATGGATAAACTAGCATTGGAAGGGGCTGCAAAGTTTAACGAGGAAGAGATGGGGAGAGGCGTGGGAGTGTGCTGGAAGAGAACCAAGAGAGCTATGGAGAAAATCATAGAATGTCAGAGCTGGAAAGGTCCTCAATGGCTATTGAGAGTAAGCCCTACCTGAAAAGAGCTGTCCCAGCAAAAGGGTCACACTGCCTCCATTTGATTATGTCCACTGATGGGGAACTCACTCTTTCATTAGCGGAATATTCTTACTTTGGACAGCTCATTGTTGGAAAAATTTCTCTTCTGCCAAAATCTGCCTCTCTGCCACTCAAGCAATCAGAAACCATGAAATCTCATACTGTGGCACAATGGAAAGAGGGACAGATTTAAAGTTAGAAGCTTTGGGTTGGTACCATCTACTACTAGATGGCTCAATGGATAGTTCACAGGACCTGGAGTCAGGAAGACCTGAGTTCAAATCTAGATTCTTAATAGCTGTGATCCTAGGCAAGTTACTTACCTCCCTCATCTTCAGTTTCTTCATCTGTAAAGTGGGAATCATAATTGTACCTGCCTCTCAAAGTCATCATAATAAAATGATATAATATTTGTAAAGCACTTAGCAAACCTTAGAACACTATTTAAATTCTATTTATTATTACTACCGCTATTATTATTACTACTATTAATATTCATTATTTACTACTATTAATACTATCATTGTAGATTACATTATTTATTACTCCTACTATAATATGATCATTGTAGATGATGATGGGGTTGTTACTAGCTATGTGACCTTGGTCGAGTCATTTAGCATATACGCACCTCAGTTTCACAATCCGTCAAATGAAAGGTTTAGATTAGCTGACCTCTAAGTTCCCTTCCAGCTCTAAATATATGATGCTGTGAATTCAGTTTCAGAAAGAGCCTGAAAGGCCAACTTGTCCAATCCATATGGGAGCAGAGACCCCTCTCTCTTTGAGAATCGTGGAATACCTTCACTGGCAGGGAGCTTACTACCTTCTTAAGCAGTCCATTGCATTTGTGCCTATCTTAATTAACCAGTTACTCTGGGTGCATGAATAAATATGTAACAGAAAAAGGTAATAATAGGCTAGTGCTGATGATTTTAGCAGTCAAGAGTCAATGCTCCCAGACCTAAGCACAATGCAAAGTCTTTGAAGTCAGCAGCTCCTCTCTGTTGAGAAACTAACGGGGCAAAACTAGAGAACCCTACAGGAATCTGCATTGAATATGCCTAGTTCATTTGGTATCCTGGGTTTTTCTGGCTCTCAGTATGGCTGCTGCTCTTGTATCTCCTCTAGTGCCGAGGACTATGCTTTACACGTACAGGGCACTTAAATAAATGTCACCCTACTCTATGGGTAGACTTGGCACTCCTGGATCTCCTTTCTCTATTGATCCAGTGACTCTATTTTCTAACTCTGCATTTTGATCCCCAGCTTTCCCATACTGGTTCTAGTTCTGCCCTCTGTGGGCTAAGAACAGAGAGTCACATTCTTTTTTGAGAGACAGCATGGTTATGTGTCTCCAAGGCCAAACCATGGATTCAGAAGAACCTGGGTTTGATCTTGGGTCTGATGCATACTGGCTAGGTGACCATGGGAAAGTCACTTTCTTGGTTCCCCAGGCAATTCCTTAAGGCTATGACATACAGACAAGATGCTAAAATGACTCTGTAAAGGGAGTTTCCATACTGGAAGCTTCCCTATGCTGGTGAAATCATGGAGCTGGACCCAAAAAAAATCATTTTCCTACAGAAACACCCCTTCTAATATTTGAAGGGGGCTATTACTTCTCCCCTAAGTCTTCCTTTCTCCAGATTAAACACTCCCAGTTCTCCAACCAATCTTCATCATCCTTGTCTCTTCCTTCTGAGCAAACTCCAGTTTATCAATTTCCTTCCTAAAACATGGTCCCCAAAACTCAACATAATACTGTAGGTCTGTAGGTGTGGTCTGACCATGGCAAAAGACAATTGGGTGATCACTTCCTTCTGGATACTTTGCATTATTAAAGGCAGCTTATAACCTTAGAGCTAAGATTTCCCATTTGATTCGGAAGTAGCCAATGTGGAAGAGACCCATGACTTTCAAATGCCAGACCAGGAGCCATTCTCTGACAGACAAGTGATACCCAGGGTCCTAGGAATCCTTTCTAAATCAGGATTTGGATATTCTGCAGAGAAAGATTCTCCATTTGGTGAAGCATTCCAAGTTGGCTATAGGTTGGCAGGGCTGCTGTCTCTGTGTCCATTTCTCTCAGTTTCCATCGTTGTCTCTGTCTCTCTCCTCCCTCTCCTATCATCTCTTAATCTGCCCTCAAGTCTATCCCTATTATTTGACTCCATCATGTCCTTAAAAAAACACTCTCATCAGAAAACTCATCACCATTTCACATTACAGCAGCTTTGGAACTCACATCTCATCGGTACCCACAGTATCCTCTGGTCATCTGATTGGAGCATTGGAGTGAGGAGTAAAGCAGTCCTTCCAAAGCTGGCATTTTAAGAGGGCTCCTAGTCACCACCCACACATACACACATATATTTATGTGTATGTATACATATATACATGCTTACAAATATCAACCATGCATTACATGTAATGTATTACCCATATATAATAAATGTTACATTTGTATGATATAGTATCTATTATATATGTGCAATGTTATTAATCATGCTCACATTTATGTGATATATGTCAGATATGTTGGTGCACATGATATATATATGTATACATGGTGTGTAAATGGCACAAATGACATGTATTTTATGTGTTATATAGGGCATATGTGTTACATATTTGTTGTATATCACACACATACACGTGTGTATAGATACATTGGTACTCACATCTCATCATTACACTCAGTATACTCTCTGTCTTTATTTCTGTCTCTGTCTATCTCTGTCTCTCTGTCTTTCTCTTTCTCTCTCTATGTCTCTGTCTCTTCCTCTTTGATATTGGGTCTTCCTATCTCTCCTAGGATGAAAATACAGCCTCTCCTGGGTCTGACTCTATTGCTGAATGGCATGAAAGCTTTGACCTGTTCCATTTCTACCCTAGGCCAGTTTGCCCCTCTTTAAGCAACCTGGTAGCCCCTAGGTTCTGGGAGTTCACCATATTGGTACTAGACTTATTGTAGGTACCTAATTGGCTTTAATCCTGCTAAAGCTCAGAATTCCCAAACTCAAGCAATCTGACAGCTTCTGCTTCTCCATCATCAAGGATTACAGACATGTGCCACCATATTCAACACTTCTGGTTTTTTTTTTTTGGAGGAATGTCCTTGAGTTGGACTCAGGAGGTTTGGTCTCATCATCCACTACCTGACGGTTGGCTTTGGCTTTCTCTGGTGTTAGTCCACGCCCATTCAGAGTGGCTGAAGTCTTGGCTTCTCTCTGGGCCCCTGGGGAGCACCAGGTTATAAGGACTGCAAATGTAGGTTAAGAGCAAAGGGATTAAAAATAATGGAGTTATACAAGTTGTATATAATAGATTTGCAGTTTCATGTGCAATCATCTTTTTAAAATTCTACTATGTTATGGAAATGCTTGTTTTATTTCATGAATTAAAAATAAAATTAAATTTAAAAAAGAAATAGTTGGTAATGAGTTCAGAGAGGTACAGTCAGTTTGATATAGATATATGAAACTTGACAAAGGTTCATCTGACTTGGGGATCAGTGGGCTTTGTCTCTGAGACTCTCCATACAATGGCTGCTGGTCCCCAAAGTGGTGCTCTGCTAGGCAGCCTTTTCTTGGCAAAGGCTCTCCTTTGACAATGAGTACCTGTGTCTATATTCTCAGTTCCTTGGCTGGCATTTCTCTTATCACTTTTCCCTTCTGTATCAACTATCCCACCTCTGAAGAAATCTAGATGAGGAGCAATGGGTTCCTCCAGGCTCTATACTCCTGACCACTGCTCACAATCTCCAGGTAACAGCCTGAAGTAGTCAGATCTGAGAAGAAAACTGAAAAATGGACATGCCTGGGGAGTTCCACAGGACAAAAGCAGAAACACTTGGATACCAATGGAAGGCATTGAAATGCATTGTATTAATGAGGGTGTTTGGTAAATTTGCCTTGGGCTCATACTCACTCTCTCTCTCTCTCTCTCTCTCTCTCTCTCTCTCTCTCTCTTTCTCTCTTCTCTCTGCCAAGGGTATTGAGTTACCAATACCCACCCACCCCCAAAACAGAACTCCAGGTAATATATGGTTCTATAACATCATCATATTCAACTTTATGCTGCCAATATCACAGGATTTCTGACGGGAAGGGAAATTAGAGGTAACATAGTCCAATGCTCTTATTTTGCACAGGAAAAAACTAAGACCCAGAGAAGGAAAGTTAATTGCCCAAGGTCACATAGGTGCTAAGTAGCAGAATCAAGACCCCAACCTACATCTTCTGAGGCCATCACAATTGTTTTTTCAATGACATCCTCTGTCTCTAATGCTGATCCCCAACAAGAAGCGAGAAAGTCAACATGGTTCCAATTGATAAGCATTTGTTAAGTGATGGGTGTTGTCCTAGGCACTGGGGATACAAACAATCCTAAGTTTCAAAGAGCTTCCATTCTATTGGATGCCCACATCCCACTCAGTGCCAAGTCACATGAACATAATCACAAATGGAATTAACAGTCAAAAGGAGTGACATAAGAAGAGCTAGCTTCTTGGAGGATTGGGCAGGAATCACTCGGACACTACAGCTGAGTCAGTCAATAAGCATTTATTAGGTGCCTACTATGTGCCAGGCACTGTGCTAAATGCCATAGAAACACAGAAAAAGCTATCTGTCTCTGCCCTTAAGGAACTCCCATTCGAGGGGGCATTAACATTATTATAATATTGAACATATAAGATATATATTGTGTGAATGAAGGTAATCTCAGAGAGAAGGCACTGGCAGTGGGAGAGAGCAGGTTGCTAGTTAATAACAACTAACATTTATATAGCTTTTTTCAGTATGCAAGGGTCAGCTAGGGGATGCGGCAAATAGAATGCCAGCCTTGATGTCAGACTCATCTTCCTGAGTTGAAATCTGGCCTCAGACACTTACTAGCTGTGTGACCCTGGGCAAGTTACTTAACTCTGTTTGCCTCAGTTTCCTTATCTGTAAAATGACTTGGAGAAGGAAATGGTGAACCACCCTAGTATCTTTGCCAAGAAAACCCCAATTGGGGTCAAGAAAAGTCAGATATGACCAAAAAAGACTAAACAATGACAAAACAAAGTATGCAAACAGGTTTACACATATTATCTCATTTGATCCTTATAACAACCTTTTGTGGTAGATGCTACTGTTATCTTTATTTTACAGATGAGGAAACTGAGGCTGAGAAGTTTAGTGACTTGTCCAAGGTCATAAAGGTAGAAAATGTCTCAGACAGGATTCAAGCCTAGGTTTGCCTGAGCCCAGGTCCAAAACTCTATTTGCTAGAAGCCACATTGCCTCTGAGTCCTTGTGGGAGCTGTTTGCACAACAGATCATTGGAAGCCTGGGCTTCTACAGAAGTCATTCTTTGAAAGAAGCTGAGCTCAGGTTCATGGGTTTATGACAGGAGTTGTTTTAGGTGAGAACTCTTGGTTCTAATGGTGCTTCAGTTTTACCTCAGAATAGGTCTCCCCCAAAGCAGGCATCTGGCTCAGGATGTCCAATCTCATTGCATTTGTCAAGGGAGCACCCTTTTCACCCCTGCTCACCTCTTTTGAATCAGCCGGGTTGGTATTTTGCAATTAAAGGACAACCCTTATTTCTGCCCTCTCCTTCCACCACCCTGAGCGATCTTCTTTAGAAAATAGAGATGACTGCATTTGGGAAGAAGAAGGGTGTGTGTGTGTGTGCGTGTGTGTGCGCGCACGAGCGCGTGCATGCTAGTGTGTGAGTCCTCCATTGATATCTTCTGATGCTTAGATATTATTGAGGAGACAACATTTACATGAGTAAGTATATACAGAATAGACACAAGGTGACTTTGGAGGGTGGGGGGCACTAGCAGAATTGGGAAAGGCCTCAGGCACAAGTTGGCACTTGAGCTGAGTGGGAAATTAAAGATTCTAACAGGCAGATGTGAAAAGGAAGAACATCACAAGCGTGGGACAAAGCCAGTACAAAGGCATGCCAAGGGAAATGGAACGTCATATATGAAGAGTACTTAGAAGGCCAGTTTGAATGGACCTCAAAGAGCATAGGGGGGATACTGGGGGCACAGTAGGTGCTTAACAGATGCTTCTTGGATTGATTCTTCTGATGAAGCCACAAGACGATGCCTAGGGGTGCATAAGTTTGGGTAAGTTGAACAAATTTGGAAAAGACTTCAAGTACAGGACTAGGAGCAATGTGTGAGGATGACTGTAATTAAGGGCAAAAGGGCTCCTCACCAAGTTGGCTGGAGGGTGATTCTGCAACAGCAACTGACAAAGACCATTAATTAAGATACAGCTCTTCACATTGGTAAGAGGATGCTGACGAAATTATAGACCACTGAACACTGATGTGTGCACACATATCTCTATATTTCTATGTACTCATGTCAGTCTAATATGTAGATGAGTATATGTATATATGTATGTATGCATATTTATGCACTGACACTTCAAGTATTATGTATATACACACACACATACATATGATATATATATATACACACACACACACATATACTTCTACATCCCAATTAATCTTCCCAAGTGCCCAACTCATAAATCCCATCTGCTGAGTCTTTCTGAGCAAGCAGGAGGTATTCAGCAACTCCATGAGACCAGAAGAATGAAAAAAGGTGTCCTTTACAAGCCCCCCTCCAAACGCACTCTTTGTTTATTACATCATAAACCTTTCACCCAGGTGGTTCATCATTGCGCAGAGTACAGACAGCACACCGGCAGTACCAATTTCTTTATGCAAAGGTCGGTACCTTGTTCGAAGATTCCCTTGCTCTGGTACTCCATCAAACACAGACAATACATCAAAGTCTTCTTCCAGTGCAAAGGAGTGGAACACAAGCTGTATCCTGTTCTGTTCCTCAGCCGTGATGATCCATGTGCAGTTGGCATAGTTGGGATAACCATATGGGAATCCAGGACTCTCAACTGTTCCATTGGGGCCTTGCAAGTTGAATGTGCAATTCTGGCCTGGAAAAGGGAAAAAAGACACGGTTAGGCAAATAGAGATGACCTGGCATAGTTTGGGGCTTAGAGCTGGAAGATTTGCATTCAAATTCTGCTTCTAGCATTTACCAGCCCTGAGACTCTAAGCAAGTCATTTAACTCCTCTCAGTCTCAAGTAACATATCAGGATTTGTTTATTAAATTTCTAAGGATTTAAAATAGTGGGTGATCTGTAGAGCATGCCTAGTGGGCACAAGTAGTGAAATCTATTACAAATGAGTACATATCTAGCAGGAGCAGTGTAGCAGAGGTCATTAAAGAGCTGTATGCCTAAAAAAGGAGATGGGCTGGTCACATAGCCAGGGTAAGGGATATCAAATGGATAGTCCATGTTCCAAACTGGTACTCATGGAAGGTCAAGTTGTGTAGAGAAATGCCTTAGTAGATCTTTTTCATCCCTTCCCGCCCCCCCCCCCACCCAGAAGAGTTATGAGGGCATGGGTGAGAGTCATTTGGGATGAGAAAACATAGATTGGTTGACATTGCTTTACTGGGAAGAATGCCTACAACAGTGAGATCAAAGATCCTTTGAAATTTTGAATTATAACAAATTCCAGACACCACTTTGTTTTCTAGGGACAACCGCTCTCTTTTCCTGCAGTTGGTTATAGAAAGAAATCCCAGATGACTGGGCACCTGTGTTCATGGACTGTAGTAATTGAGGCTTTCTCTACAAACCAACCACTGCTGTGTATGTACAGACAATGTGGTGTCCTTGGTGCTAAAGGGGAAGGCAAAGACGAAGAAGGCAGTCCTAGCTCTCCAGGAACTTATAGTCTAATAAAGACATGTACAAAAATAATGCAAAATAGAAAGTTATTTTTAAGAAAAGTATTAATTACCTTCTGTGTGCAAAAAGGTTCAACATCAAAAATGGCTAAGGTTTTGTTCAATGAAATGGCATTAATGAAGATATATTAACATCTACCATTGACTAGGATATGATTGCATCCTAAGATCCCTGGAGCTTTTCCACCTGACTTTCAGCTGAAACCTCTCTCCACTTATCAGAATGTGAGAATTTAGGGTTAATGTGAGCATTAGGCTTCTCCAGAAGGACAGCAAGGTCTGTCTTATTTTTTCTATTTGTAGATAGCACAATGCTTACCACATATTAAGTTCCTAATAAATACTTAATCATTCATTCAAATTACAAAGGGGAAGTCTATACAAGGTGCAGAGAGATCTGAGGAGGGTGAGATGACATCTGTCTTGGAATATCAGATAGGACAGTAATTGCTTCCAGTTGCAGAGTGAAGGAACAGTTTATAAAGGAGATGAAATTCGACTCCAGCTTTGGAGGATGGACAGGATTCAATAGGCTTAGACAAGGGGAGGGGATTCCTGGCAGATGAGGTACAGAGGCAGGAAGGTGTTGAATATATTTGGGGAACACACAAGTAGCTCAAGTTGGCTGAAATATATGACAAATGTGGAGGAAGAATGTGGAATTATGCTTCTCCATGCAGTGGAGGGTCTTCAATGCCAGGATGAGATTGGACTTTATTTTGCAAACAATGGGGAACCAGTGAAAGTTTGTGAGCAGCTGTGCATTAAGAGTAATTTGCCATTGATGTGTAGTCTAGGTTGGAGGTAAGGAGAGAGGTTAGGAAACCACCATAACAATCCAGGTGAGAAGTAATAAGGACCTATACTAGGGTGGTGAGAGTGGGAATAGAAGTAAGGGATGAATATGAGAGATACTGCAGAGAACTGATGGGGGCGAGAGGGGGTGGGGAGTCGCAGATTCAAAATTTGAAGCCTGTTTGACTAGTCGGTTATCTTTCCACAATCTCTTCTTTCTGTTCCCACTCTCAACACCCTTAACAGAGACAATCAGGTCAGGAAGAAGAGTTTTAGCCTAAAGCTGATGGGTTCCATTTTGAATTCAAAGACTTTGAAGTAAGAGTTTTCAAGCAGAGATACTCTGTGGTCAATAAGAAATGGAAACTTGAAATTCGGACGAGAGGTCCCATCTGGATATACATATTTGGGAGTCTACTTAGACATATTTGTTGAAGCTCTAGAAATGAATGGGATCACCAAGGGAGAAGGTTTAAAGAGATAAAGGCACAAGGCTAAAGGCAGAACCTTCTAGTAAGGGAATACAAATAAGAACCAGTGAAAGAAAATGAGTAGTGAGAGACGTAGGAGAGAAACCAGAGGAGAGCAGTCAATCAATCAAAAAGCATTTATGAAAGCCTTACTATGTGCCAGGATCTATGCAAAGTGTTGGGGTTACAAAGAGAACCAATCCCTGCCCTCAAGAAGCTTGCATTCTAACAGGCAAGACAATGTACATATGTAAACATATGAAGAGTATATACAAAATGAATATAAAGTAGTTTTTGGAGGAAGGCATCAGCAACTCAAAAATGTCTCATGTCAAGAAAGGAATATCAAGAAGAAGGTGCTAGTCAAGAGTACTAAATGCTTTGGAGAAGTCAAGGAAGAATATTTTAAAAAGGCCAATGAATTTGACAGGCAGGTAGTTTCAGTAGGGCCAGTGGACAGAGAAATCCAATTCCCAGGGACTGAGGATGGCAAGGAAGCAAAGGCCAGGAAGGGGACAAGAGAAGTAGGACAGTTGCAGGAGAGTGTGAACATCTGTATTAGTCATCTAGGTAATTTATTTCCTGTCCAGGCAGATTAGGGAAGGAAAGAGTTGAAAATAATGATGGTATTCAGGAACTGAATTTGGATTTCTGAACTGTAACTCGAAATAGAGAGCTAATGGGCTCTTGGATGGAGTTGGAAAGTACCTAATGAGGATCAGTAAAATATATGTGGGTGTGTAGGTATAAACACATATGCATATATATATATACATATATATATATGTATATGTATATATATATATATATATATATATATATATATATTGGCTTGGAATCTTGTGACTGATCAAGAAGGATTTCAACAGAAAATGGTGGAAAGAGAGAAATTTATCTACATATATCTGCCAAGCCAGAAACCACAGAAAATAGCATATGTAACACAGGAAGAATATCAGTGTAGAAGGCCAGTAATTCAAAGGAGATAATATCCAAGAAGTAAGACAGCAATAAACCCACGGCTTCAGATGTCTGTGCCCAGTTACATAAAGCATTTGTAATAAACAGGGTTGAGCTAGCAATTTTAATGCAAGAAGGCAAATTTGACTTCAGAGCTACCACTGAGACTTTATAGGATGGGACTTGTGACCAGAATATGGTCGTGGAAGCTTATACTTTATTCAAAAGGAACAAAATAGATAAAAGGAGTGAGAGAATAGCATTATATATTAGGGAGATGTATGCATGTGAGGAAATGAAGCAACTGGAAGGGTAGGAAGTAAATGGTTGAAGACAAATACCAAGTGATACAGAAGCGGTATTGTCATGGGAATATATTATGGACCACTTGGACAGAAGGAGGAAACAGAGGCATTCAGGGAAGACTTCAACAACCTGTCAGGAAGACACAATATAGGAGGGATAGGAGATTCAATTACCTGCACAACAGCTTGACTTTTCTTTATGCCAAGAGCAGAGAAGCTAATAAATTCCTAAAATGTCTTGACATAATCATTTTATGATCGAAAAAGTGGAGGAAGCAACAGGGGAAATTGCTATTCTGGACTTGATTTTGACCCAAAAAAAGGGAACCTCTTGCCAATATAGAAATAATAGGATCCTTGGGAGGATGTGGCAAATTCCTTTTAAAATTCATAACACTGAAGAAATAGAAAGTTGGCCATAGTCTGATGTATATTCTGTAGTGTGTTTCAAAGGGTCTATCAGAAAGATAAGTGGTATCATAGGAGCATCACTTCAGAGTTGGGAGGGACTGAAGAGGTCATTAAATGCAGTCCCCTCCTTTTACACATAAGGAAGCTAAGATGGAGAGGAATAAATGACTTGCCCAGGATCATACAGCCACTGATGAGACTCTAAGCTGGGAGTTTAACCCAAGTTTTCCTGATTCCAGGCCCAGCACTCTATCCACCTTCCAACACCCTAATATCCCCTTATTCGAACCATCAAAGATAAAATTCAGAAGACAAAACCAGAAATGATTCAGATGCAGAAGGCAATGAGATATTTCCTCAAAAGACCAATATGATTGAACAGGGAACTTGAGGTTGGGGGGTGGGGAATGAAGAAAACAAATAAAGAAGATAGAAATAAGGGAAAGAAACTAAGGATGAACACAAGAGAACAGCAAGGTCCTGTAGGAGGTGGATTAAATCTCAAGATAAGCTGAAGCTGGGGATGGATACTAAGGACAACCACAGGGGCTTTTTCTTACATCTATGGGGAGGGAGGAGGAGGAATGTCAGAGTAGGACATGTTTGGGAAAAGTGAGATAGTGGAGAGGACACTTTCATTTTGCTTCTATGAAAATATTATTTTCCTACCAAAGAACATCATTTTTAAACTATGAAGGAGAGGCATTATAGGCAGTTAGGTGGTATAGTGGCTACAACAGTGGACTTGGAATTAGGAAGAACTGAGTTTGAATCTTGCCTCATTACTAAGTGTGACCCTGGATAGGTCATTTAACATCTCACAGCCTCAGTTTCTTCATCTATAAAGTAGGAATAATAATAGTGTTTATTTCAAATGGTTATTATGAGGATCAAATGCGATAATAAATATGTGTAGTGTTTTATAACCCTTAAAGCATTGTATAAATGTCGGATATTATTAATACTAGCTAATAATAATAGCTAACGTTCCCATAATACCTACCCTGTGCTTGGCACTGTGGTAAGTGCTTTAAAGTAGTATATTATCTGATCCTCATAACAACCCTGGGGGGTAGGTACTATCATCATCTCCATTTTACAGATGAGGAAACTGAGGGAAATAAGGTTAAGTGACTAGCCTAGAGTCACACAGCCAGTAAGGGGTCTCCCTCAGTCCAGGCCCAGCACTCTTTCTGCTGCATCACCTAGCGACCCTTATTATTAAAGATATGGCAATAATAGTTCAACCTGAAATAGATAAGGAGAGAATGAGGAAACACAAAGCTACCCTTCGAAATGCACAAGTCACAATGACTCTATGAATTAAGTCCCAGAGTAATAAAGGGCTGGAAAATGGCCTGCTAAGTCAATTGTCCTTGAAAAATCATGGAAAAGGAGACACGGGCAGGGGGGTTGGTGACTAGGCAAATGCCTCCATTTTCAGAAAAAGGGACTAAGAGAATTCTGCAAGCTCTAGGCTGGGCTGAATTTGACTTCAGTTCCTAGAAAAAGTCTATATAATGCATTATTAAAGCCTGGTTTGTGGGCATTTTAAAAGGGAATTGGTGATCACTAAAAGCTTGGCTTCATCAAGAACAAGTCAGATTGATTTCATTTTCTTTCTTTTTTCTTTTTTGGCAGTGTTACCAGACTACTGGATCAGGGGAATGCCAAAAACATCATACTCCTGATTTTCTATAAAATACTTGACAAAATTTCTCCTACTCTCCTTGCAGGCAAGATAGAAGCATGAGAGAGAAAGCAGTAGAGGAAAATAGATGCAGTTAAACAGATTTGGGTGGAATGACTGAATTTAAAGGTAATTTGTTGATGGACCAGCAGGAGAGGGGAACCTGGGGCCTCAAGAACACTCTAGGTCCTCAGGTGCGGACCTTTGACCAAACAACCTTGAAGTTTGGATACAGTCAAAGGGCCACACTTGAGGACCTGGAGTGCCACATGCAGCCTCGAGGCTGCAAGTTTCCCACCCCTGGACCAGTCCCACCTTAAAGGGTGATCTCTAGTGGAATTGCCTAGGAATCTGTCCATGACGTTCATTGCTTTCACTGCTCCAAAAATGATGGAATGTTTTATCAGCTTTGTAGATGATACAGAGCTGGGACCTAACCCACTATATGGTAGAGTCAGAATTCAAAATATCTCCATGAGCTTAAAGAATGAGCCAAATTTAATAGAGATAAATGTCAAGTTGTTTACTTGGGTTCAAAAAATAAATGTCATAAGTAAGAAGTGGGAAAGGCATTACTAAGCAACAGTTCACAAGGACAAGAATTGGCAGATTTAGTAGGCTACTGCATAAACTTCATATAGGAGTCAGGGCAGCTAGATAGTGTAGTGGACAGAGTGCTGGGCCTGGAGTCAAGAAGACCAGAGTTCAAATCCAGCCCCAGATACTTAAATAGCTGTGTGACCTGGTACACGTCACTTGAACTCGGTTTGCCTCAGTTTGCTCATCTATAAAATGAGCTGGACTGGAAAACCACTCCAGTATGTCTGCCAAGAAAACCCCAAATGTGGGTCACAGTCAGGCATGACTGAAAAATGATTTGACAACGACAACAAAAATAGGAATCAAAGGTATAAATGAATCAAAAAATTAATGTGATCTTAAAATTGCATTAAGACAAGCATGGTGTGCAAGACTATAGAAAGGAGTTACTTCTCCGGCCATTTTTTGCCCTACTCCTTACCTAGCGGACACTGTCTAGGTCAAATGAGACCTGGGAAAAACCTTAGCTTAAAAAGAACAAAGTCTCCCCCTGCATCCTGGGCCATCTCCAGTTGTCCTGATATCTATCTATCTATCTATCTATCTATCTATCTATCTATCTATCTATCTATCTATCTATCTATGTATACATATACACATATAGATATAGATATAAATTTATATATACACATATACATGTACATACATATATACATATACATGATGCATACATGTATGCATATATACATATACATTTATATGTATGTATGTGTGTGTGTGTGTGTATGTATGCATGTATATATATTACACAGCCTCCCCTCACTTAAATCAAATTAACCTGTAAGTCATGGCATCACCTCCCTGATGTCATGGTCATCTTCCAGAACGAAGGACAAACAGCTGGATATTGAGTTCACTTCCAGGAATGGCATTTGAGAAGGGCACCAACATAATAGAAGACACCAGAGGAGGAGGAGGAGGAGGAGAAGGACCAAAGAAAGAGAAGAGGACTAGAGTTCTGGCCATATTAATGTATCAATTGGAGCAACCGGAGAGGTTTAGCGTAGAGAAAGGAAAGCATGAGGAAGGATGAGACATAATCCCTTCTCTCTAGTATTTGAAGAGCAGGAAGGAAGGAAAAAGAAGGAAAGAAATAAGCATTTATTAAGTGCCTACTATATGCATGACTCTGTGTGAGTGTGCCTTACAAATATTATCTCATTTGAGACTCACAACAACCCTATTATAATTCTCATTTTACAGCTGAAAAAAATGGAGGCAGAGGTTAAGCTACTTCACCAGGATCCTGTAGTTAATTAGTGCCTGAGGTCAAATTTCAACTCAGGTCTTCTGACTCCAAGCCCAGTGCTCTATCCACTGCACTGCCTAGAGGTCCATAGCATAGAAGAGTGATTGTATTTGTTCTGCTCTGCTCCATTTGGACAGAACTAAAAAAAAAAATGAAACCTATAGAAAGGTAGATTTGGGATTGATATTAGGAAAAAAATCTCTAACAAGTAAAATTGTCCAAGAATGGAATAGACCACCTCAGGAGGATGTGGATTTGCCTTTGCTTGAGGTCTTAAAGCAATATGACCGCTTATTTGGTATATTATAGAGGAAATATTGTTAATCTACGGGTAGAAGTAGATGCCCTCTGAGTTTCCTTTCAGCTCTGAAATTCTGTGATTCTAGGTTTAGATGAGGATAATTTCCTGAAAGATATCAATTTTGTGTAGGTTTCCTGAGGATGGAGGAGGGAGATGGTCTAGTGGAGAAACATGTGGTTGGTATCACCACCAACTCAGTGGTCACGTGTCTCCTGGCACCACCTTGAGCTATTCCTAATAAAGGAAGCGCTAATAGAGACCAGGAGCTTTCAGAGGCTCTTAGAAAGAACTTGTCCCCAAATGCCAGAGTTCAAAAGATGCATAGAATGTGTCAAATTGGAATCTTTTTGTATGCACTTAAACTAGGATTCTTGAGCCCCTTCCTAATTTGAGACTCTGTTGCCTTGTTTTACCCCTCTGGGACCTACCATTGACACATTACCAACCTGCCCTTCTGTTAATGGTCACAATCTCTGTCTCCAGACCCTGTCTGCTGGCTACCTCCAGTTAGCCAATGGGCCACAATGAATGCCTCTCCTGAGTCCAGGTACCTAGGTGTTGTAGGAGCATCTCTCCAAGGGATGCTCGACTGGGCAGGTTCTGCAGCTGAGCCGCCTCCATGCTTTCTTTCCCATGCCCCTTGCTATACTCACTGTAGCTCCTACCAAGGTCTCCGGTTATTCCTGTTATCACCTCCACAAGGGGGAGTTCTAAGGCACCTTCTTCCCTTCTCCCATGGGACAGGCTTTGGTCAAACCAAGGCATCTTTGCTTTAGGGCATTTCTGAGGACAACATCAACCAATGGAAGAATCCCATTGGTGGGAACCACTACACCAAAGAAATCACTAGAGGAAGTGTGAGGATTATTGAAGGGACTGGTTTATCCATGATAGACCATCTGATCCTGTCCCTGACTTCTGGGAGCGTAGGCCCCATGGCAGGGCCAACTGAAACCTTAGATCAAAACTATGTCTGCAAACAAAAAGAGCAGAAATGGCCACATGCTGAAGGCCAAGAAGGATAATCTTCCCTGCATCAGTCACGCTCTTAGTGGGGAGGGGAGAGGAGCAGATTATCAAACTGGTCCTGGAAAATAATGCAGTTCCTGCCCCCAGGAAAGGGCAAACAGCTCAACTCTGGTGCCTTGTCCTCCCTATCCCAGTTTGTGGCAGTCAGGGCTCATCTGGGTGAGGGCGGGCACACACACAGACCACACGCTTTGGTCAACATCCCCAAACAGCCAGGGATCCTGCATGAGTTTCCCAAAGATTTTCCCTGATTTAGACCCAGATAGGCTCAAGGGTCTGCTACCTGATGGACAGGAAGAAGTTTGTTCTGCCCAGCTACAGAAGGCCCATCTCCTAAGATGCTTCTGGGTCCTTTCTGTCGGCAGCGCAGGGGCCGCAGCTTGGAGAGGTGCCAGAGTGTTAGCATTCTCCCAGCGTCTCAGCCATTCCCCTGTGCCCCTGTCAGCGTCATAAATGCTGCTGCTGGCGGCTGAGGGTGATGACAAATGGATTGCATACACATGCTGCCGGGCAGGGGAGACTGGGGTGTAGCTGGTTGCAGATATCATTGCTGGGTGAAGCCCAGCTGAGAGAATCACAGGCCTCAAGGGTTGGGGGGAGGGGCGGATGCCCAACACAGGGAGTGCCACTCCTTTGGGGAGACTGAGCAGGGAGATTTGCCTTCCCCCATCTCCCTCTCTTCATTGCCTTTGCTCAGCTAATATCCATTCTGTAGCATGGATTGGGACCCGGAGACTCTGGGAGTAATTCTGCTTTGCTCTCTACTCCTGTCAATAAGCCTCATTCTCCGACAGCTGGCACAGAGCCACAGAATATGAGAAAGGGACCTTAGGGTTCGAACCCTCATTTTACAGATTTGTAAAACTAAGGCCTCAAGAGGAGAAGGGGCTTACTCAAGGTCACAGAAGGTTAGCAGCAGAACCAGAATTAAAAGCCTCATATCCAGAGCCCCACTAAGGGGGTCTCAGGCCCTTCAAAGCTGCGAGACCATGGCCTTGGGAGACTGAAGGAAACAGGATGTCTGATCATCCCCTTTTCTCTGGACTCTCTGGTCAGTACCACTCCTTAAACACACACACACACACACACACACACACACACACACACACACACACACACACACAAAAGATTCCATTTGAAAATCAGAGGGGCAGAGTGCACAGAATTTAGGACTTGGAGTCTGGACGACAAGGATTTGAATCCCACCTCCAACGCCCCTTTCCATCACACCTGCTGTGGTTAGCTTAAGGTCTTTCCCCTGCAGTGAAAGCCTCCAGCATTTCAGAGGTCAGACTGGTTTGCTGCTCAATTAATTAATTGGAGCCTGTGCTAATGATAACAGTCATAACAGCAACAACAATAATAAAAATTAGCATTTATTTAGCACTTTAAGGTTAGCAAAACACCGTACATGTCGCTATCTCATTCGCTCCTTACAACAACTCTGAGAGGTAGGTGCTATTATCGTTTTCATTTTACAGATGAGGCTCAAATGTTAAATAACTTGCCCAGGTTAATACTTAGTAAATGTCTGAGGCACACTTTGAACTCAGGTCTTCCTGACTCGGAGTCCAGGTCTCTTACCCACTTATCAAGCTGAAGGCCCAGATTAGAGCTGGGTAATGGCTCCTACTGAAGATACAATTCAAAGTTCATCCAGGGCTTGTAGGTAGACACAGGATGGAGAATGTCCGCCACTTTCATGTGTTAACAGTGTGATAAAAATATCCTAAGATGTTATAGGCTCTTAGGCCACATTTGGAGGTGTCTCTGAGTGTCCAGAACTAGGGAAGTGAAGGTTCTACTGCCCTTGTCCCTTGTCAGACCACATCTGCGTCATCATCTTCGGTTCTGGGTGCCACATTTTATGAAAGACACTGATAAGCTAGAGAACATTGGGAAGGTGACCAGGGTGGAGAGAGGACTTGAAAACATACCACATGATGGTGGGTCGGCTGAAGTAACCAGGGGTGTTGAGTTGAAGATAGAGATGGAACTTTACTATGAGAAAAGAGAAGACTCGGGGGTAGGGAGGACACGATAGCTGCTTTCAAGTATCTGACTGGCCGTCTTGTGTAAGGAGAAATGAAACCATTCCTGCTTGGCCCAAGAGCACAGGTCCAGGAGTGATGAAGGGAAGTTACAGAGAGGCTGATTTCTGTTTGACATCAGGAAAAACTTCCTCATAATTAGAGCGGCTGAGAAATGGGGTGGATTATATCAGGATATCAGGAGGTGATGGGTCCCATCCTTCCGCCCAACTCTGCAATAGAGGTCTTCTGTCAAGGGCTCGAGGGTCATTGGAGGAGGAGGTTGTAGAAGGGATTCTGGGTCCAGGTCCCAGAAGGCCTATGAGGTTCCTCCCAGATTCTGGGATTCTGGGATGTCTGAAGGATAATGCCTTAAATTAACAGTGGTAGTGAATGGAGTTGGGGGGAGTGTGGTGGGGAAGGCAGTCATTATATTTGGAAGAAGCCCAAATTATAATTGCCAAAGAAAACTATTCCCCCTTACTTGTACAAGTTACTGTTTAGCCTAGAATGTTGATGGAAACCTCTTCCTCCCCAGTGGTGGCTCCCGGAATGCCAAGACAAGGAAAATTTAGAGCATCACTCTCAATGAGGGAGGCAGGTAGGTGGTTCTGTGGATCAAATACTAGATTTGGAGTCTGGAAAGAAAGAGTTCAAATCCTGATACAGATGCCGCCCAGCTGTATGACTCTGAGCAAGTCAGTTAATCTGGTTGAGCTCTAGTTTCTTTGCTTATAAATTGGGATAGTAATAGCCCCTCCCTCTCAAGATTGTTGTGAGGATTAAATGAAATAGCATATACAAAGCTTTGTGAACTTTAGAGCGCTATATAAATGCTAGCAAGAATAATAATAATAATTATATTATCATAAGGGTAGAATTTAGTGAGGTTAAGGCTTGTTCTCTTCAACAGCTGTCATCCCCAGCAATATGAACCACTCAGAACAATTCCCTGGCTCCTTCCTAATGCCCCCAGATGAGCACAGACTAACGAAATCTTTTCCCAGGAGTCTCTGCTCTCCCTAGGACACACAGACTGTACCTTGTCCCTGAATCAATCCCAGCGGAAGCAGATCTCAAGTGAGGCACACGCAAACAGGATAAAAAAAATAAGCAAAATCCCAAAATGCTTCCAGAAGAGAATTTCCCGATGCTACTCACCTTCTCATGCCTGAGAAGCCAGAATCTGTTGCCATAACTTGGGACAAGCAGCCAGATTCAGATCACCATCATCAGACACATCCTTGACACTGGTTCTCATAGGCTAGACTCGCCCTTCAAAACAGGGTGAGGACTAGCAGATGAGATGTCCCAGCTGAAGTACTGCTGCTAGTATTACCCTTCTGGTGTGCTTTTGGCACTAAGCTTTCTTTGTTCTGGTATGTTTGTAGGTCCTCCCAGCTGATCACCTCCATCTGTTGGCACTGAATAACTGAGCTGACTGTATTTGGTAAACCAATAGCAAGTCAATGGAAATCCCTGGAAAGGAGTACTCTTAAGTTCTAGGCTCTAAAATTTTAGGTCCCTAAGAGGGAAAAGCATTCAATTTACTTAGATTCCCCCACAATTTCCTATATTTGAGACACGTACCATTCAACATGCATAAATTTTTTCCTCTCCCTTGGTGACTAAGTTCAAAGAAATCCTTTACAGGATTCTCCTGTCAAGAGAAATCCCTATTAGTCAATATGGATTCAAGATTCCCCATAATTTCCTATATTTGAGACCTGTAACACACACACACACACACACACACACACACACACACACACACACACACACACAAATATTCCCTTCCCTTGGCAACCAGGTTCAAATAAACCCTTTGCAGGATTCTCCTGTTAAGAGAAAGCCCTATTGGTCAATGAAGATTCAAGGGAAAACATATCAAGGAAGTATAGTGTTACTGACCTCTCTCTGCCCCAACAAGG
>CM053622.1:750756401-750831418 GCA_028646595.1 Phalanger gymnotis
ACACACACACACACACACACACACACACACACACACACACACACACACACACAAATATTCCCTTCCCTTGGCAACCAGGTTCAAATAAACCCTTTGCAGGATTCTCCTGTTAAGAGAAAGCCCTATTGGTCAATGAAGATTCAAGGGAAAACATATCAAGGAAGTATAGTGTTACTGACCTCTCTCTGCCCCAACAAGGAACAAAATCATTGGGACTGAGCTTGTATAATGCCCTTAGTGGACTAGGTGCTCCATCATGCAGTAGCAGGAACCTGACACATGCTAAAGAGGACCATAGATGGAACTTTGCCATGGGAAAAGTTGGCGCTCTGTGGTACAGTAGTGAACATTCCAAGCATGGCTTCTGGAGTGATAGGATACCTTTGGGTAAACTAAGGGGAATGAGGGGTTGGGTAAGGAGAGGGATGTCACTGCACAACCTGTTTCATTCAATACTTGATTGGCCTGGAGGTAATGGTTGGAACATAGATAGAAGAGGCTACATCGTGAGTAATCGGGACGTTTGTGTCCATTGTCCTTTAGATATGATCTCTTTCTTTTCCACTGCTACTTCACTAATACATGAAACCCAAGAGCCAGACTGTTGAAGCCATCCAAGTTTAGGTACATGTCTCCTTGTCTAATTGGAATCTCCCCCATCCTATATCCCATAGTCTCTGTGCATTGAGAAATTACAATTAGCTAATCTGATAAACTTGAGCTAGTGGGAGAGGGCTTTGATTATTATTATCAATAAAAATAATAATAGCTGACATTGACAAGGTACTTTAAGATTTGCAAACTACTATATAAAGCAGAATCTAATTTGATCCTCAAGGTAATTCTATAAGGTAGACACTACTATTGACCTCGTCTTACAGACGAGAAAGCTGAGACTCGGAAAGTATCACAAAGCTAGAAAATGCTTGGGATGGGGTTGGGGGTCTGGACCCAAATCTTCTTGATTCTAAGGCCAGTACAGATATCTCCTGCCTTTAAGGAATACATCTACATCTTCAAAAGGTCTTCTGGAGACAGTGCCTTTGTTATTTCACAGGTGTGATTCTAATGGCAAGAACCGAGTACCCATCACAGCAAGTGGTACAAATGGCATTTGGGGGCAGACTGTGCCTCGCTCATCACACCACAAAGGCAGCTTTGGAGGTGAGCAGGTTGGAGGTGGCTATTGCCTCTCCTGTCCCCTCTGAAGTCATAGACAAGCGCTGAGGATCACTTTATGCCCTTGATGAAATGCCATGTCCTGTAGCCCTGAGAAAGGAAAAGAAGAATGGCCCATAGAAGCCACCAGGCAGGCATTCAGAATAGCTCTTGCCTCCTCCTCCCTGAAAACTGTCCAGTTGAGCCTTATTTATAAGAAAGTCATTAGGCCGTTGAAAGATCTTGGCACACAGCTGTTATTTATTATAGCATCCATCCGCTAGTTAGAGTATAGGGACTGGGCTGTATTTTCACGCTGGCGGTAGAGATAAGAAAAGTTCTTGCAGGGTCTTCAGAGATCGCTTGTGTCTCCTGCCACCCAGATGCCACTCTTAATGAGATGAGGGGAAGGAGGAAAAAGATGGCTCTCTCAAAGTCTCAGCATCCTCCAGCTGTCATCTGTTTTTAAACACTGTTAAAGAGTCCAATTGAAAATCCAGGATAAATAATAGGAAACCCCATTCAGGGAAGCCTAGTTCGAAGCAGCGAGATGGAAATATAAAAAGGCCCCTCTGCTCCCCAGTTCCCATGACCAGCCTAGCACTTAGGGCTCTTCACAGTTGACTGCCACCCCACTTCTCTCCAGTTTTACCTGGCTCTGCTTTCCTTTCAACACTCCATAACACCTTCTCCAAATCCATCCAACCTTCAAAGTCTGGGTCAAGTTCAGTTTTCTCCAAGAATCCTCCCAAGCCCATATTCATCTCTCCCTACAGGAGAATTTACTGACTATATCACTCGCAGATGTGGCCTTGTATGGCAAGTTTTCTTTTCAAAGGATGATTTCTCATCTTTACCAGTATGTTAAGCCGAAGAGGGTACACCTCATGTCTCACCTTCCATGGCTCCCTATGGTCTCCAGGATAAAATGAAAACTCTTCATCTTGGCATTTATCTGACACAACCTACCTCTATAGATTATTTCATATTGTTCTCCTGCCCACTGCCTACGTTCTGGCCAAACTGAATGTCTAACTGTTCCCTAAGCTTGGTAGTCCACCTCCCTCTGCCTTTGGAGACTCAGTGCTACTCCATATCTAGAATGTACTCTCTATCCCTCAGAATCTTTCTCTTCCTTCAAAGTTTAGCTCCTCCATGAAGCCTTCCCTGATCCAATTTATCACAGCTTTCTCCCTATGTAAATTAACTTGTGCTTACTAATCTTTGTAGTGTTGTGTAATGTAACTGATTTTTTTTCACATCCTGTCCCCTCCTCACTTCCCACCCCCAAGTAAACAGTTGAACTCACTAGATACTTGGTTGACTGATAGAGACTTTTTGACCACGCAAGGCTCTTAATAAATGCTTATTGACTGACTGACCAATCATAGATGAGACACCAGTCTTAGAGATAGGAGGGATTGGCTACTTGTATAGAGTAAGGAAAAAGGAAGATTAGCAAGGTGTCTCCTCCCCAGCCTTTTTTTCTCTTTTGCAGAATCAGTGAACTACAAGACCTGAGTTAGCAGGGACCTCAGAAGCAACCTAGCGCACCCTGTTCCTGAACAAGAACTCACTCCATAATATCCCAACGAGGGATCATCCAGCTTCTGCAGCAGGACTTCCACTGCCGGAGAGCCCACTACCTCCTGAGGCAGCTCGTTGCACTTTTGCTGTTGCTGTTCATTCATTTCAGTTGTGTCTGACTCTTCACGACCCCTTTTGGGGCTTTCTTGGCAGAAATACTGGAGTGGTTTGCCATTTCCTTTTCAAGCTCATTTTACAGAAGAGGAAACTGAGGCAAACAAGGTGAAGTGATTTACCCAGGGTCATATGGCTGGTAAGTGTCTGAGGCCAGATTTGAACTCAGAACAGTCTTTCAGACTCCAGGCTCAGAACTCTACCCACTGGGCCACCTAGCTGCCCCATCACATTTTAGGTGGCTTGAATTGTCAGGAGCTGTGCCATCCCATTATGCATCTCTACAATATCCTACCCATAGCTCCCAGTTCTGCCCTCTGGGGCCAAGCAGAACAAGACCAATCTCCTTTCCTCGTGTCAGTCTTCCAAATACTTGAGGGTAACTATCAAACCTCCCTGTTATCTATTCTCCAGGCTAAATTGCCTGGCTCTTTCAAAGAATCCTCCTATGCCCTGGATGTATAGCTACCTACTGGTCCTCTACTCTAGTTTATTAATTATATTCCCTCCCTCATCTATGCTCATTTTTTGCTGCCCCAACCCCACCCCCCAAGTCTCCAAATTTGGAGGTAGGGGGAGTTGTATCTCCTGCCCAAATTTTGGACACCCCACTCCCAAGTGAGGTTCAGGTATACCATGCCCCTCAAACAAGTTAAGCCTTTTAAAAAAGACGCTTGCCTATCTTCCTCAGAGTATCACATCTTCAGCCTGGTCACATCCTTCAGTATCTCCATCCTGAGAATCTTCCTCTGGCTTTGTTCACCCTCCCGCCAGCTGCTGAGCTGCTGACCTACAACCAAGATATTAACTAGGTGACTTCCTGGCCACACTAGTTACTTAGGGAGTAGCCTGCCAAGACTGCTCACCATGGGGGCTCTTCATAGCCATCACAGAAGCAAAAGTCACCGCTGCTGCTGCAGATGCTGGACACTGTCCGAGCTCTGGCTGCTGACCCCAAAGTGCAAAATACAATTTTCTTTAATAATACTTTCTCATCTACTAGCATGTCCTCAGTCCATCAACTGCCTACCTTCAAACTCAAAATTCATTTCAGCTTCTTCTCCCAACCCAGGAGCCTAGTTACTTAATTCTGTAGCACAAAGAAAACCTAATTTAACAATATTGAAGCATGGCTGTGGCATCCTTGTCGAGGGGCCAAATCTGAGCAAAGCCCTGCCTGACTCCATGCAGCAGAAGCAGCACTGCTGGCTGTCTCTTTCCCTCCCCTTTCCAGAGGACAAGAAACGATTTTTATTTTTTTTCCCTATATTTATTTCCCTTTGTTATTGTAATTTACCTCTATTTATTTGTTCTTTATTACAAACCTCAGAAATCCAGTTACGCCAAAATCCTTTAGCCAGAACCCTACCTGGAGGACACTGGGGATAAGAGACCTTACTTTGGGTTTCTAAGGCAGGTAACCTTAGCTAGAGCCCAGACTCAGGATAAGAAACCAGAAAGGTATGGCATGGATGGATGCATTCCCCTAAGGAATAGAGGCAAAGGCAGCCCCCAAGAACAGAGGATAGGGACCATAGAGACAACTAGTCAAATACAATCATTGTACCAGTGAGGAAACTGAGGCCTAGATACATACCTGAGATCACACAGGTAGATCACACAGGTGCTAGAAATAGAACAGGGGGCTTCCAGCCCAGAGCCTTTGACTCTAAATCCAGTGTTCTTTGAACCGAAATATCATGACCGCATGGGCCTCTTCTCCAGCTCTGGGTCAGTCCCATGGAGCAGAGTGATTTGGGACAGCTAGAAGTATGGCGGGGTGAGGAAATCATGGTGCATCAGATATAGAAACAGAGATCAGGGTTCGAAGGGATCTTAGATGACATCTAGTCTGTCCCCTTCATTTTTCTAATGAGGAAAAAGTGAGGTGACTTGCCTAAGGTCACATGGATCATTCTTAGTAACAGTGAGTAATTAATAGCCAGCATCTATTTAACTCTTTAAGTTTGGCAAAGCACTTCACATATATTTCATTTAATCCTCAAAACAAACCTGCCAAGCAGATATTATCAGTATAATTATCCCCATTTTACAGATGAGGAAGTCGAGAGATTAAGATTTGCAAAGCTAATCCTTCTTGAGAGAGGATTTGGACTCAGTTCTGATGAGCAAAGATGGGATTCTGAATCCAAACAAAAGGCTCTTTCCTCTGGGTACCACTGACACTCCATGGAAGGCTCAACTTTGAGTCACCCCATAGTCTACTTTTTAGCAAGTGAGCCATTTCATGGATGAAAAACTGGAGACACAGAAAAGTTAAGTGATTTCCTTCCACATCACATAGCATAAGGGCAGAGTGCCCATGGTAAAGGCTGACCTTTCCCTCCCAATTTAAAATGTACTCCTCAGGTTTCCAAGGACCCTTGCCTAGTACAGCCCATGCCAGAAGGGCATCCAGGAGTCATCTTTCGGCCTTGGCACTAAGACACCAGGCACCGCCTTCCAAGCTCCCAGAATACAGGCCCTGCTTCCTTTCTTTAATTAAGAGAGGAAAAACCATCAGAGATTTCAATTTGATTTCCCCAACATTTGGCAGACTTATTGATCTTGTTATGAACTAAGGAATGAAAAAAAAATTTTAATCTGCTGATGGTGGATTTGAATTTCATATTAAGTGGGTTTGTTAATTTGCAGACTATTCCTACCAAAGGAATACAGGAAATGCGCAAAAGAAAAGATGCTGCAACTGGAGGCAGAACAATTCTGTTCAAGTCTCAGCTCTAACAATGTCTGAGTAATCTTGGGCAAGGCATGTTCCTCCTCTGAGCCTCAGTTTTCTCATCTATGAAATAGGAGTGATATGGTTGGTACTCTCTACTACACCGGTGGTACTTGCATCTGTTATCTTTAATAGCAAACACGAAAATGACCATCTACTTCCATCCTCTTATTTTCCAGAGGAGAGAGGCCCAGAGAGATTAATTAATTACCTAAAACCTCAGAGGAAGTCAGCACTGGAGAGGAGATTATGACCTCATGTCCTTCTAGAACCAGGGCTCTTTCTACTTTTCTATGACGTCTATTCAAACTCATGCCAGGAGGCAAATCCGACAGCCTCACCTAATAACTTCAGTGGTCTGACCCACCAGACCCATAGGAAACCTTTCCTCACTTCCATAGACATTTCCTGAGAGCTTAGTCTATAAATACAGGGCTAGGCCCTGTGAAGGGTCACTGTGAAGGAAACTGACTTCTTTCTCTCAAGGAAGGAAGGAAACCCCTTCAGCTTTCTTTAAATTTCATAATGGTTTATTTTGTTTCCTGGTTTCAAAATGGTTAGAAGGAATCACAAGTTTGGGGACTGACAATTCAGCAAAGATCATTCATGCGTTCATGCAATCTATTGCCCTGTGGCTCCACTCAGAATTCCTATGATTGAGTTCTGGGCTGCCCAGGCCAAAGCTCCAGGACTTATCTACCATGTTATAGACCAGGTGCGATCTCATTAGTGCTTAATCAAATCACACATCCTTCCCATCTTCCTGTTTATGTCAGGCATTGTTCGAGTTCTGGAGTTGAAAACAACAAAATGTCAAATGATCTGGGCATTTGAGAAGATGGTAATGGTGAGCTATCCCTTCCCCCCATTAAACTGTGAGCCCCCTGAGGGCAGGGGCTGTTTTTTGCCTTTCTTTGCATCTCCAGTGCTTAACACAATGCATGGCACATGGTACTTAACAAATGCTAGTTCACTGACTTTGAAATAAGTCTCTAGGCTAGGACTCAGTGGACCAGCATGGGGGGGACACTGCCCCAAGAAAACCCGGTAAGCCCAAAACAAAAATGATAGTCATACCCGTGGTTCCCGGCATCCTCGTGCTCCATCAGTGGGGAAGGAAAATTCGGCATGTGGAATCAAGGCTCTCTGGGGATGATTCAGGAAGCTTTGTTTTCTTATTATCTCCTGCTCCCTGGGATGAGAATTACCACATGGACCCTCTTATCATTCTCCCTTGTTCCAGCCTCCAGAATAGGTGCTGGGCTTTATATCAGGGAAGATAACCAGATGACATGCCTATTTCATAGTACCCTCCCCACCTGTCCCTCCTTACCTCCTACCACCTAACTAGGCCATTTGAATTACAGGTTTCTGCTTCCTCGCACATACCCTTACCCCACTTTATCTTCATTGTTACAATCAAAGGCCTTCCCTCTACAGACATTAAGTTCCCTCCAACCTTTATTTATTTATTTTTTCAATTAATAAGCATTTATTTTCTCTTCCTTGCATTCTCCTTCCCCCACTGAGAAAAAAATCAAAACCAAAAACCAAACACTTGTAAAAACATACATAATTAGATAAAACAAATTCCTGCATTAGCAATGTAAAAATGTATGTCTCCTTATGCATCTTGTGTCTTCCATCTGTTACTTTACAATGGTTTTTTAAGAATGGTCTTAGGTAAAGACACACCCATCTGTCAAGTGCTGGAAGGGACCTTAAAAATCACGTTATAACTAGGCATTCTTTGCAGGTATTGGTTGGATAAGGCGATCACTGATATCCCTTTTTACATGAATTCTTTGATTCTGAATCCAACTCCCTCATTTTACAAATGAGAAAACTGAGCCTTAATGAGACTAAGGGGTAGGGAAACCAGCGCGGCCTTAAGGCCACACGTGACCAGAGGCGTATTGTTAGTAAGGATTTGAGGCAAGATTTGAACCCAGCTCTTTCTGATTCCACATCCATTATTGTATCTACTACTTGCCCAAGGTAGTAAGTAGCCAGGTCACGTTAAATAACGAAATCCAGTCCTTTGACTCCAAACCTAGTGTTTATTCTATCACCCAGCTCTGACAAAGGGTCATTCCACCTCTGTGGTGAACCCCTCCAGTTCCATTCAATTTAACAAGCATTTATGAAGCACTTTCTGTTTTCAGGAGACTAGGTATTTACTAACGTGCTGTGGCTACAGGCTCAGGTGGATTTCTCCAGTCCAGAGTGAAGCATCATGCCCTCCATAGCTTGCACAAGGAAGTACAAGCCCTGGCAGGCCTGGTCACCCATTGGCAATCCCCTTATCTTATCAGACTCCTTGGATTAAGCCCATTCATCTATTTGGAGACACAAAACCAGCAAACACAGTGACCAGGCCTAGAAACCACTGCAGGGTGTCTGTTTGGAAAGGCCCAGAAACAGTTTTAATAAATCTATTCAGCCAGGTCATGTCAATTAACAATTTTGCCAGGAACACCACCGCTGAGAAAGGGAGGAAAGCAAGTCTGAATCACTACAACAGAAACATAAATGTTATGAGAATGTGTGCAAGAAAGTGCTCCTATAGAAACCTTGCAAGGCAGGGTAGAGCAGAGATCATGACCTCATTTTACAGATGTTTAAACTGAGGACCAGAGAAGTTTAGCGATTTGCCTAAAGTCACTCAGCAAGCTAATGCTAGAGCTAGGGCTAGTCCTCCTGAGACTCAGTAACAGGCTCATTCCAGGACATCCAGGCTATACCTCTAGCCCAGAATCATTGCCTTTGTCTGCCAAAGGTATTGGACAGCTCTGGGTCTGGACATCTTAAGTAATGGATTCCTCTAGGCCTGGGCTATCATTCCTTGTTAGGAGGCTGTTTGGAATGGAGCCCAGTCCTTGGCCTTGAGCGAGAGCCCTGTGAAATACAGGATTTGAGGACAGTTTCTAGCACACTGTCCACATGAGAACAGGCCTAACAAAGCCAGAGACAGAAATCTGAGTGGAGGAGGGAGAGATATGATGAGAGAGAGAGAGAGAGAGAGAGAGAGAGAGAGAGAGAGAGAGAGAGAGAGAGACAAAGACTGGTAAAGTACACATCTATAGCCAAATGGGGAAGTTGGCCATATGTGCCTTTGTTCTCTTCCTCACTTCTGTCAGCCCCCTTCCCCCAGCTGCTGAGGTTCTCACTTTGCCCCCATCCCTTCCCTGGGCCATTCATTGGGCTGGTAGTACCTTACACCCCCCACTGAAACTGGCAGGGTCCTGTCGCTCCTCCCTCCCCCCACCACGTGTTCATTACTGGTTCAAAAGGGCTGTGCCAGCTTATCAGGATACCTGCCAAAGCAGGAATTCTTATTCTTGTTCATATCATATCATGGAAAGTATAATGAAGTCTATAGCCCCCTTCTCAGGACGATGTTTTTAAATGCATAAAATACATAGGATTACAAAGAAAGCCAATTATATTGAAAAATTATCAAAGTATTAACAAGAAACAAATTCACAGACCCTCTGAAATCTATTCACTGACCACTTGGGATCCATTGACCCTGGGATCTGTTGACTTTTGGATCCAATGACCCTGGATGAGAGCCCCAAGGGACCAAGAAGAAAAAGGTATGTCTCTGCTTCCCCATATGGATGCTCCATTTGGATATGAAGGATCTGGGCTTGGACCCTGGGGCTGCCCTGTCTTCATAGCCCACACCAGTCTTCTCTGTCTTAGTCTTCTGGGAGAATCACGCTCTCTGAACCAGGGGAGCCTCAGGCTCAGGGGGCTGAGG
Organism: Phalanger gymnotis; assembly: GCA_028646595.1. Classification (NCBI taxonomy): domain Eukaryota; kingdom Metazoa; phylum Chordata; class Mammalia; order Diprotodontia; family Phalangeridae; genus Phalanger; species Phalanger gymnotis. The sequence goes on from CM053622.1 coordinate 750,765,767, forward strand.
TTTTTCTTCACCCACAGAAACTCACATCCTGGCACAGAAGGTGTGGTTTCATCCTGGTCATCCAGATCCACACTAGTACTATTATGGAGCAGCCAAGTTCCCTTTGGAAGTGGAGATAAGAGTAGGAGAGCTTGAGACCATAACAGCCTGGAATAATTACAGCTATAGTACTTTAAGGTTTACAAAGAACTTCATATGCATTATTTCATTTGATCCTCATAACCAGGGATGAGGGGGTAGATGCTATCATCCCCATTTTATAGATAAGAATATCAAGGCTTGGGCAGTATAAGTGAGTGACTTGCTATGGATCACAGAGCACAGAAGCATGATTCCAATGGTTATCACTGACTCAAATCTAGCATTCAATCCACCCCGCTCTCAACCCTTAGAGCGTATTCCCTCAAGGCATGGTAATTGTTTTCCCATGAGTTCCAGTCCAATTTCCCACATTTATTAGCTCTGTGGCCCTGGGCTAGTCCTTTAATCTTTCTCAGCCTTAATCTTTGGTCGTCTGTAAAACAGAGATACTAATAATGAGAGGTAGCATTTATAAGGGCAGTTTAAGGTTTACAAAGTGCTTTACAAATTTTATCTCATTTATCCTCACAAAACCCAGGAAGTTAAGTGCTATTATAACTATCGTTCCCATTTTACAGATGAGGAAACTGAGCTTGCAGCCACCTAGCTGCTTCTGCTACATATAGGTTTATTTTTTGAATGAAATGAGGTACTGTATGGACAAGCATTTTTCAAATCTTAAAAAGCTATATTATTCTCCATTATTCTCCTTTCTGGTCCCTCAGGGAATCACATTCCTCTTCCCAGCCCTACTACCTCTCAATCTCAGAGAGCTTCTTGGAGGAAAAGGCAGCAAGGGAGGGCAATAGCTTTGCTTAGATAAGGGACCCTGATGACCTACTAGCTTCTTTATGATAACCCTACCCATGGTTTCCTGGGAGGAGTTGTCTAATTCTCTGCCTAGAAGAAGCTTTAGCTTTAATTAATTCCTTTAAATTAGCTGCCACTTCTTTCTTTTTTTTTCTTCCAAAGCTCAAATGAACTAAAGAAAAAATGCCTCTGAGTAGGCGTGAGAGAAGATATAAAAATGTGTTAGAACCTAGTGGGTTCTGTTGTTTCCTCCTGTAGCAGAAAATTGTGTTTCCTCTTGTAGCAGAAAATACACACACACACACACACACACACACACACACAAAATGTTATGAAAGCCAATTGTTGCTCTAAGTGGACTAGAGTGAAAGGATTGGGTCAAGGGAGTAATAGCAACAACTCCTGTTTCTAGAGTAGAGCATTTTCAGGTTTGCAAAGCACTTTCATCACAATAATCCTATGAGGCAGGTACTGTAGTAACAAATATTACTAGTCATGCAGTGAATAGAAATAGTTGTGGTATGCCAGAAAACTCAATAGATTGAAAGTTCTATGTCAGCCTCTTCTGCTTTATAGCTCATTCCCCTTGGGCAAATCACTGAATCTCTCCCAGCCTCAGTCAATACCATCTGAAAAACTGGGGATGGGGGCAGGGGAGGGTGAGGATTGGACTGAATGATCCATCCGGTCCTTTCCAGTGCTAAAATTCTACGACATTCTGGTCATACATCCTCTACTTGGAAATCCAACATAGTGAAGAACAAGATAAGGATTCATATTTAGATCTCATAGTCCAATGATCTTTCTATGTTAACTCTAGAATGGAAGCCAAGAGAGGACCTGAACTCCATGGGCCCTCTAGAGAACACCAGGTTCTACCTTTCAGCAAGTCTGCACCAAACTGAATCCATCAGCTTGGACTCTTTCCTCCTCTAGAAGAATTTTCAAGCAGGCAACTCCTCAAGGGACCCAATTGTCCTATTCTGAAATTGGAAGTCATTGAATCAATAAATTATTCCTGCTGCACTTAAAGTAAATGGTGAGAGACAACTGCCTGACATCTTTAACCAGGTGAAAGTATGCCTTGCTCAACCACTTAATCAAAACTTCAGACTAATTATAAAAAGTCCTTGAAAGCCATTATATAAACTCAAATGATATTGGTAGGAAGTTTTCACTGATGGGTTGAGGGACTTGGTCACACCTTGGGAGGTTTCATTTAAACATGAGTTGGTTCAGAACTCATAAGATTTGGAGCAAGTGGCAAGTCAGGTGAGAGTATTCCATCCAGATCCCTGAAGGAATCACTTGGGAGTCTGGGAGAGCAAGTGGGCTTCCCACCACCACCACCACCACCACCACCTGGGTCAGAGGTTTGGGGCTTTCCCATTGGTATCCAGTAGGATCCTTGGACATTAATGGCTGGCATCAATCATTGGGAGACAAGAACAGACTAATCTCAATTAGGAAAGGCAGATCCAAAGCTCTACAAGGAGCCTCATATAAAAATTACACCATACCTAAGGGGGATTTCAGCAGTATCCAACAAATGAGAGAAAAGATCTTCCAGCAACTAAGAGCTGTGAGTTACTCCTTGACATATGCATCCTCTAAGCTCGAGCCTATTTTCTCTGGACCCCACACATACGTGTGGGAAAGTACATTAGAGACTTTTGGAAGAATGTTTTGTACCAGCTAAACCACTGTAGTAAATGATCATTTCTAATTATGTCTGACTGGATAATTGATACTAATTGATAACTGTGTGGAGAAAGTACATCAGTGGGGGTACATGAGCTATACAATTATAAAGATGACCCTCAATGTCTCAGGGCTAACCTGAGAGCCCTATGGGGATACAGTTAGCCCCACTGGGCACCCGGCTCATTAGCGATAGCAGAAGTTGGGATAGTGGTTTCAGGACACGTGCTGGACCTAAGGAATCTTAACGAATGTCTCAAAGCTTACTTGTGCTGTCTTTTAGAGTTCTTTTTGCTGTTCTTTCAGCCTTCTTGTTCTCGAGGTAGGGGAGGGGGAGGAAGCATGCACAGCAGGGATCAGTGGCCTTTCATTGAGAATGAGAATACTCAGACACAATCCATGGTGACCTGCCCTGCCATATAGATTTGAGATGATACAGATATGATTTCAAAATCCCTATTAAACCCTTCTCACAATAGAGAGGTAGGAAACTACTCAGGAAGAAGACTGTGTATTTTCTCAGATGTGCTCATTGTATTGGATGTTTCTGCTTACTTATTAATCCAATCTGGTTTGGGGCAAAGTTTTTATTCCTCCCAGAATCCTGTAATGTAAAGACAAAATGCATCAATTGAGCACTTTTTTAAATAAAAAAAAATCTTTTGTCCATGAATAGCTGTAACCATCTCCCACCCTCACTTGAAGAGGTAGAGACCTCTGGGTGTGTAATGTATATTGTGTCAGATTGACAGGAAGGTTGTTTTGGATGAACTGATTTTTTTTTCTCTTTCTTTTAAAAACCATTGTCATTGATTAAAAATTAGCTACAAGAATAGTTTCTTGGGTAAGGAAGGGAGGATGTATTCAGATATTAAGGTGATGCAAAAAACAGCAATAATGAAAAGTATCAATAGAAATAGGGAGGGATAGGGAAGGAGTAGGGACTGGCCATACTACCTTGAATATATCTTCTTTAGCACTGACAGTGCTCTGCATGCAGTGGGTGCTCAATAAATATTTGCTAATTTTATTATATCACTAGTTCTGCTGATAGAAAGAGATTGTCAAGTTTGCCAGCAGCACCCAACAAGCATATCAGGCTTGGCATCCATGAAGGAGAGCCACTGGATTCTGGAGTCAACTGTGCTGGAGCCTGGGCCCTGCAAGCAGCAAGATATGATATAAGCCAGTTGGTTATCCACCTGATTTCCAACTCACGGAAGCAAAACCAGAAAAGGCATCCTATGGAGGAACCCAGGTGGATGATCAATGGAGGAAAGATCTTCCATGCCATGTTCAGAAACTACAATGAGGTCAAAGAAAGTGGGCATCGACAGTAGCAAGTCAATGTGGCAGAGTCAGAAGAGGAATAGGGAGCAGACTTTTCTTAATTTACAACCCAAAATCTGCTCTTGAAAAAACTCTGGATTAGCAGAGTTTAGGAGTGTTTAGGAGGGAGAATGGTAAGCACCAGGAGCCAGCAAGTGTTCACTAAGAACAAGTAACACCAAACTCAGCTCATTTCCTTTGGTGAAAGGGTTACTAGGCTGGATGATCAAGGGAAAGCCACAGAAATAAAGTATATCTGTACATCAGTAAGTTCCTGATGATATTTTTGTCAACAGAATAGAAAAATATAGGTTATGCTGATGGTATAATTGGATAGGTTTATAACTGGCTTAGTAGCTATACCCAAGGAGTATGAATGTTGTGTCTGATCTTTATGCAGAGAGTTCTCTAGCTATCCGAAGACCCTGGAATGGGCACACTCTCAAGCATTAGCAGAAAACATTCATGAGAAAGCTGCAAGCATTAAACTGAGGCTGAAAACATAAGACATATTTCATCACTGGCAAATTTCCCTGATATACATATATATATATGTATGTATACATATATATATGTATATACATTATATATATATATATATATAGAGAGAGAGAGAGAGAGAGAGAGAGAGAGAGAGAGAGAGAGAGAGAGAGGTTAGTGTCCAAGAAGAAGCATTATGACAGTCTTTTTGTGCCTTGCTCTGGCTAAACTTCGTTTAGAGTTGTATGGTTAGTTCTGGGCACCACGTTTTAAGGAGAACATTGATAAACTAGAAACAGCAACAGTAATAATAACTAGTATTTACATAGTTTTTTAAAGTTTACAAAGTGCTTTGCATATGTTATCTCATCTAGTGCTCACAACATTTTGCAGTAAGCGCTAATATTATCCTTGTTTTATAGTGAGGAAACTGAAGCAAACAGAGGCTAGCTGCTAGTGAACATCTGGAGCAGAATGTGAACCCATGACTCCATGCCCAACACTCTATCCACTTCATCACCTGGTTGTATTTTAGATCCACTGTATGATCATGGGACCTTAGAGCTAGAAGGCACCTTATGGGATGTCATCCAACACGGTCCAGACTTCTTTCTAAAATATCCCCTAAAAGTAGTCATCTTGCTCAAAGAACTCCAAAGAAAAGAGACTCACTGCTTCCAGTGGCAGCCCATTCTGTCTTTGGACAGCTCAAATTGGACAGATCAGGGGCGTATTTGAACCAAGAGCTTATTGTTAAATTTCTAGGGTGAGCATTTATACTTCAGAAATTGACAAATGCTACCATTTGGAGCTGGATTTATTATTTTGCTGATCATATGGATTTAAGAAAGTGATAAAGAAAATATTAATACTACATATTAAACTTAAAAGTATGTCCTATGTGCATTTCCCCCAATAGAGTTAGTTAAATATTGACCAGCACAACTCTGGCTATAATCCTTGGGAATCCATTTTTCCATACATTGAGCCGAAATCAACCTTTCCATAACTGTCCTACCATACTTCCTCATTCTACCCTCTGGGGCCAAACAAGTCAATCTACTCCATTTTTTCCCTGATTAAACACATAGCTTGTATTCCTCTAGGTCTTCTCTTCTCTGAGGAAAATACCTGTTCCCTTAACCAGTGCTGAAATGGAAGATCCAATGAGATATCAGAAGAGTTCTTCATAAACCTTAAAATGCTAAATAAATGTGAGCCATTGTTAGAATCTCAAAGTATTGAGACAGCTAGGTGGCACAGTGAGTAGAGCAGTGGCCTTGGAGTCAGGAGGACCCGAGTTCAAATCCAGTCTCAAACACTTGACACACTAGCTGTGTGACCTTGGGCAAGTCACTTAACCCCAATTGCCCTGCCTTCCACCTCCAAAATAAGAAAAAAAAATCTCAAAGTATTTACCTTCCTGACCACCCTCCTCTGTACTTTCCCCAACTTACCAATGTCCTTTCCATATGTGGCACCCAAAATGGAAGGCTTCTCATGTGACCTTGCTGGGATAGCAGGTATTAAGAAGCACAGTTACTTCCCTAGTCCTTTCTTCAGGTAGCTCTGATTGCATCAGGATTTTTTGGTGGCCGTGTCACATTGTCGGTGCCATTAAAGTCCCCAGAATTAAAGCTTCACTGTGCCTTCCCCATCTTGTATTTCAGAAGCTGATTTTTGGAATCCCAAGTGTGAAGCCTTACATCCATCCCTTTACAATTTTTTCTTACTCAATTTGGCCCATTGTTCTAGCTCATTGAGATCTTTTTAGAACCAAACTTTGTCACCCAATAATTTACCTGTTCCTCTAAATTTCATCTTTATCTGCAAATCTGACAAGCATGTCATTTATGCTTTCATCAAAGTCATTGATAAAAATGTTTAACACGATGTACATTCTTTAAAGGCAGATTTCAACTCAGTGCCAGGTTTTCCTAACGATCAGATAGAAGACAAGGACTGGACCTGGGATTTCATTGATATAGGAAACCCCCAGGTGAGGAAACTCCCCTTACAAAGGCAGGTTGGTACCTTCTCTGCAGTTTACACTCTTAGAGTAGGGATTCTTATTCTTTTTTCATTCATAGACACTCCTCCCCCCAAGTCTAATGAAGATAAGGAATCTTCAAAATAATGTTTTTAAATGCATAAAAATACATACAAGTATAAAGGAAACCAAAGGTTAGTGAAAATAAAGATGAAATCTTTTCCCCTCCAAGTTCACTGACCTTCTCTTAACCTAGAATCTAGGTTAAGAACTCCAGCCTTAGAGAGTTGCCTTAAGCACTGCCAGAAGTGGGACTTGAACCTGGGTCTTTCTAGCTTTGAGGCAGGCTCTTTGGTCACTACACCATAACTGTCAGAGGCATCCCAAAGTGCAGTGGGTTGTGCTGAATATATATATATATGTATAAAAATGAATATATATATTCATAACTGAACTCCTCAACAGAGAGATTCAAGAAGTTTGATTATCACTTTCTAGGGTGTAATAGAGGAGCTTTATGCATTGAAAATATGATTGATCCTTCAGGGGTCACTCGTCAGGAAGATAAGTTCAAATCTGGCCTCAGGCACTTACTATTTGTGTGACCCTGGGAAAGTCACTTAACCTTAGTCTGCCTCAGTTTTCTCATCTGTAAAATCTGTGATGATAAAATGTGATGTTTGTAAAGTGTTATATAAATACTTGCTATCATTTTTATTATCACGTATAGGTTAAATTAGACAGTCACTGACATAAAAGTTGGAAATTCTGTGATCCTGTGACATATAAGGTAAGTATGAGACCTTCTTTATCTTCTGTGGATCAAAGCCCACAAGCCCTAGGTTCAGGAGAAGACTGGCCCCAATCTTTCTTCTTAAGAGTCACATAGATCAGTGGGGTGGGGGTGGGGGGCATCTGGACATCAGTCATTCAAGCAATATAGGCCAGGCACTGTGTTAAGTTCTGGGAATACAAAGAAAATCAAGATAGTTCCTCCCTTGAGGAGCTCACAATCGCATGGGCAAGACAACATGTAAACAACTATGTACAACTAGACAGAATAAATTGGAGATAATCCTGGTGATATTACCTGCCACCTTCCTTTGTGGGAATCAGTATAATTCCACTTTAATCTGCATACTTAGAATTCTTCCAGAAGCATTTTTTTATCCCCACTTCAACATCAAATCTTTAAAGAACTTCCAAAGCTGATCAAAGATAAGCCAGGAATCTGCAGGGCCCTCCCCTGAACTCCTGTGTACATGGTATTTCTGACTCTCTGTTACCTGAGCTGACAAGAGAGAAGAGACTACAAGAGAAGAGATGACAAGAAGAGAGGAGAGGAGAGAGGAGAAGAGAGAAGAGAAAGATGAAAGAAAGAGGAGAGGAGAAGGAAGGGGAGAGAAAGAGGAGAGAAGAGAAAGAGAAGAGGAGGGAAAGAGAAGAGAAGAAAGAAAAAAGAGAGGAGAAAAGAGGAGACAGGAGAAGAGGAGAGGAGCTGGAAGGGTTGGAAAGGAAAAAGAAGGGGGAAGGGAGAGTAAAGGAGAGGTTAGCAGTTCTAGGAAATCTCCCTTAGGACCTGCAAAAAAAGAAATTGTTTTAAGAGTATTAGCTCCAGGAGCCCAAATACCCTGTAAGCACTTAAAGATATAGTGCCTTAAAAACAGTTTAGTGCCTCTTGTGAGCAGAATGTTAGGGACAAGGGAAAATATGAAGATAGCTAAGACATTATTCCCATCCTCAAAGAGCTGACACTCTTTGAGGGACAGGAAAAAAAAATGATCTATACACGTACACAATACACACAAGCAGTCCTAAACTATAACTATGTACTCATGTCCATACAGACTATAATAGCATAAGAGGGAAAGGTCTTCCCAGTTGGAATGGCTTTAATAACATCTGCCTGGGGGAGGCCACATCCCTTGAAAGAGGAAGGATTGTAAGAGCTGGTGATTGGGGGGTGGGGATGGAGGAGGGGAGAGATAGAATGTATTCTAGGCCTGAGTGATAGTGTGAGCCAAGGCACAGAGGTGAGAAAGTGTTAAATATGGCAGAGGAGGAGTAGCAGGAGTAAAGGTTGGAGGGGAGGAAGGCTCTAGGCTGCAGGAAGCCTTGAATTCAATGGCATCTGGAAATGGAGATGCCTCGAGCTGTGGTCCTCATCAGCAATGGTGCCCCTTCTTCTCCAGCTACTTAGAGGTGGAAGAGAGAGAGGGCTGGAGATGGCTCCCTGTTGAGTTCGAATTCTCCTCCTTTGAATTGAGTCACTGGAGAAAGGGACAGAGAAAGGCACTGAAGCAGCATCTTAAGGGAGGTCTTACAGCTTCAAGTCAGATTTCTTCTCCTTTTCTGTTGATGGCAGAAGCCAGAATTCTTTCCATGGCTGCCCGTAGAGTGAAGGTGAGGGATGGAGGGAGATGCCTTTAAGCCTCAGAGTGAAAGGGGGTGTTAACTCTGAGAAAACTGGAAGGAAACAGAGGGGTCTGGCTTTTTCCCTCTTTAGGAGAGGAGAGGCCAGAAGGAAAACATCCAGTAATAGCGAGATGGTCTGAGGGAAGGAGACCTCAGAGATCCTATAGTTTCCTCAACATTCTCTAGGGACTAAGCAAGAAGGAAGTGTCTAGGGACCTGAGAGAGATATGCCCTCACAGGGACACAGAAGCCACAGGAGCTGGTATAATTTGTCATGTTCAAGTCAATCAGATGCCCAGCACCTCACCAGTCACTGACCCCTCCCTCAAGGCAAAGCAGGATCTAGCACCCTGAACCACTACATTCATCCCCCTCGTACAACATTCGTCTGCCCTTGTTAGCATACTCTGCACATTTGAGCTTGTTGCTCCTTGCCCTCAGGCGGGGCTCCCCAAGGCAGGGGCTGTCTCTCTTCTATCATACTATCTTCTCTCATACTAAGGATGGAGGTTCTCTTCCTTCTACAGGCCTCCCTGCTCTCTCTGTATTTGGGTGTTGCTTTTTTTCTGAAAGATAGATGGCTGGCTTCCTTACATACTTACCCTGTCCCTCTCACCAGCCACTCATGCTGTGGCTACTGGACCTCTGTCCCTCTCCCCTATGAAAAAAACCCATCTGTAACTTCTGGCTTTGGAGTCGCTAGAGACACAAACAGCACTAGAAACACAGAACCTGAGTCCTCCCAGAGTTCTATCCATGAGCCTTCCAATTTCATTCAGCAAACAGTCCTATGTGCAGGACAATGTGCTAGCCATTAGAAGTATAAAGACTAAGCCAAACCAAAACAAACCAAAACCAAAACAACAACCAATCCCTGCCCTCTGAGAACTTATATTCTTTAACTACCAGCTTCTTCTAGTCCTGAGGTTTCTGGACTCCCATTATCTACAGACTAAATATGACACACCTACCTATGTATTCCTGTAGCCTCACAAAGCACATACATGCAGGATGCATGTAGGTGCTGATTAAAAACAGCTATGTATATATTAACACATGCGTGTTGATGTATTGATATACATATGTGAATGTATAGACACACACATATGCATGTTTCTGGGGAGGTTGGAGAGACAGTTCTGCTGAAGCACAGCCCTCATTATAACTCACAGAATCAGGATCAAGTAATTTAGGTCGGGAAATAAGAACTCGGTTATTATTACTACTTACTATTGAAGTTATTTAATAAGAATGTCACATCCAATTGAGGCTATGGTGGGAATTGTCGGCAGAAAGAATGTAATTACTTACACCAGCTAGAACATCTCCAAGGCTCCCTCATTCACATATCTCTGTGGAAATCTTCAAGGATAGAGGTCTCCTCTCACCCCTAAAGAAGGGCTCCTTACAAAGGGATCCTGGGTCATTTTTCCCCTTCTCTCATCTACTTCCAAGTCAAACCACATGAGAAGCTCTTCACTCATAGGGAGAGTTCCCCAAGCCACACTTCATCACATTCTCCTTGGGGGGAAATGGAGATTTATACATTCCTTGGAGGGCAAGTGACCTTATTGACATCTAATCCAACTCACTGTTCAATGAATTAACACCCCCCCCACCACCAAATCTTTCCCCAACAATTGGTCTGATTGAAGAGTGGTAGTGAGGAGAAGACCACAGCCCCACCCCATACCCACACACCACCCCCACCCCCATTCCATGTTGGCCCAACTCTGATAGCTGGGTAGCTCATTGTGTGACTGGTACAGAGAAACTAGAGTGTATATGGAGAGAGCCCCAAAGGTGAAGTCAGAGGAATTAGGTTTGAACCTGGGTTAAACTCATTAGCTGGGTGACCTTGGTTGGGAAAATAGTCTCTCTGGGGCTTGCTCAGTCATCTCCTCTGTACAATAAGAAATAAGAAAAACGTGCTTAGATGTCTGAGCTCTGAGGTCCCTCCCAATTCCGAATCCATAATCCTAACATTTGAGCAATTCAGTTCCCTTCTTCAGAGTTCAATTCCTCATCTGCAAACCAAGAGGGCTGAGTTAGATAATAACAATATCTAACATTTAAAGTCTGCTTTAGGGTTTGTAAAGCAATTTGCATATATTATTTTATTTGACACTCATGACAATGCTGAGAGATAAATGCTATTATTAACTCCATTTTACAGATGAAGAGACTGTGGCTGAGAAGGGTTAAGTCACTTGCTCAGGGTCAGAAAGCAAGTAAGTAGTTAAGGCAGAATTTGAACTCAGGTCTTTCAGGCTCCAGGTCCAGTACTCTATCCATGATGTCACCTCACTACTTAGGTTATCTCTAAGAAACCTTCCAGTTATGACACTCTATGAGCCAACGAATTGTGACCTGATGAAACAGACTGTGTAGGGAAAGTACATTTAATAACAAGTATCCCTGGGACTAAGGAAAAGGTAGGGATGGCAGAGGTACTCTTCAGGGCCAGGCTCACCCTAAAAGGCAAGAATCAAATAGGAACGATTTTTAAAACCATAAGTAAAATTAAAGGCAAGTCTGGGGGATTATGGGTGTGGGATGTCTCGTCTGCCATCAGATGTGCTCAGTTGGTTTTGCTTAACTGTTTCAAAGAAAGGCTGGTGTGTGTGTGTGTGTGTGTGTGTGTGTGTGTGTGTGTGTGTGTGTGTGTGTGTGTGATGAGGGATGGGGGTGGGGAGAGATCCTGAAATGATTGTAATTTTTTTTAAAAAGACACCAATAAAGCCTTTATTTTAAAGAGAGCTACAAACATTTTTTTAAAGGCTCAAACTAAAAGGTAAAACAAGACTGAGGCAGGAACAAGAGGATAACCTGGGATGGTTGTAGGAGTGGGTATCATATTGGACCTTTGAAGCCCAAGGTCTGCCAACAATGTGTTGGTAAATGTTTAACAACTAACTCTCTGGGAAAAAAGCAGGATATGCTTTTAAGTTCAACATGAATTATTAAAATTTTCTCCATCACTTTGAGTCCAGACAATCAACAGAATAATAAACCAAGCCCTGATTTGTATTTCTGGCCAATTTCTGAGGTGCAAATGTTCACAATGAAAACTTAACAATTCAGTTAAATCTGGCTGGCTGCAGCACACCCCTGTCTATACACTTCATTTCCTGTCCCCCTCAGTCTGACCTTCTCCAGGAAAGCGCTGTCTCTCAGGATTAGGCCTGAGTGGAAAGAAAATCTCCTCAGACTGGTCCTGAGAGAATTAGACTGGTGCATTTCTCTCCTCCAATCTGGGTCTGTTTCCCTAGTCCTGGGTTAGATTGCATTGTTGTTGAGTCAATTTAGTCCTGTCCGACTCTGTGTGACCTCATTTTTGAGGTTTTCTTGGCAAAGATACTAGAGTGGTTTGCCATTTTCTTCTCTAGCTCATTTTACAGATGAGGGAACTGAGGCAAAGAGGTTTAAGTTACTTGCCCAAAGTCACACAGTTAGTAAGTGTCTGAGGCTGGATTTGAACTCAGGAAGATAAGTCTTCCTGATTCCAAGCTCTATCCACTATGCCATCTAGCTGTCCCTATGTTGGATTAGATGATTTCAAAGATCTCTCTCAACTTTAATGTTCCATGATTCAAATAACATTCATTTCTATAGTAACTCCAAAACTGGGAGCTGTCACCCTAAAAATTACTTTGAGAAGGTAAGTGACTTCATATTAGCAAGTTCAAATCTCAGCTAAAATCTTACTTTCTAGAGGTAGCTTCTTCCTATCTCCCTTAATGCTCATGCTTGCCCTTTGATTACCATCTCCTATGTATCCTGTCTATAGCTTGTTTGCACATAGTTGTTTACATGTTGTCTCTCCCACCAGATTGTAGGCTCCTTGAGGGAAGGACTGTCTTTTGCTTTTCTTTGTACCCACAGGGCTTAACACAGTGCCTAACACATGTAGACATTGCTCACCCTTCACACACATACAATGACCTATATGACTCTAAGAAGAAAGATTGGGCCCAGTTTTCTCTCAAACCCAGGGCTTATGGGTTTTATTTAAGCACTATTATTTGTCCTTAGTTGTTTTTTTTTTTTTGAAGAGGACCAAGACATCAGGAAGGTGATGCCATGACTTGCAAGTGAACTGGATTTAAGTGAGGGAGGGCAGCGCAGTCACCAGTCTCACTTTCTCCTCCAGAGTCATCTGGGTCCAGTGTCAAGATATAGACCAGGATGACTGGAAATGACCCTAATGCAGTGGAAGAACTTGGCCTTTTTAAGCCAAGATCTTTCCCAGGTCTCAGTTTGACTGAGGCAATGCCCGTTCATCTGATCCACAGAAGACAAGGAAACCCTGTGCTTACCTGGAGAAGCTGCCATACCTCTAAGGACACAGGCACAAAAGGTCTGTGCAAAAAACACCGTGTGCAGTGGAAATAGCGTAGAAGATGAGAATATTCAAATTCTGCCTGTGTGACCTTGGGCAAGTCATATAACCCCTTGTCTACAGTTTCCTCTGCTGTAAAATAAGGGATGTGAGATTCGGTGACCTCTAAGACACCTTTCAGCTCAAAGCCTGCATTCACTTCTTTAGCCCATCCTTTGTCATTACTTAATTAGGTTTTCCTGATCGATGGTAATAGGGTCCAGCCTCAGACAGATGAGCAGGAAGAGAATATCTTGTTGCCTTAAATGAATTCCTGTCTCTGGGCTCAAGTGAATTCCCTTCCAGATTGCTAAAAAAAAAAAAAAAGCTTTAGCAGAGTTTGAAACAGCATCAGCAACCCCAGAGAAATCATGGGGAACAGGTGCAAGAAGATTGGAGATGGGAAAATGTTGGCATGATTTTCTGAAAGGGGCAAAGGGAGGATTCCAGAAACCGGAGGCAGGACGTGCGGTTAAGGAGGGCAGAAAAGGTAGCAAGGGTGGAGAGGGGGAGGAACCATAGATCCTGTTGATTTTTCTGCTGATTCCTTTAGGGTGCTGAGAGGAGAAGGGGGAACAAGAGGAAGAAGCATATTGGTGTTGTGAAAAAAATGACACTAGACTCCACTCTCTGCCATTTATAACCCATATGACTTTGGGTAATTGATGAATCCAATAAACATTTATTAAGCACCTACTAAGTGTCAGGCACGGTGCTAAGCCCTGGAGATACAAAAAGAGGCAAAAAGACAATTCCCTGCCTCCAAGGAACTTACAATCTAGTGGACTGTATATTATGGGGGAGATAACAAACTAATGTATACAAAGAGGCTATATACAGGATAAATAGGAAATCATTAACAGAGGGAAGGCAGTAGAATTAAGAGGTTGGGAAAGGCTTACTGTGAAAGATAGGATTTTAATTGGGATTTAAAGGAAGCTGGGGAGGGGAGGTGGTAGGCAGAGATGAAGAGGGAGAGCATTCTGGGTATAGAGGACAGGCAGGGAAAATGTCAGGAGCCGAGAGATGGAGTGTCTTGTTTAAGGAACAGCCCGGAGGCCAGGACCAAAGATATGTATCAGGGGAGTAAGGTGTAAGAAGACTGGAAAGGTGATAATATCTGCAAAGCATTTTACACATCTTAAAGCACTACATAAAAGCTATTATCATTATTATATAATGGCATATATGTGTATACATATGTGTACATATATCTGTATATACATATATATATATCAATCTATGTCTACATCTGTATCTATCCATCTGTCTTTCTCTATACATATGGCACAGTAGATAGAGCAGTGAGCCCAAAGTCAGAAAGACCTGAGTTCAGAACCAGTCTTAGACATTTATTAACTGTGTGACCCTGAGCAAGTCACTTAGCCTCCGTTTGCCTCAGTTTCCTCATCTGTAAAATAGGGATAATAATAGCACCTACCTCCCAGGATTGTTATAAGGATCAAATGAAATACTAATTGTAAGGCACTTACTTAGCACAGTGCCTGGCACATAGTAGTAGGCACTACAAAAATTGTTAGCTATTATTATTTTATCATCTCCCTTTTTGTATTTGTATCCCCAGTACTTAGCAAACTGCTTGGCACAAAGTGAACACTTAATTAATGACTTTTTCTTTTACTTATTTATATTTCAGTTTTAAAATCTCCTATGATCCTCTTTGTGAAAGGGAAGGGGGATTGAACTTGGGTGGCTTCTATGGGAAGAGAAGGGTCAGCCACCTAGCTGACTCTAGGAAAGTGGCCAGAGATGAGCAAGAATCGCGAGGTTGCTTGTTTTCCTCTCCAAGTCTTTTTTGGGGGAAGCACACTGGGGATTATTTCTCCACTTGCTGAGATATCTCAAACTTCCCACCAACTCATGTCTGAGCTGGCTGGCCAGGTGCCCTGTGGATGGCTGAACAGGGCTTCTTGCTTTAGTATGAGGCCCTTCCTGAGCCTTCCTTGCCCTAGATGCAAGTACCTTCTCCCTAGGGTTCCCTCGTTTCTGCTTTATGTGTTTTGCATGTGTTTCATGTGCTCTCATGTATGGTGCATGCATACGATCTCTTCTTTTAGAACAGCAGCCCTCGGGGCAGAGACTGGGCTTTTTTTTTTCTTATAGCCCCAGCACCTGGCACAATATTAGGTGCTTAAGAAATGTTTGTTTGATTGATTTCCACTCCTCATGAAAAAAGAAACCCACAATCATCTCATGGTTGTTACTTCACTAAATCAAATTAGTGTGCAATGGAAGAGAAGCTTTGGGTCATAGTATCCTCTATCTATTACACAAACTAGTCCTCCCCAGAGGTAGGGTGGAGGGACCTTTTAAGGCCCTTCCCCATTCCCTCTAGTTGAAAGGAAAGAATGAAAGAGAAGAGAATTAGGCAGAGAAGAACCTGTTCCCTGGTGCTGCTGAAAATCTTCACATCTGTAATCCAGGAGGACCCCCAGTGTCCAGGGTTCCTAGCTGCTCTGGCAGAAATTACCACAGCTTGGTTGCTCCAGGAGCCCTCCCTGATCAGAGAGGCTTGTCAGAGCCTGAGATTTAGGAGATGGGGTAGAAAGGACACCAGGTCTAGGACTAGAATGAGGAAGATGCTGATTCTGCTATGTCCTGCTCTGGTCAGACCACTGTTAGAGTGCTGTGCTCAGTTATAGGCATCACAGAAATGGACGGAAAGCCTGTCATGTGAGGCTCTGCTGAAGGAATTAGTAATTTTTTTTTCCTGAAAAAAGACAAGCTTCCAAGGGCATGATAATTGTTGTAAGATCTCTGAAGGGCTGTCATCTGGAAGAGGGAGAAGGGAGCAGACTTGTTATACATTATCTCCAAATAAAGAACAGCGCTGGATAATTAAGAGCACTGGGCTGGGTAAACTATTTCCCTTCTCTGGGACTCAATTTCCCTCTCAGTAAAATGGGACTGTTGGACTGGATACCAATCTGTTGCCTAGTCTTGTCAATTTTACCTTCCTAACTCTCCTATATGCCTCCTTCTCTTCTGGTGCTGCCACTACCCTGGTGTAGGTCCTCATCACCTTGTGCCTAGATTATTGCAGCAACCTTCTGATTGGTGTCCCTGCTTCAAGCATCTCTCCATTCCAGTCCATGCCCCACTCAGCCATCAAATCAAATTGATCTTTCTAAAGTGCGGGTCTGACCAAGTCATCTACCTGACTGAATCAACTCCACTGTCCCCATCATTTCCAGGGTCAAATATAACATTTTCTATTTGTCATTCAAAGCTCTTCATGCCTGCCTTCTGTCTTTCTATTCTTCTTATACCTTATATTCCCCCATAAGCCCTACAGTCCAGTGACACCAGCTTCCTTGTTGCTTCTTCCACAAGAAACTCCTTCTTAACTCCAGTCTCTCTCTCTCTCTCTCTCTCTCTCTCTCTCTCTCTCTCTCTCTCTCTCTCTCTCTCTCTCTCTCTCTTTCACTGGCTGTCTCCCATACATGGAATACTCTCTCTCCTTATCTCCACCTCTGGGCTTCCTTGGCTTCCTTCAAATTTTAGGACAACAACCAACCAGCTAGTACCCCACCAGTGAATGGACACCTGGCCCAGCCTTCAGGAGCTCTGAAGACTGACTTTGAGCAGACTAGACTCAGAGGAAACAAGAATTCCATACCAAGCCTTTCCATTCAATTAGTAGGATGATAGATATAGGGACCTCAGAGGCCAGTTAGTTTGACCTCATCATTGTACAGATGAGAAAACTGAGGCTCTGTTAGGCCACATTGGTCGTTGCCTTCTAGGAGGCCCCACTCCTACTGGGAGGAGGTTAACTTCTTTGAACACAGTAGAAACTCACTAAGGTTTGAATGAATGAATGCAATTTAATTTTGAAAGGATTTAAGTACCTACTAGGTGCAAATCAGTATGCTAAGGCTAGGGATACAAAGACAGAAATAAAATCTTTTCTGCCCTCATGGAGCTTCAATTCTACAGTAAATGTGTCTGTACGGAGTGAGACAGGGAGGATACCATATATACACAGATAAGTAAATCCAAAGTAATTTGTAGAGAAAAAAGATTTGTAAGAAATGGAGGGATCAAGGAAGACTTCATAGAGGAGATCTGAACTGAGATGATCCTTGAAGGAAGAGGACTTTGAAGGAATGAATGAATGAATGAATGAATACTATATTGTTGTCTTATCTTATTTCCCTTAATTCTGAGACTATTTCTTCTGTAACTCTCATAGGTCCTGCTATGCTGATGGACCCACAATAGGTTCTCAGGAAATTTGTGTGACATACTAGAAAGACTGCTGAACATGGAATTGTGAGCCTGAATTCAAATTCTGGCTCTATCAATTTACTTGTATAACCTTAGGCAAGCTACTTAACCTAACTGACCCTCAGTTTCTTCATCTGTAAAATGAAGAGGTCAGACTAGGTACCTTCTAACTTTATATCCATGATCATTTGAATTGAATAGAAGAGCTTGATATGGAATTCTTCTTTCCTCTAAATCTAGCCTGCTCAAAGTCATTCTTCAGAGCTCCTGAAGGCTGGGCCAGGTGTCCATTCACTGGCTCAATAGGCTGCCCATTCATTGGCTCTGAGGCACATGCGCATGGCATTGTGCCTGCTGGTTTTCTGGGCCCCATGCAACAAGCATCGAGCCAAAGCTAACCAGTCAAGCTGCTAATCTCAGGCCATGGGGTATGTCAGTCACTGGTCACTTTACCTTTGTATCCTAGGATGGGACTGGTGTCACCTGGAGAGGGTAGGAAGCCCTACTGCCTCACCTCCCCAATCTCTCCCTTCCAACACTATCATCCAGACAGTCTGGGTGATTCAGGCCCTGGGGCTGCCAGCAAAACAGGTTGCATTTCAGCAGGGAGCCCCAGCAACATACGACCCTGACTCAAGCTGTCAGGAGCAATCAGCATGAGGGAAGGGCCTGTCCTTGAGGTAACACACAAGGAACTAAATAAATGAGACTGATTGGAAAGGAGACAGGCAAAAACAGAGACAGAGAGACTGAGTCAGAAAGAGGAGGGGCCTCTGTGACAAGGAGAGAAGAGAACACAGAGAACCACAGCAAGGGAAACATAAGGATGAGGAAAAACAGGAATGATATACATAGAGACTGAGGCAGGGAAATGGATGTGGAACCAGAGGAAAGACAAAGACAGAGACACAGATTGTGAGATCACAGAGAGACCTTGACATGTAAAAGGGAAGTGAGGCAGAGAGAGAAACAGAGACAAGAAAAAATGAAATACACACAACATTAGTAACAAAACTTAGAGATGGGGAGAATCAGAAACAGAGAGAGAGAGAGAGAGAGAGAGAGAGAGAGAGAGAGAGAGAGAGAGAGAGAGAGAGAGAAGGGCATGGAGGCAGACACAAGGAGAGAAAAGAGGAGACAGGGACAAAGAGAGACAAAAACAGAGAGAAAAGGAGGGAGAGGGATGCTGAGAGACAGAACCAGGAAGAGAGTCAGACACAATGATAAAGGCTCTATCAGCTAGACCCTCACTACTGCCCGACGATCCTTTTATTCATCTCATCAACTTGCTATCAGATTTCCCATGGCATCTATTTTAAACCTTTTCCTATTCTCCTCCAGCTCCCAACTGTCACTCTCAGCAGATGACCTTGCCTCCTACTGAGTAGATTGAGACCATCGGATATGAGCTCCCCCATCTTCCCTCCTCCCTCCTTCAAAGCTCTCAATGTCATCACTCATTTCCTCCTTCTCTCTGGGCTCAGAGGATGAAGTAGCCCGACTTCTTACCAAAATGAACCCTCCTGTATTCTTGATCTGTTCTACTCTTTTCACCCTGAAGACTTTGATCCATCAAGCACCTCTCCCCTCCCTCCAATCCCTGCCCCATCACCATCCCTCCCTCACTGATGACACTTTACTCTCAAGTTGAAAACATGTCCAGATCTCCCCTATCCCAGAAACATCTTGCCTTGACTCTGCTCTCCTGAGCTACCATTCCATCTTACTCTTTCCCTCACTACCAAAGGTCCAGAAAAAATCATTTATAAGATCACGGCCCTCTCCACCACCCAGTCGCTCCTCAACTCTTTGCAATCTGTCTTTAATCCCACCATTCAACTGAAATTGCTGTCTGCAATGTCACTGATCAAAAACCACTGGCCTTAATTTTTTCCTCCTTGGACTCTGCAGCATTTGGCAATGCTGGGTATCTGACATTGCGCCCATTAGTTCCTTCTCCTGCCTCTCTGACCATCCCTTCTATGTTTCTTTCAAATACTTCTAAATCTTTCTGGCCTATAATTGCAGGCATTCTCCAAGTCAACATCCTTGACAATCTTCTACTTTCTCAATTCAACGAACATTAAAGTCCTGCTGTATGCAGAAGATCATGGTCTTTTGGGGGAGATACAAAGAGGAGTGCTTCCTGCTTTTAAGGAGATCAATTGCAGTCTAATGTATATATCTATGTGGGAGTAAGTGTTCCTGGGCATACCTGTAATGATGATTGATAAGACAAACTTCTGCTATCAAAAGAGCATTGGAGTTACAATGCAGATAGCTTTGGCTTCTGGTTTTCTTCTGAGCCCAAAACGATCAATTAAAGTCTATGTTTTTTAAGGCAAGATTCTTTTAAGATTTGGAGGAATTTTAAAATTAGCCACATGAGCACAGCATTTATAGAAGTATAGCCAGACAAAATTCACTACGAAAAGTGCAGCTAGCTGGTGCAGTAAATACAAGGCTGGACCTGATATATGGAAGACCTAAATTCAAATCCCTCTATACAATATTAGCTGTGCAACCCCTGGCAAGTCATGAAACATTTCTCAGCCTCAGTTTTCTGGTCTGTAAAGTGGGAATAGCACATAGCTCTCATGGTTGTTGTGAGGATCAAATGAGATATCAGTATTTTGAAAACCTTAAAGTACTCTAAAAAATGCTGCTATTATAACAAAGAGCTTAAGGTTTTAGTGAACTGGGGACTGGTAAGAATCCACATAGTAACATAATGGCAGGTACACAACACAAAAAACTCAATCATGCACTGCAATAATTGGTTCAAGGTATGTGATTCATGGGAAGGGATAGTCCTTGGCTTTGGTCAGGGTCTGGATAAAGTATCAGTTTCAGTTCTGGGCGCCATATTTTAGGGACAACATTGATGAAGCACAACATGTTCAGAGGAGGATGGCAAGGGAATTAGATGCCAGAACATACAAAGATCAGTTTAAGGAAACAGAGATATTCACTCCAATGTCGGTAGCATGCCCACCGTCACTTTCTAGCAGTCTTTTATGCATTGTTTTCCTCTCCTCCAACTAGAATGAAAGCTTCTTGAGGGCATGGCTTGCCTTCCCAGCTTCCAAAAGTCCTAACAAAAATCTTAGCTTCTACAGGAAGCATTTTCCAATCCGTTTTAATCCTAGTGCCTTTCTTCTGCTGATCATTTCCCATTCTCCTGTATATAACTTTCTTTGCATATATTTGTTCACATGTCTCCCCCCTATTAGATTGTAAGCTCCTTGATGGTAGGAACTTTTTTTATCCCCAGCACTTAGCACTTAGCCTGGCACATAGCACGCACTTAGTAAGTATTGATTAATTGATTGCATTTATATCTCTTACTATAATGTGGAGTACATGATAAGTAATTAGTTTCTTTCTATCATCTATCTATCCCTTCATTTATCATATCTATCCATCTATTTATTCATCTATCATCTATCTATCCCTTCCTCTAGTCATTACCTCTATCCATTCACCATATCTATCCATCTATCTGTCCCTTCCTCCAGTCATTACAGCTATCCATCCACCTCATCTATCCATCCATCTATCTATCTGTAAGTATTTGTCCATCCACCTGCCATAACTATCTATTATCATCATCATCCACTGCATCAGCGCTCTCAAAACTTGAGAGGAGAGTTAAGAGGGATATGATGTGCCATGGAGCATGTGAAGGGCTGCCAGGTGCAAGGGGCATTACACTGGTTTTGCTTGACGAAGATCCTTGCAGGCAGAACGACAGTAGAAGCAATTAGGAGAAATTACAGAATTTCAATTCAACTTAAGGAAAAACTTCCTAATGATCAGAGCTTTGCAAAGGTTGGATGGATTGGCTTGGAAAATGATGAGCTCTCCATCACGGGAGGTCTTCCAGTTGAAGCAGGATGACTACTTGTCAGCATGTCAGAAAGAGGTGGCCTCTGAAGATTAGCAAAGAAGTCTGAGACTCTATAATAAATCAGCCAATGCACTTTCCTACTAGTAGCCTGAATAGAAAAGCTTCTGAATTGTCACTCTTTTCAGTGTTTACATGTTTTTAAGCTGCATCTTTCTCTGGCTCTTCTTCCCAATCCCCATGTTCTAACTACCGGCTTACTTTCTTGAGTGAAAGACATACATCCCTGATTGCCTGCAGAGCAATTTCTCCAAATGTTTTCACGTGGCCTTGGGATCTTCCTGTTCTAAAGGCCCATCTTGTTCCAGAGGAGGTTGATTAGCGGGTACTTACTAAAAAGGACTGAGTGTGCTTCAGGCCCCAGCCATTCAAGACTGTTTTGTAATTTCAGATAAAGTGTCATTATATCACATGTTCCCAGGTCTTATCCCTGAAGTCAGGACATGATATTTGAAATACAGTGGGCTGTTTCTTCTTCTCTGAGTCATGATGCTAAACAAACACTAAAGAAGACCATTTGCTTAGAGATCCTGGAGCTCCATCTTTTAACAAGATCCATCTCTCTGATTCTAGACCAGGAGTCTTTGTCCTGGTTCAATTTGATTCACTTCAAAGCATTTATTAAGCACCAAGGACTGTGCCTATCACTGAGAATGCAAGAACAAAATCAAAACAGACACTGCCCTCAAGGATCTTCCATCCTTTTGGAGGGGTCCAGTCTCCTTCACAGCTAGCACTGCTTTTGTTTGGAGTCAACTTCTCTAGCTCCATGGGCCCATTTGGTTCATTAGAAATTAACCCTTCTGGCTCATTTCTTATAGCAAGCCATTTTATCTTCTCAAGAACATGTGTTTGAAGCCTTGATCCTTTCTATATCGAGTATATTTTTTCCACACTGCTACTAAGCATGGAAGACCCTCCCAGACTACCTATTGGATACTTCCAAATGAATTTCCTGTCAGTATACGAAATTAAACACATCAGGGATGAAACACTTCTCCTTTGCCCTCCTAAGAATGTCTTATTTACCTTGTTATCCTGTTAAGAATTTCTTACCCCAAACTTTATTATTTCTGTTGATGGCATCTACATCTTCTCAGCCATCTGAGGTCAAAACCTTGATGTTATCCTTGACTCCTCCACATGTAATCAGTTACCCAAAACTGTCAACTCTCCCTCCATAATTTCTCTTGGGCTCATCCCCTCTCATCCCCTCCTCTCCACTCACACTGACACCGCCTTAGCTCTGGTGATCATTATGCCTTCCCTGGACTATTGTAATGGTCTCCTAACTAGTGCCCTTGCTTCCAGTCAATCCTGCCTTCAATCCATTCTCCACACATCTGACAGACGACTCTTCCTGATGGACAGCTCTAATCATGTCTTTCCCTTTCTCAAAAGCCTTAACAGCTCAACACAATCCAAACCACCTCAGTCTTGACATTTAAAGCCTTCCAAAACCTAGTCCCAACCTACCAATCTCTCTCTTATTACTCTCCTTCACTCACTTCCTCTACACTCCAGTCAGGCCACCTCTAGTCAACCTGATGCATATCTGGCCACTGGACCCAGATGGCTCTGGAGGAGAAAGCAAGGCTGGTGACTTTGCACAGCATCTCCCCACTTAAATCCAATTCACTTGCAAGTAATGGCATCACCTTCCTGATGTTATGGTCCTCTTCAAGAACAAAGGACAAACAACAACAATTGAGCCAAATTGGACTATTTATGGTTCTATGAAATCATCCCACATTCTCCTACCTTCTTAACCTTTGCTAAAACCACACCATCCCCCTCAAGCCTAGAATGTACTTTCCCTTCCCTTACCAACTTGATCTCTCTGCCTACTGTGACAAAGTCAGCCACCATTTTCTGCATTATGCCTTTGCTGATTTCTCTAGCTGGAAATGAGTTCTTCCTCAGAATTCTCATGGAGCTTTGTATCTCTCCTTTGTACTTGCTGTATTCTGCTTCGTATTTTCATTATTTGTATAAGTGTCTGATCTCTCCTATTAGACTAGGAGATTAAAAGGATGAAGGACTGTCTCAATCATCTTTTTCTACCCTCTTATCCCTCCTTAGGCCTGTCTCTTCACTTCTGTCTCCTCCTCCAACTTGGCAGTCCAGCTATCTCTCTGGGGTCCTGGACTTCTGACTGGTGAGAGTTTTCCTCTGGCCCCAAACATGTTACACAGTTCTCTGGCCACTTTCATGCAATTCCTCCAAAAGCTACCCTCCATTCTCCACTTTCCACCTCTAGTTCTGGGAACAGTAATTATATCAAAATTGTCCTTCTTAGAAAGAGAGTGTCAATTAGTTGTCCTACAGCTCTACTCATTAGTTCCATGACTTCCCAGACCAAAACATCCCTCCCTCCTCATCACTCCTCTATATATGTTATCTTTTCCTGTTAGAATATTAGCTTCTGAACTGGGAAGACCTGTATGAACTGGTACTGAGAGAAAGGAGAAGAACTAAGACAATTTCTATGATGACAACATTATAGAGAAAAAAACAACTTTGAAAAACTTTAAAATTCTGATCAGAGCAATGGTAAACCATGATTCCTGAAGAAAGAGGATGAAGCATACTACCCACCTCCTGCTAGAGAGGTGGCTGATATGTATGTTTTTGGACATGGCCAATGCAGGAATTTGTTTGGCTATACATTTTTGTCATGAGAGTTTTCATTTTCTTTTTAATTTTCAATTAGCACAAGGGAGAAAGATAAATGAAATGCTTGTTAATTAAGGAAAAGATAATGTAAACTCCTTGAAGGCAGGGGCTGTCTGCACTTTTGAATTTGGATACATCCATCCATTCATAGAGAAGGCACTTAACAAATGTTTATTGAGTGAATTGAATTAAGCCATACATGTAAGACATTAAACCTAATAAAATTAATTGAATTCTGTTTTTTGCCACACATCATGCCCAACCCACAATATTGTTTTTCAGTCATGTGTGACTAGAATGTATATTCATTCAGGAGAGAGGCTTTCATTTTGTGTGTGTGTGTGTGTGTGTGTGTGTGTGTGTGTGTTGCCAGTGCTTAACACAGTATCTGGCTTATTTTGTTGATGTTGTTGAGTCATGTCCAACTCTCCATGACTCCATTTAGAGTTTTCTCAGCAAAGATAATGGAGTGGTTTGCCATTTTCTTCTCTAACTCATTTTACTGAAGCAAACTGGGTTAAGTGATTTGCTCAGGGTCACACAGCCAGTATCTGAGGCTGGATTTGAATTCAGGTCCTCCTGACTTTAGCACTCTATCCACTGAGCCACCTAGCTGTCCATGCTATATCCAAGCCATACTCAAGATCAACATTAAGTTTCAATTAAATGAACTGGGGATATTAAGTCTAGAAAAGAAAAGATTCGAAAACAGCATAACACAATGAAGAATGCTATACCTGGAAGCAGAAGACTTGGGTTCAAATTCCAGGCCTACTACTTATTTCCTATGTGACATTAGGCAAATCATTCACCTGTCAAGGGCTCACTTTCCTCATCTATTATATATTGGTCTGGACTAGATGACTCCTGAGGTGCCTTTAATCTCTCAACTTATGACCACACAATATGATCACTGTCCTTAAATACCCTATGATAAGGAAGAGAGATTGCATTTCTCCTGCTTGGCCCTAGAGGGCAGAACTTAGAGCTGTTCCATAGTAGCATAACCAACCTCATAAACTATGGAGTTTCCCATCACTGGAGGTCTTCCAGCAGAGGCTGGAGGGTCATTTGTTTAGGATGTTATAAAAAAGATTCATACCTTTGATGTTCAGCTCTGAAATACTATGATTCTGAAATTCTAATGAAAATTCCAAAGAGCCATCAGTGAGTACCTTAGGCAAGTGAGGCTCTGACTTTATTCTTTAGGAAGAGCAATTTCTAAATGTTCCTAACAGGAGAAGGGAATGGAGCTAAATGGTAAAGCCACATTGAGCAGGTGACTATTTGAATACAGTCCTGATTTTGGAGCATAAAAATGACTAGGAAGGGGTCTCTAGCAGAAAAGTGAAAGGAAAACCTGCTGGACCTGTGACACAGAGGATGATAGGTTCTAACTACCTTTTACCAAAAACAAAAAACAACCAAAAAAAAAAAACAAATCCAAAAAAACCACTTCACATCTAAAATGTTGTTCAGTCACTTTCTAGTCATGTCTGACTCCCCATAACCCCATTTGGAGTTTTCCTGGCAAAGATACTAGAGTGGTTTGCCATTTCCTTCAACGCTTCATGTTACAGATGAGGAAACTGAGGTAAAAAGGATAAACTGACTTGCCCAGAATCACACAGCTAGGAAGTGTCTGGGGCCAGATTTGAATTCAGCAAGAACAGTCTTCCTGACTCCATGTCCAGCATTCTAAAATCCACTGCACTGCTTAGCTGCCCTTTTAAAATATTACTGAACACTTAAATGTCCATGGTACAATATAACCTTCTTGACAGCAAGAACTCTATTGCTTTTCTATTATCAATACCTGCCACAGTCCCTGGCACATAGCAGATACCTAATAAGCGATTGCTGAGTCCCATTGAAGTGGAGCCACATCTCACTTAACTACACCAGGGGAAGAAGGCAGTACCATGGACAGTTCTAACCTATGACTATTGGTCTATAACCCACTTCTTCTTCCTTCCCCTATCTTCCTGCTGATGCACTCCTTAGACAGCAAATGTCCTGACTTTCATCTGAAGTCCAAATACCCCCTGACCAAGAGGTCAGTCAATAAGCATACACGTAGGAGTAGTGTTGTACAGACAGTGGCCATGTCGGTTGGCTGGAATGCTTGTGCAGGATCGTTCGCGAGGCAGAGAATAGTGAGTCAGTGGCACCTTGCTTCACACAAAAGACTGTTCCTTGTTAAAATTCATGCAAAAATATTTTTGGTCAATGCAGTCCTGTACAAAATGCCTTAGGGAAATGCACTATTTAGAGAAGCAGTTGATGAATCCTGTCCTGGAACAAAGGGTCCTTTTATAAGGTCCATAAACCACCCCCAGGTTTAGCTGGCTGATAAGCTCAAATGTTTGTATAATAACTTCTTTTAAGGTAGGCACATATCTATGTGAATTGGGTTCCAGGGGAGTCACAGGACCAGTCCATTTTAGATTTGGAAAGGATCTCTCTCTATCCACTGCCACCCCACAGTAACATGAGAATCTAAAGCCCCAAAGTCCTTTCCAGACTGGATAGAGGTCTCTGCCTCTTGAGTACCTCTAAGTGGTTGGGGGTGGGGTGGGGGTTTCCCAAGGACAGGATCTGTCCTGGCATCCTCCCCTTGTAAAAGGTCAGGAAGAGTTCCCTTTCCAAGAAGCAGAAATGAATGGAACAGACAGGCAGTCATGAAGGTCATGTCTGCTTGAGCTTTATGCTTCCCCTATCCCCACCCAGCTCAGCCCCGGATGAGCACAAACTACACCTGCTAAAATCAAAGGGCCTTCTGGAAGGTCTGGGAGAGCAGCATTGAGTCACTGAGACTCAGGCCAATTGAGATGGTTTCCAGGGCTATCAGGGGGAAGCAATTGCTTAGATTGCCCTGTGAGGGTGTCCAAGGAGAGCTGAAGGTCACAGAGCCACAGCAGCTGCATCCTTCATCTTGGGAGGACAGAGCAAGGCCAAGGTATCTTTCACTGTAAATTACCCCTCTAACCAGTGCACTGATGGCTTGGTGCTTCCTGCAAGGGGGCTGGCTCTGACGCAGCCCTGTTGCTAGGCATGGTTGCTAGGCACAGACACAGAGCCCCAGCCCCAGTCAGAAGCTGCCTGGAGAGGGTGGGGGAGAAGAGAAGGAGACACTACACAGGTAGCTAATTTTGCCAGTAAATTTATTTCTGTGGCTTTGCTTGGCCACCAGGAAACCCTGTTTCTGCGACTCTATAGAGGAAGGGTAGGAAAGAGTTGGCTCAGAGAGATGATAGAAGCCAGAGGGAAAAGAAATGCTAAACCCCCAGGGAACTGCACTAATGAGGGTCAGAACAGTAGGGGAAAATAGCTGACACTTTTGTGTAACACTTTAAGGATTGGGAAGGGCTTCACATAGATTATCTCATTAAATGCTCGGAGATAGAGACTATCGTCCCCCATTTTACAGATGAGGAAACTGAGACTCATGAAGAGTAAATGATAGAATAAGAATGATAGGTGAAATTTCCGTAGAATTTGAAGGTCTGCAAAGAGATTTATATATGTTATCTGATTCAGCAAACTTGTAAGGAAGGCACTATTATCATCTCCATTTTATAGATGAGTAAACTGAGGCTTAAACTGAAGTGAAGAGTGAGTCAATCCCTGGAGTCCCCTAATTCCAAGTCAGTATTATTCTCTCCTGAGTGTGAATGAGAACTCCACCTTAATGGGGTACCATTGGCTGCCAACTTGCCATAAAATCTCACAGCCAGTGTTCGATCCCATCTTTCCTTCTTCCAATATGTACCCTCTGCTCTAGCTGGGCTTGTGTGATTAGAAGAATTAGGAATGAAGGATAGAAGCCTTAAAGAGGCAAATTTGGGCTTGAAACCTCCTAAATTTAGAGTTCTCCCAAAGTGGAATGGGCTGTCCTAGAAGGTTGTGTGTTCTTCCTCAGTGGTGGTCTTCAAGAAAAGTCCAGATGATTACTTGGTAGGTATTTAATTCAAAATAACAAGTATTTATTAATGTATCTTCATGTGAGGTACCAAAGGAAAAAGGACAAAAATATAACTGTCCCTTCTCTCAAGCAATTTACTTTCAATTGAAGGAAAATAGCATGTATGCAAATAATTAAACATAGGTACACACACACACATAATTTCTTGTTCAGGGTGGTGGGAGATGCACTAGCAACCAAGAAATCAGAAAAGGCTTCTTGTAGGGGCTGGCACTCCAACTGAGTCTTGCAGGGAGCTAAGGGTGCCAAGGGGCAGAGATGAGGAAGGAGATTTTTCCAGGTATGAGGGTCAGCCTGGGCAAAAGCATGGAGATGAAGGATAGAATATTGTATGCCAGGAATATCCAGGATCCCAATTTAGGAATCCCAAGAAAGTATTGGGGGGCGGGGAGAGAGAAAGGAAAGATAGCCTGGACTAGATGACCACTGAAATTACTTCAAAAACTGAAATTCTCTGATTCTGCATTTTTTCCTCAGTACACACCATGCTCCTTCCCAACTCTACCATTTTCCTCAGATACTCCAATCAGAAATGTCCTCATCTTCCTTTATATCCATTGTCAGCCTACCTATCCTTGAAGGCTCAACTCTTGCCTCGTCTTTTCCAATAAGACTTCCTTGTTGACTCTCACTCATTATGCTAGCTTCCCTCCCTCGTCATCTGCATTTATGAACCTAAATCAAAGGACTCACCATTGTTCTCCTCTGGGTCATGTTTTCCCCAGCTAAACTCTAAATGCTGGTCCTCTTCTGCCTTCATAACTCCAGGGCACTTAGCACAAGGCCGAGTACAGGTAGCAGCTTGCTGAATGACAGTAACTGTGCAGGTACAACCTGAGATATTCCTAGAGAGACAGGTATCCAAATGTAACCAAGAGGGACATCTTTCTATGCAGGAATCTCTTCTAATCTAATATCTCTCCCTGAGGAAAACAGTCTCTGATTCAAAACCTCCAACCATGGTGGCTTATTACATCCTGAGGCAGCTCCTTCTACCTAGGGATGCCTTTAATTATTAGGAAGTATTTCCTTCTACTAAACTGCAATCAGCCTTTCAAAAGCTCCCTCCAAACCAGCCTCTTGAGTTCTTCTTTGTGGGGCCAAGCAGAGTAAGTCCCTCTTTCCATTCACATGACAGTCCTTCAGATTCATCTCAGCAGGCTAGCCTGTTCTCCCTCCTCTTCTTTTCTTCTGGCTAAACATTATGAGTCCTTTCAACTTTCCCATCTTCCACTCTCTTCTTTGTTCAGTCATTTTTCAGTCATGCCCAACTCTTCATGACCCCATTTGAGGTTTTCTTGGCAAACATACTAGAGTGGTTTGCCATTTCCTTCTCTACCACTTTCTTCTTAGTTCCTGTCAATCCAACTTCTCCCCGTCACTCTCCATCACAGAAACTGTACTCTTCAAGGGCCCTAATAACCTCCTAATCACTAAATCCAATGGTCTGTTCCCACTTCTCATTCTCCTTGTCTTCTGTGTAGCTTTGAACACTGATGCCCAGTCTCTCTTCCTGGATACTCTTTCCTCCCTTGCCTTCCACCAGTCAATTCAATCTCCTGGCTCTCCTACCTATCCATATGTCCCGTGTCTACTTCTTTCACTGGCTCCTATTCAATCTCCAGGTCCTAAATGTAGATATTCCTGAAAGTTCAGTTTTTGACTTATTTCCCTCTCCTTCCCTTCCTTTCCTTCTCCTCCCTCCTCCTTCTCTCTCCTCCTTTCTCTTCCCCTCTCCTCCCCATCCCTCCTCCTCTCCTCCCTTTTCTTCTCTTCCCCTCTCCTTTCTCTTCCTCTCCTCTCCCCATCCCACCTCCTACTCTTCCTTTTCTTCTCTTCTACTCTCCTCCCCTCCTTTCCCCTCCCTTCCCCTCTCCTTCTCCTTCCTTTCTCTTCCATCTGTCTCTGTTTCTGTCTTTGTCTCTATCTCTGTCTTTCTGTCTCTGTCTCTATTTCTCTCTTCGCATTCCTATAGCGTTCTTTTCCATCACTTGTATGGACAGCTCTCAAGGCCTGAACTCACTCCACTTCTCCATCTTCCTACTGAGATTTTCCACCTGGACATCTCCCTGGTCCTTCAGGTCGACAAGCAGTATAGTATGGCCTCAGGAGTGCTGGGCTTGGAGTCAGAGGCTTAAGCTCAACCTCTGCTTCTGATGCATGCAGTTATAGGTACTCTGAATCACAGATACTTCTCTTAACCTCTCTGAGCTCTTAATCCATAAAACAGGGATGATTAAATTAGGAAGTGCCCACCATACAAGTGTTTTTTAGGCTTCACAATGGGCTAACCTTGGACTTGAGTCCCTGATATAGTTTAGCCTTCCTTCCTGTCAGGCCGTCTATGTGAGGTGGTCTGATCTGGAGATGTCTCCCTTCTCTGCTTGTTAAGAATTCAAGCAGGTCCTAATTTAGCCCATTTTTCCCAATGGGGCCAAAGGTCCTCAGCACATTCTTCTCTTCCTATCTCCTATGTTAATAGGCTCTTTTTCTTCCCTTACTTTGCCCTATGCTGTTAAATAGTATCCAGAACCCACGCGCCCAGTTTCCCATAATGGAATACAGCTGTCTTCAATCACAGATGGGGCTCTATGCAGGTGCCCTCCCTCCTGAAAGAACAAGGGAGCGTACACCCACCAGCAGCTCCAGAGACCTCTTGGCCCAGACTTGGAACTAAGAGGCACATCTGTTATCATCAGCAGACAGAGACACAGAGTGGGAGGCTTCTCAGCCTGAACCTTGCAATGCTCACTTCAGAATCAGAAGGTTCTCCTTTGGCCTGCAAATGGGGAAGATTTGCTTGGGCAAATGTGCTGATCAGATTCTCTAAGTCACCTTCATAGATTTGCAGGATAACTGTCCAGTGGCCAGGTGATAGCCCACCCTTCCTCTGCAGAGTAATCCTAGGCTCAAATGGCTCAGGGAAAATGGGACAGAGGCCCTCATGGCAAGGCTTGTGCCAGGTACCAGGAGCATAGCTGTAAAGACAACAATCTGGATGAAAATGCTACATATGCAACAACATGGTCTCATCTTTAGCCAGTCTGGACTCAGCCAGGACTGACTTGGTCACTATTAACATGTTCCACCTGGTTTGACCAGTTCCTGGTACTAATAGCCAACATTTCTATAGCCATATATGAAAAGTACTTTATATATGTTATCTCATTCAATCTTCACACCAACCCTGGGGTGCTGTGATGATCCTCATTTTACAGATGAGGAAACCAATCCTGATAGAGGTTAATTGACTTGTCCAGGGTCACACACCAAATCTCTGCAGCAGGATTTGAACTCTGGTCTTTTTT
Source organism: Phalanger gymnotis (assembly GCA_028646595.1). Lineage (NCBI taxonomy): Eukaryota > Metazoa > Chordata > Mammalia > Diprotodontia > Phalangeridae > Phalanger > Phalanger gymnotis. The sequence goes on from CM053622.1 coordinate 750,797,081, forward strand.
ACTTCAAGTCAAACACTATATCCATAGTGCCTCCTAATGGCTCCTGATAAATGGGAAGTTGACAGAAAAGGTCTGCAGGGGAAACTAGGCTGGGGTAATCAGGGCTTTGTCTTAGGGTGCCAAATTTAGAGGGTACTTAGCCCTTGCTATCCTACAGCAGAATAGAAACCACAAAGCTAACCAGAAGACCTACTGAGCATAGGCTGCTATCCTGCTCAGCTTTAGACATCCCCCCCCCCCAATCTCTGCATGCCGGAATCCCCAGCACAAAGCTCAGTGCCAGTGTCTCAGGGGCTCTGTCTCACCCCCAATCTAAATATAGGTCTGCCTGCTGACTTCCTTCACAGATACTGCCTTTTCCTTCACTGGCCAGCATCTGACTTTGAATATGTCTTTTGGGAATAACGCTTGGGCCAGTGGAGGGCGGGGGAGGGGGAGAATTACCACCTGCCTGTCAACCTGTCTGACTCAAGTTACTTCTGGTTGTCAAGGCGGGGCGGGGGGGGGGCATGTTTATAGCAATTAGGGTTAATTATTTCACTGTAAATTCCTACATCCCTAAAGTTTATGAAAGACCTTATTGTTTAAAAAAAACCCAAACCATAAATCTTACCCCATTTAATTCTCACTAGAGAACCCTGTGAAGTAGGCTGGAAGTTGAGTGGACAACCTTGGATGTCCCCTCCCCATGCCCCAATGACGTTCCTTGCTGCATGACCACAGCCTCTTAATCTCTCCGAGCGGTTGTTAGCCCATCTGCAAAATGGAGGAGTAAGACTCAATGAATTCTAAGATTGCTTCCAATTCTGAATCTGCAATCCAGCATGTGAAACTGGGACCCTAGGAGTACATGGCCTCTGAAGTCTCTTCCAGTGAGAAATGTGTATTCCCAGGAGCCTCTAAATGTACCATATTACCGATGATAAAACTGAAGCCAAGAGATATGTCCAAGGTCACCCTGACTAGTGATCTAGGAAGACATAATGAGAAATCTCGTTTTCCTAAAGACCTAGAATGGTAGGGTAGGAAGTGGCCTTAGAGGTCATCTGATCCAGTACCATTTTATAGATGGGGAAACAGAGGCTCAAAGAGGGAGAGCAATGTGTCCAAGGCCACACGGTGATTTAATAGCAGAGCTCAGCCTCCTGGGCTCCTAAACCACCTAGACGGTAATGAGATGGGCCCTAGATGAGGAGGCAGGAGTCCCACGTTCAAATCTCTCTGTTCTACCACTAAGTGACTTCAAGCAAGTCATTTCTTTTTGAGAAAGTAGGACCAGATGATCTCCTCGGTCTTTACAACTCTGGGATTCTGCGTCATAAACTAAGCGTCCACACCGCATGGCAAAGGAGAATGTGGGCCTTGGAGTGAGGAAGATTTGGATTCAAATTCAACCTATAGCACTACCTAGCTGTGCAAATCGGTCTCCCCAAGCATCGATCTCCTCATTTGCTTAAAAAAAAAGGGAGGTGGGGGGGAGATGCTGATCACTGTAGCAGGTCTCCCACAGGGTTGTTGTGGGCATCAAATGATTCCATAACTGATCTTTTGAGATGTCAAAGTATTTTCTGTGCATCTTTGAAGGTGGCACTATTGTGCCCTCTTTCCAGATGAGCAGCCTGAGGCTGACGAAGGTGAGGTAATTTGCCAGGGTCACACATCTGCTAAGTGTCTAAGGATTCATTTGAACCCAGGTTTCCCAATTTCAAGTCTCATGGATGAGCACACCACCCTCAGATAATGTTTATAAAGCCCTCTGAAAACACTGAAGAGTTCCGTAAATGTCAATTCTTATCCTGATGCCAGAGGAAGGTCCCAGGGCTTTGAGTAGAAAAGAAGAAAACAAGCATTTATTAAGTGCCTACTGTTTGCCAGGCTCTGTGCTAAGTGCTATACAAATATTATCTCATTTAATCCTCAAAACAACCCTATGGGGTAAGTGCTATTATTATCCTCATAATATAGCTGAGAAAACTGACACAGGCAAAGCTTAAGTGACTTGCCCCAGGGTCACTTAGCTTGTAAGTATCTGGGGTTAAATTTGAACTCAGGTCTTCCAGACTTCAGACCCAGTGCTGCATCTACTCTACCACCTGTCTCCTGCTGAGCAGGCAGCTCCTGCTGAGGATTTATGGGAAGCCAGGAACAGAAATCCCACAAGATAAGAAGGCAATTGGGGGCTGCTTTCTGCATTATTAAAGATAACCCCCCACCACCCCCATTGAGAAATTACAGATCTTTAGGGGTCTTATAATTATTATATATAATATTATGTATCATATAATATATTGCATATTATCGTTGGGGATCTTATAACTAAGCATCATTATTATCATTCACAGAAGGTCACAAGGGCAGAGGTGCCTCTCTGTGTCTAGAATTCTTTATTTCTCCCTTAAAACAACTTTCTCTATTTTATTTCAATTACTTTTCAACAGCGACATATTTGCATTTAAATGGCCCAGACACATTACCCAAACATGCCAAACTCTTTCCATCCCAGCTCCTAATACTCCTTCTTGATCCATCTTACAGCCCTGAGACAAGGACATAATTAAAAAGGAATTCTTTCCCCTCCCACCAACCACAGGGACAGCAGAGACTGCTTAAATATCCCTTTAGGTTAATTTGCACTTTTCTTTGGGCTCCACACTTTCATTTTCAATTAATTAAGCAATTACTGCATTTATTGGGATAATGGTCACTCTCCTATTTTTAGCCCAGAACAAACAGCATTAAAAGTGTACCTGTCACACGAGTGAATACATCGTGGGAAATTGATCTGGAGGCATCCGAGTTTTCTCCTCCATTAGCACACACCGCCTGCCCGGAGTGTACGCGATGCTAATTCACCAGCTATTTGTTCAGAATGTATTTCTATCAGAACACAAGTGTTCAGTCTCTGTCTCTACCACAAAGCCCAGGTGTGAACACATGGATCATCCCTCACTTCTGAGTCTGCAGTAGGTTTAGATCTTCTGTGGTTTGTTATTAGTTGGAGTTTCTCCTCGAAACATTTTAGTAATGACAATACTTCACGTGGGTAAAGTGCATTACAGTTTACGTGGGCACTTGGGCCTTGTACAATATTAGAAAAATGTAAAACTTCTTTCCTTCCCATTGGTAGACTGTGGCATTTTATCGTAGAGAGAGATGAGGATCCTGCCTCTGGCTTCCCCTCCTCTAAGCCTCTGAAATCCTATCAATCTCCTCATGAAAAAATGTCTACTGATCACTTTGTAAACCTTGAAGTTCTCCATAAATGTCAGCTATTATTATTAGCCATTCAACAGGCATCTACTAAGAGCTATTATTATCAGAATTATTTTATTGATGACTTGGTCGCCCTTTGGTCCATGACCAAATGTTATGACCATTTCTTCATAAATCATGACCAACATTTGTATCTAAGTTGAAAGTGTGCATCATGGTTCATGGGCATTGTCACGCTGAACATTACAACAACCTGTGGTCGAGACGTAACAGATAAAATTGTCCCCATTTCACAAACTGTGAAACTGAGGGAGCAGCGTTGAGAAAAGTCACATCAGCGGAAAAGCTTGGCTGGAATGTGAGGAAAGGACAAGGGGAGAAAGAGGTAGAAGAGACAGGATGAGAAGCTGAGGCTTAGCGAGCTTAAATGAATAGCCACACCGCTAGTGTCCAAGGCTAAATCTGAACCTAGATCTTCCTAATTACAAGCCTGCAACTCTACATCCTAAATCATCCTGCTGTCTTGTACCAGCTAACTCGAAGACTGGCCAAGGGTTTTACAAATAGAAATCTTCCTTGAGCCTCACCACAGCCTAGTGAAATAGATATTTGGGTTATTTGGGGGATTTTTTGTTTTTTTTACAGATCTCTATTTATAGATGAGGAAATTGAGGCAAATGCAGGTTAAGTGACTTGCCCAGGGTCACACAGCTAATGTCAGAGGCAGAATTTGAACGTAGGTCTTCCTCACTCCAGGTCCAGGCCTCTATCCACTGGACCATAATAACTGCTGTTGTCCAGTCGTGTCCGACTCTTCGCGATCCCATTTGAGGTTTGGCAAAGATACTGGAGTGGTTTGCCTTTACTTCTCCAGCTCACTTTACAAATGAGGAAACTGAGGCAAGTAACTTGCCCAGAGTCACATGGCTAGTGAGTGTCTGAGGCCAGATTTGAACTCAGGGAGATGAGTCTTCCTCCATCCAGGCCTGGCGCTCTATTCGCTGCACCACCTACCTGCCTCGCATAATAATAACTACCTTTTATAGAGAGTGTTAAGGTTTGCAAAGCACTTTATATTTGTGTTCTCATCTGATCCTCACAACAAGCCTGTGATGTAGGTGTCATTATTATCCCCATTTGACAGACGAGGAAAGTGAGACATACAAAGGCCAAATGACTTGCTCAGGGTCACACAGTGGGTAAGTGTCTGAAGCAGGATTTGCACTCGGATCTTTCTGTCTCCAATTCCTTCACTCTGTCTCCATGCATCCTCTCACAATACCCAGGACAACCTCCCTCCCAGAGTTGTTGCAAGGCTCAAAATAGATAATGTATGTAAAATACTTTGCAAACTTTAAAGTACCTTCAAATGTCAGCTATCACTATTATCCTATTTGCACATGCAGGCCAGTCCATCATCGTGTGTATTTAGTGACGCTGGTAGACTATAAGGTAGGAGGAAGTGGGGGAGACTGAAGGCACTTTTCCGCAGGAGAGAAAGAGCCACCCTTCCCCCTCCTTTGGAGAAGGGATTAAGGAGAAGATGATTGGCAGCTCAGTAATAAGGCTTGACACTTCTATTGTAATCACTGGAGACTCCAAAAAGGAAGAGACTTTCTACATCGCTGAGTTCAGCTCCCCTGAATCCCTTGTGGTGCAGGGAGGGAAGATGGGTCCCAGAGAGGGAAGGCAACTTTCCCCAGGTAACACAGGCAGTAAATAACAGAGGGTAAGTATGTAAGCAGCAGAGACCTGAACTCCATGTCCTCAGGGGCCAGGTACAGTGTTCTTTCCATCCGGCCAAGCTGCTTGTGCTTTGCAGGAACAGTAGGACTTTGCACACATTTTCTCTTTTGGTCCTAAGCATCTAGGTGGTACAGCAGAGATAGTATATGGCTTGGTGTCAGGAAGACCTGAGTCTGAATTCTTTCTTAGAACCTTACTATTGGTGTGTCCCTAGGCAAGTCACTTAACCTCTGTGTGCCTCAGTTTCCTCATCTGCAAAATAGGGATAATAACAGCCCCTACCTTCCGGGGTTATTGTGAGGGTCAAATGAGATAATAATTCTAAAATGCTTTATAAATGCTAGCAAGTGGTAGTCGTGGTGGTAGTAGTAGTAGTGGTAGTGGTAGGAGTAGGGGTGATGGTGGTGGTGGTGGTATTAGTAGTAGTGGTCGTGTCAGTGGTAGTAGTAATAGTGGTGGTATGGTGGCAGTGGTGGTGGTTGTAGTATAGTAGTAGTAGTAGTGGTGGTGGTGGTAGTAGCAATGGTGGTAGTAGTGGTGCTTGTGGTGATGGAAGTAGTGGTGGTGGCAGTGGCAGTAGTAGTGGTAGTAGTAAACTCTTACCACAACTTCAAGAAGTAGGGTTGACAGCAGCATGACCTAGTGGATAAAATACTGGACTTGGAATCAGGAAGACCTGAATTCAAATTCTTCCATAGACACTAGCTGAGTGACCCTAGGCAAGTCACTCAACCACAGCTTCCTCATCTATAGATAATATCATCTACTTTCTAAGAATGTTTTGAGGCTTGAATAAGATAAACGTGTAATATGTCTGGCAAATCTCAAAACTACACATAAATGTCAGCTGTTGTTTTATTAGAAAGCTTCCAGGCAGAGGTGGCACCTGGGATGGCATCTGGACCTTGAAGAGAACTATTTATTTCATTTCTCTGGGCCTCAGTTTCCTCATCTGTAAAATAAATGGGTTGGACTACATCGGGGGTTGTTAACCTGCAGTTTGTGAATTTTCTTTGTTCTTTGTTCTTTGTTCAATATTTCAATATTCAATATTTTGAAAACTATATTTCGATAGAATTCATTCCCTTTCCACTCCTGTGTATTTTAAGAACACAGTTCTGAGAACTGCCAGATTGCCAAAGGGGTCCATGCCACAAACACCTATTAAGAGCACCTGGCCCAGATTATCACGAAGGTTCCTTCCAGCTCCTAACCCTTCATCCCATAAACCAAAGCACCAAGTCCAAAGCTAACCAGGGAGAAGCCATCACTCCAGAAGACCATCAAAGAGCAGCCTCTGAAGTGATGGCAGCTGGGTTTGTATAGGGCCTATTTACCAAACCAGTCTCCTGTGATCCTCGCAACAGCCCTGAAAGGGGGGCAATACAACTAATATTGCCCCAGTTTTAGAGATCGAGGAACCAGAGCTAGAAGAGATTAAGTGACTGACCGGAGGTGAGATGGCTGCAATGTCTGATTCTCCACCCCAAGCTCTTCCACAGGAATAAACATAAAGCCACTGTCCTTGCTCACCTAGCTAGGATATATCTCTGTCACCTGCCATCAAGTTCAAGACCCGTTGCTGACATTAAAGGCCCTTCCAGGAGCAACTCAGCCTGTCCGGCGTCACCTCATTCTGCCCCTTTCTACTTGCTCTAAAATCTGAGCCAGAGGCTCTTAAATCTTTTTGTGCTGTGGACCCTTTGGCAATTCAGGGAAGCCTATGGATCCCTTTCAGAATCATGTTTTCAAACAACTGAAGGAAAAGCTAAATTTCCATGAGAGATTAGTGAAAATAAAGATATAATTTTTCCATCCAAGTTCACAGACGCCCTTTCACACCAAATCTGCCCATGGACCCCAGGTTAAGAACCCCTGCTCTAGGCAAACAGGAGAACCACTTGCCCTCTGTCTCCATAATCACAGAGTTTCAGAGCAGGAAGGAAGCTCTTTCTCTGGTCATTTAAACCCAAGCCATACTGGAGAGGAATCCATGCTATAACATTTCTGACAAGTGCTGTACCCACCCTATACTTCCCAACCTGCCTTGACTTAGGCTGTCTGTCCTCTATGCCTGGAAGATCTTTCCCCTGCCCCTCTTCCAAGCAGATTCTCTACCCATCCTTCAAAGCCCAACTCAAACATCACTTTATCCAGGAAGCCTTCCCTGGTCCCTCCTTTAACACTGATTGAAGGAAATGGAAATGTTCATTCGGCTCGAAGAAGAGTCAGGTGCTTGTAAGAACATCATGTGAGAGAGGGACAGATTTCTCCCACCCAGGTGGGAAACCATGGTTGGTGGGGATAACGTTCTGGGGAGTCAGGCACTGTTTACAAACCATCCTCCCAATTCCAAGCAGGTGAGGATAGCGGGAACCGTCCATTTCAGCACGGTGGTAGTAGAAAGATCACTGGATTTAGGGTCGGAGTTAAATCATATCTCTGCCATTTACTACCCATGTGAACTTGGGCCATAATAGTAGGAATAAGAAGGTGGCCTGACATTTATAGAGAGCTTTAAGATTGGCAAGAGGCTTTGCGTATGTTCTCTCTGATTCTTCCAGCAAGCCTTATGAGGTAAATGATGCATTTATATCATCCTTCCCATTTTACAGAAGTAGAAATTGAGGTCAAGTAATTTGTCCAAGGTCACAGAGTTAGTAAGTGTCTGAGGTAGGCTTTGAACCTAAATTTTCCTGCCTCTAAGTTCAGCATTCTATCCTTAACATCAGTGGTGTTACTCAAATAGAAATGGATCTCTGCCAGGGCATATTGACTTAGAAAACCACAAATTGACATCACCTATGTTGCATTTTATTTCCTATTTATTTTGTTAAACACTTTCCAATTATAATTTAATCTGGTGGGCATTTTGGGGGCCTTTGAACCAAATCTTGATTCGGAGACTACCTCCCATTTACATTGTAGATGTACTAGCTGTACATAGTTAGTTTCACATTATCTCCTCCATTAAAACATGGGGTTCTGGAGGGCAGGGGCTGTGTTTTTGCCTCTTTGTATCCTTAATGCTTAACATAAGAAGTGCTTAATAAATGCCTTCAATTGATTGATCTTTCTCATAGGGAAAGAAATAAAACAGGAGGACCAAGCTACTCATATGTCTTTGGGGACCATGACCCAGGTCAAGAAAACAGACTATAGACCCAGAAACCACACCTCTCTATGGTTTTGGCCAGCAGCAGCATCCTGGCCTTCTGGGTAACTGGGCTTCCCTTCCAGCCAGTGGTTGATGGAGAGCCTTGCTGCCCACATCCATCACATCAGGTAGATGTGGTCGGCTTTGTGTCCACTCCAGTCTGTCTGCATGTGGCTTGCATCAGGGAATCACTCCTCCAGCCCTTGGTGCCCACTTCACAAGAGAAAAGAGGAAATCTTCCTTTGGTCTCGGCTTTCATTTTCTACACCCTGGGATATTTCATCTCTAAATATGATTTTATCTCTGCACATCTGAGAGTCCTGAGCTGATGATGTGAGCAAAGGCTAGAAGGGACTTAGGATTTGAAGTCACAAATCAGACAACTTATCCCTCCAGCCGGGGCTCAGAAGTGACTGCTCTCCCGCTGCCTTGGCTCAGCCCAGCTGCCCCTCACTACCTGACTTTGATGTTGGTTAATCCTCTCTTCCTGAGGCTGGACCAGTGGCAGAGCAGCCTAGCCTTCTTCTAGACTGAGGTTCAGGCTTAGACATGCAGAGCCTATGACATAGTGGTAAGACAACTAGACTCAGAGTCTGCATGCCTGGCTTCTAGGCCTATGTCTGCACAGGGATGCCCTTTCCTAGATCTGTGCCTCAGTTTCCCCTATGAAATTCCGAACTGAATTAGAGGATGTCAAAGGTCCCTTTCAGCTCTCATATAAAGTCTGGCTTTATTGAACACTCTTACTATGCCTTCTGAAAGGCAAATCATATGCCCAAGCTCTCTTCCTGCTCCTGCATAGCACTATAAGATCAAGGAGGGCAGGAATGATCATTTCTATTTGATATATGGAGAAACTGAGGTTAAGAGCACGGAAAGGGCTTATTCAAGGAGTTTTGTCAAAGTAATCAACTAAAAAATATTTATTTTTAAGGGGGTGGGTGATAGTCCAGATCTATGATTACCCTATAGCAGGCAACTTTGAGTCTAGACATACCCTCTATAGATGCCAATTAGAAGCCACCAGTAACGTAGAGTCAGAAGACAGTAGAACCATAGATTTAGAGCTAGAAGAGATCTTAGGAAGCCATAGCCCAGAGATGTCAAGCAATGTGCTCATGTCTCACATCTAGGAAGTGTTAGAGCTGAGGTCGGGGCAGCTAGGTGGCGCTGCAGTGGACAGATAGAGCATCAGGCCTGGAGTCAGGAGGACCCATGTTCAAAGGTAGCCTCAGACACTTACTAGCTGAGTAAGATGCTTCACAACAATAACAACGACAGAGATGAGGTTGGAATCTAGATTGCCCATCTCCAGATCCAGAGCTTTTTTTTTTCTCACCAGAGTAAGATGCCCTCCCCCCGCAAATACCAACCAAGGTGTTGAAGGGCCTTGAGCCTATGCCAAAGGAGGATCAGTTAAAGATACTAGGGTTATATAGTCTGAAAAAGAGAAGGCCCAGGAGGTATGTGATGTTGTTTTCAGTCGTTTCAGTCATGTCTGACTCTTCATGACCCCATTTGAGGTTTTCTTGGCAAAGATCCTAGAGTCATCTCCTTCTCTAGCTCACTTTACAGATGAGAAAACTGAGGCAAAAAGGGTTAAGTGACTTGCCCAGGGTCACAGAACTAGTAAGTGTCTGATGCCAGATTTGAATTCAGGAAGATGAGTTTTCCTGACTCCAGGCTCAGTGTTCTAACCAGTGTGCCACCTAGCTTCCCAGGGGTTATTTAGTCTGAAAAAGAGAAGGTTTGAGGGGCACATGATACTTGTCTTTCAATATCCAACAGGTTGCCACATGAAAAGGGATTAACGCTATTTTCCTTAGACCTCAAAGGCAGGACTAGTGGCAATTGGGAGGACCTGATACTAAGGAAAAATTTCCTAAAAATTAGAGCTGTCCAAAAAGACTTGGCTGCCTCAGTATATAATCAAACAACCAATAAACATTTATTAAGTGCCAACTATGTGCTAGGCACCGTGCTAACTGCTGGAGACACAAAAAGAGGCAAAACACAATTCCCACCCTCAAAGAGCTTACAACCTAATGGATTATATATCATGGATCCCCTTTCACTGAAAATCTTAAAACAGTGAATGGATGCTCACTTGTCAGGTATGTGGTAGTAGGAATTCTTCTTCAGATATGAGCTTGGCTAATTGGGACTTGACCCATGATTTTATTCGGATAGGGAACTCCTAGTTAGGAAATTCCCTCTACCAATAGAGGTTAGCACTTTCTGTGCAACTTATCATTCTAGAGATTTGCCTAAAGCCCTGAGAGGTTGACTGGCTCAGGGTCACACAGTCAAAAACAAGACACTGTGCTAACTCTGAGAGTTCTTCAGCCTCAGGAATTCTGGCATTTTATAATGCCTCCCACCTTCATCTTTCTTGTACGACACAGCGCCTGATCAGCCTCTCGGAGCAAGGATAGCTGGGAAAGGCTGTGCTCTCACCAAATTGCTGACTCATTTTCCTACATGAGGCACCTATCATAATAATGCTAGTACTAACAATAATAATTCCTCCATGAGCCATTGAATTAAAATGACCCACTCTCCCTAATTGCCTTCCTTTTTCACTCCCTTTTCCTGAGAGCAGATAATGCCCCCATGGACATCTCCTTTCAATGGCAGGAGCCAGAAGCCCTGGAGAATCTACCCCTGGAGAAATACTGAAGTCAGCCTGGAGGACAGAGAAACCAGGACAGGCTAGGCCCCCTCTCTGCTCCCTCCATGGTCAAGGGCAGAGCTTGGGATGAGGTCTCATTTAATTTGGGGTCATATTTCCATGCAGAACTCTACCCCAAAGCAAACATTAACTCTGTCTATAAACTTGGCTTTTCTTTCTTTTAAATTCTGATAACTGTATCTTGGTATCATTGGTTTTCTTTGTAATCCTACATATCATATTTTGTGCATTTAAAACATGATTCTGAGAAGGGGTCCATAGGCTTCACCAGACTGACTGTCAAAGAGGTGCAGAACACAAGAGGTTAAGAACCCCTACTTTTCAGGGCTCCAGAGAGATGGCACTTCTCTATTCTCACAGGTCTTCAGCTAAGTGAATCTACTCCAATCCACATCTTACTCTGCCTTCCAAGCCTGATTAAGTCCCACTATCTCTAGGAAGCTGTCACTAACCATCCCTTCCCTGCCTAGAGTTGCTTCTTGTCTGTTTCCTGAACCCATGGCTTATCTTCCCAACTAAATGACAATCAATCATGACAACAGTCTGTGTGACCCTCACCAAGTCCCTTGACCTCTTGGTGCACCCAGGTATTTCTCTAAGATATATCATTCATTTGTTTGTTGTTTGTCTTTTGTTCTCGAAGAAGACCATGACATCAGGAAGGTGATGTCATGACTGCAAGTGAATTGGACTGAAAAGAGGGAGGGTTGTGCAAAGTCATCAGCCTTACTTCCTCCTCTGGAGCCATCTGGGTTCAGTGGCAAGATATAGATCAAGATGACTGAAGATGTCCCTGATGCAGTGGAAGACCTTGTCCTTTTTAAGCTAAGGTCTTTCCCAGGTCTAAGTTTGACTGAGGCAATGTCCATTCAGTGATTAAAGTTAGGTAAGAAAACAGGCAAAGAATGGTCTCTTTTATCTAATAAAAAACCAGTCTGGGAGTGGAAGATCCTCAGGTTTCTGGCCAAAACAGAAACAATTGCTATTGACACTCACTCTGAGCCATGAGAGCCCAAAAGATGACCAAATGAGGCTTGGGCTGGGACCCACTGTTGGCCATCAAGCCTCAGAACAGTAGAGAAGTTGCTGATTTGAATAGGCAGAAGAAGATTTTCACCAGATGAAATCACAAGCCCAGACCAGTGACCAGCAACTTATAGCCTTAGGGAGTTGCCTAGGGACCCAGAGGTCAAATGACTTATCCAGGATCACACAGCCTCCTTCCACTACACTGATCACTTAGTTGGAGAACAGGATAAGGATTAGGAAAACAATAAGGTAGCAACATCAGGCCCTGTCGGGTACTAGCTGATATTGGTATAGAACTTAAAGGATTGCCAAGAACTCTATAGACATCTCATTTGAGCTCCACAAAATCTCTATGAGTTAGGTACCACAAATATTATTTTTCCCATTTATAGATAAAGATACTGAGGCTCCAATGGGTTCATTGACATGCGTATGATCACAACAACCAAAAACTTTACATACATTATCTCATTTGAGCTCCACAAAATCCCTGTGAGTTAGGTACCATAAATATTATTTTTCTCATTTATAGATGAGGATCCTGAGCTTCAAAAAGGTTAGTTGACTTGCTCATAATCACACAGCTGCTAAATGTCAGAGACAGAATTGAAATTCCAGCCTTTCTGAATGGCTTGACTTGAAATCAAGCAGGTTATATATCCACTGGGCCAAGTCTCCTAAGCTGGAAGTAACTTCAGGAGAAGTTATTTAAAAATACTGCTGATTCAGGATCAAAGACCCTAAGATCCTTTGGCTGGGCTAAACCTCAGAGATCACCTAATCCAACCCCCTTGTCTTAGAGGTGAGATGACCAAGACTTAAGAGCATGAGTCACATGTGCAAGGTCATACACGTAGCAAGGAACTGACCTGAAATTCAAGCCCACATCCTCAGAACCCAAACCTAGGACTCTGAAACTGCACTGCCCTGACTCCTTAAACAAGGGAGACACCACAAACTACCTCAGGCACCATTTTAGTGGGCAAAGTTCTCCTATCTCACCTCAGTCTTCTTTACTGCAAAACCAAAGAGAACTGTCTAATTGGATATTTATATCCAGGATGGGTCTAGAAAAGAGGGCAACACAGCCTAGTACAGAGAGCCCTGGACCAGTAGTGAAGGGCCCTGGATTCTAGTTTCAGGTCTACCATTGACTTACCATACTGGACCTTGGACAAGGCCCAAGTATGGGACTCAATTTTTTCCTCTGGACAATGACCTCCAAGCCAATACAGGCCTGACCTTCACCCCCAATTTCTGTACAACATACTCTTAAAGATAATGGGCAGGAAAGAGCTTGAGTCCTTAATGCTTTGCAGAAGATGAGACCTTCCAAAGATATCAATGACAGCTCTGAGGAGTTTCTAATCTGGGGTACAGGGTCAGCCACCTTTTTACAATGAAAAGAAAATCTCTAGAAATTCCTATCCCTATGCCTGTGCAGGCATTATTTTATGGTCATCCCTATCCTCTCCAGCCAGCTCCCTTTGCCTCCGGCCAATTATTCTTTTCCATCTCAGCCTTTCAGCCACAGAGTAAACCTACCTTGCCTACCCCTGGTCCTGCATCCATTTCCATCTAGGAGTTAATGAGGGGGGACAGGAGCCACTCTGGCGCTTGTCCATAGTCTTAAATGGTCCCAATTTTCTACACATTCACCAAGATGAAATACATCCTCCATTTGCTGCTCCAGGGAAACATGAAGGGAGAAGAAAGAAGGAAGGCGTATTTCCTCATTTGAACTTGTCATGGTGACTAGGAAATGCAGACTCAGGGATTTTTCATCAAACATTTTCTTTTATCTCATTTAAAATTCTTCAAGATTCACTCTCAGGTAGTTTGCCCCTCTTACAGAGGAAGGCAGCATTTCAGTGATTTTGATATTAGAGAAGGGGAGTTGGAAGAAGAAGGGAGAGACAAACCATTCCTCTTTATTCCCCAAGTAGCCCAACTTCATGGTGGTTCCTTAGGCATCTGACTCTAGTCCTCTAGGAATAACTGCCTCTTTGGACACCATTGGGGAGGAAGCCAGGAGGTCAGGAGGCTATGCCCACCAGTCTCAAATACAGAATTCATTCTATTTCATTCTATCCACAAAAACAATACCCATTCTTTCACAGCCATAGAATCACCGATTTTGAGCTTGAAAAGATACATGTGGAAAATCATAAGTGAATCAATTAAATGATTTGAAAAAAGTTATACAAGGTAGGAAGCGGAAGAACCAGGGCCCTTGGCAATGTTGTCAGTCTTGGTCAGTGGTTAGAGTGTGGCTTTAGGGAGGCTCATGCTGTGTGTTTGATTTCAGGACTGGATAATGAGGAGAGGGCTACACTGGCCACAGAATATATATCTAGCCCAGTCCACCAACAAATGCCACTGCTCATAATGGGGGCCAGTGGAGAAAGTGTGAATTGTTCAATGCAGCCCAGACCCATTGCCCACAGGATAAGTGATGCTGAAGAAGGGTCAGCAGCATGGCTATTATGTCATTCATTCTGATCGTTTTCTAAAGTGCTCACCAGGCAGAGTCTAACCAGCATCACCGGACATAACGTTTTCTTAAATCTCCCCAATGCGGATGATGATGAAAATGGCTAAGACCCATGGGAGAAAGTTAGAAGGGGCTAGATTTTGGTTCAACAAAAGAACTTCCAAAAAACAAATGAGAACTAATTGGATAGTGAGCTCCCCATCAATAGAGGTATTCAAGAAGAGGGTAGATGAACCACCTGTCAGGGATGCTGCAGAGATTCCTGGATTGGGAAGGAAGAAGGACTAGATGTCCCCGAGATATGTCTCAAGACTGAGATTCTCACTTCTTGTTTGTCTTCTGAATAGATACTAGCTTTCCACTGGATTCATATCAGCTCTCCTCCTTCTAGCCCACCTTGCCTCCCTCAGCCCTCTTCCTTCTGCTCCTGCCCCCATCTTCTTCATCTCTTTCCTAAAGAACTCTAAGTTTGGGATTTGTCATACACTCTGCTTCCCACTGAGCAAAATGCTTCTCTCTGGCCTGATTTGAGTTTTGCCAACAGCCCATCTGACTGGCAGGTTGGTTCATAATAGATTTTGAGGGTTTAGGTTTGGGGTGGTTTCTTTTTGTCAAGTTGGCCTTTGTAAATGTGCTCCAATTATGGACACTCTGCTTGGGACACACACCTTTTAAATTGGCTTAAAGGGGAGCACCAAACTTTAATGAATAGGCTGGTGAGACACCCCTCATTGTAGGCAGGCCTTCAACAGGTATTTTCCCCCCATGTATAAATCACACTTAATAGACAGGAAATAACAGCAATTATGAGAACGGGGGGAAGCTGCATTTTCCAAAGCTCCAGGGCCCCTCTAATGCCATTTCTGATTTTGCCTGGTTCTTGTTTTAAATTCTTGGATGAAGTCATAGGACCCTAGAACTAGATAAGACATTTTTGTCATTTTATAGAAGATGGGGGAAAAGAGAAAAGAAGAAGAATTTATATGGCACCTACTGTGCACCAGGCACTGTGCTAAGCTCTTTATAAATATTATCTCCTTTGATCCTCATGATAACTTTGGGAGATAGCTCTTACTGTTACTATTACACACCTTTTACAGTCGAGCAACCTGAGGCAGACAGAGGGAAAGGAATAAGTGCCTACTATGTGCCAGGTGCCTTACGAACCTTATTTGATCCTCACCACAACTCTGAGAGGTTTTTTTTACTGTTTGTTTTTTTTTACAGTTCAGGGAACTGAGGCAGACAGAAGTTAAGTGATTTGCCCAGGATCACACTGCTAGTAAGTGTCTGAGGCTGGATTTGAACTCAGGTCTTCCTGACTCCAGGCCTGGCACTCCATCCACTGAGCCACATAGCTGCCTCTCCAGAGGAGGGGACTGGGACCTAGAGAAGGGAAAGGACTTGGCTGAGGTGAGTGAGTGTCAAAGGTAGGACTAGAAGTGTGATGTCTAAAGCTAAAGGATCTGGATTCAAATCTCATCTCCTGTGTAACCTTAAGCAAATCCCTCAGCCTCCCTGGATCTCAGTTTCCTCAGTCAGAAAATGAGGGGTTTGGACCGAGGCCCATGAGTTCCCTTCCAGATCTAGATTCTACTGATTTGGAATCAAAGAACCTGGGAAGGAATCCGAGTTCTGCCGCTTAACTGAATCTTATTTCCCCAACTACAAAATGTATTAGTCAGACTAGATTCTTTCTATCCCTAAAGTTATGTTCCTATCCAGAAATCCAGCTTTCCTGATTCTCCAGGCCTGGGCCCTCTCTGCTACATCCAAATGCCAACATTTGGGAACTTCTGAGAGTTTATCCAAAGCCCCGAAGTCAAGGAACTGAATCCTCACCCCAGGCAAGAAGAACTTTAGGGTCTCTTCTGTCTCCATCCATTCCTTTGTTCCTGCTTTTCTCTCTTTAGTTAACATTTGTTGTCTTTGTAAAGCGCCATCATAGTCTCTTGTGTCCATTCTCACAGATAAAAAAAAACGCAAAGAGATTATGATTCAGTTCCTGACTCAGGTCATTTTCACTGGCTGTCTGCCATACCTAGAACTCTCTCCTCCCCTCAATGCCACCTCTTGACTTCCCTGGCCTCCTTCAGATCTCCACTACAGACCTAACCTTCTGCAAGAAGCATTTCCTACTCCTCCTTAATCTTAGCCCTTTCCCTCTGAAACTATCCCCAATTCATCCTGTGTAGATCGTGTTTGTACATAGTCGTTTGTGTGTTGTCTGCATCATTGGACTATGAGCTCCTTGAGAGCAGGGATTGTTGTTTTGCTCTGTTTGCATCCTTGGTGCTTACATAGTGCCTGACATGTAGTAGGCAGTTAATAAATGCTTATTGACTGACCGACTGGTTCTGCCCATCAAACAAAGCCAATTGTTTGAGGAAAGGAACTCTTGTTAACATTCAGAAAAGTGAAGAAAGCACTGAGGGACCCCAGGGAGCACTTATCCATCTAATTTCATGCTTTAATGTAAAAAAAAAATTAGAGCAAATAAGAGTGCTGAACTTGGAAGTCAGGAGACACCTGGGTTCAAACCATCTTCTGACACTTATGGGATGTTAGGTGATGTGCAAGTCACTCAGCCTTTCTGGCCTCAGTTCTCTTATCTACAAAATGAGCAGGTTGAACTGAGGGGCCTCTAAATTCCCTTCCAGACCTACACCTATGATGCTATGATTCTCTGAATCAAACTTATCTTCCTAAATATCTGTCCACTCAAACACTGGAAGATCACTCTATTAATCAGGGCCACAGAGATCAGGCCCAAGGTAGAGCTCACCTGAAAGCCTAGGAGAGAGACCAGGGTCCAATCCCATCCCTGGGTTAAGAGATCAGATCATAGATTTGGGGATGGAAACAGGCTTAGAGGTTTCTACTAGAATTATCTCCCTTTGCTTTGACTAGAGAGAACAAGACATATTATAGGGAAAACATCCACTCTCCTCACAGAGCTCATACTCACCATCCATCCCAGCTGAAAGTCACAGATGGCCCCAGTTACACACAGATATATAGACAGTCCCATTATTGGGAGTTTTTTCTTTGAATTAATCAACAAAAATGGTCATTTCTTCATTCATTCATTTGACAAGGATTTATCAAACATCGACTATGTGCCAGTCAATATCCCGGGGGCTAGGCATATAAAGGCAAAATGAAATCTGTCCTGTCTTCTAGGAGTTTAGATTCTATTGAGGGAAAAGAATATGTAGACATAAAAGTGAAAGAAAAATATATACAAAGTAAATTCCATTTCATTTCTATGGGAGTGAGGATAGACATTAGACCAGAGCTAGATCTTTAGATCTGAGAGTTGTTGGCATATAAAGGATAGTTGAACCCAAGGAAGACAATGAGATCATTAAGAGGGAAGAGGAGAAAAAAAAAGCAGGACAGGATCCTAGGGTACACACATACATAAAGAGTGGGAAATAGAAAAAGATCCACAAAAGAGACTGAGGAGTGGGGATGGAGTAGGAGGAGAAGCAGAAGGCAGCAATGCCTGGAAAACCCAAAGAGGAAGGAGTATCAGCAAGAGAGGGAGTGGTCAGCAGTAGATGCAAGGGATGTCAAAAAGGATGAAGACTGAGAAAAGGTCATCAATTTGGCATTCAGTTGGTTAGGCTTGGGGAGAGATGTTTCAGTTGAATGATGAGGTCAGAAAATGGAAGCAGCCAATGGAAATAGGTTTTACTAGAGTTTGGCTGAGGAAATGAGGAAAGATATAGGGGAGTAGATTGAGGGGATAAAAGTAAAATTTTTGTTTGTTTTTAAGGAATAAGAAAGACTTTGGGTACTTATGTTAAGCAGTGGGAAGGGGCCTGGGAATGAGAGATTGAAGATTTTCTATATCAGCAAGAGGGCCTTAAGGTAGGAAGCCCTTGGCTGGTCTTATCCACATCTCCTTTTTGCATCAGGGATTGAATAGGGCATTTCAGGATAGGATAGAACAGGGTACAGTAAGGTGGGGAAGATCTATGGGCAGCAGCACTGGGACCCATCTATCTCTGGTATTAACACTTCTCTCTCCAGAGCCCTTTCTCCTTCCTCAGCCCCTCCCTTCCAGGTGCTTTAGGACTCTCCCTACCTGGGGCTGAGGAAAGCTCCCAGAGGAAATGGGAAAAGACAGGCTCAGAGTTGGCCTCAGTAAAGAACCACCTCTTCCTAAGAGACTGAAACAAAGGAGAAACTGAGGAATATTGCCAAGGTGATTTGAGATGCAGACCTGGGCAGAAGAAGGAGCTCATGACAGATGGCACTGATTTTTTCAGTGAAGAATGAAGCAAGATTCTCTGCTGAGAGACAGAGTAGATGCCTTGAGGAGAGAAAAGAAAGTTTAGAATAGACATTGTGGTTAATGAGGTCAATTAGGGAGGAATCAAAGGACCAGAGGGCATCTGTGAGGGCCCAGTTGACCTTATATAACATGAATTTTTCGTGGACCCAGTAAGCACAGTTTTATGAATTCCTCCATCACCAATGAGGAGCTCCCAAATAGAAGCAGAAAAATGTAGATAAGAGGAGCAGTAGGGGGTTGAGCAGTATAGGATGAGGGGACAAGACAATAAAGGGCAGAGGCTGGTAGAAAATAGAACTGGTTAACCCAGGGTTGACATCTTGATGGGAAGAAAGTGAGACCTGTGGGTAGAGGAGAGGTAGGAGGGAAAGTTATGAAGTGGGAAATGAGGAAACAGGTGGAATGATCAGAGAGTGAGGTAAGGAAAGAGATTAGGTTTAGGAGAGATGAGTCACAGGGACAGATAGAAGGATGATCTTGGGTGGTTGACTTTAGTAGGCTGGAACCCAGGGCATTGGGGAACAGAGGCTGCTCCTTCTTCAAATCAGGTTAACTATAATTCACCAGGAAGACACAGAAATCCTTGAGCTTGAAGGAGTGAGACATAGGACTGGGGAATTGGGTGTGGGAAGGCCAGGATAAGGGTCTGCAAAGATGAGGCCAAAAGTGAAATCTCAGTGTGGGCTTTGGGTAGTGGGAACAGGGAGCAGGGGGATTGCTCCCTGCGGCATCAGGAAAGGGAGAGCAATGGGTCATGTTCAAGATGGGGCCACTGTGGGCATCATCTCAGTAAAGAGGTGACAAATGGGGAATGGGCCAGCTTTGTCTATGTCTCAGCTTTGCTTATCAGCAAGTGGGCCTTTTAACTGAGGAGTCCTAAGTTGACCCTGCCCATATCTTTGGCTTTTGGGGTCATTGATGGACATTGGGGTCATTGATGGACATTGGGGTCATTGATGGACAGGGCATGTCAATATTCACAGGACAGAACAAAGCTAGGCAGATTAATTCTGGTCATTTGCCCACATTTCTTTCTTCAGGGAGAAATTCAGGGCTTCGGGCCTCTTCTCACCCCATCAATTTCTCTTGCCCCCTCCACCTCAGGTGACCCAGTGCTTTTGCTATCTATGAGTGATATCTCAAAAAGTCTTTCACCTTGAAGCGGCTAAATCTTGGGACATTTCAGGGCCCAACCTGTGACCGGAACCAGCAGCCAGAAGGCCTCAGTGTCTACCATCTTATAAGGCTGAAAGTCCTTTCATCCCACCTCACCCCACTAAGCTGTTGTTATTTCTCCTTTTTCCTTCCAACTTCCTTTCTACGTTTAACAACCTGGCCCTTGCCTCTGGGTCCCCTTTAAAGAAAGACCCTTCTTCTTGAGTACAAAATTATACAGAAATCTATTTCTTCTAACAAGACCATCAAAAGGCTACAAGCGGTGTCTTACTTCCCCTGATTATAAACATGTTATCCTTCTCTTCATGCCCCTGGGATAATCTCCATTTAGAATATCACAGTCATGCTCAATAGGGCATTTTCTTTTGGTAGCTACCTGAAAAACGGGTTGGTGGTGGAGGGAGAGGTTGAACCATCTGATGATCTTTTGCAAAGTGACTCTTTGGATAACACGAACATGTAAGAAGCAGTCCCTGGCAAGTAAGTGGTAAAAGGATATGAATGAACAATTTTCAATAAGAACTACAAACTATTTATAACCATATGAAATAATGCTCCAAATCACTAATGATTAGAAAAATATAAATCAAAACAACTCTGAGGATACCTCACACCAAGCAAATTGGCAAAGATGACAACAGATGAAAATAGTCAATGGGGGAGGGGTGGCAGGAAGATAAGCAAGCACACCAATACATTGTTGGAGGAGTTGTGAATTTGTCTAACCATTCTGGAAAGGAATTTAGAATTACAATTAAAGAGTGACAAAAATGTCCATACTCTTTGACACAGAGATCCCACTGCTAGCCCAAGGATATCAAAGATAGAAAGATTTCATATATACCAAACCATTCATGGCAAAAGCACATACCCTTTATGGTCATTTTTTAAAAGAGGGGAAACTAGAAACAAAGTGAGTGCCCATTGATTGAAAAATGGCTAAATGAGTTGTGGTACACAAAGAGAATAAAACATTACATTTTCTTTCTTTCTTTGTCTGATTCGTCCCAGAACCTCCATTTTAAGGAAGGCACCCAGGTCAAGTATATATTCATTTCTCTCTGGCCTCCATTTCGGACTCTGCGGACTTTCACTACCAAGCCATAGCAGAGGGCAAATCTGACCTCAGATACTTACTAGCTGTGTGACCCTGGCCATGTCACTGAACCCCAATTGCCTCAAAAAAGGTCTATGAGACTTGACAAGTGATTACATATAAACGAAGGGGAGTAAAGGAGGAAGAGTTGAAAATGACTCTAAGGTTTGAAAACTTAGTTACCAACAGTAGAAGCCTCCACAGAGAGAGGGAATTACAGAAACAGAGGATACGAGAATAGGAAGGGATCTTTGGATTCTGGGCTGATTGATCTCTAGCAAACCAGCTGGGTCTCTGCAAAGGGAAGAGGTCTCTGCAATACCCCCAGTGACCATCTGGTCCAACTTATGGATGAAAGGAATCTTCACAATAGTGCATCCAACAAGTGGTCATGTGAAGAATGTATTGGAAACTTGGAATCAAGATAGATTCTTGTCCCAGACTCTACACTTCACTTCCTCAGCCCTCTGAAGTCTTCGGAATGCCCTAGAGAAGGCTTTGGAGAGTGCAAGAAAGGAGACCAATTAGGAAGCTATGTCAAGGAGCGATGAGAGCCGCCTTCATTACCCTTGGGCAACCTTCCTCCTAGAAGGAGATCCATATTTTATGAGATCTATTTTATCTTGGGTAGCACTGGAAAGGGAAAAATCAAATTGTGCCTCTGTTGCTCAAGAAACCAGCATTCAATGTTAGGGTATCTGAAAGTTGAGATCATAGCACCGTGACAGTCAATGACTCCTCAAGAATCAGAGAGTGTTTGGAGAGAATCTTAGGGACCCTCTAGTCCAACTGTCTCATTTTATAATCAATGTTGAGGCCCAGAGAGGGCAAGAGACTGGCCTAAGGCCACACAGCTAGTCAGAATTAGTCATCAAGAACCTTTATTTCAAGGGCACCTTTCTCATATTTCACTAAGAAGAAATGTTTCCAGCCTGGAAATAGCAGCCAGTTTTTAGCAGTGACTCTTCCGGTGGGGCGGTAATGGATGATGCTCTTGCAGGGCAGACTTTCCAATTGCAGGCTATTTATTTAGCAAAGACATCAACAAAAGGCAAGGAAATAAAAATGATGAGCTTCCTCATAAACTGGGCACTCAGGGGCTCTCCTGGAGGCCAAATTCTCCCAAATACTTGGGTTCCTCCCCATAAAGGCAGCTGGGGCCATTCTAGACTGAAGGCAGAGGTCTCTGCAGCATATCCTTGTCCCAGCCCCAGGCTGGGTAAGGTAATAAGGGAAGGTTTTAGTGGTGAGCAGAAGGGAGGGTGGCACTGAGGGAAGAAATTCAGTTTCTTCATGCCCAGGAAAAAAAAACTGATGAAGGAAACGGAAAGAGAAAACAGCAATATTGGCTTAACCCTAAGCTTTTTGGTCTTCAGCTTTGGAATTTCCCAGAAGGTAAATGAGTAAGGCTTCAGTCTACCACATCAGGCGCTCTGATCTAGGGCAGGACAACATAGTAATAGCCCCCTCCGTTTTTATGATGCTTTGGAGGCTACAAAGCACTGTACTCATAAGAATCCTGTGAGGAAGTGACCCTGTGTCCTTGAAGGATCTCAGCTCTTAAATAACACTACTATTATGTGCCTCTGACTTCATTCCTTCACTTGCCTTTGGTCACAGAGTGAGTTAAATGTAAGAGTGAAAGTTCAGACTCAAGTCTCCTTGCTCCATCTCTCTGGCTCCTTTTCCGCCATACCATCTAGGTTTATGGGACTTATGGCTCATCAGGGGCACCTAGTTGGCTGGCCTGGGCTCTGCCCAGTTCAGCACAATGGCTAGCCTGTGTGATGAAGCAAAGCCAAAGAGAGTCTATTTTATGATATGAGATGCACCAACATCTCCTTTCCTATCCTAAACAATCCCTCTCACCACCACCAAGGGAAGAGAGGGAAGGGATCTAAAGGATTAATTGTGGTTAGAGGTAACAGGAAAGGGGTTTGGAAAAGAAGGCCAGAAAGAAAAAAGGCACACAGAACTTTAGGGCCATTGAGATTCTTAAAACTGGAATTCTTATTTTTGATAATATTTTCATGGGTCATCCCTTCCAGGAAGCAAATGGGAATTTTACAGAGTCCTTCTGAAGACAATTTGCCCCAAAAAGGGCAGTAATTGTGGGAATTCAAGAATCCAAGCAGGTTAATTATTGGGGTAGATGGGGCATTGAGTGGAAGCTACCAAGTTACCTCAGCAAGCATCTGGTACAATTATTGCTGGCTAAAATTGCATCTAACAACATGCCCAACAACTAGCCATTCAGCTTCCTCCCGAAAACCTCCAGTGAGCGAAAATGCAAACTCCCAAAGCAGTGCAATCCGCATTTGGAAAACTAATTGATCCAAGTTTTTCCCTTATATCAAAACTAGAATTGCTTCTTTGAAACTTCTGTTTAGTACTCCTAGTACTAAGTACGTACATAGCACTACATAGTTCTACATAGTACTTGGACCTCTGGGTCCAAGAAAAAACCATTGAATTCTTGTTACACTTGTTCAGACGTTTTGGTCTTGTCTAGCTCTCTGTGATCCTATTTGGAGTTTTCTTGGCAAAGATACCGGAATTGTTTGTCATTTCCTTCTCCAGATCATTTTACAGATGAGGAAAGTGAGGCAAACAGGGTTGGGAGACTTGCCTAGGGTCACACTGCTAGTAGGTGTCTGAGACTAAATTTGAACTCAGGTCTTCTTGACTCTGGCATTATTATCCACTGCATCACTTAACTGCCTTTTGAATTCTTGAAGTTGGCTCTCAGGGCCTTCACTTTTAGAAGTTTTATGCTGGCCATAGCAAGTGCTCACTTTCACACAAATTTGGAGCCTCAGATTTCATTCACTCAACAAACATTGATTAATTAAGCACCTACTAGGTAGGCTATGTGGCATAGTGGACAGAAGGTTGGCCTTGAAGCCAGGAAAGCCTGAGTTCGAGCTCTGTCTTTGATAAATACTGACTGTGACCCTGAGTAAATCATTTAACCTTTCAATGCTCTGAGCAACTCACTAAGATAGAGGGAGTTTCCTCCCATTCGTACCAATGAAATAACAGGGTCAATCCCTATTTTTATGGGACTGAGAAGGTAAGGAGAAAAAAAAAGTAAATAGTTCCTGTTTTCCCAGGTTGGGGGCTGACATTCTATAGGAACAGAAGCCCAGAGGACCTTAAGCTGGTCATTCCCTTGAATCTCTGGGGTCTGAAGAAAAGCCTAACCTAACTTTATGCCCTTTCGTCTACAACATTTCTGCTCTGGGTCTGCCAAAGTCCTCTTGTAGGAAGCAAATCAGCCTGCTGACTCCTGGGCACTAGAGATATGGGCAGGCCCAGACTTATGCACTTGGAGAGTAGATGATGGCCAGTGGGTGCTATTTGAGAAAGCCCCCAAACATCTTCCACCGGGATGTTACCAATCCATGCATTATCCTACCCATGGACCTTTAAGTTCCTAGAGATGTACTCAGGTCTTCTCTCATCTTATACAGAGCTGAGGATGGTGCTCAGGGAAGTCTTGAACAGATGAGTGAATAAAGAATCAGTTAATTAATCAAGAAAAGTCTGCCTTCCTTACAACTAGGGTTTCAAAACCTTGTTCTTTTTTTCCCCAAAGAGACAGTTAGCCATGTAGATAACTGATTCTCCAGTAACCCAAGACTGGATGTTCATGGTTCCATGGATTATCCCTTCCAAGAAACACATGGGAATTTTACAGCATCCTCCAAAGACAATTAACCCAAAGAAGGGCACTAATTGCAGGAATTCGATAACTGATGCAGGTTAAGTTTTAGAGGCTGATAAGATATTGAGTGGAAGCTGCCAAGTTAGGCATGCTGTTTCACCCTCTGTAGGGAAAGAAAGAATCTGAGAGCTGGAAGGGGTCCCCCTTCTCCAAATACCTTTTAAAGCACCCCTGAGATGTAGTGTCATTCTGCAGTGATAGATCTTAAGGGACAAGGACTAAACCTGCTATTTCATTGACGGAGCTAAACTCAGATTCAGCTGCAACTTTTCTGTAACTAAGAGTCTTAGAGAGTTGAGACATTAAATGACTTGTCCAAAGTCACACAGCCAGTATTTGTCAGAAGTAGGTTGGCAGTGCATTAGATAGAGCCCAGGATCTGAAGTCAGGAAGACCTGAGTTCAAATCCAGCTTTAGACATTTACTAGCTGTGTGACCTCGGGCAAGTCACTTAACCTCTGTTTGCCTCAGTTTCCTCAATTGTAAAAGGGAGATAATAATAGCATCTATTGCCCAAAGTTGCCTTGAGGATCAAATGAGATAAGATTTTTTTAAAAAGCATTTAGCACATAGTAGGCACTATGTAAATAAATGCTTATTCCCTTGCTCTTCCTCTCTCCAACATTAGCTTTCTAGCCCCTATGCCACACCGACTCCAAAATGAGTTGAGTAGACTAGATGACCTCTAGGCCCCTTCCAGCTCTAAATTTATGATCCCAAGATCCTATGACTTCATGGGACAGTTTGAAGAAAATAAGCCACAGCGACACACGATTTTCTAAAACACCATCACTTCCTCGTCTGCTGGCAAACATCTCCCCATTCATGAAGGATATTGACTAGGCAACTGTAAGGTCCTAAAGTCACCAAAGGTTGGCTCTTTGCAGAATATTAAACCTTCTTTGGACTAGTCCCAGATTGTTCTCAGATCATCTCTGGAAGATCCATTGATTAGCCATAGATGATCTGTGGATTAGCTGATGTACCTCTTTAATGAAACAGACCCTGTGTTTGATCAGGCAGCAAGCCCAAGCCTAATTGTTCTTGCCCTGATCCCTGTTGAAAGGGGATACACCAGCATCATTTGAATAGCTGCTGCTGGGAGCTCTGGGGCTGCCCCTTTCCCGATAAACCCCTCTGCAAGAACAAAATGCCCAGGCTTCAACTGCACGGGTCCACTCTCCACCTGGAGATAGCCCAATGATAACAGTGCATGGGAAGAAAGATCCTTGTGACCCCAGTGGGGATGAGTGCTTTCTGTCTTCCTAATGGATCACCACCCCATTCCCTCCCCTTGACTACTGCTAGTATAAATGTGTATGTGTGCGCACGCACGCGCTTGCGTGTGTGTGTGTATGTGTGTATGTGTGTGTACCCCACTGTGCCATCGGGCTGGACTCCCCAGTCATTCCCACCGCTGTAACTTCCCCTACATTGTGGTGATAAGCATTCCAGAGGTCTTACCTTCCTCATAGAACCTAAACCCACTGGCTAGTTCAGCCAGCTCAGCATTCATGAGGTCTACAAATCCACGAGTAAAAGCAAAAGTGAAAGGTCAAGTATCCTCTATGAAAGTCTTTCTTCAATATCTTATTGAGACTTGGTGATGAGCCTGCTTTCCCGAAGACCACGAACAGGCCCCAAACTCTGAGACATGTCTGTGTTCTGGTTTTCTCCTACCTGTCTGACCACTCCTTCTCAGTCTCCTTCACTGGATCTTCATTCAAAGTCATGCCCACTAACCAGAGATGTCTCTAAAAGAAATTCTGGGCCTTGTTTTCTTCTTTTTCTTTATAATCTGATTTGGCGATCAACAGATAGGTCTTGATTCAAATAATCCTTCAATAATTTTGACAATCCTTCAAATAATCCCCTAAAGTATCTATATGCATTTAAATTACACTATTTGAAGTTATAATTATGTAAAATATGATTGGACCCAACCAAATGGAAATGTGTAGGATGGATTTGAGCAATGACCTCGGAAGACCTAGCTGTAATCAGTTCCTTTTGTTATTGTTCAGTCATTTTAGTCATGTCTGGCTCTTTGTGACACTGGGGTTTTCTTGGCAAAGATACAGGAGTGATTTGCCATTTCCTTCTCCATCTCATTTTACATATGAGAATACTGAGGTAAACAAGGTTAAATGACTTGGCCAAGGTCACAGAGCTAGTATCTGAGGTCTTACTGACTGCAAGCCCAGTACTCTATCCACCGAGTCACTAGTTGCCTCCAATTAGTTCCTATAGGTTCAAATCTCATCTATACACAGATGATTTCCAGCTCTACATAGCCAGTCCTAGTCTGTCTCCTGAGCTCCAGTCTTGCAAGACATCTCTTGGATGCTTTCGTAGGCATTGAAAACAACATGTCCAAAACAGAACTCATGATCTTTCCCTGAAAACCCTCCTCTCTTCCTAAGTTTGCTTTTATAGTCCTCTTAGTCTTCCTGTGCCAAAATCTGTGTCACACTAGACTCTTCACTAGCACTTACTTCACAATCTGCCATCATCTTCTCATTTTTACCTTCGCAGCATCTCTCATGTAAGTCTCTTTCACTTAACTCATCCTGGTAAAGCAGACACCCTGATAAAGGACCTTGTCATCTCACCCCTGGACTATGGCGATAGCCTTCCAGTTGGTGTATGTATTCAAGTTTCTCTCCAGTCTAACCTATCCTTCACTCAGCTAGAGATTTCAGTTTTACTAAAGTGCAGGTCTGACCATGTCACCCCCTCTACTCAATAAACTCCAGTGGCCCCCTAATACCTCCAGGATTAAATATAAAATGCTCTATTTGGCATGGAAAGCTTTTTACAACCTGGCCCCTTCCTACTTTTCCAATCTTCTTACTTTCTCTTGGTATTCTAAGATTTAGCTGCAATGACTTCCTTTTGTTCTTCACACATGAAACTCCATTTTTTATTGGCTGTTCCTCACACCAGGAATACTCTTCCTCTGGCACTAGAATCACTCTATATGAGCAGAGATCTGGAAACAGAGATGGCATTGGACAGTGGGAATAATGGGAGACCAGGAATGGAATAGGAAGCTTCTAGCTCAGTCCCATTAATAACTGAGAAACTTGGGGGGAATTATCTTTCCTAGCTAACTCCAAGAAAATCTTAGACCCCCTAAAACCTCAGAGCTGGAGTAATGGAGTTCACTAGCCCAACCTCTAATTTAAGGTAGGGATGTCTCGGATAGTATCCTTGTCAGAGAGCCCTCAAGTCTCTGCTCGAATATCTCCTGTGACAATGAGTCTTGTTGCTGAAAATCTTCTAACACTAGTTTGTCTGTAAGAATAAAAGTCATTCCCCAGTGGATAAGTGGTTAAAAGACATGAATTAAGTTCACAAAAGGAGAATGGCAAACTATTAACAATCATGAGAAATACTGTTCCAACTCACCAATAATAAGAGAAATATAAGTCAAAATAACTCTCAAGTTTCACCTCTCACTCAGCAAATTGGAAATGATGATAACAAATGGGAATGTTCATTGTTGGTGAGGTTGTAAGAAGACAGGCATACTAATACACTGTTGGTGGAGCTGTGAATTGGCCCAACTGTTTGTGAAAGCAATTTGGAATAATGTTTTAAGAAATGGTTCTCTGGAAAGGGGAAAGAGGAAGGATATATTAGGAAATATAGGTGATATAAAAACAAAAGATATAAATTAAAAATGAACAAATAAATTTTTGGACAAGATCTTACAATAGATAAAATACAATGAATTTGTCCATGTCACTCCCTATATACATCCATTCTAATGACCATAAGCAAATCTTAATGAAGTTGGAATCTGGCTGAACCTCGGGGCCATCGCCATGAATGTGTCTGGCTGGATCTGGAAAAGGTACAAGTAATTGAGTATATCTGTATGCTGGGGTACACCCTTGTAAGTTTCATAGACTCAAAGAAAGTCTGAGTTGGAAGAGACCTTAAAAGTCATCTAGCTTGATATGCTCACTTTACAAATGAGGAAACCAAAGCAAGAGAAGGCAATCAACTTGTTTGAATTCACATAATTAGCAAGGGGGCAGAGGTTATATTGCTGGATCCTTGATATGGGATTGTTTGGGAGTTATTTGTCACTTCTTCCAACAATAGAGTTTTGAACAAATGTAGTTAATTGAGGATTCCACTTAATTGACCTTTAACTAGATTTAGTGTTCTTCCAACAGACTCTCCCCTCCTTTAGCCACAAAGGGAGATTGAAGCAGCTAAAGACTTCATTGGACCCATCTGTCCAAGGAGATTATTCCTTCTCGAACCCTGCCACACACAAAATTCCCATCTGCTAAGTGTGCTGGCTGGTCCCATCTGCTAAGTGTGCTGGCTGGTACCATCCTTCCTTTTTAAGCCTTATCTTAAATTTCTCTGAAAGAACTGGACTACTCTCTGTCCCCCTTGCATGTTCATCTCTACCCCTACTATATTTCCTATGCTTCCTCTCCTCTTCACCTGTTAAATTCAATGCATTGAAGCCCAACCCAAAAGTCACCATCCACCCAGACTTTCGTAATCCACATAGTAAAGACTTTCCTTTTGGGACTTTGAGTAGCATTGTTTTCTCCTTTCTCATATACCCACTGTTGTGAGGTAAAATTGACATGACTGATTTGATATTGGTTTGAGGGATGGGGAAGAGTTGAATGATTCTGAAGTTCTAAACCTAGGTAGCTGGAATGATGGTGTTCAACAAAAGGAGGGGTGTGTGCAGAGGAGAAGATAAATACATCTTTTAAGTACCATCTGGAAAAAAAAAGTTTTATACTAACAAAATACAATGGAGGAGATTCATCTCTGGTTAGACACTGGGACTCTAAGAGAAGTGATTAGGGATGACAACCTATTGAGAATTTTCTAGTGGGGTGGCCAAAAATGAGTGTGAGCTTTTTTTTTTTTTTTTTGGTTCAGTTCTGTGTAACTTTTTTTTTTTTTAAACCAAGACTTTGATCCTTGGAATCTTCCTTAGAGTCATCCTTGCCTCTTCCCTAGCCCTTGACCCTCAGATCTTATCAGTTGCCAATTCTTATGGACTTTACCTTTACATCACTCTAATTCTTATCCTTTCTCTACTCCCACAACCTCCACCCTAGTTCAAGCTCTGATCATCTCTTGAATAGATGACTGCAAGAGCCTCCTAACTGGTCTTTCTATTTCCACTTTCTTTTTCTCCAATTCATCTTCCACTCAGCTCTAAAACTGATATTTCTAACCTGTCTCTCCGCTACTCAAAAATCTTGAGTGGCTCCGTATCACCTCTAAGTTAAAATATAAACTCTTCAGTCTAGCATTTAGAGTCCCTTTCCACAGTATTATTCTTGTCTATGTTTCTCAGTCCTATTTCATATTACTCTCTTCATGTATTTTCCATTCCAGTCCAGGTGACCTAGTTTAAGCATCTCCTATGTGATATCTCATCTCTTGTCCCCGCAACTTTGCACAGACTGAACCCCTTAACTGGGAGGGCTAACTGAACCCTTTGCCTGGCACGCACTCCCACCTCCCCTCCTCCTTGCAGAATCCTAAACTGCTTTCAGAGCACAGGCTACAGAAGCTACAGAAGCTTTCCCTGTTCTCTCCAGTTGGGGCTCTCTTCCTCTGGAAATTTCTCCCTAACCCTTTCTGTATGCTAGATATCTGCCCTTCTGCATATCTGTTGTACCACTCCTCCATTCCTCTCATCCCCTAATCTATAATCTCCTTGAGGGCAGATGGTGCTTCTTCTGTGTCTTTGTTCTCCCAGCCCCTAGCACACAGCCCGGCAGTAGAAAGAGCTTAATAAATGCAAATGAACTGAATCAGTTGTTCCTAACTCTGGGCCTTCCACCCTTAGGGAGGAAGGGAGGGCTGAATCCATTAGTGCACCAGTCATCTCATTAAATGACTCAGTGCAATAAATAAGCAAACACACCTTCAGAAGAGGAATAAATTATATAGGTATTACTATTTTTTTCAAATGCATATAGAGGTCATTTTGATTAATAAAATCCAAGTTCATTTAAAAGCATCGCTGGGTCTATAGTAGCTTTTTATCCCAGTTAATTGTCATAATCAAGAGAAAGCATAGTCCAACTACCATCATGTGGGGACCTAAGGGATGGGAACCACTGACTGAGATGAAGGCTATGGCATGCTTATCAGGTTTGCAGATGGGAAACAAGAAATTAGGAGGCATAACTACCAAACAGAACTGAGATCTAAAAAGATCTCTACAGGCCAAAAGGACCAGTTGCTGGGGGCCATTAGAGACAGTGGGAGGGGGTTAACTCAGTAAACAAGCTGTGGTTTAGTAAACACAGAGGACTCCACAGGGAAATTTCCAGTCATTAACCAAGTAAACAAGCAAGGGTCAGTAACAATAAAGGAACCCCGAAGGGCAATCCAGAGACTTCACTTCAGTAAATAAACCAGGTTGGGTAAACACAAAGGGAAGTAGCAACACAAGAACAGAGATCATAGGGAAGTCTAGACTTCATTTATTTGCTCTAAGCTCTGCCTTCTCATTTCAGCTTTTTAAGAAATCTATCCCTTCTGGGCAATGTGTTCTAGGGGACACTTAGCCAAATCTGTTGGTTATATTCAGAATAATCTAAGGGAATGATACAGGAATGAATGTAAAGTCCTACAGGTGGGTTCAAAAAATCAACCAAAGAAGCACAAGATGGAGAGACCAAGCTTGACAACTCATGAAAAAAAGATCTGTGGGTTTTTAGTGAACTTCAAGTTCAACGGCATGACAAGGCAGTCAGAAAAGCTAATAGGATATTAGTGTTCAATAACAAAAACCAGGTGCCCCAAATGAGAGAGGTGATAGTTCTCTAGTATGGTGAACTATGGTGCATTTTAAGATGGAACTTAATTGGCTTGTTGGAGTTAGAAGAGGATCAACAAGTTGCTGAGTGGACTGAAGATTAAGAAACAGAAAGATTTGTGGAATGAACTGGGAATGTTTAGGGTGAAAAAGAAAAAAACTGAGGGGGCACTCGATTATCTGAAAGGCTGCCAAGGGGAAGAGAGATTAGATGTTTTATCTATTAGATTGTAAACTTCCTGAGGGCAAGGAATATGTCACCTGTCATCTTTGTATCACTTGCTGAGTTTTTTTTTTTTTGTTGCATTTATTGCAAGAGGGAGAGGGAACAAAAGACTCATGGGCCGAAAGAATTTATGATTATGGTTGACCAACAAAGGAATGTGTTTCCTTGTATGATAGAGAGTTCTTAACCATTGGACATCTTCAAGCAGGGGTTGGATGATGACTTGTAGGAGACATTGTAAGAAGGGATTCATGCTTCAAGAATGGGTCGGATTCAATGCCCACTAAGCGCTTTTTTCAGTCTAGAGATTCTTGGATTCAAAATTTTCTAACTTCTGTATTTCTAGAACAAAACTTTTCATGGGAAGTGATCCAGCAATCTTGTCTTTTTTATATAAGATGCACAGATCATTCTTGCTTTACCTAAGTGGACAGCAGACCTGTACATAAAGGGATTTTTACTTAATTCCAATTTGCCTATGGATGCCGGGAAGGGAGAGAGAAAGGGAAGCTGAAAGAGAACCACAGGCAGACACGTGGGGGCTGAGGACATAGGAGCAAGAGCAGAAAGAGGAACACCTTGGTTGGGAGAGAACACATGAGAGCAGACACATGGGGGCTGGACACTCACATACACAAGAAAGGATAGGAGCCTTGAGGGCACGTTGGACAGACTCAGACACCCAGTACCCAAGCACTGACTGTTGGAAAACAGACACTCAGGGGTGGACATGTGGACAGGTGGGTGGAGTGGGGCAAAGATCTCCTCTCTTGACACTCAGAGTCTCAAGTCATCCCCACCCACCCACTCCGATATGGTGGTGGTCTCTCTAACCATTATTCTGCTTTCATTTGGAGGGTTATATTAGGTTTTGTTTTTGTTTTGTTTTGTTTTTTTGGTGGGAGTAGAAAGTATCTTCAGAATTTGAGCCAAGGAGCAGGAATGAGGATAGAGCACAGTACTATACGATAAAGTTAAAGGGTTTTTTTTTTTTTTTTGGAATGTGGATTTCTTTCAGAATTCTTTACATAAAGTCAAATTTGTATAATGCAAATTTACATAAAGTGAGAATTGTCCGTGGTGTATAAGACACAATTCATAATATTTATGTCATAATGGTATATATGAGAGCCACCCTGGCATAGCAGATAAAGTACTGGATTTGGAAGTGGGAAGACCTGGGTTCAAATCCCACCTCTGATATCTGGTACGTGTGTGACTTTGGGCAAATCACATAATCTCTTTGAACCACAGATAACTTTCTAAGATTCTACATTATATACGTTAAGATCTATCTATGCTTGTGGGTGGGTGGCTTTGCAACATCAGGAGTACTCACAAGTCCTTGGCTCCCTGATGTGTATGTTGAGAAAAAGAGGTGAGTTGATCTCTAATGGCAGTGGCCCTTCTTTGTCAAAAGGAAGTGAATCCTTTAACCTGTATAAAACCAAGTGTCCTAAAAGGTCTTCTACCCTATACACCAGGAACACAAGAATATAAAATTATAACTAAAAGGGATTTTAAAATCAATAGGTATGGGGCAGCTAGGTGGTACAGTGAGTAGAGCACCAGCCCTGGAGCCAGGAGGACCAGAGTTCAAATCCGGCCTCAGACACTTGACACACTTACTAGCTGTGTGACCATGAGCAAGTCACTTAACCTCAATTGCCCTGTCTTCCCCCCTCCAAAAAAATAAAATAAAATAAAATAAACAAGTAGTGCAATGGGAGAGTGCCAATTCTAGAGATACAGCATCCGGGATTGAACCTGGGTTTTAATCCCAGCTCTGCCATTGACTAACTATGTGACCTTGGTTAAATCACTTAATTTCTGTGCTGCTCAGTTTCCCCATCTGTAAAATGAAGGTGTTAGACTAGATGGCCTGTGAAGTCCCTTCCAGCTTGAAATCCCTAATGCAAGATGGCAGCTGGAAAGCAGGGACTAGTGTGAGCTCCCTGCCAAGTCCCTCCAAAAATCTATAAAAAATGGCTCTGAACCAATTCTAGAAGGGCAGAACCTACAAAATAGCATAGGGAAGCAGGGCTCTAGCCCAGGGCAGCCTGGATGGTCTCTGGGTAAGGTCTATGCCACAGGAAGCTGGGAGCAGAGGGGAGCGGAGCTGAGGGGAGCAGAGCCCAGCGTGGGCGGCATGGACTGACCAGACCGGGAGTTGGGCAGAGCATGCCCTAGCGCCCTGAATCGGTGAGCTGCAGCAGTTACCAGACTTCTCAACCCACAAACATCAAAGACAACAGAGTAGGTTAGTGGGAGAAGCTGCTGGGGACTGGGATAGAGTTTGTGGTTCAGTCACTGCCCCAGGGGCAGCGGAGGTGGGGCAGCTTTAGAACTAGAACTGCCGTTGCTTTTGGCCCCAGGCCCACCTGGTGGGAGGAATTAAATGGTGGATCAGAGCAGGAGTGAAGAGCCTGCTGAAGATCTAAGTCCAGTCAGGGTTGGGGGTTCTTGGGGAAGGAGGAGTGCTGGTGTGGCAGAGCTGGTGCATCCCCCCAGGCTTGGGACAAAGAACTCTTTAGTCTACAAGCAGTTATACCCCGCTGAAAAACTCAAGGGTCAAGTGAGTTGGCTGGGAACATGGCCAGGCAGTGAAAATGCACCCAGATTCAGTCTCAGACTCTGGAATCCTTCTTTGGTGACA